>OX411761.1:5796913-6996913 GCA_948252205.1 Orthosia incerta
ATTTTATTTCATTTGATCCCTACTGTGGTCTACGAAAGGTTTATAATTTAACACACATTACACACATCATCAGCCTATTAATGTTCCCACTGCTGAGACACAGGCCTCCTCTCTGTGAGAGGGAATGGGCCGTAATCCACCACGCGGGCCCAGTGCGGGTTGGTATAATTTAACACTGTACATTGATACAAACTCATTTTATGTTTGTATCAGACAGGTTGCATTTTTTATGACACTGCTCGTTACTTTTGATTTTAAAGAATTTATGATTTGTATAAATTTATTTTTCCCTGCGACTTCTGGTCCCTGCCAACAACAATGAAATCAAAGTGGTCCCAGGTCAAAAAAGGTTGAGAACTACTGTTGTAGTAGCAATACAGACGTACGCTTTGTTATTCTGTAACCAGATCTGTTCTCTCCCATAAGTACTGCGGTAATTAAGATAACGCACAGATGACGCAAGCCTCGTGTGTTGAACAAATATGCAAATGTCTTGTAGTTCAATTGTTTCACACTATCTTTGCCATTAACACATAATATTTAGGAGTGTATTAGTTCTAAAAAGTTTAAGTTTGAGATACTTGGTAACTGTTGGAAATTATGGAGTATGTCGGTTTAAATAAGTCATAATATCCTGTGTAAGTTAAGTGTTGGATCGAATAAATTAATTATATTAGAACGCAACTGCGCATATCATTGCACAGATCTCAAAGATAATATCGTTTTCGTGTAATTAATTAAGAAAACATCAGGAAATCGATGAAAAAACAACCGCTTTCGATTAAATGATCGAATCAACTCACCTTATGTGAATGCCGATGATGAGGGGTCACCGGCGGCGGATGCTGAGGCGGTTGTGGCACCTGGTTCTGTCCGGTTACTACAACCGGGAGACCGTCCACGATCGTAACCATCACCCTCTTGTCGCCACTGCGACGTCGCTCAGCAGAATTCCTCCTGCGACGCTGTTCATCAACTACAGGCCTAGCGAACACCGTTCGCCGATCAAAGTTTCGTGGATCGCTTTGGTTTTCTGCTGCCCTGGTAGCTGGCGTGTGACTTTTCGAGCGTTTGAGTAGTCTCATAACATGAGATTTGAGAGCATCAGGCTTGCTGACAGGAGGTGGTAGCTCTGGCTGCTTGTGTTTGTATGATTGAGAATGCGCATGATGGCGCTGAACGGACACCGTGTGCCCCATCCCTGGTGGTATCACGTTCGAAAGGCTCTTGACTGCGTAAGCAGCATCAACTTTGTTCCCCGCGACGCACGATACCTCGTACATTCCGACACTACCGTTCCCGGCGGCACTTCCTCACACTTCCACTACAACACCATGTTTTATCAACTTATCCTATGACACTGCAATCCTTTTGTACTATACAGTTTACGCTTTCCGACAAAGCATCGTATAACACGCACTTTACACGGAACTTGGTAACTTCGAAGAGTTCGTTGCTTACATTTGAAAGAGTTCGTTATGAATGTCGCGCTCGCACGTGATCGAAGGAAAATAACTTTAACAGGTCAGACCGGTTGTGAAGAATTTTCGCGTGTTGGGTGCGATGGTTTATTAATTGGGCGGGAAGACGCAGATACGTCTTAACCGCGCGCGAGTCGCCGACCAACTGAGTAGTGAGTAGTGAGCACGCGGGGAGCTCGCGGTAAAGGCCGTCCGTACGCTAGTGATAACGAATGATGCGTACATAACGCCGAGGTCCATATAATCCGCGAAAAGGTCAATGTTTCGATGAAGTCAGCAAGCAGCAATTGCTGTAATTGGCGGATAATGTAACGTGAATTGGATAATGTGTGCGCTTGACGAAATACAGCGGGATACAACGCCCTCTTGTGATCTAGCTGTATTGTAGTTCTGTGCATAAATATGAATTATTCAAGAGCGTTTTCACAACCAAAAATTTTTGCTAGAAAACTTTTGAATTGAAATCTGGCATTATTCACAAGTTACAGACAAAGGGAAAACTATTTACTTATAAAGTTATTTGTGTGCTGTTGTTGGTAATATTCAAAACAAAAGTTCCAGCCTAATACACTTAAAATATTTAGGCCAAACGCCCAACGTGTTGCCATTGCCATACTCCAAACCAGCGTACATTGTTGCCAGTTTTTATTGAATTCAAAACTATTTCGCTCATTCCGCTCCAAGTTGGACTGGCCTGGATATCTGCAACACGTATATGAGACCGGAAGCGAAGACGTGGGTAGAATTGACATTGGCTTTTGTTTGAAATTGGAACGATCGCCGCTAAAAGTGGCGTTATCTATGATAGTTTGACAACTATGTTTTTAAATTGCAGCCATTTTGAAAATATAATAGCGTTGCGAAAAACAATCTCGGCTTATTATGGAACGAACAGTTTCCATCCAAGTTTTGATTCCCTAACTAATTGCCCACACGAAAACTAAAAACGGTTTCAGGGTTCGCTACACATCTAAAACATTTAAGTATCTCAAAGAGGATTTAGAACCATCACAACCATTTTGTCTTTGCGTAACAGCCATTTATAAATTTTAAACAACATAATTAGTTGTTGGACGGCCAAAGGTTTTGCTGGTCCTTCGGCAGCGGATACTCCGCTATAGGTACTTAAGCTATGGAATTTCCTTTGTGAGATAAGACCCGCTTTGAAATGTATTTCTTAACTGCGAAGTAGCTTTACAATTACTTTGGTTTAATTTTATGGTAGTTAGTGTTTTGAGTTTAGTAATTAACTGAAATTAGATATCGACGGCACAGTTTTTTGTTTTATTTTGTTAAAGCTTAGACTCAGATTCTGTGCCTTATGTCTCGTTGAGTTGTCGTGGCTTTTATGGGACACCTTGGTCTGTTTTATTGGCGATAACTTGGAGCGTTATTGTTTCATATTAAAATTACAAGATTACAAGTTTAATAAAACATTTGAACTGCACTTGATGAACCAACATACCAGTACTTTGGGAGATGACGAACGCACTGATACCGCTATAAACGTGGCCACCCACTGGGCCCAAACTATCTAAGGGTTGAGGGACCACATTGAGGGAGTTTGCAGATCACAAACAACAAACATATTGACTGTCTAATACCAGTCTGGAACTCTCAAAGAAATTCCTGGGCTCTATGTTCAAAGGACGGGAATGCATTTGAAATATGAGCAGACACTGATGTGCAGGTTGTATGGGGAACATACGGAACGCATGGAGCACCTTCTGTGCACATGCGATGCCGGTAAGCGAATGAGTCACCTAGGGGTTGGATATCCAAAACCAGAAGACTATAGGCTCGTATCTCTAAGTTTCGTTGTAAAATTCATGAAGAGAGTTTTCAACGAGATTGGGGAGGAGTAAGTTATCTAGGAAGCCACAACAGATCCCAATGAGTCGAAGTGTCTGAGTTATTTCCCGGTCCTTCCATAAGATAAGATCTAAGTGTTAAATCACTATCGATTCGAAAAGATGAAATAATTTGAACATAGAATTGAATCATCATTTGTGATGGGTTGTTTGAAAAAAAAGCAAGTCATCATGATTTGCCTTGCACTTCTTTCATTCCATGTATTTGGAGACGGCGGGACAACATAATGATGATCTGCCATACCTCTCCATTAGTCGTCATCTTAATCTGCCCTCTTTAACACAGTCCATTCGTCGTTTCTCCGGCTGTCCCCAAAGGAACGCAGATATTACACCAAATGAAATCATAAAGATACCGAACAGTATAATAAGGCCCAAGCAACATTGTGCAATTTTAACCAAGGAGTATTTTAACAAATCTAACCCTGAATCCGATCTCAATCAGCTTCTTGCGAAATTATAGGCAATAGTCATAACTGTTGAGTAATCTATTGTGACCTCAGAGCTGAATAGTTATTTGTTATAGTAGTAAATACAATACATTGTGAAGGTCCTAATACCACTACACAAAGCTGAACTCCGCGAAGGGATTTATGTAGAAAGTGTATCGTACAACCAAATTTCGACAGTGTATGTTTCAGGAGTCCCGCAAAAAGATGCGACACGACATTGAGTCAAAAGAGGTTGTCGCATCATACCGTCGCGCCTTCCTACGCATTTCGTCCCATGTCAAAGTAGACAGGAGGGAAGCCTATAAGCCGGTTGCAAATTCCTTCTGTAACCTACAAAGAAATTCCTGATGTAAAAAACACTTTGACCAACTTGGGAACCATACCCGGGACCTCAAGTTTAGCATTCGTTTTTGAAACCACTATGAAGAAAGTAGTAAGCTCTCAAAACGGTGAAGGAAAACATCGTGAGGAAACCGGCATGTCCTAGAAGCAAAAATTCGAAGACATGTGACATCCACCAACTCGCACTGGGCCCGCGTGCTGGATTACGGCCCATTCCCTCTCACAGAGAGGAGGCCTGTGTCCCAGCAGTGGGAACATTAATAGGCTGATAATGTGATGTGATGTATGAAGAAAGTAGCAGTAGCGAATTCATAAACTGCGCAGCGAAAAGCGAATTTCACAGAAGGCTTTGCGTTTGAATCGACGTTACTGGCGAATTCTCCGTACTAGATTGACCTCAGTATCGATTGTTATTTGTTATCAAACCCAAAACGTGGAGATTGTGATGGTAAGTCTTAATATTACTACGTTTATGATATGCTCCATTGGCTGCAAGCGCAGCTGCGAATGTCAGATCTTGATTCGATTCTGAGGTCGGATAGTGTTATTCAGATTTTCATTGTTGAGGAAACAATGAGTAGCAACTTGCGGTTATGAATTATGCAACTACAAATAATCATGTAGTTGGTTTGAAGTAATAAGTGAGCAGTACAGAGTTTTGAACGTTTTTGGGGCAACTTTGCCCCATATTTTACTCCCCGCCTAGTTTGGGAGTTACCGTCAAATGCTGATTTTGTTTAATCAATTTTGATTTGATACAAAATAAGGGACTTTTTAATTTTGGCAAGTGTAGTGTAGTAAGCTTTCATTTATAATTAACATAAATTAATTAATACGCAGCTTTATATCAGTTAATTTAATCACGATAGCCACAAATGAACGCATCAATTCATTATTTATTTACGAACTTTTCAGGAAACACCAAATTTATATTGCTACCTTTAATAAACACCAAATTAACTATTAGTTCTAAACTCTATTGCCGTACAGATAAGGTAGCTATCAAACAATACAGAACTACCCTACTAATGATAGACACTGAAAAAGTTACCTTCCTTATAATATTGCCGTCTTATAACATTGCTCATAAACGTAAAGCACAGTCGTTTATTTTCCGTACAAACTACTTATTACCAGCATTGCCGACTACAGTAACAAAATTAACCTATTAAAAGTACAACTTGAGGCAGGTAATTGTGTATTTATTGCTGCACATAAAACTGGGCTACTAAAGAACTAAACAGATGCATAAAAAGATAGGAACAGAAGGTCGGTTCCATAAAACGAACGAAAACGAACGCACACATAGACACCTTCACTTGCAGCTAGTGCAAGACTGCAAGCGCACGACCCGTCCGGTATAATAAGATGTGTTTGAGATTGCCGTAACCGGTACCTCTATGTGTGCGTGCGTCTGTTTTGGCTCGTTGTATGGAGCTGGTCTTCTGAACTATGATGTAGGGTTTATGAGTCACTAGTTCAAGTTAACACCAGTCGATATTGTGAGAGCGAGTGAAAGTCCATGACGCACCTTTGTTGATTGATACTTAGACCCTACCCAAGTGTATGGAGTAAAAAGTAAGGTTACAGATTAAGTGGAATTTCTTCCTCCTTAAGAAATTATAGGTAGAAATACTTGAGATAATGATTATGGTTTTAATTCCGAATAAACGCAGCGGACAGATAAATATTTACGAAGGCCACCGTATACATAGTGAGAGCAGGAACGTTGCGTGTGGAAAATTAAAACTAGCAAGATGAACATAATATATAAGATGTAGCCAGCACTGAAATCAGCAACTGTCCAAAACCAGGATGCCATTAATCAGACTACTATAAATATAAATGATTTGAAGGATGACGGGGAAAATCTATGAATCACTCAATATTAATATAAATGATAACAGAACAACAGGAAAGGCAAGACCCGAATTGCACAATAAAGGCACAATCCATACAACAAAATTCCCAAAAACTAAACATGCTAGTTCAGGACATATTATAACTGAAACTGCAATTAGACTCATTGAAGATCCCGAGAATCTTACGAAATGCTGAGGCGACGATAATGATCCACCAGCTTTTCAACACTCGCATGTCGCACAATACATACCAAACCCATCAATGAATTTTTTTATGAACAAACTCCACCTCATATAAGACCTCATTCCAACCATGTTTACAATTGCAACACAGTAAGTGAGTAATGTTAATCATCAGACTACTCTCGCAAACGCAATGCACGTGGTAGAACTATTAAGATTTGATTTTGTAATACGACTACTGTGAATGTACTTTAAGTACTTGGGATATGAGAAAGGTGTGTGTATTGCAGTGGAGCATTGCTCCAGATAATTTGTAACAGTTGTAAAGAATTAGACGGAGAAAATGCAAAAGTTTCTTTTAATGTTGATAATGATGAAAATAATCTGTTTGATGTTAGTAATAACAATAAGGCAGCCCATCTTATAGCATGAATTAGTAACGATTGTAAAGGAATAAGATGTAAAAAGCGCAAAAGGTTCTCTGATGTTGATAATGATGAAAATAATCTTAATAACGCAAATCGTGTTTAGACTACTAAGATGAATATTAATAGAGAAGAAGACATGTTAAGCAGACCCAAATAAATTGGGCTAAAGGGAAAGAAAATGATGATCGTATAGCATATCAAAAAAGGGAGCAATTTGAGAAAGTTAACCCAGTCAAGCATTGGTTGAGTAGAGAAAAGACATGGGCTCACAATCAAAAGAAGGAATACCATAACGGTAGAGGTAAGCAATACCAGTGTTGATATATTGAACTGAAGACATAGTCTTAAGTAGAGCACTTGTCTAGATGTAACCAATATAAATAACGCAGATGTATTAAATAGATTTAGCAACAAATCCCTGTTCATGCGAACTGAAGTACAGGATTCAATCGATAGGCAAAGCAAATCCACCGGTTTTTCTGACACAGACCATTCGTCAATGTCATTTCCAACTTTAACGATTTGTTATCTTGCTAAACTAGCTCTGGCTTGACTTTTATTTTATGTTTACTTGCAATACCGGTTCTATTTGTAATTGGATAATAACTTTCTTTGAGAATTAATAAGGGAATGGTAATATTATCTAATAGTCAACAGATACTAAAATTAGACCAAACCTATGCTGTAAAAAGGTAAGATTGTAGAAGGTAGTCACTAGAAGTACTGACTCAATTCCAAAAATTATTTCACTGGTAGAAAGCTGCAAATTGCTGAGTGTCCTCACAAGTAACATATTATCACGAGGCGACAGAGGCGAACACATAGACAAGCCAGGGAGGTTAGGTCATAGACTACTTTTTATCCTAAAAATGGCTGTGCTCTTATGGGGAGCAAAGCCACAGAAAAAAGCCGGTAATCAATATAAATATTAAAGCCTAACAAATGATTAGGTTAAGAGAAAATAATACTTGTACCGAAAAACCAAAAACTACTTGTGCAACATTTTTCACACTCCCATTGCGTATCCTCTATCCGATCTCAAACAGTTTATTATTCCAACTAATGCACCAAACTCATTAACTAAAATTATCACGCTTGCAGCGTGTAAACAAACGAATGCTGTTTTTTCTTACGATCGTATGTTTGGACAGAAATGGTTCCGTAAACATGTTTTCTGGTACGAGTATTTTTGTTTTGGTTCGCTTGTGTTTTGGATCAACACACGTTGTGTGTTGAAGAGTGTTTTTTTACTAGAAATAAAATCTAGGTCAATAGATGGTGGCTCTTTTTCATACATGTACGTAAACACACGCCTTTTTCTTGTGGCAGTAGTTAGAAACAACAGAACACAACTATCTAGGATCCTTATATACTCCTTTTGCTTCATCTGCGTTCATATATCAAGTCATACACGCACGCCGGTTGTGTGTACTGCGCACCTGACCACTCAGAAGAACATCTCCAAAAATATTCTTCACCTCTTTTTCATGTTTTCAAATAAGGTTGTGCGCGTGGCTCTTGTTTGCAAAACCATATCACCCCCTTACACCGGGGTAGCTGTGTTGAATTTTTTGTAATGTTTCAGGAATTTAATTACGCAGCCCGCATAAACAGCTACCCTATATCGTTTTTATTAAAAAGTTCCGATAGGTACAAATTTTTTGTAGCAAAAGTACTAAATATTTGTTTCTGTGTTGGTGAACATTTTTATCTGCAGCTTATCAGAGAGGACGGGAAATGGGTTTACCACGATCAAGTGGACTGACAAGCGAGAAGTTAATATAAGCTTATCTACTTAGAGCTGTAATCCAACGGCAAACGCTTAAGTGTGTCCTTAAGTTCCATTCGTTCCGGATGGAAGGACCATATCCATACTAATATTAAAAATGCAATATTATAATTTGCCTAACAGTCGACAGGAGGAGAAGAAGAATCGAAAGTAACCTAATCTGTTTTTTGTTACGCTTTCATGCCCAAACCGAGATTGATTAGACCTTGGAGCAGGAGATAGAATACTTTCTATCACGGAAGAGATAGATTAGTCCTTGGACCAGGACTAAGGATACCCTCATTAGAGATTCCCTTAGTATAATTGCCGATTTATAGCTATATATTCCAGCTTCATACACCACAAATCCATCCCAACTACATTTCCTCACACGAGCCACACTCTCTTGTCATCTCATGAACAAAACATCGACAGACGCTGTCAGAATCCCGCTCGGCTCCCGACTCCACAATGGATGCCTTTTGTACATCTATCAAATGCCACGCTACTGCGCATGCTGCGTTCAAACTGGGATATAAACTCAATTTTTATTTCATATTTTATATATTCCGCAATAAAACATTGGTGTTGTTTCATAAAATCTAATTGTGTAAGCGTTATGCGGTAGCTATTATGAAAGTTTTATATAATCCGTGTAAAATGGTCCATATAGATGTGATTGGCGTAAACCGATTATTATTCTACATTGTTTTTAGTGGTGATAGAGAAAATAAACTTGTTTCTGTTTAGTATAAAGAATGCACTTCACAACTAGGTTATTTTAATAACCATCAAAATCTCACGAATAAAATACATAGCTCTTTATTAGCAATAATCTATTAAAAATAAACCTACACAATATTTTCCTTTTAATTTGAACACTAAACACATTTTCCCATCCTATAATTTCTTAAAAAACATCTGTTTCCAATCACTCTCCGCCAGTACTAGCTGCATTAATGTAAACTTTCCCCAGGAAACTTCGCAGCTAAAAGAGTTAGCGTAAAGTAAACAAATCAAAGGATTTACTATTTCTTGTGATGTCTTAATTTACGGGGTAGTACGTACTGGGTTTCTTCAAAGGTTTTGAATAACTTCGTGTTTCTTCGTAATTAAAATCAAACGGCCGAATTTTTATTTGAATTTGACACGTTTATTAATAAGATTAGGAATTTAGAGAATAAAACTTTATTACAAGGATTTGTAGGCAAATAGAACACTCAAAATGCCAATGCAACCCTTGGTATCTACCACCCTCACATAAATAATTCCGAACAACGTAACAAAATAAGCCTATTTAACGCCCCAAAAACTACGTCGGGCATAAAATCGTACCATCTCATAAGTTTCCACTAGAGCTAAACTCCCTAAACACACGAGACGCCTATTCATGAAAATGTATCAAATCAAACGAGGCACAAACACAACATGGGCGTTACATTTCACTCCTTTGTGCGATCCTCGGCACATTCCAAGGCCCCAGAAGACAGATACAGACTGGCAAACTGATAATGTCGGACTGTGGTCTGTTGTGATGACACTTTCCGGACCCAAGGGGTCTCAGATGTCTTTCAAGAAAGGTGTTTGTTGAAACACGTCTCCGTTCAAGCGTGGGGATACTAAAATTGGATACAATGGCGTTGGTACAATTGTGATCAAACATCAATACCGTACAGTTAATATCCTGAACTGAAATACAGTGTATGTTATGTTTACAGTTACGGTGTAGCAACAAAAGGCAGAATATCCCCGTGAATAATTCGAATCAAAAGATAAGCATCAAATTTCCCCTGTAAAACAGTTCCCGTAAAAAAAATACGGGACAGAATTCCGAAAAACAGCTTTGCAAAAAGTAAAAGTGCTTTGCAACGAAAAACGAGTTAAAAAAATGAAATTTAAAACCGAGTAATTAACAAGGCGGAGCGTTTAAACGCGCAAACATTTTGGTAAAAGACCAAAGTCGTACAGAAGGACCAACTTTGCGTCCGATGTCTAATCCGGGCAGAATGGCTCACAATTGAGATAACAGAACACAAACAACGGGCAGAGAAAGTACTTCAAAAACAGCCCTCATGCCTCCCCCAAACCCTCCTGTAATTCAAAATGAATGCGAGGGGATTAAAAAAGATATCACGGACAGAGTTCACGTGTAGTCACGGCTAAAAATAAACAGAGGAAGGGAAATGAGGAGAATAATGGAAAGGAGGGTAGTTGTAACTATAAGTATGTATCATCACAATACCAGCTAGGATAATTACGGAGGTTTATTTGTTGAAGATAATAGTGCCGCAAATGTTGTTTACATGCCTTGGGCTCGCTATAGTTCAACGAGTAGAAAAGGAAAAATCAACAAGGAAAAACGGATCGTAGGCTCTTTCTTGTGCTTTAATGAGACCAAAGGAAAAACGGTCGCTATAATTTTCGTTCCTACTCAACGGACCAAAATAGAACACAATTTCAGGAAACAATGACAGAGACATTTTAAGAAAACGGTGCTACAATTCGCAGCAAACTTGGTAATTCAACTAGAAGTGCACTTTGCAACAATTTGCTACTACAATATATCGAAATTGGCGCTGATAAATAGTTTTATCCCCAGAAAAACTTAAGGGGATACTTTATTATGAAGGTTAACTAAATGGCCTTTTCTTGCCTTACAAGACCTAAGGCATATATTTAAGGCTTCACTGGAGTAAACGTACTCCCGTGAAATGTATATAAAAATTTCGCTCGTTTATTCAGAGCAGCAGTTATTAATCGCCTCGGGCCAAGTAAGGCTTGTTTTACTGGAATTTTCATTCAATTAGGTATGAAAGATGTGTTTTGCAAATGTAATGTATGATATAAGGTTGTATGTCGTGGTGGCCCGGAGGCTAAGACCTCGCCTCTCGTGCTTGAGGTCGTGGGTTCAAATCCGGGCAAGTACCAATGTGACTTCTTCAATTCATATGTACTTTCTAAGTTTATCTTGGACATCGCCGACAACGGTGAAGGAAACATCGTGAGGAAACCTGGACTTATAGTCAGTATTTGTAAGTTTGTGCTCCATTGGTGTAATTGCTGCAAGGCGTTCCAGTGCGAGGGTAAACTAATAAATAAATAAATAAAAATAAATAAAGGTTATAACCTAATTATCATCTTATTTTCACATTCAGAGCATAAATAAAATAATACATATATCCAAAAGGGGTAAACCCGGTTTGAAGAAATGAACGTAATAAAAACGATGGATGGACTGAGTGTAAGATGATATGTGGATGTGTGTGTGTACAAAGGGTGACTACTGAGATAGCGACTTCTAGAGAAGTATGGAACGAGATGACACGCTGTTCCAAGACTACATAAAATATTATAAGGACAAGAGGTAAGGTAAACATTAATCAATCTTCCAACACTTCAACCAGACAAATCATGCCACACTAAATTACAATCCATACTAATATTATAAATTCGAAAGTAACTGTCTGTCTGTCTGTTACCTTTCACGCCTGAACGGAATTCAATGAAATTTGGCAAGGGTATAGATGGCATCCTGAGAAAGGACATGAGCTACTTTTGGTAGGTAGGTTTGTAGGGTAGGTAGGCTGGTAAGTCGGTAAGGTAGGGTAGAGGAGGTAGGCAGCCAGATGATGGGAGCGAAGCCGCGGGTACAGCTGGTAAATAATAAAGGAAACATTACTATAAAAGTCGTTGTACACATTACAACTGATGATTTAGTTGGTCGACTAAAGCATATATTTCTTTCTCATTCTGCTGTATAGTGTTAAAAAGAGAGGGTGGCAGTTCATTCGATATACGCTTGTCATTCACGAGGATCGCATGCGCACCTGCGAGGCACACACGTTTAAGATATTTGCATCTGATTACTGCTGCAAAGCGTTGTGTTTGTTTAGACGTATGAATGGATGGAGGTGGTAAATTTTCCGCAATTATATTCTGAAGTTCTCACTCAGTCTAGTTTACAATAAGAAGCTCCTTGACTAAACGAACAGTCCCCGAAGCTCTTGGCAAGAAAGTGACAGAAATCTTATTTGATACACAACATCTCCTACCTAGCCTTTACCCATCTGTATAGGTACGTTCCGCGGGGTGGTTTTAGTCTGTAGGAGTCTGACAGACTCCTCGGGGTGGCGGACATCCATTGAGGATTTTCCATCCCGCAATAATGGCTTCCAGTATAAAAAGATACAGAATATACAAGGAACGACTGCCTATCTTCCACTTCCCAGTTATATGGTAACTCAATACGCCTTTGTGAGACTGCTTGTCTAGCACTCAAGTTTCTGTCTACACGCACCGAATGATCAGACCTTACTACAAAGACAAAAAAACAAATGCTAAAACTAAAACAATTAGAACACAATGTGTTAACACCTAACTTCATAACGAACAAATCTGCTCAAGAGAGACCTACTTCACTCACTTACGAACAAGGACCAAATTATTATTCGACACGTATCCTATAGTACGAGACTACGAAACACAATTCGACTATAACAACAAAATTGTTCTACATTTACAGCAACAGAGTTAGCAAGTTTGCGCCTTGTAATTTCATTTGCCACTTATTAAGGAGTAATGGAACCTTTGAGGCAAATTGAGTTTCTTTATGCTGCTTAAAGTACACCTCGAAACTGACTTGAGTCTCTCGTTAGGATAATTTGCGACGAAAAAAATGTCCTGTAGATATATTCTTCAATTAACATCACAGTTCAAGAACCTTTTACCAAAACAACAGACTATTATAGAGGATCCCGCAGACACTTAAATAGGCACGACGATAAGACGATAGAAATTATTCACAACGTTCGAACAATTTCTTAAAGAAAATGCCGAATCGTCGCGTCGCTCCTGTATTTGAGAGCCTCACCGAAATAATATAACCCCTATCCATATTCTACTAAGCAACAGGGTTCAGCGACCTTTGAGACAAAACCTCCACCTTCCTTAACCACATCCATTGCTCCTTTCCTCTCGCATCTTAGTTCGAAGTTCTAACACATACACAGCAACGTCATCGGTAGGAGGAAAATAATTCTTATCTGATTCAATATTCACCCGTGTGTTAGAAGATTTGTCGGTGTCCGAAGTACATATATATTCTAGTTTATTCAGTGCTTATTTTTTAGATGGAATAATGTAGGAGAACACTGGATATACAAGAAGAAAAACTTTTTAAATGGGACATGGGTGCTGGTGTTGCAATGTTTCAGGTAATTTTCTTATCACACAAACATGCCGTGAAGATAATATGGTTAGGTTAGGTTGTCGGGGACGTCCGTCACCACCCACGCATCAGGACCCGAGGTGGCGGCGCGTAGTGTTCCATGCGCGGGTGGTGACGGGCGCGGGAGTGTACCAAACACCTCATTCCCCCATGACCCGAGGTCAAGGCTCACAGAGGCACCAGCCAGGGGTTGAGTAAGGATCGTACGTTCCCACAACCCCCAGGCGTAGGTGTGAGATGGAACACCGGGGTGGTTTTTCGTCAGTAGGAGTCTGACAGGCACCTCCGCCCAGCCCCAGAGCGGAGGACATCCAATGAGGATTTACCACACAGGAACATAAAAAAAAAGGTTAGGTTGCTAAGTAGTGAATACCGAGGTGGCGACTAATAGACGAAGAAGTTTGACAGAAAAATAAATTGAAAATAAATTGGGACATGGACAAGAGGAGGATGATATAAATGGCGGTCTTCGGGGAGGCCTTCATCCAACAAACAGTAGACGTCTTTTGACTGATATGATGAAATAAGTAAACAGTTGAAAACTCTCAATGATTTTCTCGCTACACACACAAGGTCTTGTCATTCAAAGATAACATTTGCGGCAAATGCTTACGAATCTATTGTATTAGCATTAGGTTTACATACCCGTATAGTTAATATTTCAACGTCAAGCCTCTGGCTACGTAGGCAGCATTTAATTAAGGTAGTATCTGATTTTCTTCCTTGAGATAACTACCATTAAGATTAATTTTGAATAGAAATTATAGAGAAGAATTTCAGTAGGCGATGAAAAATTTTAACCAGCATTATCTGAACATCAAATTATTGAAGAATCATAATTATTATTCAACCTTCATATTTGCATCAATAAACAAGCAACGTTGAATCTTAAGACAAACTCCTCTGAGAAGGAAATTGAGTAAACACTGATCCGAATTCTTCCGCCTCTTTCGCTTAGTTTGCTTTTCCGAAACAATAGGGACGGTTCTTGCGTAAAAATAATAAATCTATTTAGTCCGTCAGTTACTTAGATTAACAGAAAATATTGAACAATCGAATCAAATCTATAAAACTCCTCCTGTTTTATAGAATCAATAAAAACTGACAAAGATAAAGTGCATCGTAGTTCAGAAGTTGTGACGTCATTTCTAAATAAAAATTGCATCAAGGTGACACTTCACGCGAAATTTCAACGCACTATATCTCTCGCCGAGTGTGGACCGTTTGAGAAGTCCCGCACAAGCGCACTGGTCTCCTGTGACGTCACTATGTTTACACCCCCTTCCCCCTCTCTCGCACATTCGATTGTTTTGTTTGCGAAACGATTATAGACCTTGTCGTTATTTTTTTGTTCACATGTCCAACATTTCATTGTTACACTAACTGACGGACTAAATAGATTTTTAGTGCTCATCTCTATTCACTGGCTATTTATCCATGGTAACCTTCCAAGGGTACTTACTAAACAAACCTGCTGAGTATCAGGTACTTGGTAGATAAAATACAGAACACAAAGTCACATTATACTGGAGTCCGTTGCCAGAATGGTAGTTAAGAGCGCAAATTCTGCCGCTGGTGTGTCCTAGATTTAACTTTAAAGTTCAGACTTTTCTAGAGCGCTTGGTGATTAAAACAGACGGGAGTTATAGCATGGCTGTGTATAATATGAAATACAGTATTCGCCCGTTAGGGAGGCGTGGCTAATGTAGCTCTAGCATCTCTAGTTTTAAACTGTTCGTTCCTTTCGTCGACGTTAATACATTTTGTTTCTATGGATCCTTATAGTTAGTCTATCGACCCTCACGAAGTCCTTTTACACCTAGCCAACGCCCCTTTGGGGTTCACAGAGCGTAAAATTCAGTGCACTGCATCTTTAGCAATATTTTACCTATGGCCACAGTATTTTCATGGATGAGAAAATAACGACTTGGTTTTCGTGGCTGGAATAGGAGCCAACTAAGCTAAATATACTATGTCAGTTTCGGATAAGCCAACCAACCCGTGAAACTTTCTGAACTTATTGTTTTTATTCTAAGGTAATAAGAAATCCTCTTTTAAAAACTATGTTCTGATCTTCGCTTTTACGCAAAAACTACTAAACGGATTTGGACGAAATTTGGCACACACACAGTTTATAAACTTGATTAACACCGAGAATACTTTTCACTCGGGTAGGATGCTCCTTCAGGATAATTTTTAAATGCGGACCAAACCGCTGGCAAAAGTTAGTTCTGTTATAAACCTAACCAAATCGAAGACCTTGGCAATAATCGTTCGGTAGGCAGATTCCATTCACATTTCGTCAGTGCGAAACCACGTTTCGATTCTCCTTGAAATAGCAGCGATTTTCCACGCTCAGTAAATTGTAAATACATCTAAAAGGTCCTTTTTGAGAGAGTTTTTGCGTGACCTTTAGTATGTAATCGGAATTGAAATAAAAGCTTTTTACTTGATTAAATACAGAATAATTTTCTATAAATTGAATCGTCAAAAACACGACAGACATCTTTAACACAATCTGAAAGAAAAATGAGCCTCACTCTCAACACATACACCGATTTTGTTAACCGCTTTGAGAGAAAAAAAATGCGACTACCCCCACAAATATCGAAATTTGTACAAAACCCTCTTCAGCCGCGTTTCCAATCGAATGGAGTGATCAAAGCAGTGTCACGGTGAATGCTTGCCCATATTTAGACAACTTTTTGTTTTTGTGAAGGCTGAAGGTCGGCTCTTTTCCGCCACATTGGTTTGTCATGGACCTGACTTGAAACAAATGTGAACCAAATGCTGCGTAGAAACAGGATTTATACATAATTATTTTGAGTGGTAACTAAGGAGCGACTTAGCTGAATAACAAGACAAGAGCAGATAGATACTTATAGACTATGATTGTGTTTTGGTTAAAGACTCTTTCTCTTCTTCTAAATCTATTTTCGTCTACTAATCAAATTATAGATAGAACTGGGTCACACTTGGCCAAAACCGGGGGAAATGGGCAAGGAAAGAAGAACCAGTGGTACAACAAAAGATAAAAATAAACATAAATACTTAAATTAATTGCTATGAAGTCTGTCAAGTTTTCCAACAGTTTTGATTAAAACAGCTCAACATTCGTAATACGTACAGTTATTCCAAGAAACGACTCAAAAGCCTTTGTTTCGGAAAATCAACTGTTGGTTCTAACTACCGGTATTACTAACGGATGCATCATGAGTATCGTTGCTGGTATAATCTCTTTGTGGAGTATAATCTATGAATCAGAACAAAATAATGTACTTAGCGTTGATACACATGTGCGGCGATAATTATTACCATCAGTATGATATAAAAACGGAAGAAAATTCCATTGCACGTAGTTTTTTTTCCTTTCCGAGGTCTTGGAGAATTCCAAATTGGCTGTGGGCGATATATCAGTACTGAGATCAATTAAAGAGCCTACGCAATGGTTTTATTGAATTGTTTATAGTATCTTCGAGTAACTCAGTTAGTAGACAAAACAACAATATGTGTTAGACAGCAAATAGAGACTGCTTTGAAACGTAACTCTACTGTCCAAAACTAATTTACTGTAAACAACTGCAGTTAGTTGCTTAATTAAGAATAGTTCTGGCACAAACTTGGCAGTGAAGCCTCTCTACCTATCTGGCAGACGCGCTAATCTTTTTATTGTTGTCTTAAGAAAACATAGGCCAAATAGGCATATAAATAACCTCATGAAGCAAGCATGTTCAAAGATCAAAATAAATCAATTGACAAACAAAAATTGATTTTTGGCCATATAAAACGCAACCACGTGTCTGCAACTACCAAGACAACATAATCAAACAAGAGGTTGGCATACAGCCAGTATTGCAAACATAATTACATGACGTATGATACTTGAGCCATAATATTACACGCCGACTTCCTATCACCTTGCCTTTATGATACAACTTTGTACACAATATTCAACCTTGTGTTTCCAAGCATAAAGTTTATAGTGAATTGTTGCGGTGTTGCCGTTAAATTGTTGAGTCCATGATGTTATTGAAGTGGCTAAATTGAGGGATTATTGCCGGACAATGGTTGTCGTCAATGAACTCTCGCCTTTAAGAGTTTAATGAAAAGTTAAGCTGTGTGCATATATTGAAGAATATGCTTAGAAGGGACGAAATTTTATAAACGAGTCAATGAACTTGGGTAGAGTAAAGAGGACAGAAAAGATTGCTACCAAGCTTATAAATTTTAAAATATCCTTCGCATTTTTACTCATGCCATGTTATAGAAACAATAGAGCTACAGATTTATCTCATAAATACACGAGGACAACAATAGCTTTATTTGTAGACACGTATTGTGTTTACTATAAAACATAACAGATTTACTCCACGTGAAGTTAAACATAGATATAAACAAAAGAGTATAAATAAAGAATCAGGTTGTAACAATCTCAGGATAGATACAAAAAATAAAGATAAAAATTGTATAAAATAGGAAGAAGTAGAGAGAAGAAGAAAACTAGGAAAGATAGGAAGCCTACAGGAAGCCTACTACGGACTGAAACGGCGAACAGGGCCAGAAAGAGTTACACGTTTATGACGGTGTAGTTTCAGAAGATCAATATATTCATCAAAATTTTTCGAGACGCAAAACTAAACTTCTAAACCCGTACAATGCCATGGGTAGAAACATTAAAAACATACAAATCCTTGTTGTAGAAAGTGGTACAGTAATAAAATATAAAGTACCAGAGCAGCATAAACCGTCAAACGTGTGCTGGCAGGACGCCAATGGGCGCGGTATCGATGTAGAACTTGTACTACTGGGTACTACGTTAGTACGAGACGTTCATTCATCGTTATCGAATATGTTGCGTTACGGATTACGACGCGGAATTGAATATATTATATGGATTGTGGAGCTATTGTAATTAGAACGTATCAGCACGTTTTCAGAGTTATCTTGTTTGTAATGTAGGACGTATAGCGAACGAAGTATTAGTAAAGAAGAAACATTTGTGCAAAGACATAATTTGTCTGCTAAAATTTTGTGCGTCAGCAATATCAATGAGATAGTTCGGCGTGATTTGTTGATTCTGTTTTGTACAAATTCTCGTCCATATCTTCAGACAAAACCATATAACTTGAAACCATATTTCTTTGTGACAACAATGAAACATTTGTTTCAAAATCTTCCAAAACAATATCAATAATCCTCTCACACACAAGAACATGAATAAAAACATCCGGGATCACAATATGGCCACCGAGCCGTTTATTCACTACAATGGCAATCCGTCAGTCGCGATTTTGGACAATTTGCGAGTCTAATTGAATAATGCGAGCCATCATGTGACGGCAACACGGTTGACCGTTGGCTGTAAATGGCTTAAGATCTAAAACGTCATATAGATATAAACTGACGTCTTCTTTCAGTAGGGAGAAACTAATAGAACACTGCATTACTGTTTTTGCTTCGTTCTCGTTCGATATGTTCGTGTTGCGTTGTCATATATGTGCTCCGTGTGTGAATACCTGCAGCCGAATTCACTTACGCAATACGGCTGCTGACCTTTGGCAAGGACGAATTGTCTCCACCTCAGGGCGTTTCCACTGACAACCGTCTAATTAATTCGAAATATACTTCTTTATCCGTGCTTGCTACTTGAAAACAGTTACCATTTTGCAGATTAGGAAGACGGTAAACCGCGTGACGCAAAGACCCTACGTCCTGTAGTTTAGTATCTACTAACACAAGCGAATTCACTTCCTCCTATGGAAATAAGTGGTTGATTATGATGAACCACGTGGACTTCCATGACCGTGACATCATAGAGATAATGACATGTAACCTAATACGGGAGTCTCAGTAGCATTTCTGGGAATGCAGCACTGTTTATTGTGTCAACGCAATTCGGAACGAACTGATAAAGCTGACGGACGAGACTGTAATATGAGTCAGAAAAATGTGCATATTTGCTTGTGAATGTCTAGACTTTGAATCATTTTACTTTATACCTTTACAAAGGATCAATACAATAGAAATAAAGGACTTTTACTACTAGTTAGTAGTGAAACCAAAAAGACGAACGTTAATTTAAATCCCATTCGAAATCCGAAAATCAACGTGAATGAACCTAAAAACAAATTCAATTCCATTAGTTCGCCCAACATAATGTCACTGGCTGTCAATAAAATACACACGTTTTTGCGCAGTGACATCGCGTCGTTTCGAATGAATGCATCCGTACACGCCACAAAGCTCGCTTGTCCATTTGAATTTAACCTTTTATATGTTACGTAATTTTGTACTTACATTGAGTGTAGAATGTAAAGAATGAAGTTCATTGTTAATATTAATTAACGTGGGTTTGACAATAAGATAAACAAGCATTGTGACATATAAGCGATGACAGAAGATCATGTTTGTGGATAGACATCCAGCAAAGAACTTGACGGACAATAAGAAAAGATTGTCTTACAAATTGTCGACAAAGAAATTAATGAATTCATAGCAAGATAGCAACCGTGCCATTTAAATAAACATGTAATCAGATTCTCAGAACATAACCGCTTTGAGCCAGAAATGGCAACACTACATGACCATCGTCGACCACGCAAAACCAGTCTCCTTGCAACGCACAAAACAGATGATTAAGTAGCCGATATACTTGTTTTTCTCATTACTAGGTCAGACTATACACAAAAAAGCTTATAAAACACAATTCCAGTTACTGTATTAAGTTTACTGTGGTGGCAAAAAAGTTGATAATGAAATCGTTTTCATCCAACTAAGGCTTTTTAATTTAAAAGATGTAACTGTTATGAAAGACGTCCGAATTTTTGCGAATCACTTTGTAAAGTTAGTTCAGTTTCCTAATTGGGATTGGTGCTTAGCGGAAAATCTTTTCTTCTTTGTAAGGATTCTATTTTTAGTATGACTTTAAAAAAAAAGTAAAATAAACGTTACAGTTGCTTTATATCTCAAAAGCTCAAAGAATCTAATAATAGTTCTATCCGCTTGACTGTATTTTCATTTGGTGTATCTCTCAACACAGCTAAAACTTTTCAAGAAATCGTCTGTTGAGATTTATTTTGCATGTGGAGCTTTAGCTTTACCTTATCTTAGCTGTACAGTCAAGGCACTGGCTTGCTGGATTTCTACATTTCATATCCCTTTATACACACCGGCCTTTATCAGGATTTACTCTTTATCCATTTACCATTTCTCTTTGCTAATATGCATTTGTACTATCTTAGCTGTATAGTCAAAGCACTGGCTTTCTGGATTTCTACATTTCGTACCCCTTTACACATACCGGCCTTTATCAGGATTTGCTCTATCCATTTACAGTTTATCTTTGCTAACATGTACTTCTACACTGTACATCGTCATCGTCATCATCCACAGCCCGACTTCACCCACTGCTGGCCATAGATCTCTTTTCTTTTGCCAATTCCTACGTTCTTGTGCCATTCTTATGGATATTAAGCTAACTGATGTCAAGTTTATGTAAAAACATAAACTTGACATAAGCAATTCGGAAAACGTGCTATATAGTATTTGCCACACAAATTTGTCGAACACTCGTATAGCTTCGATATCCACGTTCGGTTCGGTTCGCGACATGGATGCCAAACAGAGCGTTAACGGCCTCACGTCCGATCAGAGCGTATTGTCATCAGATACTTTTGGTACTCGCCGCGTTCTGGGTTCTGCTAGCTCGGTAACGAGGTAGGTTTACAATAATCATAAAATGTTATATTTTAAATTGTGTACCAGGAACCTTACTACAACTTCTGCTATCATGATTCCGCTGTAAAAGTGATAGTGCTAATACGTCCTGTATAGTTCCGTCACGGTCTCGCACAGGGACCATGATGATTTTAAGACGCCATAGTATGGGCCCAGAGATGATATTGCTAAATGCGTTTAACAAGATAAAATACTTGATAAAGCTAAAACTTAACAAGGCGAAGAAGCTGAATGACTGTTTACAGACTTCATGAATACTACCAGAAATTGTGATAAATTTAATAAAGACAAGACCACAATCGTAGAAAAGGACGAATTACATTCGCGATCAAAGTTACTTTCCTCAAGTGCTATAAAGTCAAAGGAAGATTGTTCCTCAATTTGAAATTCAAATCGGTATCAGAGCTTGTTTAAAACAATGATAAATTAGCTCAATTTCACTTAAGGAAAGCCTAGATTACGTTCGAAATGTTTTGTAAATCATTTGGGGTCTTATGAAATGCCAGTCATTCTTAAACTAAGATCCCTTATAAATTGTTTTGTACAACAAATTCTCATATATCTTTCGAAGTATTTTTAAATCGTGTGCTTTATTTAAAACACATTATACGGTTCGCGATGGCCATCTTATACTACAAATATTTGATCAAGTAGAGGTTCTTTCGATGACAATAACCCAAAACATTATATGAATTTATCCAGTTCGTATATCCAGCAATTTCGCTTGAATAAATCGCTAAGAATATTCGAGACGACTATGGCACATCGCATGATACGAAAAGCGGTCGCAATGCTCAAATCTAACATACAAGCCTCAAAATTTTGATTATCCAAGTATATTCGTACTTCTTCACATGATGCGAAGGGAAGATATTTTAATATAAGTAATATCAACACAATTCGTGCCATTCTTGTTCTTCATTTCACAGAAGTTTTATTGCTTGGAACGACAAGATTCGGAGTAATGTCCTATATTCAGCTATTCTTATATCAAATCGTTTTCATCAAAACAATTTTGAATACCAACCATCTATCTACGTTCACATTCATCTCGTTTATTTAACAAACGGTATAACAAATTGAAACAGAACCACTTTTTCACTGGTCTTTAGCGCTAACAATCGTCGCTCGTGTAAAAATACGACCGAGCTGCAAAACCAATTCTCCATTTTGTATTTCAAAGTTTATTTGGTGCAGCGTCTGTTTTGCGGTGGCAGACAAACTAACGTACATTTGTTCCGTCAGTGGTTTTGTCTGTAGAACACAGTTGTTCTATTGTTTAATTGATATGTACGAGACAATTCTTGTTTATTCTTACCTGTGTTTATTTATCACGTTAAACATCAATTGCTCTTTGTTCAACCATTGTAACTGTACTTATTCAGCGGATAGTATGCTTATTTATAAACACCCACTTACGCTAGAATGTAGAAATAGAAAAGAAATATGAATGAAAGGAATTCCTTGAAACACTTCTAAAAGGGCGCGTCGAAAACAGATGAAACCTCATTGTACGCAAATTGATTCTGGAATTATTCAAGACCTTTGTCCCTTCAGTGAATTCCTTCAGGCTTGTCTCAAAATATCCTTACCTAACCATTAAATTAGTTTTTGGTACCATTGTCCGAAATGAACACAAATTAAGTTTGCCCTTCGCAAAGCCGATGGAATCACGAACAAGACCCACATCACTCGGTATCGACAGCTCTTCGGAACCCATTTTCTCCGATAGTGCTGAAATTCTGGTGACAGTACTTAAAATACCGGAACTGTTTAACATTTCCTTAATTTTTTTCTCAATTTCCTACTTCCTAATTTTTTCGTCTGATAATACTGTTGTGCCTTGACTTTTCAGGCAGTTAACATTTTATATTGTGCCATTATTATTTTGCTAACATTCTTTGTCATTGTAACCGCGACTGTAATTTCAGCAAGATCATTGTTAGAAACATAGACACAACTTGCAGATTAAAATCCTTTACCAACAACGACCAAGAACTCAAAAAGAAACCCGAAAGTCTTCTAACAGCTCACATAAAATTCGCAATTTGTGGTGGCACTTTTTCAGCATACACGCTTGACTGGCGTCCTCTACTTCGAGGCCAATCTACGGCCGTTTCCTTGATGACGTGACCGCTTGTCACTTCACTTACTTCCTCTGCATTATTAGGAGTGGGCTTAGACCATCGATTTGGTAGTAATGGGTCTTTAGTATCATTGTAACAAGAATTTTCTGGAAGTTTTCATTTCACTCTGAACTGAGACTGAAAAGGGAGGGGTTATTTGGATTATATTTCTTTTCCTAAAGCATCAAAACCAGAGAGATTTTTTTGTATGTTTGTCACTATGTAATTTCTATATTGTCTGTTTTGAATGTATCTTTGTGTATTGTCTCATTAATTATGTCAAATTACGTTAATATTATTTATTTACATCTGCTGATTGTAAAGTATTCAAGACCATAATAGCCTCACCAATGATTATTTGCCGCAAATTGCGTAAATGTCTTAGTCATCTTAGTGAATGGTCTCTGCAGCATTAAGCCAATCCAAACCTACAGTTTCGTCCGTTCTTAGGGCGAACTAATAAAATCTAAATATAATCCTTTCCTCTACTAGAACGTGGGTGTTTGTAAATACGTTCAGTGTTTTTGCACTGGAATTATATGCAAGGTCGTTATATTGCACAATTTTTAATTTCGTTCTCGTCTTCTTTGTGTGCGACTAATTTGACGGTTGCTATGATTTGGAAAATTGGACTGTGTCTTTGAAAGTTGGTGCTTTGTTAATACCTACGTTAGCTTTCATTTGCAATGGGTTTTCCTTATTTTAGTTGATCTATTTGAATAGCATGAAGTGTGGCATGCCTTTTTATTTTGTGTTGTAAACTGCTACTGACGAACATTAACATTTACCAAAAGATCATATTAGCTAGTTATCAAAATTAAATAGAGCATAATCTGCAGAACAATTTATCAATTGTAAAGAAGTTGCTAATTAAAGTTTATCGAAACTCATTAGAATACTGACAATTCACTAGACTAGCTGAATTAGACGTCAATCTAGATAGCCTGAGACTAGAGACACAATTAGAATTTATATTACCAAACTAACAACAGTTTGTTGATGTTCCAGTCGTGATTCAACATTGATTTCGCTTCGAACTGACGAGAGTAATAAATAATATTAGTTTTGTTTGTTTGGTTTGAAAACCAGTGAATTGGAGAAAATAGAGACATCAATAAGGATCTATTAACGAGAATCCTTGACTCTTATTCAAACACCAAAAGTCAACGATCCCACCAATTAAATCAGCACGTATCTGTCTTTTTGGTAAAATATAATTTTCAGATGCTTGATAGAAGAATAGGTACTTACAAGGTAAACTGGCAATATCTAGCCTTTCTAGTTTGTTAATAAACTCCAAATATATAGTGGAATCTCGTCTTTACTAATATACCTGAAGGTATTGTAGTAAAGACAAATTATCTTCAGCCAAAAAATATTTCAAGTCAGAAAAAAACCTATTTTTACCAAACCAAAACAATTCAGACAAACAGATCCCATATAAGGGTAAAAAAACTCCAAATAGATCTAATAGAATCCAGCAGCCATTCGCAAAAGTAATAAAACAAACCCCATATGTTACGGTAAACAATTCATATAAATAGGAGGATTTCTCCCATGTTATCCCGTAGCTGGTAGGGTCACCAGATACGAATAAACATAGGTTTTCCAAAACAGACGATAAAATATCGTAACTGAAAAAATCTTTGAGTGGTTGTAGAACGTCTTGCAAATGTGTAAGACATACGAGGTTTTAGACCAAATTTAATTTCAAAATGATTTATTTTATATTTAATTATCATCATCAGTATAGCCAAGCCTTTTTTACCAGACTACCCCCAGAAGGGTTAATGTTTTACAAACTCTAATCCTGATGAGTGTAACCAGTAAAGCAGAATTTTACAGGGACCGACTAAAACAACGTAACTCAACATCATACCAAAATATGTAACGCCAAAATATTGTGCCGTTCATCAGTAAAAAATTCGGATAAGGAAATTGAAATTCCGCCCAAATGCCTGAACGGTGAAAATTCCTGACGTCATGTCGGAAAACCGTCGCCGGATAACCCTGCCTACCCATGGCACAGTTGTGCAAGACGTGGGAGGTAACGTCAATACAGTGAACGCTAAGCTCAAGCTTTTGATCGTATTGGGCAAGATAGCGGTACGTTTTTGCTAATAGCTGTGGTTTAAGCAAAACGGATTGTGTAAACGTGGTTTACAGTTTATAATGTTAGTTAGTTAAAGCTTGCATTATCAAGCGTGTTGATGAATAAGTTATAGTTTATGAACAGACAAGGTCTATTAATTCGTAAAGGTACGATGTAATTTAATAGACAAGTACCAGTAGATCTTTATTGAACTTAACGAGTAACACAAAGACCTAAATATGCAAATAATTACATACCTAATTCAGTTTATATTGTAAAACAGCACTAAAACCGAAGTTTTATTAGTCCAGTAAACACAAAATTTATTTATTCAAATAACTATAAAAAGGTAATGAGTTTTGTAGAAGAGAATGTAATTTTGAATGCAAAAATGAAAACTAAAGCTGAGCTAATCTAAACTTTTAGCGCGAGAGTACGAGGGGCGGTGGAATTGTCACTAGAATGGCGTGGCACTAAGATAAAGGACGCTTTCGAGACAGTAGAGTAGAACACTACACATATGCGGCGTAAGCCTTTGTCTCTGTGTTTAAATTGCATAGAGATTAGTATTTTATGAGCAAACATTCTACGGCATATTGTGGAGTAGCTACCTTGTTTGGAATTTGCAAACACTTCGTAGTAAAAATTCTTGGATCAGCTTTTGACAACAATGTATTGATAGAACTGGGGTGAGTATTGAGATGACAGCAATTAGAGACAAAGATACGAAAAAAGAAGACACGCTGCAAAAGCCAAATAAATAGGAACAAGGAAAAGAGGACGGGATTTTAACTATACAGTGCAATATTTCCTGTGCGGTGAGTCTGTAAAGTCAACTAATGACACTTTTCTCAAGCTAAAGCATCTGACGTCACAATAAGATTAGTCAAGTGTTTAACTACATGACCACACTAGCAACAAACTATTTCTACGTGACTTTAGCCTAAGGTCGTCTACGACATAACTATAAAGATGATCGTTAACGGAGGATTATGATTACGGAGTACGGTATTCAATTACTTTACCTGCTCATGCGTGGCAATTAGCCCGATATTAGAGTAGACTTAGGTTTGAATTTAAAACCACTGGTAGGTACGGTTGTTTTAATTAGAGACTTTGCAGTCATGAAGCCTGAAATTGGTAGATGTGAATAATTTGTTATTACAAGTCAAAATCTGAAGTCATATTAGTGTTTTAAAAATATCTTCGACCACATCATCTCTGGACTTAGTGTCGTCTGTCACCTAGGTGGGGCAGAGGGCTTCCACTAAAGTCCTCATCATCGCTTACCATCAGTAATCAGATGTGAACATTGATATCAATTATGCAATTTCAAGATAAGAAGCTTATAGGTTTCAGTGTGGCTTTCTTTAAAATATCTTCTAGCAGATCACATGATTTCTTGCATCCCACAATCGTGTCTCGTTCACTATGCAAATCCCTTTTAAGAACCAAATATTGAAGCAATATACTTGCTAGCCTTGCCAAACATTTACCAACTCATCTTCTCCATACTAACAGACATGAATTTCCTTGAGTGGTAAAATACGCATCCTACATTTCTCCTAACCCTTTAGTTATGTAGTCATCTTGCAGGAAATTACCGACGCTGGTAACTAGCAAATTTCATTGAATTAACTTGGAAGGGAACGAACGATCCCGAAAGCGATTAGGGGGTCTCACCGATCCCCGTTGGAAATTCATTTAGCCGATTTTATACGATCAGACGAGAATTCATTAATTGTGTTTGTACGAGGATTACATGTTGGAGTGGATGTTTATATTGAAGATGGTTCTGAAGCTTGAATTAACTTTATCGGTGTGCTTCAAATAGTTTGTCTAATAGAATCTTGCTATCTTTCTCTTTATTTAATTTACCTTATAAATCATCTTATTTTATTAAATAATTTTCAAGCAATGCCGAAGCATGATGCATGGTGAAGATGTACAGATACATAATATGAATTACTTTTATCTCAACATCCTTATCACTGCAAAATCAGATCAACCATCGTAATTAACATTAACAATCTCTTAATAATCCTTTGAAATCTTCAATAACTTAGTTCTACAATGCTATGTTAAAAGTAACTAACTCGTTCTACAAGCCATCGGAACATCGTACAGTTTATCTTAGATCATTGACTATTGTTGCCAGACCATTGGCGGTTTCAGCTGGGCCTTTGTCATGCGCCGAGCAATATAATGCATATAGTTTTGTCCTTGACTTGAGAGTTGACATTGAAAGTAAGATTAATAAAGTTATTAGTTGATAGTCTAGAAAGCGGGCTGCTGAGACGACGACTAATATAAAAGGATGGAAGAAGAAAACGCATTGTGCTGGCCTGAAATATATTGAGGAAATGATGATTGTAGAAGGAATAATTATAGCTTTAAAACCGGTGAAATGCAATTTGCGTCTAAAGAATTTTTAGGACAGGTATAAAACGGCACTAAAACGTTATGAAAAGTGACAAATCATGTTAAGTAAGCTATAAAATCAAGCATATTACTCTCGAGAGAGTATCAAAGAATTTTAATAAAAGTCTCAAATTGTCCTTTCACAGCTATGAGAATTTTTAAATCAATGAATTTTAGTCTCGATGGAAACTTTCGCGTAGACAATAACATTTGTAAGTGATTGGAGAAGAAGATTGTTCTTCGATAATAAAACATGAATGTTTAAACGAATGTTAACAGGAAAACGAAATTGAAGTGAATAGGGAATGAAATCCGAAAAATATGTTGTAGGCGTGTTTGTAGCTACAAAATACGATCCGGGGTTAGGAATTTTAGACGGGAATGGGTAATACTATAATGTAAATGCGTAACATTGGAAAGGCACAAATAAAACGCTGTTCAGCAGCGATAAAATACGAAAAGCGGATTCCACAAGACCAAGCAGTTCCACGGAAAGATAATGACTATTCATTTTATATGATTGTACTAAGAAATGTGTCTATCATAAAGAAATATTAAGCAAGTCCACTAAATAGATGTAAGTCTTCATAATTTCATATACCATTTCCTGTATAATAAAAGGAGAATATCTAAGTAATACTAACTCTCGCGCTGCCGCTGATGACAATAGAACTATCTGTATATATGTGTACATAATTAACTCCCCTTAATTCTTCATTTGTTTTTCCATTATTGAGGTCTATGATGCCAAGTCACGGGATAAAAGAACAATTTTCGGCAGTAACATTACGCGAATTACCCCGTGGGGGGGACCGCGACAGGATGCGTTGGTCAACTTGCTAAATTCATATTTATGCGTCCGGTCGGTACGCTTCTCATGACCGCTATATTGTTCATTACATTTTGATTATCTAGAAGCGTTTTTTATGTGTTTTTGAATGGTTGATGCGGTCTGGAACTTTCCGTCTACTGCAATTTTTATTACGTTATTTAAATTTTCATACCTTTCATCGTTCAGGAGTCGTTACTTGCTGACATCCATTACATCATACTCTCAGGTTTTAAACAGAAAATAAGACAACACACTGCCATTACCTAGTTCAATGCACTCAGACATTTTCGCATCAACTTTAGACGTTGCCAAAGCTCCTTCCTTTCGTAGCCAAAATTCAATTTCAACAAACAGACTCGTCTACGACAGAACCTTATAAATAGCCTGCATTGTCTTACAATAGAACTTGACGCTTATAAATTACGTTTGCGTACTGTCAAGGAAAGAATAGATGAGCATGGCACGTGCGTAATTATACTACGTTAATAGAGTACTACTTATCGAGATAGGCTAATCGAGTGACATCATCAACGTCTGAAGATGTCGCTTGTGAAGTTAGATCTGTTAGTGATAAATAATAATGAAGACGGCAAATGGGTGTAGATGTTTATGTCTTTGTATCAGAATAACATTTTATTGCGAGCGACAGAAGGAAACTGAATGATACAAAAGAAAAGAGAGTATATGATAGCATGATGGTAGACAAGGCCGATGGAAGAAGAAAACATGTTGCGGGAACCACAAGAAACATATGAAGATTGGTCGTCTACTTTCTGGAGTTTCGTGCATAGATATGTAAGTAAGAGAACAATAAGTTTCTAATCTTGATTCATGCTTAGGCATCGTTAGCCTTAATTCTTAATCATGTAGGATTGCTGTTGATGCAAAAAATAATAACTTTTCAGCCTATCTGTATATTTACTTGTAACCTATCCATTCCACAGACTCATCGAAATGGATTAAAGCAATACTCAAGAGTGTCACCATTTTCAATATCTCTAAAAGATTCCGCCTACGTTCCTATCCATTAATAACTGCAGATTAAATGCGGCTGGAGACAATACTATGACGAAATGAGAATGCTAGATAAAGGTTTGTGATTCGTCATTTTATAGGTTTTGCCTTGTCTACTTTATTATTTGTCCATTGGTTATCGTAATCTGTTAATTATCGGTCATTTATTGTTAGTCACGGAAGAAATATTTAAATGATAAAAACCTTTTCGTTTTTATTATCTAATAAAATCCTACTTAACCTACAACCCCACTAATATGTCCAAATATGTATTGAAACACTTCAACTTTTGAATTAATTTATGTATGTTTTAAAATCCATATTACCACGAAAAAAGATCTCTTTACAATATTACTGCTGTAAATACGGTGTCGAGCTCCAGTCACCCTGAAGTGTAGGGGGGACTCATAAATATGGTCTGTTTATAGGCACCGGAGGCACCGGGGCCAGACAGAATCCGGCCCGAAGGACCAAAAATACGGAAACCGCTGTCTGCTTCTTTTTCTTCTGATCTCAATTTAAAGAACAAAAGAGGCTGTTTCATAAGTGTAATGGTTCTATATTGAGGTTAATTATATTATTTATTAATGTAATTTTGTAGCCATAAGTAGCAAAATTAATTGTGCAAAACTATTAGAAAATGCGATGCTGAAATTCTGTGTTAAACTTCGCGTCCATTCTTGAAACTGTTCGAAGAACAATTTAGAAAATAAACATTCAGACGAATTGAGTACCATCTCCTTTTTTAAAGTCCGTTAAAAACTTCAAATCCAGTCTAAATTTACAAAAAAAAATTACACATTTTACATTTAAAACCAGGAAATAATTAAATCTACGACAGTTAACAAAGATGTGCTTTTAGCCATCACTTGCAAACACTACTAGGAAAAAAATGTAGAAAAGTTTCTAAAGATCCAACGACAAAAGCGGTCAGATATTTATAATGAGACTTGGGGTAGGTACGGAATTGTGTTTCTGCCTTCGACGCCATTTATAATCAAGAAAAATGTCCCGTAGAAAAAAAACGAATTGATTTGGAGGGTGTGGATTTCAAAGCTTTAGAATTGTAACAATTTGTAAAAAAAATATCAACCTGTCCCACTGCTGGATAACGGTCACTCCACTTTCCTCTCTTCCCGCTGTTTTGTCTTCTCCGGTTAATCTCCCTCTTAAATTTAGCATTTATTTAAAAAAAAACTCTTTCCTTATTGTTTCCACCAAAAGGCTTTCCTCAGGGATTGCCAAAAGGATCGGTCTTGCTGCTCGTATCCAGCGGATTCCACTGACCTTCACCAAGCCATCGCAGCGAAATACATTATTACCAATTAAGGGTCTCCTAACCTACCTACCAATTAATACCGACTTATAAGACCGGAGCCTGCAAATGAACAACCAGTCCTAATCTCTTACTAATTGGGTTACGTAAGTCCTTCTAACAACTTTGACTATTTGCCGACATTCTAGTTACAGAGCAAAATTTTGATCATTACTCTATATCAATACTTCAAATAGTCCTTCTATACCAGGGCTTACAGTATGAATATATCTTTTAAGTACAGCTAGGTTTAAACCCGCCTACACAAGAGCATGCGTCGTTCGAATAACGCTTCATGTCTCTCTCATTACACTCACGTTGGAAAGGGATGCAGACGATAGACTATGCAAATAGTCTCGAGTACTTGAAGCACGTTTTAGTTTCGCTAACGATGTACGATGACGGTGCAAATTCGTGGGACATGAATATGCATGTAGAAGAATGCTGGTTCTTGCAAAGGGTTGTGCGGCGAAGGGGTGTAAAGATTAGCATAGAGCAGTGTCAGAGGCTTTTTAAGGGGCTCTCTTTTCTACCACCTACCTACAACAGACTACAATACATATATCTCATGAAAATAACTCGATAATTTTACAAATATTTTTGGTGTCCTTCAAATATTATTAATATGAAAGTCTGTATATTAGGCTTTCTTTAGATAATAATCACGCCTAAACGGCGGATTTGAGCGAGATTTTTATTTTGATGGTAGTACGTATCAATTTCGACTTCCACACACCTGCAAAGTCACTGGCAAACTGAACTTTAGTCTACCTATCTCTGTTTGAGATAAAAATCTCCTAAAATGTAGCTGTGGTTGCCTACAGTATACAGTATTATGCACCCTTGTAGTATAAACCACTGGACTGATGTTCACAAATGAGTTGTTAATCGATTGAACAAGCAAGGCGATACGGTTTGAAAGTATTCTAGGTTATCTAGATAAAGGTTTAGGGTTTTCATAGATAAAAGGATACTTCTTACCGATGATAATTCCCTAAGCCTTTATGAATTTTTGATGCAAAATTACTAAATTAAAACAACTATTTCTCTTTATGTAAGACAAGTTTTTGTCTTAAAATCTAATCAAAATATTCAAACATTTTCCTTGACCTTTCATATTTTAATAAACAAAACATAAAAACCAACATGCAGCTCTTTAATTTTAGAATCCTAAAAATGCACATCAAAGAGCGTAAAAGCAATGATGATATTTTGTAAGGAATGCTTGTGGGCAGATCAGTACGTAAAATTATATACAGGCAAAAGGAATTATGTTACCTATGTAATTAAATACTTAATGCATATGTAGAATGATTTCGTTTAAAAGTGTGATTTGAGCAGATAAAGTTGAAGGCTATAGAAGTAACATAACATAACAGAGCTACAGTCATATTTCACCAATTATGCTTAATACATAGGAAGAACATAATTATTGCCGTCTTGTGGCCACAGATCCAGACGCTAATACTGAGAAAATCCAGATGGAAAGACTTTACAACATTTTGTCCGAACCAAAAGCTAATAACTCATTGCCAGACACAGGACTCTAAACCAGGACACAGGACCCCGAATACTCAGCAGTAGCACTTGTGATCACAAGACCAAACAAGCAAGAAACATCAAAATGTTCAGTTTCAATAAGGTATGTACTTACACAAAACCGTCTAAGACGACCAAAGAAAGACCCATCATATCACATTGACTGTTCACGAAATACTTCGGTCGGCAACCAGTCACGAACTAATGAGGTCCCAATTGGGCTACATATAAGATATTTGTAATAGTAAACTTTGCTGGACGTTTGATTGAACGAAAAGCCCAAAGGACCGAGTTGTGTAATATTGGTCTGAAAGTATTTGTAAGTAAACAGTTACTAGTACCTACAAACAAACTAAAAAACTAGGCAACTAAATTATTTTTATTTAATATTAATACTTCACTCACACAGATGTACAAGGGCGGACTTAAAACCATAAACATTTTCTAGGCAATGCAGAGACAACTATGGTAGTTTTGAGAGTACTACGAACCTGTCTATTCGGCAGAACATTACCAAAAACGTCAGTATATACTGACGTTTTTAATATATATTAAAAAAATGAAAAATTATTTAGTATATAGTAATTAGTTCAAATGCCAGTTGCACATTTTCCTAACACGGTACAGTCAACGTTACGAATGAAAATGACATTTGAAAATCTCATATCCATTTCGTTCCATCAGAGTACATAGAATGTATGCACGAATAGTTGCACTTACTTGATGACAAAACCGCTCATTCATTACAGCCTCGGCACAGGTATTTAGGCTACCCATGCTTGCAAGTAATTACTATAATTGATACTCCCTACACGTTACCGAGAAACGTGCGGTTTATAGCTCGTCGGACGTTTTCCTGTACTTAATACGAAAGATATATCGGTATTATTACTAACAACAATAGATTTTCTGCCTTTTAAGTAAATATACAAGGTTTTTCTTTACTTTCAATGTTTAGAATTACCTTTTTATACTAAATTAGATGATAAATAAAACACAATGTAGTCTGGCCATATTCTAGACTGGTTTTTGTTTATATCTCTACATATATTTTTAACAAAGCTAAATGACAATGGACAATAATTGTACCTACATTGAAAATCAGTGTTCAAGATCAAGAGTCAAATAATTTATTTTAACAAATAAATTGTAAGTAAAAAGTACTTTCAATCCACTGACAGTCCGATCACGTTCAAACCGTCGAAGTAGACCAATGTCACCCAAAAAGTAAAAATCACATTTCTATTTCTTGTTTACTCTGAAGAACTAAGTAGTCCGTCCAAAACAATAACAAAAAACACTAATCAAAGAAACTTCTTAGAATTACAAATCAATCCATTCTTAAATAAATTACGCAGTAGGATGAAAAAAAAATAGCGTTTAATAAATCGAAAATATCTATAAGAGGTGGATAGGTCTGATACAAAAGGGCAAAACATTGAAGAATAGAGGAACTAGGGATGACGATAGACACCAAGAATATTGCAAAAACATGAATCAGCAATTCTTAAACCTCAAACGGTACTGATTCATCAGACAGTTCTGATTAAAAGCAGGTGCAGAATTTACGTGCGGTTTTTAAGTACATTGCATTGATTAATCAAACCTATATCTTGTCAGCCATTTCTAAATTTGAAAACATAGTCAAAACAGTATCTACACTTCTTAAGGAAAATATGACTTCCAGAATTATATCCCCTAATTAAAGAACAAATTAGTATTCTATTTCAAGATATATCCCGCCAAGACCTGACAAGTTGTCACTTTAGTGTTTACGTCAAACTCAGCATCAACTATCAAGTTAACAACACTAATTTCACGCCATCCCATCGCATTAGGATCGTGGCCATAATATGTTAAATACCCCACACCATGCTCCCTTACTTTTCCATAACGAAACTTTGTGAATAATTCAGGGTGGGTATGTTGCCAAAAACCTTGCTAATTGCTTGATAATTACATTCTACATTAGTAGTCTTCTTTGTAATATGAAGCCTGTTTTTACCCACACCGAGTTTTGACAAAGGTAGACGTTTTGTATTAAAAGCTCTCCTGTTCTCATCTTCAGCCATTTCTGTTTCTTTATCTTACTTGGCAGAATTTAGTAATTGCGTTGTTCCCTTTTTTTCGTGTTCTTTATTTTGAGATTTTTCTCTTGTTTGCTTACTTTGATGTTTAAAAATTGATATATATCATGAATGAAAATTTCGTTTTCGCATTGCACCGCGGGCTATTAAATCTAATGGTCTCATAGACGCAATAAGTACACAGTGAAGTAATAAATGCTTGCGACCGTATTATTTACGCGCACCTGAGTCATATTGCCTCAGAGAACACTTACGGGGTCTTATCCGGCTAAATTATCTCTGTACACATACGATTATTTAAAGAACATGTTTTGAGAACGAACACGTTTATAATATACCGAGAAACCTTCAATATAATATGCAATTATCAGTTTCGCCAATATCTATAAAGTCATGGACTGTCCGAAGCCTTTGATCCCATATATCAGTTCCGTGTTTTTCTCTCATTTGTAGATATTTGGGTTAAAGCTGGACTTGGTAAACAGAATAAATCACTCCTTGACAAGAAAACTAATGCTAGCAGGAAAAATTGGAACGAAAAAGTAACACTCGCTACAGAATTAGTTACTTCTGTATACATTTTGATACATCATCAAAACAATTTTGTGGTTTATAGAGCTGAAATATCAGTATTACTTTACGGGTTAGTTATGGGACTCATTTATACGTGTAGTTATGAACTCCAATGATTATAAATCTTTAATGGACAGGAAAAGTCACATGTACATTACAAGGATGCCTCTTTTCCAAAACAAGATATTACACTTTTAATAAATTCCATTTAGAGAGCTCTTAATTAATGAAAACAGATTTACATTTATACAAGATTTGTTACACACGTCAGAATCACCGAATCCCTGAAACCCAACCCTCTATTTATAGCTAGCTAACTTATTTCGGCACTCCCATTCAGAAAATTAAGCCACAACCCGTAACAGCCGTTACACCATCAATCAATCTGAAGATTGAACGGGAAATTAGTCCGTACTGTTTTGATAACAAAGCTAATATTATCAACATTCCACCTCAACCGCAGCATTCTATTTACACAATACACGATATATCCGAAAATAGTCCACAAACCGACATACTTAGCAGAACAAGGCAATAATATACACAGAACTGGTTTCCACAAGGGCGGCGCGGCGGACGAACGGCCTTGCTACTCCACACTTGAAACTGGAGATTTCTGACGTAACGAGTTCAAATTCATCCACATCCTAATTTATAAGGATAATATAAAGGATGAAATATGGGGGTAGTACCAACACAAGACAAAGATGGGTTGACGACATAAAGGAAATTGCTGATCCTTCCTTCGATTTACTTGGTCTAATAAGTGAAGGGATGGAAAAGGGTAGCTGGGACGAATGGAGACTCGATACCAGCAGGTGGTCACAATGAGCTGAGGACGATGTTAACGATATCTCCTAAATTATAACGTTGCCAACTTTGATTGTAGTGAGCATGACAGTTCACGAGAGGTCGATGGCCTACAGTTAACATTAGGCCAGCTGATACTAATGATCCTTCGAAATTGGATTTGGAACAAAGAGCATTGAAATTTCTTACAAAATCATCTATATGTTGATTAAGTTCAGAATGGAAATTAATGAATCTGTTGCCATTTCCACGCTTCGCTGGGGACAGCTAAATTGTTCACATGCCAGTCGGAATTAGTGGCCTTTATTAATATCTAAATAAGCCCTGTCACTTCTATGTGAAATGGATTTGTGCTCGATTTAATTATCAATCTGTTCGATATAATGTATAATGATATTAACAGTTTCCATTTTGCCCATTTCATTATCTCTGACGACTTCTGTTTCATAAAGAATATTTAGTCCAGTATATTTCGCCTCTGTATTCAACGTAAAATTCTAAAGGCTTTTAGCTTCGTCATCAAATTCTAAACTATTCCAAAAATCCAGCGCGTACAAAAGGATGGTTACGTTCAAAGGATCTAAAGTATTCAGTTTCGCTCTCGAGATATGACGACCTTTGTCCGTTTTAGCACCAACAGAGCCGAGCGAGCCACCAAACCGGTATTTATACTCCTGACATTTAACTGAGCTACATATGAAAATAATTTTGATTCGTAATTGTTTCAAGCGTGTTGAGAATGTTCTATTTTAACTTATTTTGATTAACATAACGCCTGTCTCAAAGGGTTAGACACAGGCAAGCCTATTGCCATAAAACGGGCACAAAACCTAACTCCGGGGTGCTACTGAGTTATTCCAGATGGAAAAACCCAATAACACTTAATCCGACCCGGGTATCTAATCCAGGACCTCAAGCGCAGCAGTAGCGCTTCCGATCACTAGACCAGGGATGGCGAACCCATGGCACGCGTGATGACGCGTGCCTACGACAAAATATTTCGGGCACGCCAAGATGAGGTTATTTAGCGTCTAGGTAATTTGCTACAGCAGAAATGACACCAACTCCTACATTTATTTAAATAAAATATAAAACTGTATATAAATATTAGAATTGCTGTAAGAATTTCTGGTTGCAAATAAAGGTTTGATCCGACAGCATATAGTTCACTGGTGGCACGCCATAGTCAAAAATAATAATATGGCATGTTTTCTAATAAAGGTTTGCCATCCCTGCACGAGACCAACAAGGCAGTTCTATTTTAACTTAGTATGATTTTGATAGCCCAGTTTTCTCTTTAGGCTTAATTTCAACTTGATTTGTTTTTGTTACATTTTACAGTTGTCAGCTTTTACATCGTATTTGTACAGCCTTTGGTTTGTTATTTTACCATCAAAGTGACAGTCTACTTTACTGCTTTGAATTTCAGAAACGAAAAGTAAATGTTGTCCTAAAATGAAATAGATATACATACAATTAGACAGATTTCGCCAGAACTGGAAGGAAAGGCGCGTGCTCGTGAGAACGTTCCTATTATTGGAACTGTATTACTTTATTATCGGTTTGAAAATAGAATTCCACCATATTTTTAGATCGACCTCTAAGCGAGATATGAAAAATATTATTGTCACGTTTTAATAAAACCGATTGTTATTTTGAAGCACATATTGAAGAACTCAAACCCTATCCAATATTGGGGTAGAATCTCGGCCCCAAGATATATATTGGGCAAATATTGATCTAGTTTTCAGAATGGTCTAGATGGTGGAATCTTTATGAGTTAAGTTAATCTAGAACTAGTGATCATAGGACTTAGGACATTAAAAACTATGAATTATTCATCAATTACTAATTGAATATAAACATTGTTAGGAAAATTGTGTATTTGAGTTATATTTCTGTGCTATTGACTAAGACTTTCGTCACCAGTTACGTTTGTATTATCCTGTCCTTTGTTAAACACGTTTTTAACTATTATTGATAACTACACGACACACACTACACAGATTTTCTATAACATCTTAAATATATTTAAGTTTGTCTTAATTTCTAAATTTAATTTATTTTAGCCGTACGCTACACCTATTGCGTCTGTTGGGATTCACAAAATTTCATGTGGGTTTTACTAAAAGCTAAACACTGATTCAACTAAGTATTTGGCAGGATTGCTTCTAATTGCACAATACTGCATGAATCAGTCAAAACTGTGCCAACTTTCTACATTCCAGAAACGGAACACTTAAGTATAAGAAGTACTAAGTTGACAAAACAACCATTAAATCTTTAGACACGAGAAATATTTCAAGCCAACTCATTTCATAAATCCAACATTTACTACCACAAACGGCATGAATAAAATGACAACGCGGCCAAAATTTCAAAGTCACCTGTCAAGTGTTATCGCAGAGAAATACCTTTTCTCCCAAGTTACGTAGAAAAGCTTTTAAATGAATCCGACAATCAAAATGTGGTGACAGATAATAATATAAATGTTGGGGACCTAGTTGAAGGTGAACATGAAAAGGCTAGAGATTGTCTCGGTCTGCACCTTTCAGAGTCAATGCTTATTCAGTAATATTCAACCTATTCTGTGTCATATCTTTGGAGGACCTTTGAGGTGTCTTATTGAATTGACGTTTAGCATCTATTTCAGCTTCCACTCAAGCCCTGTCAGCATATTCGCTCACATAATTGGAATCAATACACAAAAGCGTTCTCTGAACTACCATTTAAGTGACAGTGATATCTGTAGTACGCTCTTAGCTTTCGAGACTGGCTTTGACATACAGACAGATAGACATAGCGACTGTGTAATATTGAATGATGCCAGTGAAGCGTCTACGAACAAAACATTAATCACGATTCCAAGCATCGCGGGCTTAAAAGTCCTACCAAAATTAATATCTCGCTTAAATTTTCCCGTTCAACGTTGGAGTTTTGTTCGAAACTAATTTGCGCGCTTCGAAACGAATTGTTTTCCGATGCCAGTTATTGTTACGGGCGTTTTTTCAAAGTTGTGTGATATATTGCGAATGCTTGTCTTTTTGTCGGTGAAGTTTTTGAGAGCCCTACGAATGGTGAGGGACTATTATAAGGATTATTCGCTCCATTCAATCTTTTAGAGGTTCAAAAGGTGGTCCGTACGTGAATCATTCCGTGGAACCATAACAAGCGTTTGATAAAAAACAGACGTATTTATATTTGAGAACGCTTTAGGGACTCATCGGCGAATCTTTGTACAAGAATACCAACTCCAAATATATGTAGTTGTTATTAAAACAAAAAATATACAAACACTAATGACAGCTCAGATTTGCAAGGCGATACATGCCAACAATAAAAATGAAAACAATATATTTTTAGATACAAACACATTCTGCACTTAGGTGTATAATCAGGTGATAACCGAGCACATTTTACTTTTTTACATTCATGCTTCAATCATAGACATATCTCTATTCCTCTCTCTCCGTCACTTTTGACACCATCTCGTGGGCGTCCGTCATGAATCACATTGACAGCGTGCGTCACTTGTTAAGAGATCATTGCTATTATCTCATTTGTGTTTACACTGTCAAAAACTTAAATTACGGGGCAACTACTGGAGTTTTAAAGAATGAATGTTTAGCGAAGATTAAAGGATGTCCACGTTAAGATAGTGCTGGTCCATTCTGGCGATTTATATTAATTTAAGACTGTCGCAAACAGGATGAAAATAAATGATGGTTATGTCCCTGAACTGTGGAGTTTCTAAGCTCCTACATTTGACATCTTTAGTCTTAGTAAAGTTGGGATTTCAGTAGCCGAGTTCAATATAAACTGTTTTTGATTGTTACCAGGAAAAAAATAGAACGTTACCACGTCAACAAATGTGGTAACCACAAAAATAAATGACAATATAATTTTATTATTGTTAGTTCCTAGGGACATACAGAAAAGAATATTAGTCGACACACATAAAAGGTATGTACACAACATATTATTGCCTTCTACTTTAAAGAAATACCGAAGATACAAATAAATTTGGTTTGGAAACAATCCTACCGCCGTTTTATAATTTATTGCTTTTCCAGAAATTAATTTTCAAGTTTCCAGAATAAAACTCATCAAGGAAAAAAAATGTTAATAGCAGATCTAAAGAGTCTAGCACTAATAAATGTATCAAGAATAAACACATAACAGCAGATCTGAAGAGCCTAGATAGAACACAGGCCGCAAATATTTGACCCACATTGTATGCCTTGATTATATGCACAGAAAACTCGGTAAATGGATCAAGCGGACTCAACTTGACACTAGCTCGGGCTTTCAACAGGCTTTTAGGATTAAAACGAAAGCTTTCAGCACTAAATATGCTTGGCTACAATTAGTTTCCAACGGTAGAACTTGAGAGCACTTTCGGTCTAGGTAGGACTTTGCACTGGGTTGTTTACAGCTTACTATGTTAGAACTAGAATGAAAGATGCGTATTGTAATATACTAAATTAACGTTATTTTCTCGTTAATTCCTATACAAAATATGATTAATTTAACATCGCACCCGTGGGCTCTGGCGCCCTAGAAATTTATGACAGTATATATTTAAAAGTAAATCAGTCAGGAACAATTAATACAAGGTAACCTAAGCAAACTCAACCGTTACAACATTTACTATATTGGATAAACTAATCTCAAAGCAAATTAAATCATAACATGTTTACAGATTAACCGAGATTGAATCATTCAGATAGCATAGACAGATAATATAATTAGAGAGAGAGAGACAGATATCTTGTTCTATTTCACAGACGACATATTGCAACAGGTTCTACAAAACCATCTAAATTAATTTTGATAATTTAAAATCAAATTTAAATTGCATCATTTGCATCACAAAACATCTCATCAATTTCAACAAATAGAAATGCTATCTTAGATACCAAATTAAATCAAATCGACAACAATATTAATTCTGATAGGTATTCTAACTTGATATTCTCATCAATTTTAATAAGCGACCTCTAAGTAAAAATACAAAAATAATACAATGCTTGTTTTACGTCAATAGTCACGTGTGGTACATAAAAACTTTGAACGACAAAAAACTAACATTAGCTCTAGTCGAATCAGACTGCTTGTCCGTTGAAAAACTATAACTAATATTTGAAGAAACGTATTATAGGATATTATGAGACCGGAAAGGCAATGTACAGGACCAGCAGTTCAGAGTGCGATCACACAGGATGAAAAGAAATACATATTAAAAGAAATAGTCATGTGACTCGTGGTTCCAATGCAACTTCTGAGTCCTATGTCCATTATCTACATCAAGCAAAGATTTATTGAAGTTTTCCATCATGAAATGCATAATAGTAGCCCGGACTCTTAATTTCTGTCCGGTATATGGAGAAAGACTCATGGGACTTTATCCGACACTGACGGAATGTGAGACAGCAGACAGAGTGTTGGCATATTCTGTCTGCTGTCTTCGCGGAATTAAGCCGTGATGTTTATGACCTTTTCCACATAGTGTTCCCAGAGGCGGCTTAATTAACTTTGACACCAGAGGTGGCCAAACCTCACACGAAAGAAGAAGAAGACCATAAACATACTTCGTTATTTAAAAGGTTCAAAATATGAAAGGAGAAGGATAAAGTGTTTCGTTTCGACAAAATCTCTCGTTCCCTTGTAAATGTCCCATGTATCGCTTCTACGAGAAGATTACTTTTATCATAAACTGTTTTCACACTTAAGATACCCGCGATGAAAAGCCTTAACGCGTCATAAGCAAAATTCTTCTACCACGTATTTTTTTATCTTGTATAAAAACTAACTTTGAATGAGTTTTTCTCACGTATATTATGTATATGCCTCGGGGTCATTTGAGTCACCGAAGTGTATACTAGAATTTAAAACCAATATGCTTTGCCGTGGGCAAAGTTACATACAACTTAAGATCTAATCAAACATGTAGGAGGTATCTCTTGAAATATGAAGATCAAAATATGAAGTAATTATAATGATGGACAGATTTTTAAATAGCTAATAGGGTTGTCAGTAAATCATTAATCACTTTTGCAGGTATTAAATTAGAAATCTCATTAATGAAGGCTATATAAGTATACACTCCCTCTCACAGAGAACCTCTGCCTAATATAAGTATATGACTATGCGAAAAAAAAACACAGCTGTTCAGTACATTTTCGTTTGCATAACTGGACAAAATGTAGGCGTAGGGAACGGGTATTTAGATTTTGGCATATATATATATATAAATATCTTGTCTAAAATTTTGCCTAAAACTATTATTCTTTCTTTATTTTTTGTGTGTGGATGTGGCCACCTCTGGTGTTAGAGTTAATTAAGCCGCCTCTGGGCACCCCCCAGGCCTCTGACTTGGCTATTTCAGACTTACATTAACTCTATAAGTCCAGGTTTCCTCACGATGTTTTCCTTCACCGTTGCCCGTGATCTTCATGAACAAACTCTTTATATAAGCTAAAGATCTTTTAAAAGCCCTTTTAATATTCTAACGGTATGACAAAGGAACGCTTCCCTTATGGTAATAAGGGTAATATTTAGGAAGATACTTTAGCAATTTCAGTATATTACGTACGTGAATTAAATTGCTGAGAAGCGATCTCAAAGCTTCGCTGAAAAACATGACTTTCATTAAGTAATAAAGGAGGTTTCCAATGTGATATCAAACACATAAATATTATACAAAGACAACTTAACGTGTGGAAAAATATATAACACGTAATTTAGTTAAAAAGATAACATATTTTCCGAGGATATAACACATACACTAAATGCAAAGAAGAAGGAACTCTTTCATCTTTTAGAAACTTTATAAAAGCCAAATATGGTATGACAAGGAAGCACAAGATTTTTACGAAAATACATACGTTAGGAACAACACCCAGTAGTAAATAGTCAAAATGAAGACGACAATATAACTACGGTCGGACGCCTATGCCTTGGTTCTCTCTACATTGCACTGCACGATTTTTTTTGCTAAGATCTTGCTAAGATCAAACGGCAACATACCACTGTTAATACTGTATATAACCGTATATCGTGTGATGTGTGTTCTCAGTATTATTCTGCAAAAAACTTAGGAGCACAATGTGGTCAGACAAAGGTCTATGGTTAGCGCGATTTAAATTCGAATTCAGCCCAAAATTATAATAACAATTTCTACCGACATTACAAAAACCCATTAACCCAACAGACCTAACTAAAGCGTTTGACCCGAAGAGCAAAGGCAAAAGGCACAAGTGTCCCGGGCATAAAATTATAAAAGGCACGGGGCCTTTCGGCCCTAAACTAAACTTTTTTACAATCCCATTACAGGGATTCACGACAAGAGAGCGATTTCGCGTTATTTACCCTGGGGGTACAGAAAGTCGACCAACAGAGGAAAAGTTTAAGGTCGAGTAAAAATTATACGATTTTCGGGGTACCTAAGGGTAATAGACTACCTCATTTTATAGGCAGATTTATTTTAGTTGGAAAATCAAAGATCAACTTACAAACAACAGTTAAAACAATTCATCAAAGTTCTTTTGGTCTTAAGTACCTAAAATTGGCTGATTAACAACCCCGAAAGACTAATACTAACTAAACTAAGTACATCATTGTTTTGCTCAAGTTTGATATCTTCGTCTAAACAAAACTAGAACTACTCTGGACTGCCTATAAAAGTAAAGCTAACTTAAAATACTCTACCCTCTAAAGGCATACAAATCTACGAAATAATATACCTTACCCAGCCACCCAAGAGGAAAGACCCTTATATAACATTTGAGAAAGTGCCAAAACATGACATTTGTATATGCTGATATCACACGATACATTTGCCGTATCGTATACCGACAACACATAAAAGTTATCATGTTGACACTTTGGCAAAGGAAGATCGCTTCCGTGGGCATGACATGACGCAGGTAGGATAAAGAAGGCATAAAGGACGACCAACGGTTGTGTCACGATCTCAAATAATATTAGAGCAACTAATGTCACTTGCACCTTCCACAATGTAACTCAAGCTATCCAGTTGGCTACAACCAAGTAGGACAAAATTTTAGTCAAAAGGACACGAAAAGAAGATTGGTAAAAAAATTGTAGCCAATCAGCAAAGAGGTAGCACCTATAGCAGAAAAAATTGTCCAGGATAGTTCAGACCTACATTCTCTATTCGTAGAGGCTATTTTTGATTGAAATGCACTTTAATGTTTATCCAGACGCCTAAGACGACGATGATCGTCGTACTTCGGTAGACTGAGAAATTGTCCTACGGTACGACGATTTGGTATGTGGTTTTACGATATAAAATATGCATGTGTGTTTATTGTTTTCCAATAAAACATGATGTTGGAGACTTGAGTCGCATCACCATGTTTTTGGAATTGAAGAAAATGTGTATTGATAAGGGCCATGTTTACACGGTAATTGAAAAGCTATGTTTTTTTTTTGATATCTGAGAAGATTTTGATTTTATTGTAAGAAATCACAAAGACAATTGCGCGAAAAACACGGACATCTTTCTTTGCACCTCATATCAAAGGACAACTCTACACATTCAGAATATGCTGCTAAATTGTCCCTTACTATTACAGATCTCAGATGAACTTCATAAAATAATTAACTAACTCAATCAGACACTGAATTGTTCATAAACATGCGTTTAAAAACACTGATACAAACAAGCATTAAACATGGAACTTCCCCGTTGATGCCAATGTTTATAATTATAAGTACATTAAAACATAGACAGCTACGTAGTATATACTTACATACTTATTAATTGAATGGCTTCGTTCACGTGGCTCGGCCATGGGTTATGATAATGTTAACAGACACGACATTGTGATTATATGATTAGATCTCGATCGTATTGTGCCTAAGGCTTATTAAGAGAAAATATTTATCAATTAATATCTTCAAACGTAGATCATCTAAAGTACACATACTCGTACAAATACATTTTTCATAGACCGCCGCTAAACTTAAGTGCCATTGGACAGGGCAAATTGCTTGTAGAACACATGGCCGATGGAATCGAAAGGTTCTGGACGCAGAGTAGGCCTCCTAAAAGGTGGACCGATGACATTTTAAAGGCCGCGAGAATCCGCTCGATGAGGGACACACGGGACCGGTCAATGTGGCGACACTTAGGGAGGCCTTTGTCCAGCGGTGGACGTCGTTTTGACTGAAATAATGAAGATGATGATATCTAAAGTTAGAGCAACAAGTAAAGGAGGCCTAAACACAGTAGTGGGTAATTACTAGCTAGAATAATAACCGAAAATGAAAATTCACTACTAAATTAGTGATCCATATCGCAAAGAGACCTAAATCTTACCCTATTTTCAATTTAGCTGAATCTCTAAAACAAAGCAGCGTTGTAAATAACCCTAATTGGGCCGCAAGGGACCACAGAAATCCGTGGAGCTAATCCTTTAATTATTTAGCCTGTTTCCACTCTGTGATTATTAACAGTGTGTGTTTTGTACTCATGTGTATAAAGGGCTCATTTTCTCTTTCATTACCAAAGTTGTCGGTTCCGGCTTCCAAAAGATCTTTGACAATCGTCACGGTGATCAAAAGCCAGGAAAATTTTGCGAAGGGATATCGTGTTACCCGGTTACTGAGTTGTAAAGTTCGGCTGTTGCTTCATGTTAAATACGGATATTCAGCAGCGTCCGGATGGATTGGGAGCTGTCCCCAACATAGTCGAAGTCCTTTAGACTTTTTATATTTTTCTTACATCCAGTACAGCCTAGGCGTTAATTTGACATATCGACTTTAGAGACGGTCACACCGGTATGCATCACACCGCCCTAAAGGTAAAAAACCGGCCAAGTGCGAGTCGGACTCGCGCCCGAAGGGTTCCGTACCATTATCGCAAAAAACGGCGAAAAAATCACGTTTGTTGTATGGGAACCTCACTTAAATATTTATTTTATTCTGTTTTTAGTATTTTTTGTTATAGCGGCAACAGAAATACATCATCTGTGTAAATTTCAACTGTCTAGCTATCACAGTTCATGAGATACAGCCTGGTGACAGACAGAGGGACCGCGGAGTCTTAGTAATAGGGACCCGTTTTGAACCTTTGGGTACGGAATCCTAAAAATGACCAAATATACGATACGCCATGTTTACAGCCCGCCACTGTACTTATTTATGACGTCATATAAATAGACTACTAAAGGAATAGACGAGTATTCCGAGACTAGAGTACTCCTTCCCACAGTATTCACCTATCGTGGAGCATAAAAATGTTTATTGGTATAGAAATTCGTTTATTACAACCCTGTCTTTGGATATAACCTACTACTAAAATGTAAGAACGGATGCAGTTTTAGAGGAGAAAATGTAGAACATTCGTCTTGCACTTTCTGAGATGGCTGCAGACAAAGGTATTCCCCACATTTCATCGTTAAAACATTTTCCAAATAGGATTATGTTGGACGTTGATGTATGCTCTTGGAACTGGGGCAGTGAAATGCAAAGTAGGGAAAAGAAATATCAAGCCGACGAACTTAGCTTACAAAGGTAGGTAGCGTTTGAATTATGGAAACGTAAATTCCATGGTTCTTTTATGAATGATGTCGGAAAATTGTGGGAAAGAGGGTCACAGGAATATGAAATAGAAGAATTACCAGAAGTCTGCATAACTTGGCCTTTCAATCTATACTAATATTATAAAGAGGTAACGTTTGTGAGTTTGTGTGGTTGTAGGGGGGTAATCTCTGGGTCTACTGAACCGATTTGAATGAAATTTGGCATGGAGATAGTTTGAGACTCTGGGAACGACATAGGGTTATAGGATTTTATCTATATAGCTAGTTATCTATATATTTATTTATATTTCTATAATCAAAGCTACGTATGATAAAACGATAATAGTCGCGTCATTATCTAGCTCTTACATACATACATAAACTCACGCATACATACTTACATACATACTTTTTCCCATGGCGGGCCTCCTCTGGCGGAAATCACAGAACGCCACCTGCTACGATCCTTACATACTTCTTTTGCTTCACTCACGTTCATACATCTAATCATACACGCACGCCGGTTATGAGTACTGCGGACCTTTCTGAAGAACATCACCAGAAAGGTGATGTATGTATGTCCTTCTAGGCCGTCCCCCTCCCGGCGTTTCCATATTTTTATCTTATTCCAATTTATTGAAGCTCGACGCAAAATCGACTCTTCTTCCATACTCCTCTAATCATCTAATAGTCACGCCCGTTTTAAAAATATCATCATTCAAACAGTCATCCATAGTTATTTGGGTCTTCCCCTGCTCGTATGTCAAGCGGATAATAATGACTATTAAATACATCATTATTTATCAGTATATCTCTATCATCCTCTTTCAATGTAGGTAAAAAATTACGTCAAAAGTCGCGTGCTACTGCCACATCTACGTCACAATCTGTGGTCGATCACAATAATATTGCACTCGTGTGGGAAGGGACAGATGTAAATTTAATAATAATCGCTTAAATTTGCATGCTAATACATATTGATTGGTTTGTATTGTTTTTGTTTATGAATATGAGATAACGCGGATTTTATGGTTAAATTAATCGAAATTAAGTTTACAAAGAATTTCGCTAGAGGCTCGCACGCGTCTGATCATTATCTCACCTCGTGGTAACCGACGATAACCGCTTGTGAGTTACCTACTGAATCGAAACTTAAAAAATCCAAGATTGTAAATCACCGGGTAGATTGGAAGGCTATGGGGAGCCTAGCAATGAAACATACATGGGCTAATTAAAAAAAACTTGATGAATTAAGCATTCGGTATGAGTGAGAATTCGGTAGTCAGTATTGAACGCAAATAAACTACCGTCCGAATTCGTCTACTTGGTGAACACCGCTAATCTAAACCTAACATTTGAAAACTGACAAAGATCCTTGTCACAGCTGGGCAGAAGACTAAACGTACTCTCCGAGGTACAGAGAGCTCCTATTCAATAAAACATTGACAAATTGATCAACAGCCATTTAGCCAGACGTGATCCAACATAATTAATACAACTCAGAGATCCAACAGTCTTCGGGGTTAAACCAAGCTTAAGCGCAGCTCTAAAACTTTGAATCGTATAATACTTTCGAAGTCACGGCAAGACTTTGGAACCTTCACGTCCAGTTTAAAAGTTAATAAGAGTAAGTATATAGTTTTGGAACAAAAACTACGTCGGACTTTCTTGTGGAGCGTTCACAGACGGCAAAAAAAAAATCTTATACGTTTTTGTAAAGATATAAAAAGAATTATTATTAGCAAGAGTATGGAGTCTTGCTTATGAATTTGGGTGGCTATAAGAATAGAAGAACAAAGAAACGATGAATGTGCAAATAATCATCATCTTCCTGCCCTTATCCCATGTTACTTGGGGTCGGCGCAACACGTTTTCCTCATCCATAACGTCCTGCCCCCGTCAAGCTATCAGTGACTCCCTCTTCTTTCACATCACTCAATTCATCTTTTCTTTGCTCTTCCTCTCCCACTCCATCCATCCACATTTATCTTCATAACTCTTTTAGTAACATGCGTTTCATCCCTCCTCATCGCATGACCATACCAGGACAAACAGTTTCCTTTAAATTTTCCTGTCGCTGGCGCCACTTACAAACTTCCTCTTATATAAGTACTCATTTCTCACACGAATAATAGATGAGAAATGCTGGAAAAATCACAATAGAATCAAAAGTCCAAAGATACAGGATGCAGGCCCGTTTTACCAACAATTTATTTCATATCAACAATAGCTTATACTTACAAAACACTGTCCGAAACAACAAAAAGCCAATTGATGGGGCCAAAGACCCAACACAATGCGGTAATTACAACAATTATGATGTCTCTTATAATTCAACAAGTATTTTTATACAACAATTATACTACAATTGTGAAGACGCGGTAATTTGGACAAATTATCTAAGTTTTTCGATGGATGCAATAAAGACTTATGAAATGTCGGAAAAGAATTTGTCAATTCTTTGGGTCGGCAATTGTTCTTTCAAGAATTGATAATTCCACTAGTGGAAAGATTAACCAGGCTGCAAAGTATTTAGCGAGACTGCAGAGTCTGTATTACTTAAGAATCGATTCAAAAACTCGCTGTTGAATTTTCATCACTAGGTCAAGCACTGAGAGTTAGAAATCCAACAGTGGAATAATATAGAAGATAAAATATAGACCTGAATCTCAAAAAGAAAATCAGTAGTAAAAAACTCCATGAATATTCTCCATTCATTTGATACATATTTGCTAGCTTAGTTAGCGTATGCTAAAGAGACATCCAGATTCGTAATTTGCCTACCCTCATGCATAAACATGGTTTATTTATACTACCCTCCAAACGCGAAAATTCAAAACTTTGATCCCGAGATCCAATCCGCATGGGATTAATTAAGAGTTCTTTTACTTATTTTTTAAAAGCAGGTTCTTTTTGATTTCGTGTTATTTGTATAGCGGTGTTAATTTGTTAATTTATTCCGCCATGCATCTTTAAAGACTTATCGTTCCCTTGAGAGACTTTCTTTTCTTTCTTTCTTCAGAAACTCGACACTTTTACTCAATACGGATAAAAGGCTTATTCTTGTTAATGTACTAAGAATTTTGCTCGTAACTCGTAATTCTAATAAGATTTTTGATATTATGCATAGTCTGAACACATGTGTCTACAACTTATAAGTCTTGTTTTTATTTTATTAGGTAAGTTCTAAATACAGAAGTGTAGTCAATACTGCACTCTTAAAAAATTCGTTCTGATGCTCACATTCCAAGTAACCACGTCATACCCATATTCAAGAGCTAGTTTGTTATAATGAAAGAATAATCCCTGTGTATCTAAAAAAAATCATCACTAAGGGTTTCTTCTTCTTCAAACCCTTTAAGATCTTCACCTGCACCTTTCCATTTGACGCAACTTCCAAGACTATTATCATATTAGTACTTTCCTGTCTATCTCCATAATAATCTTTTAATCTCTCCGTCTTCCTGTAACCACGTTGCTCACATATTCAAGAGTGGCAGTGCATAGAACCTGATAATAATTCCGAAGGCGTACCGCGTGTGTTGGCAGCGGATTCCTTGTATGTAAGAGACGGTACTGTATCGGATACCTTAGAATTGTAGTTGGTGATAAATTGTTCTGTGGTTAAATTTTGTGGTCAATAGACTCCACATTTTAGATCACAATCATGAACATTTGGCATTAAGTGAGAAAGTGGTCAAACACGAGCCTAAAACAGTAATATAAATGGTAACCCTCCTTTTTGCTTTGCAATAGTCGGTAACAATAGTGTTGGCTCTTTGATTTCTTTCAAAAGGTGTATTTGTAATTCATCGTAAATAAAACTGTACATAGTTTTTCTTTTTTTTTCTTATTCATGTGTTATTTGTATGCCAATATGTACAACGATATTATGTTATTTAAAATGCATCAACTAAACATTGGCTCTTCGATATTTTTTTGTAGGTTTCATCTTCAATTCAATTGATTTGTCTAAGAGTCCTCTTGGTCTAACCAAGCACATACACATCTTTATCAGAATCAGTAATTATTTAACTTACAATATCAAACACACGTACAATCAAAGCGCCATCCTCCATAGCTACTTAGTCACGTCAATGTCACATACCCATAGCTACCATATTCAGACGGCTGTTCGGTCATCCATACATATTTATATTCTGCGCCCGGGCACCGTAGGTTCATCAGAGCCGTTACTATGAAACAATGGCGGTGTTAGACTCTTTGGTGTTAACTGCTAATCATACTAGAAAGTTTTCGTTATTTGATCTATCATCATCAGCCTTTTAATGTTCCCACTGCTGGGACTCATGCCTCATAGAGAAGAGAGTGGGGTATAATCCACCACGCGGTCCCAGTGTGGATTGGTAAATGTCATTTTTTTGTTTTAAGACAAGCTTACGATATTTAATCTATACTAATATTATAAAGAGGTAAAGTTTGTAAGTATGGATGTACGAGGTGAGCTTCGAAACCGCTCAACCGATTAAAAAGATATATTTTACGGATAGAGATCAACACTGGGTGAGAGTCATAGGCTACTTTTTATCCGAAAAAATAACGGGTCCAGCTGGCTGAAAAAAGCTAGCTTGATCTAAAGGTCTAAAATAATTAAAGCTTGGTCTTGAAGATAAATAATTAGAAGTTGGATTAGGTTGAGATTAAATGTATCTTGATAATTTGGTGTAAGTGGCAGTATTTATTTTTGGTAAAACTGGCTGAGATTAGGTTCAGTGATTATTGAAATTCAATTAGTAATTATGTAGCTTAAACAAGATATATTAAGTAATTGGGTTTCCAGAAACGATACTGAATTGGAGTAGCAGAGGATCGACTTAAATACAGTGACATTGGAGATGTCTAATAGAGTACTACTGCTATAGGCTGGTGATGACGATGATGGTGATGATGAAAAACATACCGAAGATAACAATTTAACAGTAATGGTAGAAGATATGACTGTTAAAGTTATAATGCTTCTAATAGACAGTAATACTTCTACTTTAATACTTAATAGATATTATAAACCTCGTATCCAACTACATATACCAGCTACAAAGACACTAAGTAAACTCAACCCACGTTCCGCTCCACTTAAAACATCTAAAACATACAGTATGTCCATAAATCGCTAGAAATATAAATATTTCATACAAAGGCGAATATTCGGCTTACATGCCAAGCTTACACGGCTTGACGTGACCAGGGTTCCGAATTCATAACCCTTTTTCTTCAAGTACATGGATTTGGATATACTCCTACGGGCTACGTGTCCGTATGTACATATATCTTCGTCCTAGAGGTAATACCGAGTTGAGTACAGACTGGATTAGATTCACCTTCAAAGGTTTTTGTTGCCAGTAAAAAAAAACGTAATTTGGCCTCAGGCTAAACATAATAATACGACAACAGTGGTAGTTTCTTTTTAATATAACGAAGGAAAATCTCAATTTGTCTTACAACATCATCATCAGCCTATTAATGTTCCCACTGCTGGGACACAGGCCTCCTCTCTGTGAGAGGGAATGGACCGTAATCCACCACGCGGGCCCAGTGCGGGTTGGTGGATGTCACATGTCTTCGAATGTTTGGTTCTAGGACATGCCGGTTTCCTCACGATGTTTTCCTTCACCGTTTTGAGAGCAGTGGTGATGAAATAATTTACACAAAGTAAAGCGCCTACCTGGGCTCGAACCCACGACCTACAACTTGTAAGTCGCGGCCGATACCACTGGGCCACCACTGCTCCTATTGTCTCAATTTGTCTTAGTGTCTGATAAATCTATTTTTTTTACTATATCGGTTATTACGGTTTCTGTATACTTATTCAATAGCTAATCATATTCATCCATCATTTTTTACGTCAAGTTTCTGCGATAAATCGTTTTATCGTGAATACGATATCTTGGTTGGAAAACGTAAATAAAGAAGGCGAGTACCTATAAAACAAACGAATTGAGAACAATCCGAGCATTCCGACGAACACAAGCATTTCGAATTTAGAGCCGAGTTCGAAGGCAGTTTGAAAAGGGGAAACGAAATGAAAAGCCGGCCAAGTGCGTATCGGACTTTGCACATTTAGGGTTCCGTAACCAAACCGCAAAATTGAGTTGATTGTAATAGGAAAAATGAGGGAATTTAAAAGAAAACCCTGAATATACGTGATAATAAACATTATCACCACATTTCAAGTTATAGGTAAACGGGCAGTTAAAAAAAATTGTAAAAAAAAAACCGGCCAAGTGCGAGTCGGACTCGCGCACGAAGGGTTCCGTACCATTATCGCAAAAAACGCCAAGAAAATCACGTTTGTTGTATGGGAGCCCCACTTAAATATTTATTTTATTGTGTTTTTAAATTTCAGCTGTCTTGCTATCACGGTTCATGAGATACCTACAGCCTGGTGACAGACAGACAGACGGATCGCGGAAGTCCCATTTCTACCCTTTGGGTACGGAACACCAAAAACTATGACTTTGGTGTCTTCTCATTCCTTTGTTTACCAATATTTTTTAAAACTAAAATTACAGTATTTATACTCAACGAGCTCTAAACCCCACTCGATGAAGATGGTGTTTTTTTTTCGACCGCATTTAGCTGTATGGGAGCTACCAATTTAAAAAGCTGACAATTTGTATGGCTTTGGGTCAACAAGATGCTTATACTGTGAAAATTTTAAAACTGTAGCTCCAACCGTATACCTGTAAAACCCGTGTGACAGACGACAGACAGACGGACGGGACACGTGAGTGACAGCAATAGGGTTCCGTTTGGACCCTTCAGGAACGGAACCCTAAACATGTAAGCCTTCGGGAACTTGCACCGATTCGTAGCACGTTCCAACTTCAGAACTCGGAAGAAATCTCGACGACTTAACTCCTCGACGATAAATAATTTGTATATTAACATTTTACAATTAGAACTCGGCTCTGACTGGAGTTAATTTCGCGAAATTGCTGCGAAACCGTTGGATTACGAGCGTTTGTATGAAATACAAGGTATTGTTAAAATAAATGGCGTTTTGCAATTTATGTATCCCGTTAATGTTGGCATGAATGACTTTCATACTGTTAACTTAACTGGTACTAACATAATTGAGAGTGCAAGAAGAACTGGTATGGCAGTTAATGATCTATACCTTCACTGTATAAACAAACTTTGCCTTCACAACAAATACAACTTAATGAATATTTCATATTTGGTGAATGCAAATGAATGACGCCATCTCATTTGTGTATTAATGAATCAATTGTCGATACGACAACGTACGCTTAAAATAAACACTTGTACGCAAAAATATACAGCTTAATTTCAAATGTATATAAAAATAAAATTACACGACACCGGTCCGACCTTGCCAAAGACGTGATGACGGTAGCAGAATATTGAAAACAAACAAAAAATCATACAAACAAAAATACCGGTGATCCGTGCGACACTCAACACAAACTACCCTCAAGAACAATCTTCTCAAAAGATTGACCGAGATGTTTTCACTGCACACAAAAAAAAAAACACGAAACACACAATTTTCTTCCTTGAAAATTCGTTTCGTTCCTTATTTGGCACAAGAATTCTTCACGACCACGTGAATTTTTAATTTCGTGGTGTGGGTATAGACGTTCGACGCGACGGGAGACCGAATCGCGACTGGCGGAGCGGCCGGCTTACGGCTAATTCACGCGATGTATCTGTGAAGCCACGCCCTAATGTTTTGATGCTGCATTGCCTGATATCAACGTAATGCAGTAAAGCATTTGTAAACAAACATGTAAGCGCGCTTGTAATCTGCAGGTGTGGGCAGTCCTGACTAATATTGCCGTACTCGTAAAGGTAAACACGTTCGAATTTTATCCGCAAGATAGGTCGTTTTATGAACGTGTTTTTATTATTTATCGTAACTTTTTATTAAGGCGCCTCCCCGAGCAAAACACCGCGCTAGTCGTTTTTGTGCAGTTTTAAAGAGCTATCTACTCTTTATCTAAATAGAAATTTCAATTAATTAAAATACATTAAATTTCTACATAATGTTGATTCTAAAATTGTAGTACATTTTTTTTTAAAGCTATATATGTATATGTTTCACTAATCTCCTTCCAACAAAACCATAAAAATGTGAAATAATTATTGATAGCATGCATCTCCTCGTAAAGTGTTATTTTATATACTAACACTAATGGATAGACAATTTAATAACGAACATTTTGTAAGTTTTTTTTTTCAAAAGACCAATATTCGATTTTATAAAGATTTTATTCTAAAATCTGGGCGTATTCACTACCGTAACTTATGCGCCAACAGTGCATAGGCCAATAGGAATGCTCATATCTCATGCTGATTTTTTGATCAGGGTACGGCCTTAAGCTTGAATTCGTTATTTTCTGTTGCCTTCCCTAACAACGGAAAACTCATAATTATGTTGACTAGAAAGAAATCGATAAGACATCGTGTGAAGCTCCTGATTTTCCGGCAAAACCATAACCTATAAAATTTCCCTGAAAAAAAATTTCTTTCCTTGGACAAAAAAATACCAAGACGCTCAGAAACACGATTACCCCACTAACATACCTTTCCAAGATAAGACCTATTCTGTAATACAGTAAAACACGTCAACAAACAACTTTATGGACACATAATCATCACATATCGTTCAGTGACCATCATGTGGACACAGTGAGGTAGACACACATATATTTACAAGGTACTTGTGTAAACCGTGTGAGCAGGTGCGATAGTAAGAGTAATGACACTGAATAATCAATGGGGTGATTTGAATTAATTCTGTGTTTGTAACGGAATCTGTTGGCAGCGTGTGTGGGATGGGTTTTTGCTAAGTTATTTCATTGATTTTTTGTTGTTTGTGCTGTATCATTCGATGATCCTTTATGACAGAAATGAGGGCCCGTATTTAGAAGAATTATTGAGATTATTCCTCGTCTCTCTTACACAACCGAATCAAGATGATATTGGTAATTAGTATTATGGCCGTATTATGAAGTATTAGTGACATCACGATTCCGTTGCGAAAATGGGATGGTGCTATCAGTCATCTCCCCGCCGTTTCTTTCTCGCACTGTAGTCATGATGCCATAAAATTTCATAATATGGCACCTACATACATGATATATTCAAGTTTATTAACAACGCACAATCTATCTAGTGTTTTGGAAATCCTTTGAAAAATTCATCAATTTATTTCTGGACGGATAATTCCAAAGGTTGCTGGAATTTTAACGCAAACTTCAGCTTTCCGTCGTCATATTTTAATAGCACAGTTTCAACGTGAAATATTTTAACACAAGTTCACACAAAACACCCACGCGTCACTTAGGGAGCCCGATTAATAACCTCGCTAACGTAAATGTACAACATATGAAACAAAGACCAAAATAAGGTCCCTTAATTACATTTGTAAGTCCCACCCAATTATCCCCTTCGCCCTAATGTGTAACACCACCTGAATCAAATTGTACCACGGAATGAGAGTGGAATTACGTAGATCATTATTTGTTATCGCCTGTATTACAGTAACCAGAATCTGAATTCGGAATGTTCCCTGATCAATGACGGTTGATAAATCTAGGATCATCATCATCTGACTAGGCTTTTTTTCAACTGTTGAGGACAACTTCCAGTATCATAGTCAAATAAAAAAATGCATTGCATGTTTGGTAATTACTACCAACGAGCAACCACAACATCTACTATTTTACTGCAAAGGGCTATAATTTAGCAAGTGACAATTTCGAAATCCAACTTCTGTTGTATCTTAAAACAGTTGTAAAGAAACTTATTTTGTTCTTACAATAACCTCGAGCAGTTCTGCAACTTTTGTTGTTGTACATATTTAATATCCCAAGGGTATTTGCATACTATAAAGCGGTGTTGTCTATGCACAGGGGTAAGAATATATTTGTTGTTTAAAGCAACTATTACGTGTTTGCGGTTCGTGAATGAAAAAGGTATAGTATCCCTTGTGGATTATAAGTAGACTCGTAAGACAGGCAATCGATGGTTATGGTGTGGTTTCGAAGTGGCCGGCATTATTTAGGAGATCCCCAAAATAGGTAAAGAGTAAGCTAAGGAGTGGAATTCCCTCCCAGAGTCTGTATTGCCTGATAGCTACAACCTGGGAGTCTTTAAGTCAAGAGTGAATAGGTTTCTTCTAGGTAAGCATGCTACATCGTCGACCACATCATCACTTACCATCAGGTGAGATAGTGGTCAAGCGCGAGCCTATCAATTATAAAAAAAAAAGAGATGTCTGGTCCTTGATCATGCATAAACGGCTGGCAGAATCGCTACCAACTTTGGCACACAATAAACACAGTCATGTCCTGGATCAATGTGTACTTTTATTCTGACAATGAAATATGCAATAAAATTGCTCCATGCACTGTTAGAATAATTTCTATAAAAACGTCGCACCACACTTTTCTACAAGTTTTAGGGTCCAGCGTTTAGGATGTGTACGAAACCGCAGGCAAAATCTTGTCTATAATTTAAGCAGTCATTCTAAAAATAGACCAACAGTTTAAGTCCACCCAGTCACAATTACGGCAATAATCAAAGACTGCCCAAAACCACATCTGCAAACTTCCGATACGAATACAAATGGCGTCCAGGCCTAACTCTAGCCAAACATTACCGGCAAATGACATTAAATGGCTGCCATTTGTAATTAGACCACAGTTAAGACTAGGGCTGCCATACGCCAACCGTACTTTAATATAAAGTAATTGTACTGTAGTTTGCATATGCGAACAAAAGCACTAGAGTACGCTAAAATACTCTATTTGATACTGACTAGGAATTAAACTGAATTTAGTGACAATTTTTGTCATTTCAGTCAAAATTGCAATGTGGTGATAAATGTAAAGTTGGGCTTCATTGAAATAGTCTAGTAATCACATTAAAAAAAGTTAGCTTCTTAAAAATTAAAACAATGAACGATACCTACTCTTATTCCTAAGACACATTTATCCTTTCTATAAAATCAAAGATACTCTATTTCTTCTAAAAAACAGGCCAAGTTCGAGAGCCGGACTCGCGCACGAAGGTTTCCGTACCATTATCGCAAAAAACGGCTAAATTGTCACGTTTGTTGTATGGGAGCCCCACTTAAATATTTACTTTATTCTGTTTTTAGTATTTGTTGTTATAGCGACAACAGAATAAATCATCTGTGAAAATTTCGACTGTCTAGCTATCACGGTTCTTGAGATACAGCCTGGTGACAGACGGACGGACAGACAGACAGACAGACAGACGGATCGCGGAGGCTTAGTAATAATGTCCCGTTTTTACCCTTTGGGTACGGAAGCCTTAAAAGAGTTTGCAACCCTCATTAAGTCCGCTGTGATGCACAGAACCAATACACATTAGCACCTGTGCCGCGACCTAATTTGGTACAGTGTGCTTTGTAATAATGTGCCATATTTAGCACTGTCAGGCGAAGTTTCGGTTCAATAGAACATGAGGTGTCGGTAGTTTGAACTGGATTTAGTTCGTCGGAAACGTTAGTGTTTAAAGTGAAGGGTAATTTTGATATGCTTTAGATTTCTCACGTCTATTGCTGATGCTATCAGATAGGATTGATGTTTTTACTTAATTCTTTTACAGTAATCCTCATTCTCTTCGGACGGTATGAGATTGACAACAAATGGCGGAGCAAAGAAGAAGCGCATCGGAGAACGTACATTCAGCTCGGCTAAAACTATTGGGGATTACTGTCGACATTATTTTTAACAAATTTACAAATAATGGCAATCGAAAAGGCCATAAGAATCAACATTTAAAAAAAGAATCTTTTAAAAACGAACGTCCATTTCCATCGAGTGGATAGACCAATTTTTTCTACCAATACGTCTCGATAATCGCTCGATAGAACACCAAATCGATCCATATTAAAATCTAGACCTTCTTTCCGTGTACAGTCAATTTTACATCAGTGCTTATAATATTGCATTGACTGTACCTTTATGTCGTAGCAGTAACGTTGCCATTTCGTTCAAAATCGATTTTCGGTTAACTGTACGAATAAATAGCTGCACGGAAGAACAAATCCAAATGTTTGCCAGACTAACCGAACCGATTCAAATCGATTCCTTCGTGTATTTGTAGAACGCTTCCGAAATGTTTTTTTTTTCCATTGAGTGTTCACTCGTACTAAAATTAACACGGATTGAAAGAGATTGTGTAAGAGAAGAACAATTTGTAAACGGATATAATAGTTTGTTATGCCTAAATTGTTAAACAACAATGTTATGAGTGGATCAAAGCTGTTAATATTGAGTATTCAATGTTAAGAAATTATACCTTGACCTAAAAGCAGATAATACAGTTTTACGGATTACGATTTACAAAATAACATAAAGAGAGGTGCACCAATACACCAACATCAGAGTCAAGTCAGAGGCCAGTAGGGTTCCCAGAGGCGGCTTAATTAACTCTGACACCAGAGGTGGCCACATCCCCACACAAAAAAGAAGACACCCACATTTCACCAATTCTGTTTAAATCCCATGTATAATAGTCACAGCGCATCTTTGTGCCTCGGAAGTTGGCTGCAAGACCATACGCTGTTGCTATTTTACAATATTTTATTTAACTTGAAATGTATGTAATGTATGTATGTAAGCCTGTTCGGGTCAAATCATGCAACTGAATTTTATAGCAGTTATTCTCCACCGATTAAGATGAAATTTTGCATACACCTTTAGTTTGGATGACAATGTATGGTTAGCTGAGCGACGTCATTCTAAATCCAATATGGCGGACGGCCCAAGGTGGCGGACTAGTTATTTTCTGTGAACTGCCATGATATGGGTATCAAATGAAAGGGTTTGCTGAGAAGAATACGAAAAAAACTTGTTTAAAAAAAAGAATTTTGAATGAATCATCTTATTTATGTCAATGTTAAAGTAGAAGCATTGTATAGCTGCTACTTTCACTCGCTTAACTTTAGCACATTGTCCTATCTCGCTTACTCTAAGCAGTATACTCGATGACAAACTGTGGTTCGCACTTTCGCAGAGTTAACTTCAGAGAAACAAAGATCCACTGTACAGCTGTCACAGTGGAACTTTGTTTCTCTGAAGTACAAGCCTACTACCATCAATCGAGCACAATAATTTCAAAACCCTTATGGGAAAACCCAGTATTTAAAACTTTGCTCGACCCGGGCATCGAAACCCAAGACCTCAATGCTCAGCAGAAACATTTGCGACCACGGGACCAACGAGGCACTTATAAATAAAACTAATCAGATAAACCCGTTATAAAAGCATTTTCTTCTCGCCTTTCCTTAATTGAACCGATACCATTTCCAGGTGGGTTCTTAATCTAACTTTGCCCAACATCTACCTTACAAAGCAATCTTGGTGGGCTATCCAGCTGAGATTTACGCCCCATGCTCCCAAAGGGATTGACCAATAAAAATTGCGGGATTCAATTTGATCAGGGCATCGAACCGATACAGGTGGTAGAACAAGGGTTTACTAATTGAAAAGTCGTTTGATCACACAGGAGGCGATTTTATTATAAAATGGCGATTTTAAAACCTTAGCCAAAATTACATCAACTGTTAATATAATCTCAAAAGAGGATGTAGTTTTATGTGTGTAAAAGGAAAACGCCTTGAATAAATGCTTCATCATCTTAAAATTTATTCATTCTTTGGTTTCGAGGAATCCCAAGATCATCTCATACCTACGATTCGAAAACATAAAAACTGTTCACAAAAAACTGAGAAAAGATTTAAGTTGATCTAAAGTTGAGCTCGATATTATAAACATGTAGTTGTTTTCAAAACAGTACTAACCCTATATTAAATAAGTAAGCCGATAGCAGATTAAGTATAGGTGCCCAGAAACAATACCTGACAGTGACACCAGAAAGATGATATACCATACCCATATAAGCAATAACAAAAACATTGATCCACGCGATTCTAAGTAACAAGATGGAGATTCTAAATAATCTGATATATTGAAACATCTAGGATGCAGAATTTTATCTTGATGATAAACTTATCGGCACGTAAATATTCATCACTATATTGAAAAGAGCCATTAAGAAGGCTTGCAGGTATACCGACAAAGATTGATATAATGTATTCGGAGAATGGGTGTCACACTCGGGAGAGTAAAAATATCATGCTACGTAAGAAAATAACGATAAAGACAATACTTATACAGAATCCTTTTATCTAACCTATCAGTACGTGAATAAAAAATACGCATACGAAAAGTAATATAAGAACAACATTCAATTTAGGAAAACGTGAGGTTGTATCGTCAAGCCGCACATCGAAATATTTGTTTGTGGCTCCACGTATAGCCTTAATTTTATTTATATTCGTTGAATTCTGCATTATACCTTAAACTTTTCCTGCCCTTGGCCCATGTCTCTTGGCATTGGCTATTTTTTTGTTCCATTCACTCTTGTTAACCATGACGGTATCATTCACACCCTTTTCTTTTGATATCATTCCTAACACAACAATCCTGCTTTCAGTTTGCCTCCCTCTTCCTCTCCATCCACTAAGTTTACATTCTCTATAAGACTTTTAGTCACATGTTTTTTTATATTATACTTTCGATACAAAAACAGTATTGCAATCTGTTGCCTCTGTCATCAAAGTAATGGCAAGCTCTATAGCAGTTGCTACCGTTTTGCGCAAGCCTGTTTCCCAGTTAATACCGCTAATTACTCTGTGGCTTCTGAATGGTTCAGTGGAACGATTTTCGGGGAAGGTTTTAGTTTATTCATATGATTAAAAGCTACTGGTATACCGCTAGAATTTAATACTATTATAATATAAATGTGATCTTTACCATATTTTGCCACTTTTCTAACTAGAATATTTTCTGGCTCTTCTCTGTCTATTTGTATACACGTATCCTCATCGAGCAGTTGCGTATATCCTGAACATGGAGCGCTGATCACGAAGCCGCCTCGTGTGTCCTCTTCAGTGGATAATTGAGCCTGTCCGGTGCTACTGGCCTTGACAGCAGCTAGTTTAACGTCCACAATCCAAGATGGGAGACTGTGGTGACGTAACAGCAAAATTCGCGATTCGCTCGCATTTATTCGGAGTAAGGTTGGATAATTTGGAGAGTAAGTCACGGTTAACTACTGTCTGTGAAATGACTCTTAAAAAAAAACTTATTTTAGAGAGACAATATAGCAAAAGACAGATGGATTATTTTCTTAAGTTAGCTGTCGATGTTCATTACGAATCGCGAGAAACTTCAAAAATAAAAGATTTTATCCAATGAAGAAGTACTTTGATTACATCTCCACTCCAATGCTCATCAAATTAAAAATTAATCACTTCTATCGAGATTTTATCCGAACAATTTAATTTGATCTTGTACTAACTACATTTCGCACTTTGCCGACATACGTCGGAGTGTCTATTCTTAGAGTAGGACCCTCCTAACCTTGATATGTTAGTTGAGAGTGACGTTAGGGCGACGGTAGAAACCTACGTAACGCGACAGGGAACATGACATGTACGTCTGCTCCTTTATTATAATATAACTGGAAATCATTACATTTAACAAATGAAACTGGTGATAAATTGAGACTAGCGTTGGATTTGACAAAGTCTTCAATCACGACATCCCCTTCAGATTTGAAATATACATATCGTGAATTCTTGATATTGAAATCAATTCGTCTGCAGCCGCTTCCACCAAAACGATTGTAGCACAAATAAAAAAATCTCGCTTCTGAATCAGTGATCTGCGAAATCTAAATCGGAGTGAACAGGCAAATTCTCCGCAAATCATCAGACTGAAGAATCAAAGGAACATTTATAAAAGATTTGCACCGTTTCTGAAAGGTCTGACAGCGTTTCAATAATGTAACATCTTAATTTTTTAAGCCCCGTCTATCTCAAAAGAAAATTCGTTGCGAACTTCGTCTGCAAACTTTTACTGAGTCGGGCTTTTTAAATTCTCTTTTGCATGTTCTTATACAATATCAATTTCTTTCAGCATTTTTAACGTTGATTCAATTAGATCACCTAATGTCTTTTTTATGATTTTCTTGTATTTCATTAGAATAATTAATATTTTTCTCGTCTAATTCCTCATCATCTTTTACTTTCTTGCTTATTCGACGTCAGGTAACGTTATCCTATCTCGGCCACTATCAGCCTCTATCTGTAGTTGACAGTCGACTACTTATGCGATCTGTGTTTACAATAGATAACCGTATTTACTGCTTCATTTGTATGGAAATTTTCCTGTATATGTAGACTAGTATTGTCTCCCGGAGTTAGTTCAGTTACCCAAGTTGTGTTTTGCCATGACGTATTGAACGCAATTTAATACGAAAATATTATATAAATGCCAATTCCAAAACTTCAGATTCAACTCCTCAAGGACATAAAAACTGCCCATAAATCACCGAACAAGCTATTAGATTAGTTTCGCAAAATCGGACATGACATAAACTTTGTCGTAATCTTTAAGGTCTTTTCAGAAAAAAGTCGTGCAAAATCACTTCCATATCCCCGTATCAGGCTAACTGTCCGTTAAAAAGAAATCTGCGGCGTCCATTAATTCGTTTGTGATGGGATATCAACACGGTACGTATTCAGGACACTTGGAGTGATGAATGTATCAGTCAATTAGTCTTACATCAGTGCTTCCCAAAAGGGTTCCGTCCGTAGGATTACGCTTGGAGCGTACACTTGGAATTTTATTGTTGGTTTCTCTGAACATTCTATATCAAATGGTTTGATATTTGCTTTGAAGATATATAGCCTACATGTATAAGATAATTTCATTTCTTGGAAAACCTAATTTCAAACTAATGAATTCTCTTCAAACTTGGAACACATTATTATATAGTCTCACAATGGAGCAAAAGGCTACCAATCTTGAGCCCGACTTTAGACTTAATTCTATTCTCATAACACAAAACTTTCCTTCCTACATACTCATATGTCCTAGCTAATATAAATGGCGTCTCTAAATCTGGAACTTAATTATAACCTGTCACTTCAAAAGCGACTCATTTCATCAACTTGAGAGTTGTAATCAACTTCGTTAATATTATTTCATTCAGAGTTGATCGATTGTATTATATCAATAGTATAAATCTCGATGCTATAATGATTTCTTGACATTCATTAATATATTTATTTCGAAATTAAATATATCTCCATATATTGCCTTCGTTTTTCAATGGGAAAGCAAAACCTAATAACATTCACATATAATTTTTACTGTATTTATAATTGAAGTACGTAAATGTCTGTTTACAACTCATTGTGCATTAGCTAATAAAACTGAAGTAATATATCAATCAAATCAAAGGTTTACTGACGTAAAGTCATAGAATTTTAATTGTGAAGCTGCTTCGGCATTGCAACAACTATTAATTTAAAACATTAACTATGCTCTCTTGTAGCCTTTGTGCTCCTGATAACAAAATATGTTCAGTAGTAACGATTCCGTTTCAACAAATCGATTCTTAACTGTGTATACACCGTCGGCTTTCACAAAGTGTATAACTGACGTTGATGGATGTAGTTTAGATACTATCAATAGTACAACTTGATGACCGTCCGTTAGAAGCGACGCCTTCGTCGAACGATTTATCATCATATTTGATATCATGTTGACCATATTCGGAAGTAATGTGAAGGGTAGCTCCTGTTGTGGTGTTTCAATTTGATATTTTGTCGACGATGTTGTTATTATCAATATTTCCGGTTCATTTCTCTACCACGCGTAGCCTTACCTGGCAGTCTTCAGTGAATAATGTTACTCCTAGGCAAGCGTGCACTACATTGACTGCAACTTACTTACCATCAGATAAGTTTATGATCTACGCGAGCCTTGTATATAAAAGTTTCGTTTTATATCTTGCTTGGCCATTCTTTGTTCTTAAGAAAATACTTTGTCTCAGTCCTATCTCTTCCTCCATATTTCAAGAGATGGTTCAATTTCTTGGATCATAAAATTGTTTAGTGATACTTGCATCGTTTTCAATCCCAATGTTGCCCATTCAGCTGTAACATTTTATGGGCTGATAAATATCCTAGCTAAACCACTATTTCCTGGAACGATATATACCACCGATATATAAAAGCAAGATTATGTACCGGTCGTGAAATGGCTTGTTAATTAAAACGTACTGGATATAAAATTTTACTGTTTTTCAAAATCTATCAATAGATATCATATATTTAATTCGGGAATATGCCACTGATACAATATATCAATTTCCATGTATGACGTCAAACTCTGTGTCAGTTGACCCTTGACAAACTAATCCAATAAGAAACTCAAGTTTCTGTTAATCCGAGGTTTAATTAGATTATCCCCCATATTCGGTCTCCAAAATCGATGTTACTCGAGTTTTTAACTCGAAAATCGATAAGGGTTGGCTCTCGTTCGATTTCCGCGTTCCGATTCAACTTTTAAATTGGAAACGAGATTTTACGATATCAGTAGGGTTGGTCGTTTGATAACAATATTTTGCGTTTGAATTTCCGGAGAACAAAATTAGATTTTTTCCATGCGTCTAAAACATCGAAGGTTATCCTCATTTTTAATTGTCAAAAGGACCAAATCTCTTGAGAGATCCGCAAACCCTTTTTGTTTCTGAAATACAAAGTATATAAAATAAAAAACATTGTTTTTTCCGTAATAAACCCTTTTAGAACAAAGCTAGCGTGTCTTCTAATCCAATTAGGTACGCTTCTGTTCTTCGGAACACAAAAACAAGCGAAGCAAATGATTGAACATGCCATATTTTCTGTGACTTAACAAGAACGTGGCACATGACGTTAAAGCCTTTACTTTACAATGGGGTATATTTTCTAAAAGGGTTTGCGGAAAAGTGTACAAGTCAGGAAACATTTCCTCTGTAGTTATTTTAACGTTAACGTGTTTAACGTTCTATTCAGCAATAATGATTGTCAATAAAACAAAGTATATGGTATTGACCGCGTGTAATTTCGGAAGCGCATGTGATGTGTGTGTGTGTGTGTGTGTGCATGGGCCAAAGGGTAAAAACGGGACCCTATTACTAAGACTCCGCGATCCGTCGTCTGTTTGTCCGTCTGTCACCAGGCTGTATCTCATGAACCGTGCTAGGCAGTTGAAATTTCCACAGATGATGTATTTCTGTTGCCACTATGACAACAAATAGGTACTAAAAACATAATAAAATAAACATTTAAGTGGGGATCCCATACAACAAACGTGATTTTTTCCCGTGTTTTGCGATAATGGTACGGAACCCTTCGTTCGCAAATCAGACTCGCACTTGTCCAGTTTTTTGTTTTATGAAATAAATAAAAGCTGACAAAGATAAAGCGCATCACAGTTCAGGAGTGGGGGCTTGTGACGTCACTTTGTCAGTATGTGTAGCACACCGTGACTTCATACGGTATTTCAACGCACTATATAGTCGTAATTTTTCGTTTACGTGGCAAAAGACAAAATACGTGTCCAATATTTTGTTATCTAACTGACGGACTAAATACATATTTTTGTCAACTACCCTATTGTTATCGCTTATAGAACGTCAGTTTGGCTACAGCGTCTTATAGCCCTCAACAGGCCACAGATTAAGCGCAATTAATGAGAAATTCCCGACGGAACATCTTAATAACTCTTCCAATCGAACGCAGGTTTCCCCAGACCACAAGGCCAAGGAGGCAGTCAATCCCCCTTCGCGCCTTCAATCAAATGCAGCGCCACAAAATCAAAATGAAGACCGCAAACATTATTAGTTCATAAGGGGTGTAAAACAGTATGACGCTTAAGTAAATAAGCTCGAAATCGTAACAAACATATTAGCACTGGTTCTATATGTTTTGGCAAGTGAAATATGTATTTAGGTCCTCAAACATATACTACGGTCCTATTTAGACTTGGGACATGGTAGTTTACCTTTAGAAAGGTTATATGGGACTTGGGACAATAGTTAAAGGTGAGAAGATAATTAATGGACAAATTTGTTTTATAATTTCATTCAATCTTCGTAGTCTTTGAACTTGGTAAACGTGAGAAGTACGGGATCGGTCGGTAAGGTGACGCTTTAGGATGGTCTAAGTTCAGTAGTGGACGATTTTCAGCTTAAATAATGATGAAATGACGGTTCTTTGAATTTAGTTTTAACCGTTAGTTTGGTAGGTAAGTAGTAATTTATCCATACAAAATTGCAAACTACCAAAACAAAAAATATTCGCAAGTTATTACAAAATTTGAAAAGAGAATTCGGCGAACGCGAAGAGAGAAAAGCGCTAGCGTGGCGTGACTAAATTACGTATTAAATTTTCAAGAATTTTTCACACGTTTTCAGATTTTATAAACGTGTACGATTTAGTGCTGAACGAGAAGATTTATGGCCCAAAGCTAGTGTTGAAATCGAATCTTTCACAACTTCGTTAGTAAGAAAAATCGAAGTGACTAAAACCGTTTAGGTTGAACCAATCATTGTGGTAATGCTATGCACAATCTGGTTATTGGAATTTAGCAAGCACCGGTGTACCCTGTGCATGCATTAGTATTATAGGCGTAATCAACTGCTCGGACCAAAGACTGTATAAGTCAATGGCTGGGCTACTTTTCTGTTCTGAGAGAGGTCGTGGGCCATAGTCCACCACGCAAGCCCAGTGCGGGTTCATCGATATTGGGGATGTCGTTAAATATTTATTTCAACGTCGAGCGAGTTTCCCCACGATGTTTTATTTTACCGTTTTGAGACATTATAACTTTGATTTGATAATCTATGAACCAAAATTAAGTACCACAAAATACGGATGTAATTTTTATCGTTTATTACAAAAGAATGGTCGTGGTCTTCGATGCTGTCACCTTGACACGGACGCAACTCGCCACTCCCGCGCAATCATCCAATTGGCGGGAAACCGGACAAGATGGCCGCACAGACGTCAAATGAGTGCTGTTGTATCTTGTGGTTGCTATAGTGTTTTGTTGCACGTGCGATGCAATGACGGCTACTGGCAGATTTCTATAGATAGAGCGTCAATGATTGAAGAATGGGTATTGTGCCTTGATTCACGTGAAGACTATGCTAGTTTTCATCAGATGGATTTGAAAGAAAACTCTTTGAATGAAATCTGAGCAATATTTTCTCTGTTTTACGCGTTTATTTTTATAATTGAGCTATAGGCATTATTATTTGAATGGTTCTCCGATATCGACTGCCCAATGTTACCAATTCTCCGTAAGAAATAAAAAAGAAAACCTTCCAATTTGTAGGCAACGGTTCATGAAGATTTTCGCCCAATTATTGTTATTGTAAGCATTATTAAAGCGGCTTACGTAAACCTTTACAAACGAGGCCCCCGTTACGCCCGCAATCATAACAGAAAAATTACAAAACCTGTTACGTTTTCAATAACAAAACGAAAACACTACAAGAGCATATCTGATAAACTTAAACTTACAAGATAAAGGTTTTCAGTAAACACTAGTATCGCAAAACAATCAATATTTTATTTGAACGCGGCCAGATACGGGTGAATCAATAACGTGGACCGTTTTGAGCGCGAACGCGACTCCTAGCGCCATCTATTATGCAATAGCGGAACTATGTAGCTTTAATGCTAGCTTGCCGCGTAACCCGTTAGGGGTCGTGTAGGTAGCTGAAAAATTCAGAAGTTCTCAGTGCAGTGCAGTGCAGTTGCAGTAGTAAATTGGAACCAGTTTCATCCCACGCGAAATGAATGGGTTTATGGGCAATACGGCAGACCGGTTTTTAGACCTAGGTCTCGGGAACGCTGACATGTTTTAGTTTGAAACGATATAAGGTGTATCGTTCAACTTTATTAATAAATTTTTCAAAGTTAACTTAGCTACGGAAACCTCATCGTACATGAAAGCTTTGAATGAAAATAATTTATTGTTTCCACTAAGGCAACATTTTATTATATTAGTTCATAATGTTTCTTAATAATTTTAATCTGAATAATAATAAGGCCCTTTACAAATAAACATTCAATAAAATGACAAGCATTCAGGAAAAAAACTAGACAAAATAGAGGGGCCGTAAGTTCAGCTATTGCCCGCTAGATGGCGCCAGTGTGCCGGCAAGTTAAACAACCTATGAGACATAATCCTCTTATCCTTTTACTCTTGATAACATGGGAAAGCTTTTAAACCGACCACTTAATGATATATGGTAATATTTATACCGTGCGTTGACAACAATATTCTGTAGCAAATGTTGTATCTGAGTTTACATTCAGAGAATCTTACCTACTTAGTATTAAAAGGGTGTAACCTTCTTGTAAACAAGGAAGAATATTATGCCGATGTATTTTTATTCATGAACAGCGTAAAGCTTCGGCAATAGCTGTGCACTATAAATTTTGTATAAACATTTAGGAGCACTTTAGGGTCTACCTAAGTCTCCCGAGATTTAAAAAAAACCGGCCAAGTGCGAGTCGGACTCGCGCACGAAGTGTTCCGTACAATTATAGCAAAAACGGCAAAAAAACACGTTTGTTGTATGGGCAATATTGTATATTGTTTTTAGTATTTTTTGTTATAGCGGCAACAGAAATACATCACCTGTGAAAATATCAACCGTCTAGCTATCACGGTTCATGAGATACAACCTGGTGACAGACAGACGGACCGCGGAGTCTTAGTAATAGGGTCCCGTTTTTACCCTTTGGGTACGGAACCCTAAAAACGGAGAAAATCTACCCTACGTCTGGGTCCAGAGCTGTATTGTAACTTTGTTTACGACTTTTCAGGTAATATTACTCAAATAGCTTTTCCGTCACACGACCTAATCATTTCATTTTCCTGACAATGTCGTGTCTTTCGTGTAATCTCCTGCATTTCCCACTCTACCGTCAATTACAACAGCATGTATGCCTTTGCTCCACTATCACACTATAGTTTAACCGGTTCAACTCTTACTTGGAACTAGCGTAGCTATCATCAACTGATATTCTTTAAAAAAAGATCAGGCGCGTAGTACTCTCAATCTGCCTACGTTTGATGATCAGATGTATAAACGCAAAAGTAGTAGCAGGTGGAGTTCTGGAGTTTCTGCCTACTTCCAAATAAATAAAGAATGACTTTATACATGTATTTACTACCGTTACAAAAACATACACGCTTCTGCTATCGCACCTTACATCAATCCGGTTGCTCCTGCAACTAAGCACAAACCAGCTAATTTACTAAAAGGTAATTTTGCAGTTAAGTGTACCGTAGTCTGTACTACATATAATACATGCATGTTACTGATAGGTCTTGTTGCAAGCTAACCGCAACACGACCCGTGATAGGCTGATTGCTTGCTTTCTTGAGTCGGTTTTGATCACAGACTAGATAACGCAAAACTGTGTGAAAATTAAGCGTGCCACTTTTTCACATTTAAAAACTAATTTACTTACCAATAAAAGAAAACATTTCCAATGCCTCGGCCATCATTTTCTATCCAGTCCTTACAGCTCAATATGGCATAAAAAGGCATTTTTCTAGATTTCGTTGGCTTTCCGGTGCCTGTAATGCTAAATGAAAAGCTCAAATTACGAACATTGATCGTAATTTTACTCCATTTTTTGACACGCGAAGAACATATCTATATCTGTGGCTTTGATGTAGTTAAATGTATGGATGTAGGAAGAAGACGGATACAACATCGCACCTGTATGAACACCCGAAGACAGGCCTATTCAGTACACATTTCGGCAGTTATATACAAGTTCCATACAATATAGGGGGACGTGCTTATTGCCTTTAACAAGGCACTTCGGCCTTCTAATAAGAAATTCTAGATGGAATTCAATACGAGAAGAAATAGTTCTAAAAGATTTCATTCATCTTCCTGTAACAAATGTGTTTCAGGTAAACAGGTGTATATAAGTGTGTGTGTAGTAAGACCTAGATAATGAGGGACAGGCCATTAACCTGGCACAAGAGTAGACCTCAGGTTGCCATTGAGAAACTCCTAGAGGAAAACCCAAAAGGGATGTTTCCTAGGTAGAATAATTATAATTCTGTTTCTTCCGTCAGTGAGATTATCAAATAATATTGGAAACGTATTTTTTGCTTTATCAAATAAATAAAAATTGACAAAGATAAAGCGCATCAAAGTTCAGGAGTGGGGGCTTGTGAAGTCACTTTGTCAGTATAAAGTGTAGCACACAGGGGCAGCTGTACTTTAAGTTCACTCGTGCGCTGAACTGCCAGATTTTAATAGGTTTAGAAAAAAAAAATGTTTAATAATATCTGATGAACGATTTATTCCATCATCATCTGCCTAGCCTTTTTCCCAACTATATTGGGGTCGGCTTCCAGTCTTACCGGATTTAGCTAAGTACCAGTGTTTTACATGGAATGAACGGAATGAACGATTTATTCCATATTAACATAATTATGACGAACCAATTTAAGCTCTTTACTAAAGTAATAAGACTTATATTGCTGTAAAAAATATTCCCCGTGCGGTAGGCTAAAGCGCACGGCGAGAGTTAATACAACTTCTACGAGAAACAAGCGAAAACGCCTGGCGCGTGAGACAGAGATAGTTTAATAGAAAATGTACGGCAAAATATGACCACTCTCGTGCGCCGCCCCAGCGAACCGAAGATTACCGAGAGCGGGCGAGGTTTGACGAACGAAATTTATCTTCGGGTCGAGTACCAACATTACAAGTTGTACAACGACGTAACTAGATGGCGTTGGCGTCGAATTAGAAGTCGCTAGCAAGATGGTTTGCCGATTTACATAGGGTCCTGTGAATTTAAGTAAACCACTGCCTGGTGAGACGGAGACGGCAATGTGCACTACTACTTCTATGATCCACCAGCCGCCACTGGTTGCACATCGTCGTAATAATTTGTTTACGTGGCAGAAGACAAATAAGTGTCCAATATTGTTAGGTTATCTAACTGACGGACTAAATAGAATTTGTCAACTACCCTATTAGGAAGGAAAATGGAAACCTATTAGATTGTTTTCGAGAAATCCATGTGTTTCAGAGTACAGCGTAACAAGTGAATTCTCCGAAAGCGTAAGTTGTTGTCACCAACAAGACTTCAGTTATGTTATAAGCTGCTAACATAATATGTAGGCAACAGAAAGCTATACTATTAGACACTCCGAACTGCCAATAAGACATGAAAGCTGAAGTCTAAAAAACCACAAAAGTACTTTTCGCGGAACGGGTATTTATTGAAACCAAAACATTTCTATTGAATTTCCTTCGACTGCCCTTTACTAAAGTATAAGGTGACAAAAGAAAGTGTTATAAAAAACCTGGTTTCGCTAGCGGTAGCGAAATAATCGGCTTAATGGAAACCGTTCTACGTCATCTTTATCGTAAGAAACGCCTACCCATTGAGTATCACAAATACTATAAATTGATTGGAAATGCGAGCTTGCTGGGGGCGAACTGAAGTAATTTTTGACGTTACAAAAGTGCTAAGTAATAAGAAACAGCCGTACGTGTCGATGTTCATGGTTAAAAACGACAGATATAAATATTCTAATCCACCGAAATCTAGAAAAAAGCCTTTATATGCCATATTGTGCTATAAAGAATGCATAGAAAAAGTTGGTCGAGGCATTGGAAATGTTTTCTTTCATTGGTAAGTAAATTTGTTTTTAAAAAGTTTGTGCAAAAGTGGCACGCTTGGTTTTCATACAGATGAAGGGGCACGCGTTATCTAGTTAGATTATGTCTGTGTTAAAACCGCAGGCCTAAATCGATCCGAAAACCGTTGGGCCCGCATGTCATCGTAGTTCCGTCGTTCGGGTCCTCAGAACTCCGAAAAACTTAGCAACGGGCATTACCGTCTTACCCACAGATATCCGTGGTCTTACCCAACACCTTGGTTGTGGAGATCAGATAGGTAATCGTAACTCATAATCACTAATATTCAGTTGCATTCAGTTATACTGGAAGCCAACCCCAAGGGCAGGTAATGAGTGTTGTTTTGCTTCCATATATCCTTGGTATAATACTAACCCGCATTGGGCCCGCGTAATGAATTACGGCCCATTCCATCTCACAGAGAGGGCCTGTGTCAAAGCAGTGGAAACATTAAAAAGGTTGATGATGATTCTTGGTATACAAAACCAACGTCACATACACGATGTGACGTTTTATTGATGTGATCTTTAAGCCACACCCTCACGGAATTGGCAGACACACCTACGAATTCCTTTCCTATTTATATTAGAACAATTAATAATTAAGCTTGCCAATCGACAACACCACGCATACTAGCAAACTAATAAAGTAGCAGTTTGTACGATCAAATTTCGCGGACGCGTGTAAGGAGTATAAAGCGCACGCCATACTGCAAGCTACGCTAACTTAGCTAAGATTTGTAACTCAAATAGCTATGCTTGAATTGTTACAATTACGTATAGGAGCTAATCAAAGAATAGGCCCACGCAAAAACTAATGAATCAGTTACTGTGTGTAGCTGGGATACGGCGAGGGATTGAAAAGAGCGCTCCGAGCCCGGCCACCCGCACGCCTTTACCTACTGTTACAAGCTCGTAGGAATTCCATATTATATCGGAATGTAGTGTATGCTTGTCTGTAGATTCAATTGCTTGTGTTCTGTATTGATGCGCCGGCAAAAGTCAGTCAGCGAGTCCAATTAGCTCAGTCGAAATCTTCCAGTTAGTAAGCCCACACAGTTTGGAAAGATCGCTAGGCTTAGCTCTGTAGTTCATGTCTAACCAGCTCGTGTTTAATTCACAACCTAAGCGTCGCGAGCTAAGAGTAGCGTAGCCTATCTCGCGGTGTGACCTGTCCTCAACGTTAGCTGATCGACGGTAATGATAAAGCCTCTATGGCTGTTTGCGGTAACAGGCGACACTACGCTCGCAATTGACAATGGAGCGACTAGGATCATTCACCTTAATCGTTTACGCTATTGTTCGTCATAGTACTATCACCTACTATGTTGCTCGGTGATACAAGATTCCTGGTAGGTGAACCGGTAAATCGGTAGGTCTTGTGGTCACTACTGATAGCTACGTCTGAGCATTTGGTCTTTCTTGGATTCGATACCTGTGTCGAAAAAAGTTTTATTGTATTTTGCATCTGAAATTTCTCTGTAGCAGCTCAAAGCCTAGATTTATGCCCTTTTGGTTTCGATAGGCTTGTCCAGCTTCAATCAATAATATACTGTGTCTTATTGATTGAAGCCCTTAAGCCTCCTCTACACGTCGACAGAAGCGTCTGCGAGTCTGCGGACGTCAATAGATTCATCAGCAGAGACTTTTAACTCCTACTTGAATGTGCATCGCAGAAAAGTTATTAAAAAGAAATGGCAAAGAAGAAGGTGGTGGGTGCTGGCTATACATAGAAACAGAACAGAATAGAGCGTCGTCAGACGTGGACAGAAGCCGGGATCTATATTCTTTCTTCTTTCTTTCACAGACGAGCAAATTTCCCCATTTACACGTCGGCGGACGCATTCGATGACATCTGACGAATCTGTCGACGTGTAGAGGAGGCTTTATGTATTACATACGACGTGAACATATTTTGCGAATTGTAAGTAAACTATAGGTAGATGAAACTTCCGCCTAACCTTTCATGAAATACAGTCATAATTTTATTTTCCGAAATGGGTCCTCTGAGACGTGGTCGCTTACAATGTGCCTCATCAGAAAGCTTACAGTCACTCAAAGGGCAATAGAGAGGGCTATGCTCAGCGTTTCCTTGCGTGATCGAATCAGAAATGAAGAGATCCGCAAGAGAACCAGGGTTACCGACATAACCCGAAGAATTGCCAAACTTAAGTGGCAGTGGGCAGGGCACATTGCTCGCAGAACAGATGGCCGATGGGGCAGAAAGGTTTTGGAGTGGCGACCGCGAACCGATGGACCACCAGGTGGACCGATGACCTGGTGAAGGTTGCGGGGATCCGCTGGTTGCGGGACGCACGGGACCGGTCAAAGTGGCGATGCTTATGTCCAGCAGTGGACGTCTTTCGGCTGATATGATGATGATGAAATGGGTCCTTTTACACATACTGTTAAAACGATACATACAGTCATATACGGTATACCGTTTTTCGCGATTGGGCTTCTGTACGAAAAAAGAAACGTGTTTTTGGAAGGCTGCAATTCGTATGGCAACAAGGCCATACCTGTGAAATTCTGCCTGTAAAGTTAGACCTCCTCTCTAGAGCACTGTAGCGTAACATTTACGTCCATATATAGACCAAACGAGTCGCCCTTCCTACGCTTAAAATAAAACGATGGAGGTGCCCTTTGTATCTAATCTGTTGAATACAGCTTAAAACTTTATTCACATTTATATTTATACAAAATACTGTAAGCTCTCACATTCAATGTAATAACTTTTATAAAAAAAATATCATTCACCTTTGATTTCACCATTCACTCCAGCAAAACACCTTGCTCACAAGCTTATATATGTACAAAGGCTTTTAGGTATTATTTATAGGATTTTAGGTAATTCAAGGCTATACTTTATCAGTTGGTGCTACAGGCAAGAGTTTTCAAAAACGTGTTCTTTAAAACTGTCATTGTAACCTGAAGATGTTATATAAAGGTCGTGGCTCATTTACACGAACCGCTCCCGTACCTACAACACCGGAGATGACTGCTCGCTGTCCACGCGCTTACAGCTAGCAGTCAACTAGCTGTCACCGCGCCGACCGCTTTCGCCTTACCTTTTTCGACAAGCTAGCAACGTGCTTCAAACGAGCAGTCTGCGTGCGACGTGCGTACAGCGCGCGGCCCGCTCGCTTGAAACGCGTGGTAAGCCTGCAGTATAGCGAGAGCTGTCTGCTATTTTGTGTTGCAAATGTAAAGTATGTTTACAGAGGACGCCCTGAAGCTCACATTTCAATGAATATTATTTAGCCGGGTGGGAGCGGTGTCGTATAAGTCGGCTACGACCTTAAACCCGATCAATTGATTCTATCTTTACTGAGTATTAATTTTTTGCACACGAATGCATCACTTTCATATACCTGTGTATTCAAAGATCTCCATTCTACATACTTTTGCTAAATATTGCTGTATGTACATATCTCGATTTATATCGTATTTGTATGCCCATATCTATGTTGATCCCTTCTAAACGGAGGCTCAACATACAGCTCCAATTAACCCCTCAGATGGATAGGAGACATGATACGCACGTATTCTATTACAAAACCAGGGGTAGCCAAACTACGGCCCGCTCCGTGTGCTTGCTTTAAGGCGTTATATACGCCACAATATTAACGCAGTACTGGCCGTGAGCCCGCTCGATGCCAAAATATCAATATTGAACCTCCTTTTAAACAGTTTTGTTTGCAAAATATTATTTGATTTACATATGCTATGTTAGTTATGAAGAAATTCCAGCCATAAATTTTTCTGTGTTAAAATATTTTTAAACATCCAAGTCGTTTTGGGGAAGTATCCAAAAGTAGCGAAAAACTAGACTTTTTTAAAGCAAAACTATTTGTTATACGAAAAAACCATGTGTTAAAAATAATATACATGAAACAATTTTTTTTTTTTTTTTTTTCAAACCTTTTAACCTAGCCGTTACTAAGGAGTATGCTTTAGAAAGTTACCGTTTTACGGCACTAAAGCGGTTGTAGGCCCTTAACATAAAACAAATCTTATGACACTTGACAATGGCATAGGATTCTATCGCTGGAAACATTTTTTACAAGTTTTATTTTTGTTTCTCCTGCCCCAGTGACTGTAATCAAAGCATGCGAATTTAATTAGAACGTCCACGACCTCATCCCACCGGCCCCCTTCTAACATCGGACATCTAGTCGCACTGCAAGTTACTATTCTTACCTGGTTGCCATTCCACCAATTCGCACCAAGCGCTTCCAAACATCCTTCATAATGTGCACAGCGAAAGAGTGGAACTCACTAACAGCGTCTATGCTTCCGAACGCATTCAACTCTTCAAAGTTAAGAGTGAACAGACTCCTTCTGACTAAGCTCGATTTTTCCTCTGTCACCTAAGAGCAAACCCATCGCAAATAAATAAAAAAATACCCAGTTCCCGGTGTTCGATTGAGCTAAAACTTTACGCATGTTTGCTTATGGCAGTAAAATACATATTTAGTATAAAAGATTTATTTAATTTTATTTAAATCTCCTAATCGGATCAGTAGTTCCAGGTAGAGATTATCGTTTACAAACAATCTACCTGCCTTCATTTTTTTCATAATTCTGGGTTACTGTAACCAGTATAAGATCAGTTTATATTTGCAAAAAAAAAGAAAAAAGGTTTTTTTTTTACTCTAGTTTATTTACTGGCTTGTTTTGTCTCGTGATGACAAAGGTTTGACGACCCCTGCACAAGACAATACCGTCAGCTAGGATCGTATTGTAACGATTCTGCTGAGTTTACAATTAGTGGGGTATTTAATACGAAGGTTTGGTGTTTAAATAATCTCATTATGTTGTAAAGGTGACTGCCCCATATTTTAGCTTTTGCTGACCGATGCGAAATTACAACTATGCAACAAGCAACTACGCTTTTTCATAGGGATTGTTCAGTTTGTCGAGCAATTTTAGACGCACCATTGTGGTTGAATGCGTGATTAAAAAAAGAAATTCGGAATGTGGAATGTCTGCACGACAGGGCTTTTAATATCGAAGGGCCGAAAGCTTGAATAGTTGATGAAATCACTAACCAAAAGGCCAAAACTCGGTACAGTGATTGGAGATTGAATTTCAATATCGAAGAAGATATTGAATTTTGTCTACGATGAATTCTATAGGGTATATGTGACCTATTGTTATGAGGTAAAAGTGACGTTCAGAACCCGCACCCGCACTGGGCCCGCGTGGTGGAATACGGCCCACTCCCTCTCACAGAGAGGATGTCTGTGATCCAGCATTGTAGGGCTGATGATGATGGGAAAATTGCACTGCTTAGCTAGTGTTAAAGGCAGACTATTTATTAGTTTACAATGCATGTCCTCGAAAAGAGCGTTTTCCAAGCAGCCAAACTGTGCGGAAGGTGTCACTGTTTTTTACTAGTGCTTTTTACTTTCCTTTACTTTTTTAATTTTTAACTCCAACGTCAGCCCGCCGCATAGAGTTTTTATTATTTGAGAAAAGTTTTAAAAATTAGTTAAGTACAGATTATCATTCATATAAAAGGTAAAACAAAGCTAATACTTCATTTAAGGCGTTTTTAATTACTCTAGATTTTGATCAATAAATTAATTTTAAATATTCATTAAATATGTTTGGCAGAATGAATATTTTGCTCGTGCCTTTTAGCGTTACGACGTGACAGCTATTTGCACATGCGCAGTAGATATGCCCAAGGAACTATGAACTTATTTAATCTGTGGATATGCTGAGCGCCCTTGAATAAGCGCCATTTTATTAATTTCTTGCTTGGTTCAGATATTTTTTTTTTATTTCATCGCACAATGCATAGTAAAATGTTGTATGATACACGTGCGTAAGATGATTTCCGACTCGTGTCGATTTATCCACTCATTCGCTTCGCTCGCTCGTGAATATAAAGAAGAATACCACTCATCGGAAATCACCTACTTTCCGCACTTGTAGCATAAATAACTATGATTTGGTTGGTAGTCCATCCTATGTACCAACATTGTTATTAAATCCACAGCCACATTTTGGCAAGTCCCCTCTGCCCAGTTCTTCGTGTAAAACGGGCGGGATGATAATATGTTATTGTGATTATGTAAGTTAAAGTTTTAAATTGGCTACATATTAGGTGGATTAAATCATCATCTGCCTAGCCTTTTTCCCAACTATATTGGGGTCGGCTTCGAGTCTTACCGGATTCAGCTAAGTACCAGTGTTTTACAAGGAGCGACTGCCTATCTGACCTCCACAACCCAGTAACTGGGTAACACGGTACCCCTTGGCAAGACTGGTGTCAGATCTCAACGTAACGACTGTCAAAGATCTTCAAATGACAGCCGGGACCAACGGCTTAACGTGCTTTCCGAGGCACGGAGGAAACTCGGTATGTTGAAATGGTCACCCATCCACTGACCGACCTCTTCAAGCGTTGCTTAACCTTGATGATCGACCCGTGCGGATGTTATTATTTAGCCACGAGCTCCTCCCTAGGTGGATTAAATATTATATTTTTCCTTCAACATAAGTTATAATGTAAATAGTAATTAAATGTTACGGTACCATTTCTGTACGTCTCATCATCATCAGCCTTTTAATGTTTCCACTGCTGTGAGAGGTAATGGGCCTTAATCCACCACGCGGGCCCAGTGCGGGTTGGTGAATGTCACATGTCTTCGAATTTTTGGTTCTAGGACATGCCGGTTTCCTCACGATGTTTTCCTTCACCGTTTTAAGAGCAGTGGTGATGAAATAATTTACACAAAGTGAAGCGCCTACCTGGGTTCGAACTCACGACCTGCCGTTACCACTGGGCCACCACTGCTCTTAATTTTCACGTAATTGGATATTTTCTATTTTTTATCCCCATCATCTAATGATGCTTATCAAACACAACTCATTACAACTGATCACCGACATCCGCTTTGCGTATTGAAACGGCAATAAAAGTAATATCAATCGATCTACCAGACACATTTTATTAGCACATAAAAACTGTGATTAGGAATTAAATAGTAAAACCATTTAAAAGTAAATAAATCCGTTCGTAGTAATTAGTCAGTTATCCTACGAACATGATAAACGCGCATGTCTGGATGTTTCATCAATCACACCACACCGCAAATGCTCGAATTTTGCCACACGGATAGCTCACGTCCTGAATTACAGATATTTAATCGATATACCCTTGAAATAGGATGCTTTTTATTCCGCGTTTCCTTAGTATCATTTCTGACTTACACACAGCCGAAGCCGATCGCAGAAGCTACTCATAGCATTCACTAAACCATAATTTGATCTAGTAGTCGAAAACGAATCTTAAAAGCCCGTAGTTCCAATAGCAACATTGCATTTTCATATGATGACAAAACTGGCATAAAATAAAACGAAAAAACATTTAAAAAAAGAACACAAGTGATTGACAATATAACATCAGTCACAGGAAAACATTCAAAAGAAAAAGATGCGCCCGCGGCGTTCCCGCTTCACAGCGATGACGTCACTGCGGAAGCTAAGGACGTGTGCGACTGCGCGCGCAGGTGACTAACCTTACTATTGTCATGTGGGCAGGAATCGCTGCGCGGTAGCACGCGCTGCTATATTTGAACGTTTACCGGTATTGGCGACGATGGGACTAGCGAGGTAGAGAATAACTAGGATGAAATATTGTTTTATACTACAATAAGGAAACGGCTTCATTATCATCATCCAATTTATCTGATACCAGCTTATTTTCTCATCCATCTTCTGTGTCAGACTTCTTGTGAGAGCTCACTTCCATCCTAGTCATATCTTTTAACTCTTGGCCATCGGATCATCAAATTGGTAGTAATCATCAAATTGAATATACTGATGCATATGCATCCAAGAATGACCCGAAAGAATATCAAGTTTACAAAAATAGCTTCTATTTTCGTAAACCTACGTCCAAAAGGTGAATATTAAAAAAAAAAACAGTGTAACTAATGTAGCCAAAAGATTAGTCACCATTGACATAATAATTACGAATCACCTATTAATAGTTGACCAATGTCAAGCATTCTACTTGTGTGACGTAGATACTAGTAACTTACAATAGATACAATCAAAGGCCGTAGTATTGTAATCTCATCTTCTACGATGCCTATATATAAGATTTATTATTACTACTATCAGGTAAATGGTAAACAGAGGCTTTACTTTATCTACATAATTGAGATGCTTTTCTAAGCTTTCATGACGTTAATAATCAAATTAATAGTCAAGGCTCACTATTAGTCTATAGTCAATTACAATCCAAGAGATGTGCAAATATTATAGTGCGTAGTATATGTAGTATATTCAATTCCCAAGAAACACAGCTAAAACATTCGTGCTGGTAACACAAATAGGCATATTTAATATATTTCTTTATATTTCCAAATTCTGATAGCAAATTTACTAAACAGTATAGAAGTTCAATACTGCCACAGAGTACTATTAAAGCAAAATGATGTCAAACAAACCAGAAACAGAACTTTCAGAAATCGCAACAGTTCGCGAACTAGACTAAGAAGAAACCGCAGAAGTTCTGAACAGCTCCAAACTACGTACAAACCACAAAACTGAAGCAGAGTTCTGTTAGTTTAGGACCTAACGCTGAGTTATTAACGTTCCATTGCGCACGTTTAACTAAGGTATTGTTGGCAGGATAAGGTGTGAAGATATTTGAATAACAATGATGATATGTGCAATGCGTTTGTCAAGGTTAAAGCGAAAAGATTGACAATCGGGAAGAGACAACGATAGCGAACGTGATATTATTTAACAAAGAGGAATAAAGCACACTTCAAATGAAAGACTTAATTAACTGTTCCTATTCAAAACTGTCATTAATAACAAGATGATTGTGAATGAACTAATGCTATATCCAATTCCTCTGATATCGATGTCAAGGACAAAGCGAAAACTAAAATAGAGAAAGATAAAAAAGCTAAAATCGGGATTAATTATGTTCAATCCGGCAGATAGAGAGTTAACAAACAATATATCAATTAAAAATCGAAATAAAATAGACACCTCAAATTAAAAGACATGATTAACTTTCACAATCTAAATCTGTCAATAAGACTACAATTGAGGACAGTTTGATAGGCAATTAAAAGGCCGAAACAACACCAGTAGTTGGCAAACAGTGCTATAAATATGCGTAAAGGCCGTCAAGAATCGATCAATTCTGGCAACAGGCTTACCGTCGTCCGGAAGATCATGACATTGGCTCCCGCGGTATTCGCAAGACACAAGCATTGAAATTGGCAACTTGCCACACACGCCCAGCGCAATCGTTAGGAGATTTTTATCGTTCGTCGCGGTACAAACACGACAAACTACGATTTGATATGGACGTAAAAACGGTTGTATGGATGGACTATTAGGATTCACTACTCGAAAGTGTTTGTAGTCATGCATATTACTTACATTGAAGATAAGTGAGAGAGAAATGGAAAGATGAGTTGTGATCTGAACAAAGACAAGAGCCAATGATATCAATAACAAAACATATTGTTATAGATTTCAAAAGAGTAATGAGAGGCCTTTACCTTATATTGTTATTGTACACGATAACGACATACAAAAAAACTGAACCGTTATTTGTAGGCCCGCAATGGAATTCAACAAGCTGAAATGATGTCCTGTCAAAAACAATACACAACAAATCAATTAATTTGTTAAAGCCAATAATTTCCAGTTCTTACGAGGTTTGTGTTATAAACCGATTTACAGCAGGTACAACGAGACACGAGATTTATTTACAGCCTTGTTATTAATATTGGCAAATTACACCAGGTCTAAACTGGTTAAAACAAACGTATTGGTAGACAAATAGTCACAACGTGTGAACGTACAACCTGGATACAGGCTTTAAATGTTCAACACAATAATCATTTAGATTATTATAAAGATGAATGTTACAAAGGCTTCAGAGATGAGAACTATGAATTTCTGGCTAGAGCTTGTGATAATACTTGAGTTTCGTAGTGCAAAGTTAAAAATTCAAGACAGTTTCCTTGGCAAGTCAGCTGAAGATTTAATGATGGTATAAATATATGAAGACGCCGTGCATGTCACAGCAAGAAGGTTACTTGAAACTTTAATGAACGAAGACAGTAGGTAGACCACAACATTAAAAGCGCAGATTCGAATACAAAGACACAAATGGAGAAACAAGTTTTTGCCCAGAAAGGGAATAAGATAAGCGTATTTGAGAATTGATTAAGAGATAATTAATTTTAATACCTAGAACTGAAGAACTAATTAATACCATTCCAATAAACTCTATCAAACATAAGAGATTACTAAACCTTGTTACGCAAAGTTCTATTACTTCAACTATAGTTCGAGCTAAGAGGACTCCTCAAGTACCAACTACGGCTATGAATCAGAGTCTGTCCTTTGGAAACTTACTCAATTATACAGGCAGTTGACGAGAACTTTCTTTCTATCGCATTTGCAAGTTAACCGACATCTGTGGTCAAAGAAAGTTTTATAGGCGTCATTTATTTCCCTTATAAATTACGCTTTGAAACGCCTTCTTGAGATTGAAATAACGTTTCACACTTACTGCGAAAGAATGAGCAGAGGCCTTAGTGCGAGTTTTTACTCACGCTCAATCGCGTTAACGTAAACGTCAATTTGTATTGAAATTGGATAAGCGCCAAGAGCAGTGGTTGCCCAGTGGTATCGGCCGCGACTTTGCAAGTCGTGGGCTCGAGCCCAGGTAGGCGCTTTACTTTGTGTAAATTATTTCATCAACACTGCTCTCAAAACATCGCGAGGAAATCCCTCCGGCATGTCCTAGAATCAAAAATTCGAAGACTAGTGACATCCACCAACCCGCACTGGGCCCGCGTGGTGGATAACGGCCCATGCCCTCTCACAGAGAGGAGGCCTGTGTCCCAGCAGTGGGAACATTAATAGGCTGATGTTGTGATGATGATATTAAGTGCCGTCTGGGGACGGTAAGGAGAAACCTCTTTTTTTTGTATACATTTTGACATAAGAGATCGTTTACGTTATCACGAGTGAGTACGTTAAAAAACTTGGAATAAGCACACTGGCCATATCGTAATAGGTGACTAATAGAATTTGCTAAGGGAATTTCGTTTTTAAGGATCTTTCTGATATCCATGTAAGTGCGGTGCCCTTGTACAAAATATGAGCTACATGTTGGAGTGCCCAAGTGTGCATGATTTAATACCTACCTATTTATTACAAAACAACATTTTTAGGGTTCCGTACCCAAAGGGTAAAAACGGGACCCTATTACTAAGACTTCATGATCCGTCTGTCTGTCTGTCTGTCTGTCCGTCTGTCACCAAGCTGTATCTCATGAACCGTGATAGCTAGACAGTTGAAATTTTCACAGATGATGTATTTCTATTGCCGCTATAACAACAAATACTAAAAACAGAATAAAATTAATATTCAAGGAGGGCTCCCATACAACATACGTGATTTTTTTGCCGTTTTTTGCTCGATATTAATAACGGCAACAGGTAGACGTTTGAAATATTCACAGAATATTTAGTTGTATCTATATTCACTTCAAAAAATAATAATTATTAAATTAAAATAAAATAAATTAAGGGGGGCTCCCATACAACAAACGTGATTTTTTTGCCGTTTTTCGCGATAATGGTGCGGAACCCTTCGTGCGCGAGTCCGACTCGCACTTGGCCAGTTTTTTTTTAATTGGGTGTCGATCCGCCAAAGCTAGCAGCTTCAAAGTATATACCAAAACTGCTCTATCCCAGACATTTTGTTACTCAAAAAATAAGTAACGTCTGGAGGGTTCTCCTACGGTTGATCTCGCTCTAACTCCTACTACATTGATTCTAAAAGCCTAAATAACTAGTATTTTCCAATAGGCCCGTAGGACTATCCTATAGCTAATGCTCTTATAAAAGTGTCTTGTACTCCCTGGGGCTAACAAAAGTTTCAAAATATAATCTAAAACCGAAGCCTAAAACTGATTGTTTTTCTTTTCATACTTTTTTTGATACATTTTGCTTTGGGGACTTAACATGGCCGTGTTTTCAAGAAACTGCGCAAAAAGATATTATCGGATACCTCTAGTCACACGAGAATTACTCGTGGAACTTTTGAGACAGATATAAAGTTACTCAGTGTGTTATTTACTTTATAATTGTTCTTCTTTAACTTCAAGTGTAGTTACATCTGTTGGTTTTATTACACTTGTTCCAGCTCACGACGGCGGGTTGGGCTTACGCGTGTGTGTAGATGCAAATTGCTTCTGTGTGCGGAAGCTCGGGAGCGCTCAACAATGTGCATGTACATCTATACATACGATTAAGACCAACCCGCCGTCGTGAGATAGAACATCTGTACGTGGTGCTTTTGCAACCCAAGTTTATGCAAAATAACATCGGTTTTTCTCAATTCTGTATTCTTTAGAGATCTTGTTTTGGGACGACGTTTGGATGCCAGCACCTTTACCTACGTTAACGGTCGTAGATTAATATGTAGGATATTATAAAAAGACTAACTAACTTGCCAGTTATGTTCAGCTCAATCTGGGTAGAAGCCCCTTTACCAGGTTCTTGATTTTTTGGGTTCCGTACCCAAAGGGTAAAAACGGGACCCTATTACTAAGACTCCGCGATCCGTCTGTCTGTCTGTCCGTCTGTCACCAGGCTGTATCTCATGAACCGTGATAGCTAGACTGCTGATATTTTCACAGATGATGTATTTCTGTTGCCGCTATAACAACAAATACTAAAAACAGAATAAGATAAATATTTAAGTGGGGCTCCTATACAACAAACGTGTTTTTTTGCCGATTTTTGCGATAATGCCGGTTTTTTACCTAAAACCAGATTTTTTGGGCACACAACAATGCAACACAGTCTCTCTCTAGCCCATTTTTTAGAGTCGGCTCTCCTCATTCGTCCCAAGACATGTCTGTGTTGGATTGTCGAGATAATACTATCTAGGATAGATCAAATTCAATTGTCATAATTCCGTGCTCCGTGTTTCCCTTCTTATTAGTTTCTAACTAGTCCGCAACAGTAATTATAACAGCGTTACCATTACGAATGCGTCGCTCCGACACCAATGTTTTATGTAATGCGGTGCGCCTACTGCGTTTTGCGGTCGCATGACGCGTTCCATACTAATATGCGGCCCGCGGCTTTTTCGGACGATAATGTATGTATTTTTTACGACTTCTGACGGGTTAGTGACCTCTTTTTGAATTTGGAAAGGTGATGTTTTAGTTACGAAAATCTACATTATTTAGGGTGCCGTACCCAGAGGGTAAAAACGGGACCTCAGTATTAAGACTCCACGATCCGTCCGCCATTTCAATTTACCGAGATCATCCGAAAATGTATAAGTTTTCTCGCAGTTGGAGTAACGGGCACAACCAGTACCAAGTATAACCTCCCCTCCATGACGCTCCTATTAGGCCTATATCGGAAACAGGAGGGCTATATTCAATATACCCTCGGTCTTGTGTGACTTATTGTGGGTAAATGTGTCTGTCTGTCTGTCACCAGGCTGTATCTCATAAACCATGATAGCTAGACAGTTGAAATTTTCACAGATGATGTATTTCTGTTGCCGCTATAACAACAAATACTAAAAACAGAATAAAATAAATATTTAGTGGGGCTCCCATACAACAAACGTGATATTTTGCCATTTTTTTCGATAGTGGTACGGAATACGGAACCCTGCGTGCGCGAGTCCGACTCGTACTTGGCCAGTTTTTTTTTTCAACTACACATTTGATGTCCTCGTCATCAGCCCAGCCTTTAACCAACTATCACCTTCCAGACTAATCGGATGCGACAGAATAACAGTAGGTACTTTAAATGGAGTTATCCCTTGATTTCCTTGTACTAAAATCGATGTCGCATTAACAAAATATGTCAAGACCACGCCGCCCTCCTTTGATGCCCTCCCCTGATTTATACATGAGCCAAAATAACCCCATGTTGTATAATTATCAGCTATTCATGTGAACCATGTCTTGGCTCTGTTCCAGGGTCGTAAGAAAGGCCTAGTCTGTCCTTTCCACATCCCCTTATTCTGACCTATTTGAGTCAAAGTTTTATTGCAAACCATTACTTCTATGTCACTTACATACACGTAGGTTACACTTCTAGGCAAGCGTGCTCCACCGTCGACCAAATCATCGCTTACCATCAGGTGAGATAGTGGTCAAACGCGAACCTATCAATGTTAAAAAAACATGGACGGACTTCGGGTGGATTTCCCTGCCGGAGTCTATGTTTCGTGATATACGATTAAAAATGTATTTATTGCTTTTCGAAGTATTCTCCGCGAAATTTGACACATTTTTCCATACGATGGAACCAATCATTGAAGCAACCATTCCATTCGGAAGTTGGGGTCTCCAAAATGAACGTTTTGTAGGCGTCCACAGCTTCTTCAGGTGATGAAAATCTCTGACCCACGCAATTTATTCTTTATTTTAGGGAAAGTATAGAAATCATTAGGGCTTAGGTCGGGGCTGTACGGCGGATGGTCTAATAATTATATGTTTTCTTGCTCTAAAAACTCTTTTGTTCTGTGCGCGGTGTGAGAACTCGCATTGTCGTAATGGAGGATGATGCGGCGGTTGCAGTTCTCTTTACGGAGTTCAGAAACGACCTATGGCAAACAAATGCTAGCATACCATTCTGCATTAACCGTTCTTTGTCCCTCAAGAGAAATAGTCGCAACATGGCCATCATAAATCATCGCTCTTGAATTTTCTCGAGTCAATTCCATTTTCTCAACGACTAAGCAAGTTTGACAAAACCTTGTGACAAGACCGAGAATCTTTTTTAAAATAAATAAATGGTATTCGATTTTTAAAACCAAGGAGTTTTCAATTAAAAAGATTTTAATATGACAGAAACAGTGGAAATATTCCATGCCTAATACTTTTAGTGCAGCCCTCGTATACAACCTGGGGGTAATTAAGTCAAGAGTGAATAGGTTACTTCTAGGCAAGCGTGTTCATCGTTGACCACAACATCGCTTTCCATCATTTCATATAGTCAAGTTCGCGAGCCAATCAATTCCAAAAAAGAACTTGGGACAGACTTCGATACACCTTCATCATTATAATAGTATGTATAGTCTGACCGGCATTGTGAAGACGAAACAATAACATACATTAATAAGACTATAGGTCTACCGGAATCTCATGGCAAATGGGGAAAAGAAAATTTGTTGCGTGCAATACTGGGGAAATTGGATTAAACGATCTTGATACTGTTTAATTTTTTTTATTTCTTTAGTATTAATGTACATGAAGTACCTATATTATAGTAGTCACAGCGGATCTTTGGATCTCTGAAGTTGGCTCTGCCAACCATTGCGCAAGAAACAGTTTGTCATCGAGATGCAGTATTGCATAGAGTAAGCGAGATAGGACTATGCGACATACGTAAGCGAGAGAAAGACAGTTATACAATGCCATTTTCACCTTCGACATTGACACAAAAATATCTACTGCGCAGGGTCTTGCAGCCAATTCAGAGACACAAAGATCCGCTGTGAGTATTATAGGTATGTGTTTGAAGAATGTTGTTTTATATCGGGTTCTTAACAAAAGAAAATATTGTCATGAAAAATAAATCAATCGTATATTAATTTATGCACTAATTTATTATAGATCATTTGACTAACACCATTGATTATTTACTTATAACTTAACACCTCATTCAAAAATAGAAAACGATTCCAAGAACTCCACTTGCATTTCAAAAACTTGAATCTTTGTAGTTTTCTGTTCCCTCTCTTCATCAAAATGGTTCTTTTTGATTGGCATTTAACATATTCAAAACCAATCTCCTCATGTATAAGCCTGTAAAAAATAATAAAATTTATCATATTACTCAAACGATAGCTTAGATTCATCATCATCATCAGTCTACATACTATAGCTTATTACTTAATATTTTTCTTACCTCAAAGATTCCCAACCTCCGCTGAAATCAATATCTTCTCGAAGAATTTATAATAGTTTCAGTGGCATTTTCTTCCGACCATCGTTCGATGTACCCCCACCTACGATTCACCGTATAGTAGTACTGGAAAGAAGCTACAATTAAGTAAGAAAAATATAAAATAAACTAAAAGTATCAAATTAACTCAGTCCAACTTACCGGTCCACTCTGAGATACGCTTTAAAATCAAAGATTAGTTTGATTTACGCCTTCTTCTTCTCTCATTTTGCGTTACACATTGAAAACAATATGTCTCGCTTGAGATCGATGTGGTTTTTTCGACATTTTCACAAAAACAAAAAATTTTCAAGAAGATATCACAAAATCTCAGAAGTGGTTGACAAATCTCGTAATTTGATTTGACAGGTGACAATTGACATTGCCATATGAAAATCAAAATTTTTAAAATAAAATTAATGCCATGAGATTCCGGTTGACCTATATAAATTTACCTTTACATAGTGAAGTATGTATTTATAACAGTCACCTTCCTTTGTTTCCTGTTTGCATAAAGTATGACTGTGAGTTAGTATGTTGAAAGGATACGTGCTATTCGTAATTATATTCCTTGTTATTGTCTATCAGTTCCCTTTCGTAGATGGTGTGCACCATGGGCACTTTGAGGGTGTCGCTTTGAGTGTCGTAGCCTTTAGGAGAGATCTCTATAGGTTGCTCGTAAGATATGAAGGGTTCGAAAATTGCTGACGAAAATCAAGATGCTTTTTGAATTTCGATTTCTACTGAATCGAGAATGATTTTGGTTATGATAGCTTGTAGGAAAGCTAAATTACAGTTTTAACCAATTACTGTGATTATCCTAATAGTTTACTGAAAATTTGTTTACTGTCAGGTAGATCAATAAAAAATATTGGACACGTAAACCTAAAGTGACGACAATACAATGCGTTGAAATATTGTGAAACGTCAGGCCGCTAGTACACTTTATACTGCCTTAGTGACGTCACAAGCCCCCACTCCTGACCTTTACTTGTAATTTTTTTGTGATTTGGTGAAACAAAAAATACGTGTCCAATATTATATGATAATCTCTCTGATGGACTAATTAGAATTAGAATTTTTCTACCCAGGCAACATCCCTATTGCCTGAGTTTCATATCCAAACCTAACTTATTACTGGCAGTACTTGCTACTTCAAGCTGCCATTTTATAATAACATATCCGATGACAGCAAGCCAGGTAGCTTTTTCTGCCGTTTCGTGAGATCTCTGATTACTAGCAGTCCTAAATCACGATTAACTTTACGCACAGTTTAACATTACCACACAAATGGCGAAATTATAAACGTTAGTGACGAAACTGGTGTGATGTATTGTGTATTTTTAGGGTTCCGTGCCCAAAGGGTAAAAAACGGGACCCGACGAAACTGGTGTGATGTTTTGTGTATTTTTAGGGTTCCGTGCCCAAAAGGTAAAAAACGGGACCCCATTACTAAGACTCGTCGGTCCGTCTGTCTGTCACCAGGCTGTATCTCATGAACCATGATAGCTAGACAGTTAATTATTTATAGATATTTTTACAGATGATGTATTTCTGTTGCCGCTATAACAACAAATACTATAAACAGAATAAAATAAATATTTAAGTGGGGCTCCCATACAACAAACGTGTTTTTTTGCTGTTTTTGCGATCGCACTTTGCCGGTTTTTTGACATTACCACCGAGTAAATTCTCATTTATGGAATTAAACCTTTGCGAGTCCTCAGGGTCTATTTTTCCCCAATATGACCTAAACTCGACGATATCTATCCCATCCTATTTAACCTTGATCTTGGCCACCGTCGACCACATCATCGCTTACCATCAGGTGAGATAGTAGTCAAGCGCGAGCCTAACTAAAATAACAAAAAAAAACAATACGAGCACACAAATGGTATATTTATTTCAAGTAGATGCTATTACAGTGACAATGTATTGGCTCATCAAGTCATCACTTACAACGTTTGTAGTAATCCGTTACCCTTTGTTGATTTTTACGAGTTTCGCGAAACAATAACTTTTATGGCAACCACAAGATGTTCGATGGTTACCCAAGATTTGATTACGTCATTATAAATGATAAATGATTTATTTTCTGTAAGTTGGTTTGTACAAACACTTTTGCATGTCGATCATATTTTTTAAAACTAGATGAGGTCGGCGTTTCCTATCCGACTACTCTGAGAAGAAAGGCCGAAACAAACTCAGAGGTCACAGTCTCTTTTAAAGTCCAGACAAAATCTTGGTTAGACCATGTAGACTGGTGTCTGAAATGGTCTTTTGAGAAAAGAACCAGCCACATTGAGTGGACCTGTCCAGTCAGTGCACGCATTTGTCAATAACCGAGCAGCTCAACTCAGAATCTAAGGAGCTCAACAAAATTTCTTTCATTAGCCAATAAGTAGGTATTAGGAAACGCTCTTGAATCTTCATCAGTCTTTGCATCCCATATGTAAATAGCGTCTGAGACTTTGATGTGTTGACTTCTCCATCATCTTCCTAGCCTTTTCCCAACTTTATTGGGGTCGGCTTCCAGTCTTACCGGATTTAGCTAAGAGCCAGTGTTTTACATGGAGCAACTGCCTATCTGACCTCCACAAATCAGTAACTGGGTAACACGGTACCCCTTGGCAAAACTGGTGATAGATCTCAAGCTTCTGACTACCCGTAACGACTGTCAAAGATCTTCAAATAACAGCCGGGACCAACGGCTTAACGTGCTTTCCGAGACACGGAGGAAACTCGGTATGTTGGAATGGTCACCCATCCACGGACCGACCTCGTCAAGCGTTGCTTTAACCTTGATGATCGACCCGTGCGGCTGTTATTATTTAGCCACGAGCTCCTCGACTTGTTGACTTCTCGTATACTAGGCACTAATTTACTTGGAATATACCAAGCAGCTACAGAAACTAGATAAAGTACATACCACATACCTCGTGTTCCCATTTTAGTTTTACATCAAAACGTAAAAAAAAACCTTATGAATCTCATAGAGTTTGCTGTTAACAATATATCAAAGGTAAAGTGCATTTTGCGAGCGCAGCCAAGCCCAGGTTCATTAAAAAAAACAAAAAACTTTCGAGGGAAAAAGCACAGTTGAAGCGTTAATAGCAAAAAACCCTTTTTTTATATTGAAAATGGGAATTGAAAAATTGTTTTCGCGTTCAATTAAAATATTAGTATCGGAAAACTTGATTTTATTTGAAAGCTTTCTAAAATAAATTAATATGCTGGGACTTATTTAATGCTCTTGTATTGTAAAGTTTATTTAAAACTTTTATTTTTTACTAGCTGTCCCACGCGGCTTCGCTCCCGTCAACTGGCTACCTACCTACCCTACATACATGAATGTTGCGTAACTTTAACCGCTTTCGCAGCGCACGCAACAAAGCTCTAAAAAACGTGCCCGTTTTTGCAACATTTTTCATTTATGCTCCGCTCCTATTGGTCGTAGCGTGATGTAATATAGCCTATAACCTTCCTCGATAAATGGACTATCCAACACAAAAGTGAAGATTTTTTCAATTCCAACCAGTATTTCCTGAGATTAGCGCGTTCAAACAAACAAACAAACAAACTCTTCAGCTTTATTTATAATATTAGTATATATTTGGCGTCTTAAAAATTAAATTCAGGAAATTTAGTGTTGGTCTTTTTCAGTCAGCTTTAGGAGAGCCAAATCTTTTACAAAAACAGATGTGGTATAAAGAAGTAGACACAGGACTTTTGTCCTACGGTGAGACAATACAGACTATAATTATAGTGATAGGTTTCCTTTGACCTTTGTTTGTAGGTTATCTCAGTACTAACTACATTTCAAAAAAGTACAACGTCTATTTTATGCAATTGGAGAACCGAAAAGCTTGATTCATTGATCAAAAGAGACATTTTACAATCAACGCAGAAAGTAAAATATAAATTTTCGTTGCATTAATCCCCTGTCATGACAGGGGAACTTTTAGACCATGACAAATGCTGTGTCTCTGGAAATACGCCCGACACCCACGTAATGACAGTTACTCCTTAGTCTATGGTGTATCGATCTTTATTGGTCTTGCCAAGAAGCTGTCCAACTTCTGATGTATTGAATGGGAGGAATGTTAGTTCATGTTCAGCTACCAACGCAGCTTTGGTTGGCAGAATGTTTGCAGTTTTTTGAGGAATATGAGCGCCATGTTCATCATCATAAGCCTTTTAATGTGTTCACTGCTGAGACACAGGCCTCTCTGTGGGAGGGTGTACGACGAAGGTCTATACACTTAGTTCAAGTACACGATGATAGTTCTGTACACTCGAGATGATGGAAACCCGGGGATAATGAAATAAACCGCCCGTGTTGAGTGTGGTAAAATCACTGATTAATTTTACTTAGCAAGTGGACTAAATGATTGCGCGTATGCAAACGCTGATGCAGCTTAACCTAATTAATATTAAGAAATGTGCGGGTTCACCGTACAGAGGGAATTAACTGTCCTTAGAAACACCTTTAATTGGTGATTAAATTGCAAGAAATTATTTGATTGAGTTAGATGAGACGCGCAAACGAAGGTTGCCGTTGCCTCTATGTTCTATGTTATGGGGTTCGGTTTCCGCACTTAGTCCTGTAGTTGGACCTTTGTGCGTGGGCCTTGGCGGCCGTTGGATGGGTTATTCCAACCAGCCCACCTCCCTCCAGAAGCTTATTTAGGGCTCCTGGTTTTTTTAGAACGTCCGTGTAAGATCTGGGTGACCCGAGGGTTTGTGTTCTTATCTGTGTGATCCCTGTGCATTCAAAGAGAACGTGTGTGACGGTTTCCTCAGTCTCCATGCATGCCCTGCACAGAGGACTGTCCGTTATGCCTATTGTGTAGAAATGTTTGTTAAGTGAGCAGTGTCCCGTGATGGTCCCCTTCACCATGAGCAGGCCATTCCTGTCCAGACGTAGCAGACGTCTGGTAAGACTACTGTCCAGAGATGGCAAAGCTTCTTTGGACTGCCTGCAGCCTGGTGCTGAGGACCACCAGTTCCCCGCCTGTGTCTTGGTGAATTCTTGTAGCCGCCGTTGCCTCTTCTGGCAATCGAAAGTCACAAAAAATAGCTAGGGCCTAATACGTCTTCTCCCATGTCTCACAGGTGTGTGTACTAACGTACGTGTTCGTGTAGGCGAGTTCTCAGAATACCAGCGTTAGTTAAATCCCTTATAAAAATAACTAAAACGCCATACAACCAAAAACGTTATCAATGAAATCTCATTCGTAACATTACCTTAAAAACGTAACACATAAAACGTTACACGGTACACACTACGTCATAAAGGCCTACGCCCACGGTCGCATCGCGAATCTCTGGGACGCGAACTTGACCGAGCCGATGACTCACCGCGCCGGTTCTGTTAAATCGATTCAATATTCTTAATGATACAAACGCGCGATTTGCCGGACGCCACTCGTTTAACCGGTGTCGTGTATGGCCGCACCTATGTTGAATTAGACTTAGGTAGCGTTGCCACCTGTAAGCAACTCGCATGCATTGGGGGCTACAGAGGTATACTGTGATCAGTCGCTCGATCGTGCCCCGCAATTTAATTAAACTTGCATACTAGTTGGCCCCGACTTATGAGTCGTAGGTCATGGGTTCAAAGTTCGAAGGCAGGCCATACCGTCCTGTCCCCCGTCACGCCATCACTGACTCCCTTTTCTTTCATATCACTCCTCACACAGCCCATCCATTACAGGCGCATTACTTTGTGTAAATTATTTCATCGCCATTACTCCCAAAACGGTGAAGCGAACCATCGTGTGGAAACCGGCATGTACAAGAATAAAAAATCCAAGGCTTGTGACGTCCACCAACCCGTTCTGGGCCCGTGTTGTTGATTATGGCCCGTTCCCTCTCACAAAGAGAAGGCCTGAGTCCCAGCCTCCCAGCAGTGGGAACACTGTATTGATATTTGTGGAGTATGCTAAATGCTAAGCTATGCTAGTTGCTTGCAGTTGCAAACGCGGTCTTAGGTTGTTTTACGTTGCATGAAGATCGGAGATACGGGAACGAGGTAGCGATGATGTGTTTGCATTAATTTGTCTGTGAAGATAAGTGTTGTTTCAATGGTTATGCATATTGGAAAGGAGATAACGAAATGAATATTGCAACCAGTTCTTTCTTAATACCAATTTGATGCAGTTAGAAAACTAGAAATCAAATTACATTTGCACTCTACAACTGATGGAGTAATAGCAACTCTTTTAAAGCCATTACGACTACAACCCATTTTAAAAGCGTTTATATCGAGACAGTATAAAAAGGGCAAGACGCTTCACAACTTAAAAAGAGTCCGTATAAAAGACTGTCCTACTTAAAGCTCTCAAAGAAGTCGCTGAATTATGAATATCAAAAGCGTGGCCTTTTAGAGTATGAATGAGAAGGGCTATAAAATGAGCATACGTAGCCATAAACTGTCAATTCAAATGATAACAAATGGCTGTAGTATGTATAATTTGGTTGCTTTAACCGCAAAAGTCACATAGCCATTTCAAGTAACACCATTTAAAAATAATGGCGAAAAAACCAAGTATGCAATGTTACATCTGGAAGGACTACTTCCTAAATGTCAAGACAAAATTAGCACTTTATCGCTACGATACAACCTTGAAGTTCGTGTGAAAATAATGCCATGAAAAATGTCTTTACGAATGTGTCACTTACAAAGGGGATTAATACAAAAAGGAGCCGATAGATTTTTCTATAAGTCACATAGCATAACCAGCTTGAGAGCAGTGGTGGCCCAGTGGTAACGGCCAAGACTTACAAGTTGTAGGTCGTGGCTTTGAACCCAGGCAGGAACTTTAATTGGTGTAAATTATTTCATGACCACAGCGCTCAAAAAAGTGAAGGAAAATATCGTGAGGAAACCGACCATTTCTTAGAACCAAAAATTCGAAGATGTGTATCCAAATATATGCACTGGGCCCGCTTGGTGGATTACGGCCCATTCCCTCTCACAGAGAGGAGGCTTGCGTCCAAAGGACTAAATGCGTGTTAAAGTGCGGAAAAGGGGGTCCCCTATTCTAGCATAAACAGTTTAACGTAACGTTTAACGTTCTCACTGCTGGGACACAGGCCTCCTCTCAATGAGAGAGAATGGGCCTTAACCCACCACGCGGGCCCAGTGCGGGTTCTATAAAGCACGCTAGACATACAGTCCATTTTTTTTACGTCATTGGTACCTACGAACTAGAAGATGAAAAATGTCTTGACCGTACCAATTCATCTAATGAATTTCGTGAAGAAAAATACTCTATAATACAATACAGAATGGTGACCCTGACCCTAATAAGCTGAAGCTTGTCACATTCATACTCTCAGTAAATCCCTGCATACCATACTGTATTCTTGCTCAGTAAGGAATAATGATAATCAACCAGCTACCAAATTTAATTTCACGGTGTTTTGGATTCGTTTACCCCGGCTTTAATAAGCGAAGTAACGAAGGTATATTCTTTAGTAAAATATACAGTACGAAATAGCGGTTTGTGCCCATCTCAGGGATTTAGAAAAATTGTCCTGGTTTTTTTTTATTTTGCAAGGGCAAAAGACGTTTTTGTATCCATAATAAAATAACATCTGTATTACCTGAAGGGTGTATTATCAATACATATAATAAATCTGTAGAAAAGTCGTTTTCGTACATCGAAGGATCGTTAAAGGATAACCAACAGAACCCATTTCCAGATATTTTTTTAAATTTTTGTCAGTTTATCTGTTTAGTTGTGCACGCATTACGTAAAATGTACGAAACCAATGTAGATAACTCTTATACATAAATTGTGCGTAACTTTAAGAATTACTTAGTTTTTGTTTCATCGCAATCGGGTCACTCTATCTAAAAGATTTATGAATTTCAAGTGCTCAAGAAAAAAACACAACACACGCAATTCAGATACTCGGACAGTTGAACTCCATATTCGATAGATGGCGTTGTGCATTTAACGTCACTTTCTTAATGGCGATGTTAAGATTCTCCGCGGAAGAATGACCCTAGAAAAATAATTGGTAGGTAGGTAGGGTAGGCAGTTGACGGGAGCGAAGCCGCGGCCACAGCTAGTCTATAGTATATCTACATTTCGCCATTTATGCCGAAGTCTCATGTAATAAAGGACGAACCTGTTGCCATACGCCGAGAAAAACACTCCGGACTGAGAAATTGCAATTGCCAAACTGAACAACACATTGTACGACCAGGAAATCAAACCCAAGAACTCGTGCTCTGCAGTAGGTAGCGCTTACGGCTAGACTAAACGAAAATAGGGTAGTTTACTGAAAAATTGTTTTTTGTCTGAAAGGTCAAAGTCAAAGTCAAAGTAGAGGTACGTATTTTTTCTTCTGACACGTAAACATATGACGAAGATATAATGCGTTGAAATATCATGAAACGTCACGCCGCTAGTACACTTTATACTGCCTTAGTGACGTCACAAGCCCCCACTCCTGAACTTTGATGCGCTTTAAAATTGTAATTTTTTATTGATTTGGTGACACAAAAAACACGTGTCCAATATTATTTGATAAGCTTATAGACGGACTAAACAGAGTTATAATTTTTCTACTCAGGAAACATCCTTATTATTTTTTTTCTATACAAATAAACCAACAGTCGTCTAATCTAAGCTTGTTACGTAATTAATGACCCAACACAATATCCTAAGTTTTAATACCAATTAATATTCAATCTAGCTATCTGTCAACACTTGGGATTTGAATCTGAAAGCTTATTCAAATTAATGAGATGTCCAATCGTGAATCAACATCATAACAATTGTTTGCTTACTGTGATTTTGGCCAAGCAATTACAAATAGTAAGGCATATATAGAAAACTGGCCAAGTGCGAGTCGGACTCGCGCACGAAGGGTTCCGCGTTCCGCACCATTATCGCAAAAAACGGCAAAAAAATCACGTTTGTTGTATGGGAGCCCCCCTTAATTTATATTATATTAATTTAATAATTATTATTTTTTCAAGTGAACATACAACTAAATATTCTGTGAATATTTCAAGCGTCTACCTGTTGCCGTTATTAATATCGAGCAAAAAACGGCAAAAAAATCACATTTGTTGTATGGGAGCCCCCCTTAAATATTAATTTTATTCTGTTTTTAGTATTTGTTGTTATAGCGGCAATAGAAATACATCATCTATGAAAATTTCAACTGTCTAGCTATCACAGTTCATGAGATACAGCCTGGTGACAGACGGACGGACAGACACAGAAAGACAGACAGACAGATCGTGCAGTCTCAGTAATAGGGTCCCGTTTTTACCCTTTGAGTACGGAACCCTAAAATACAGCAACGCACCAATAAGGTCGATTTTACAGTAATGACAAATAGCACGTGGCATAAGCCCGGTCGATTTGGAAAATCTTCTTTTTTGGAACATTCCCAAACCAGTGCAACCTCTGAAATCCAGAATCAACAGTCGACCACCAGAAAAGCGCCGAGGCAATGAAGCTCGACGATGTCGTGAAGAATTAATTTAACTGTCTTGGATCCCACAACGCAATTAATTTGGAAATAGGGAGCCTATATCCAGCTGTCGACGTTTCGGGTAAATGGCAATGATGAACCACAGTAGTTTAGTATGATATCAGAGCTTTGATCAGGTTTGCAGAAAAAAAGAAGTTCTAAGATAATATTCAATTCGCTCAAACAATTATCTCTTTTTAATATTACTATTCACGTTTCTTTCCACCTGGCACAAGTCAGTAAACAGCTGTTCCTATGTTTTTGTAATAGTCTCACGACTTGCAAGATAAATAGTACATAAATACAAAGAATCTATATTTACCCCTGTCTCGTGTGCAGACATTATGACACCGGGCGGTGCGCGGGCGCATGTGCCAAGTTTTCGCCACAATTGATAACTTGATGAGTTTTGTAATGATGAGTATAATAATAATAAGGGATTAATAAATACCTTTGCTACACTCATTTACTAATACATGGTATATGGTTTTAATGACGTACCATTGTAAGGCCCACCTTAATAGGACAAAATCGGCGGCAAATCAAAACTCGCAAATGGCATGTAGTTAGCAAACAACAAGGCGATTACTGAGTCTAATTATTATAATATTACCAGCAAATTTGCTAATTTAGTAACCACTTTTAGTAGGATTCCAAAAGGGGCCATCATTATTTCTTAATTAAAAATCTAGAACATTCCAGCCTTACTTTTTACGTTTCACACAAAACAGTAAAAGAAAACATCGTGAGGAAGCCGGCACGTCTTAGAGTCGAAAATTCGAAGACATGTGACATACATCAACCCACACTGGGCTAGCCTGGTGGATTACTTCCCACTCACTCGCACAGAGTGTCCCGAATCCCAGCATAGGAACATTACTGCTGATTTTGCATCGAACTCTTCAACACAGTTTTAAACGGTTTAGAATCATTCAAAATCAGCTTTCAAGGTATCCAACACTGCTAATTGTAACCATACCTCATTCAATATCAAACGCTTGCAATTATGCACGGAATTCATTCAATTGAATGGTATACCAACTAATAGAGCAGTTTCGGGGCCCGTGTCCGGCCACACAATGCCAATTGACCAATCGATTTATATGTTGATTGAATAGAATAGGTAATCGCCTGGAGTGTGTGTTTGTGAGTAAATATGGCGCCTATTTTTGGGTTAAACCTATGAATATGAAGTCTTTATCAACATACACGTTTACAGCTCTTCTATTTTTCTTTTGTTCATTTACTTATACTTGAATTAGGGCCAACGAATGTCCATACTGGCTGAAGATGTTTTTGGCCTAAATGGATTTGTTTTCCCGCCAGGAATCTAGCTAGCTGATGCAGATACCACCATTGTACCCCATAGAACTACTAGTAATGAAAGACCTATGGTCCAATTTAGACGTAAATTAAATTCTATTCATCTGTTATAGTATGAAATGTATCAATGAAGGTCAGAGATAAGTCGGAGCAATACAAAGCGAAAAATTCTTGATGTCATGATTACGTCACAGAGTTACAGATTACAGTGGAAATACTGAAAAGGGTCGCCTGAGGTCAAATGCGTAGTTCTCAGAACTGACACGAATGAATAGAAAGATGGCATATTATGTCACGCTCACCCAGAAGATACTAGGAGAGCAAAGAAAACAAAGTACAGATTGCAGCATGTGTATTCTGCCTACATAAGGCCTTCCTCACCGGGTCGGTTCGTTTTCATTTCTTGGGTACAGAGAGAGAGAGCCAAGTTATAAACGTTTCGTAATGAATCCTTTCTACAATCGTTAACGCCTTCTATTTGTATGGTCTGACCACGTGACTTAACGCACAGATGTGTCATTCCCATACATTGATTCGTTTTCTACTAGCGTTATCGATTGTAGATTGTCAACTTTGCTCGGTACGCTGTACCGAAACGACTCGGGTGCCTTCCTGACTGAGTCGTTTCGGTACAGATTCGGTACAGAAACGAAAACGTACGTTGGCTAAGCGTGTTATAGTATGGAATGAAGTTCAAAGTTATCCCAACTATCCAACATATTCCACAATTTCACAAACAAATACACAGTTCAAAACATTAATTGGCATATTTATAGCGGCATTATAATAGGAGTTATTCGTTCCGTGCCGCCATGATTAAATAGTGACGTCATATTTATAGTAGATCGCGATTTGATGCGGACGTGTTAAGTAGAATATGTTTGTTTTAATTATTATGTTGATGTTGGAAGAAGTGGGGTAAATCTTTGATTTATAATTAGGATATTATGCTTTTCGACTGTACGAGAATAGGTCAAGCAGTGATGAAATAAGTTAGTCAGAAAGATTGGGCTCTTGAAATGACTCCAAAATTATAAATAATACTGACTTACATGAATAGTTTTTTTTTGTTGCAAGTCAGTGAAAGTGTGAGACTAAAATATTTACTGTTTTTTTTTTAACTTTGTTAGTCGAACAATTATTTCGATGTGTCGTTGTCAAACGTTTTTATTTCCAAAAGTTTACAAGGACACTTTTTATAGTACAAATTCCTATATTTTTTTGTACCAAGCGACATTTTTAAACCCGTACGAACGATCTAAATCTGGTAACAAAGATCCTATTCCACCTAATTGTAATGCTAACGACGTACTTACAACAACATTACGCCTAGAACACACGAGCGGCAATTCAATTTAATTGAATTTCCTTTTTCCTCAAATGATAAATAAAAACGTAATAATAATTTATTGAATCATGTCGCGGATGTAGATGTATACTCTATTTGAAACAATATTAAAAAATTAAACAATACATTTTTACAGCCCTAGTAAACGTCAAAATGGCTGCTGTAGTAAACAGTTGGTATTGGCAACTGGTTGCTTTTTATGCCATCCTTATGTTTACGGAATAAAACTCAAAATCGGTTGAACGGACTTTAAAAAGGGAATGTTCATTAGTGAAATTTGAAAATAAAAATACATAGATAAAGAATGAAGGATTAGAATATTCTCAGAACCTGTTACCAGAAAGTAGGTCATCTATCACAAAACAATAGATGTTCGGAGAAGTGATAATGCAGGGTTAGATAAGCCGTCTACCTGGAGTGGCGTAAGGCCCACCTTATTAGTATTTAATAATCAAATGAAGGAAAAAATATTACCTACCGCACAGTACTCAAGTTTATAAAAAAAAACATAGGTACCTGATCGTTACAGGTTTTAATATTCAGTACTGTATATCTATACTTATAATTATTTATTTATTTATAATACATATTATAAAGTGGAAAGATTTTTTTGTTTGTTTGTTTGTACCGAATAGGCTCCGAAACTACAGAGCCGATTTAAAAAATTCTTTCACCAATAGAAAGCTACAATATTCTTGAGTGACATAGGCTATTTTTTACTCCCGAAAACGGGTCCTGTGGAGTGTGGGGTGGTCCACGGGAGCAAAGCCGCGTCGAACAGCTAGTGAATAATAAAGGAGTGGCCACGCAAAATATCAGTTTATGACATCACTAGTGCACACTGCACTTCATATTCACTGTGATTCATATAAAGTGCATATTGACAACAGCATTGCCCTTGTCCTGTACTGTGATAAGGACATACTGCAACAGACAGGTTTATGCCTAAATAAGGCATAATTATTATTTGCACCACTGTTTTATTGGAGTTGCATATCGGGGATATCTGTGTACTCTAACTAAACCCTTATTTATGTCCTGGTTTTAGATTTTCTGTTATTCTGACAACAGAGAACTTCTTTGTGACGCGGGCACGACAATCATTCAAATTTTGTTTATTCCAAAACTTTTTCACTTCTACGGCGACGTCAGTGGCAGTGCATAGATGATTTTATGTGCATATTATGGGGCACAAAGAACTACAATCTAGCTTTATGAAAACAGCTATAGACTTGGTTAAATAAGCGACCAAGTGCGTGTCCGACTTCGCACATTTAGAGTTCCGTACTAATTTATCAATACATTGGTATTTGTTGGTAAAATATACGTAACTAGCTGTTCCCCGCGGCTACGCTCCCGTGGACCACCCCACAGGATCCATTTCCGGGATTAAAAAATAGCCTAAGTCACTCAGGAATAATGTAGCTTTCTATTGGTGAAAGAATTTTTCAAATCGGTCCAGTAGTTTCGGAGCCTATTCGGTACAAACAAACCAACAAACAAAAAATCTTTCCTCTTTATAATATTATACGTAAATACGTAATAATAAATATTATTACCAAATTTCAAGTTCATAGATCAAAAGTTAAAAAAAAAATCGGAACAAAATGTGTGACAGACGACAGAAACGTGAGTGGCAGCAATAGGGCTCCGTTTGGATTCGGGTACAGGACCCTAAAAATTTGCCAGAATAAAATATGTTAGCGGGTTTCTAGAATTAAGAATCGCCAGTCTTGCCACTAACGGAGGCATTTGTACCTATTTTAATGGACGTTTCAAGGGTTGTCCAACACTATCTACCTTCAAGAACTCCATGTATCTCTACCATCACTTATATCAAGTGACATTGTATTGCAGAAAGGCGATACATTTACTTACCACCACTAATGGCCGACCTGACGTTAGTAAAAGCATGCTAATGGTATTATAACGCACTTCATCCCGATACGCGGGAGTTTTATCTCGTCGCGAGATATAAACTAGTCCCTGAGGGCATCCGGTTTTCGATCAAAGTGCCTAGAGTTGGCTTACACGTTATTAAAATGGTGGAGAAGTAATGGTCTCGTTAATTTAAGAGTACACTAGTCGACGGCACGAACTATTTTGTGCGCGGGGTTAAAATGCATTTTATATCAACCGACAACACGTGCGGAAGAGATAGATGCTGTGATGAGCAGTAGTTCGCCTACGAATACACACTTTTGCAAATTTGTAGCGAAATGGATAATGATTTAGGACGAAACCGAGCGCGCGAAATTTTATAAACAGACCTTTGGCAGTCTAGATAATTATCATGAAAAAAATTACTAAATCTATCTGTTTAAAATAAAATTATTTGCATTGTTGAACTACTAATCTATCCCTGTATGGAGGCCGTTTTGCAATTTTCCGTCTTCTTATGGTATTACTTTGCGCTCAAAAATGCGTTAAAATTAGTGTCGAAATGTGGAACTTTCGAAGCTCATAACTTTCAAATATTTTCTTTTTTTACTTTTTTGCTTCCATACAAGGCTAGATAATGATGAGACAAATTGATATCACTTTTTATTTTGAACGTACATCGTCAAATAGTGGAATAATCCCTAGACTACGTTTGCATGGAAGAATTTTCGACTAGTGTAACCTTAATGATAGGCGTTAACGTTACGGGCTTAATTAATAAACAAACCTAGGTTTTTACAAGCCAAATTATAAATGCGAATGTAACTCACGGCTATAACATGACCAGGATTAGGAAAGGATACCTTTATCTCAATGTGCCCTTGGGATGATTGCAGACTTTCACGCACGAAGCCGCCCGCAGAAGCGTGTAGTTGCTTACAAATATTTGCATGTCAACTAGTTAGAAGCCCGACCAATTCATAATGAAGTGGTCCCCGGTCATTAGGGCAAGCCATTTCTGGTACAGACAGTGGCAAAACCTTCTAAGGTCTTTGCCAACCTTTTATGAGACCCCAGGTGTAACGATCACGTAAAGCAAGTTTAATATTCACCAACGCTCGTGTTTCAAGACACTAAAGTTTGCACTGAAGCCACAGGTCGTTTAAGTGCAAAGTTTCAACTTCTATCCGTGAAGTTTGCAAGACGCTCTAGTTTTAAAACTCAATGTTGTTCCTAGTAGCTTCAGACTTTAAGTGAATCTATTTATTAAGGTACTAATTATACAAAAATATCACGCCTGTTTCCCTCGAAGGGTTGGGCAGAGGTCCGCCTATTGTACACCCACACAAAGAACCTAATTATGTGTTGAAATGAAGTATGTTTTACGTCCATGATTTTCTGTTATGGTGACGATATTGGATGACGTAATGACAACGACGCGCAGTGTTATTAACCCCGAGGATACCAATAACCAATTTGAATAACTTTTAATATTCTGAATAATAAATTAAACGCGCAATTGCGTTTTATTTTACAGTCAAATAACACGCTAATAGAACGCCCTTTATAAAAAGTGAAATGTTTAGACGACGAAATTGAAAGTCGAAATTAATTGAATGAGTTCTGTGTGTACTACGCTTTAGCGAAGGGCTGAATGACGTCATAGTTCCGAAATCGAAATTTGAAACAATGTTTAATCAATAGAATTGAAAATTGAATGCCTATTGAAACAAAACGTTGTGTACCCCGCTTACGGTTGAAAGAGTCAAGAGGCGTGGCTGCGATTTTGTACTGTTTCTTTTAATCGATTGTATTGAAAGTCATTGAATAATCAACTTGTGTTCTAAGCCTTACTTCATACTATTGGAATGCCGGCAGTCGGTGACCGTCGGCAAGTTTACAAGCGTTAATTATAGCGATTGAACAATACTATGTCCTTACAACTTGTATTGCCACCACGTCATTTCATATGCAATAACCGCCCTTATGACTACGACATAAGAACACTGATAAAGTTACCATAGATCAGTTGTTAACTGTACTGCGTTAACTATAGTTTCGTGACCATAGTTGAGAAGTTTAATAATAAGTTATTAAAGGCACTAGGGCGGACCAATTAGTTCAAAAATATGAGAGGAATTTGTAATCACGTGCGTTCGTTATTCGCACGGGTGTACTAATGAAGAAAATGAAACTTTTTTAGAAACTTTGTCCTGACAATTATAAACACAATAAAAAAATAATCTGATAGGTGTAGCCGTTCTGGAGTGTTGCGTTTTTTTATTGTTTTTTATTTTTGTTTAATACATCAGAACTAGATTGCGAGAACGGGCGCAATAAGTATAAATATTGGCGAAAACTTCATCATCAGCCTATTAATGTTCCCACTGCTGGGACACAGGCCTCCCTCTGCGAAAAGGGAATGGGCCGTAATCCACCACGCGGGCCCAGTGCGGGTTGGTGAATGAAATTATACTTATTAGCAAAGTTTAGAATTAGATATTTAAGAACACAACTCAAGGATGAGCTGGTTTTGAACGGCAAATAATCTGGTGTTTGCTCGCTTTGGCTCAACTTGAGACGGACTTATTTACATTTAGCAGCAGTGAACTGCAAATCCTGACTGCTTTATCGAATTCACCGAACCAGCTACCTGAAATCTGCTTAAACATTACAACTGCTGTAATTTAGAAATGAAACTCCATTAAGCTAGGAGTGAAGTGAATTACAGCTAAGCTTTAGGTACTCCAAAATCCCGAACCGTAATTATTTATTCACTTCGTTACATCCCAACTGGGACTGATACTGTTCCCTTTCGAGGCTAAATCAATTATACCATTCAAATGACTAAATAAAATACTTAATTCACGAAAATCTAAGAGAATATTTAGAACAATTTTCCAAATGCCTGCGTATTAGAAACGATGTCAGATTTATAAACTGTCACCTCAATAAGCCTTTGTCAATTTGTCTTGGTGGGTAGTATTAAAATTTGCATAATTTTATTAGGTTGGCAATACCTGAAAGGGGACCCTCTTAGTTGGTCGCAGGTGCTGGACGATAATAGCCGTGTCAGTGTGATCTATGATGCTGAAATAGCGGCAATATCGATAAAATTCTTATAGCAAAAAAAGTGAGTATTTACTTGTAACAGAATATCGGGCACTCGCTGTTTTTAAATTTAGTCGAACGGTTCGAGTCGAACCACACTTCGAACATGACGCTCTGATTTTAAAAACCAACGAGCGTTTTGGTGTAACATTTTACCGAGCAAAGGCACGAGCGCGGGTTACGTGGAGTGAACTCAATAATGAACGCAAGGCACAAATAAATGTTACAGAAAAATGCTTGTTCGCCGTGAGCATTACTTCGAACACAGCGTCGAACATTCCCAAGAACATTATATATAGGAAATGCTTTAGGAAACTAAGCATTTGTCTGTATTGTATATTCACCTTAACGTTACGGGATTCTACAATTCCATACATTCTTCCAAAATTTGAATACGAATTTCTTACTATACACAAAATTTGTTATTCTAAAAACGGCCCGCAGAAATATTTAGTCTGCTCTCCTAAATACCAAATTCAATCTAAGCTCGTTGATTAAATTTGTTTAAAATTCATGACGTAGCTAAAGACTAGACAGTATTTTACGATAACATTTTTTTTTGTGAAAGCTTCAGTTTATAACATAATATTCACGCCTGTAGTCCGCGAAGGGTTGGACAGAGGTGGACCTAGTACTCCTACATTTCGCCAGTTATGTTAAGTCCTGTAATGTTTTATTTTTACTTTTTTCGTCTCTTTTTGTTTAAGAAATTGACTCGCACACTGTTCCGTTGTTGTTGAATTAGGTAATTTACCTATGTTTGCAATATTTGTAACTATGTGAGAACCATGTTCCTATTTATCAAATTAAAGAATTTACCTGTTAGTGCTTGTAATACTTTATGCTGTAGTATAGTAGTGCTGGGTGCATCGTCCTCACGTATATGAATTTATGTATTGTTTTTAAATGTTGTAAAACACTTTTTTAAAGAGTACGTATGGAGTTTCTTGTGAGTTCTTCTCCATAACAAGCTACTTTTCCGAATGGCCGGTAGAATCAATTATTATTAACTTTAAATTTATATTTTTTACGTTTAAAATGGCCTAGTTGAAATAAAGAATTTTTGTCTTTGTCTTTTGTCCTATCTAATAAAGCTTATTGCCACCAGCCAGGCACAAATCCAGGCTCTGGGCTGCTACTGAGAAATGCCAGGAGGACACCCCAATAACATTTTACCCGACCATGACATCAAACGCAAGCCCTTATGTTCAGCAGAACCACTTGCGACCAATGGAGATTAGACGAAACGAGGCAGTTTTTCTGTGTCAGAATTCAAATAGTTTAGCTACATGAACTAGTTACAGAAATAATAATAATAACAGCCGCACTGGTCGATCATCAAGGTTAAGCAACGCTTGACGAGGTCGGTCCGTGGATGGGTGACCATTTCAACATACCGAGTTTCCTCCGTGCCTCGGAAAGCACGTTAAGCCGTTGGTCCCGACTGTCATTTGAAGATCTTTGACTGTCGTTACGGGTAGCCAGAAGCTTGAGATCTGACACCAGTCTTGCCAAGGGATACCGTGTTACCCAGTTACTGGGTTGTGGAGGTCAGATAGGCAGTCGCTCCATGTAAAACACTGGTACTCAGCCGAATCCGGTAAGACTGAAAGCCGACCCCAATATAGTTGGGAAAAGGCTAGGCAGATTGATTGAACTAGTTACAGACGGGTGCTACAGTTTTAATGTTGTAGAAAGTCTTAGGCTTAGCGCGCATTGCGGTTTTTAGCCGCGCGGATAAAAACCGCAATGTCTGCGACATTATGGAATTGTATGAAGCTGCATGCACTTGCGATAAAAAATCTGCGTTTTGCCACAGAATCCGCGGCGCGGATTAAATTCGCGCGAATATTTTCAGCTCTATGAACATGTAGAAACACAAAAATCGTTCGGTATTTTATCCGCAGTGCATGTTAGTTATGATTCAGTACGCGGATAAAAATCCGCGCGGCTAAAAAACCGCAATGCGTGCTTAGCCTTACGCACATTTTCACGTGTAAAAACGTGTATGTTGACGTGGCTAGATGGTTAATAAGGCAGATACTTCACAACTCTCTCGGCATGCCCTTACATGGCGGTAGCCACTGAGTAAGTACTGAACACATCGTCAACTTTTGCTCGATGGTAAAATCACACTAATATCATAAAGGCGAAAGTTTGTGAGTGTGTTTGTTACTTCGTCACGCCAGAACAGCTTAGCGGCAGCCTAATTTAATTCGGCAAAGCAAACAAGTCGATTCTTTCCCAAAAACGACTTCACGTATTGCATATTACATTCTGAAACGGAAAGGTTATGCTCTTTTCGATTACCAATATTTTGACGTAGTATTGATTGTAAAGAATGAACGAAAGCGGAAGAATCGCGATAAAACTTCACTATTGGTATTATGTAATGCAAATGTCAAGTCTATTTGACAAGCGTAAAACCCTTTCGTCGCTGTCATTGATAAGTGCAATATTTTTTGGCGCCTAGGATTTGTCGTTGCACAATACCGAAAAAGTTGAAAGCTATGATTCTGATTCTTTGAAAGAATCGACTCGTTTCCTTTGCCGAATTCACTTACGCAATTAGGCTGCGGATCTGGATGCAATTTGGCACAGAGAGAGATTAGTTTTTTTACACACTGTAGGCTCGCGTTTGACCACTATCTCACTTGATGGTAAGCGATGATGTGGTCCATGGTGAAATACGCTTGCCTGAAAAAACCTATTCACTCTTGACTTAAAGACCCAGACTTATAGTCAGGAATAGCACATAGGATTGTTTTATCCCGGGAATATGTTCTCTCGGGATAATTGCCGACTATCACGCGGGCGGAGCCGCTGACAGAAGCTAGTGGAATATAATACGAACGTAAGAGTCACGTTTCGCTGATTCTGTACTAACATTTTATTTGTTTCTGAAAGTAATATTTGTCTGACATAGTCAGCTTGAACTTTCGCAGCAGTTTTCGTATTTCATCTAGTGACGGTGCGAATTGATTTTGTGTTACTTCAACGATTTCTTGTACAGATAAAATGTATGAAAAGTGAAAGAATTAGAGTGTCTTTGCTCAGGAGTAAAACAGCGCTAACAAAAAAAAACCGGCCAGGTGCGAGTCGGACTCGCGCACGAAGGGTTCCGTACCATAGTCGCAAAGAAAGGCAAAAAAAAACACGTTTGTTGTACGGGAGCACCACTTAAATATTAATTTTATTCTCTTTTTAGTATTTGTAGTTATAGCGGCAACAGAAAAACATCATCTGTGAATTTCAGCTGTCTAGCTATCACGATTCATGAGATACAGCCTGGTGACAGACGGACAGACAGACGGATCGCGAAGTCTTAGTAATAGGGTCCCGTTTTTACCCTTTGGGTACGGAACCCTAAATACGGCAAAAAATCACGTCTGTTGCACGGGAGCCCCACTTAAATATTTATTTTAATTCTGTTTTTAGTATGTATTCTAATAGCGGTAATAGAAATACATCATCTGTGAAAATGTCAACTGTCTAGCTATCACGGTTCATGAGATACAGCCTGGTGACAGACGGACAGTGGAGTCTTAGTAATAGGCTCCCGTTTTTACCCTTTGGGTACAGACCCCTAAAAAGATGTATGATATTCGGCAAAACTTAAAGGGACTAATTATTTCTTTATGGCCAGTAGTGATGCGTTTCGAACCCCACCAATAAGTCTTCATAAAATAATCATTATTGTTCCTACCTTTTGTTAACAAGGGCGGTATACGTTCAAAGATCTATTGTTAACTCACACAATATTATCACCTACATTTCATTGTATAGTTTTGCAAAATACTGGTTTATAAAAGAAAACATGTTGCTAAAAATCTTTTGTGCCATCGTTAGTTAGGATACGAGTGTAAATTTTTATGGCCAGACTTGTAGGTGCCCCGAGAGTGTTTAGCACAGGAATGGTTAACTTTTATTTGGCACACGTGTCATTTTTATTTAAAAACTAGCTGTGCCCGCGGCTTCGCTCCCGTCATCTGCCTGCCAACCCTACCATACTTACCAGCCTGCCTGCCTACTCCACATACTCAAAAATATACATACTACAAACCATTTTTTTTTTCTAGGGTCATTCTTTCGCGTAAAATCTTAACATCGCGATTCAGAAAATGACTTTAAATGCACAACGCCATCTATCGAATAGCGAGTTCAACTGTCCGAGTAACTGAATAGCGTGAGCTGTGATAATTTTACTTCTTGAACACTTTAAATTCATCTAACTTTTGATAGAGTGAACCGATTGCGATGAAACAAAAACTAAGTAATTCTTCAAGATACGCACAATTTTTATGTATAAAAGTTATCTACATTGGTTTCGTACATTTCACGTGATGCGTGCACAAATAAACAGACAAACAGACAAAAATTCCAAAAATGCTAGAAATGGGTTCTGTTGGTTATCCTTTAACACCCTGGCTATTTTTTTTTGGAATTTTTTTCGATGTACAAAAAATATTTTTCTACAGATTTATTATATGTATTGAAATATTACCATAAAGACGCGCCTCAAATAAAAATGAATATTGACTTAAAATTATTTGTTTGCAACCCAAAATTTGTAGCCATCAATTTCAATGTTTACTGTTTCAAATTAGATACTGATTATTTGGGCCTTATATATATATATATTTTCAATTATAGGCTCGCGCTTGACCACCATCTCACATGATGGTAAGCGATGATGTGGTCGACGATAGAGCACGCTTGCCTAGAAGTATTGCATTACCTATTCACTCTTGACTTAAAGACCCCCAGATTGTAGTTATCGGGAAACACAGACTCCGGCAGGGAATTCCACTCCTTAGCTGTACGCATAATAAAAGTATTCTCAAAACGTTTAGTGAGTATGGGTGGGATGTCCACCATGTACCAATGGCGCATCGCCGTACGTCTGGTAGTCCGATGATGAAATGGGCTGGGCGGAATTAGATCATGCAATTCCATCGCACACTCCCCGAAATGTAATCGATAAAAAAACCGACAAGCGCAAATTAGCACCTGGCCGACCGAGATCTGCGCCGGTGAAAATAGAGAAAACGACGTTTTCTATAATGAAACCTTGCTAAGTCGATTTATAGCCCCCGAAAGGCCCTGCATACTAAATTTCATGAAAATCGTTGGAGCCGTTTCCGAAATTCAGGTTATATATATACATATACACAAGAATTGCTCGTTTAAAGGTATACGATTTAACTTCTAAACGGAAAGAAGTTTGTAACATACATTTTTTTCGATCAAGTACACATTCCGAATTCTACTGGCGCGTGCGACCGCTCTGGCGTGAGTGCCATTGTTTCGGTATCCCTAGCTAAGCCCATTCAATATACACAATGTAGGTTTATTATGGTTATAATTAGAAAAGAAGAAAAGTTTTTATTTGCCACAAGAACGACATACAAACTTGTTTTTATTATTATTAGATGGAAAAGATAAGAGCCTTTCAGCATCGCTTATAATTGTGTTTCCTACAGAATGCTACTAACTACAGCTACCATCAAAACATTTGATGAAAGCACTGTTCCTTTAGTCCGAAGACAAGAGGGCTCCGCAAAAATCTTATTGTATGAACTTTAACGATTGTCAATCCAAAATTTAAGGGTTTGATCCTGTGACATCGTTATTACTGTTAACTACGGTACCCAGTTACTGGGTTGTTAAGGTCATGGAGCGACTGCCTATCAGCAGTCAGGTGCATCTGGTAAGACTGGAAGCCGACCATGACATAATTGGTAAAATGCTATACCCTATTCCCTGGAGCAAAAAATAAAAGGTTAAAAAACAAATAAACGTCAAATGGTTATAATCCGACTGATTTTAAAAATACAACCTTACAACGCAAAATGGTTACTTTTGCAGCTATTTCTAATTTATTATTATAATAATTCCGAACTAAATGACTAAGACTAACTATGGAGCAGTGGTGGCCCAGTGGTATCGGCCGCGACTTACAAGTTGTAGGTCGAAGTTGTAGGTCGTGGGTTCGAGCCCAGGTAGGCGCTTTACTTTGTGTAAATTATTTCATCACCACTGCTCTCAAAACGGTGAAGGAAAACATCGTGAGGAAACCGGCATGTCCTAGAACCAAAAATTCGAAGACATGTGACATCCACCAACCCGCAATGGGCCCGCGTGGTGGATTACGGCCCATTCCCTCTCACAGAGAGGAGGCCTGTGTCCCAGCAGTGGGAACATTAATAAGCTGATGATGTGATGTAATGTGAAATGACTAAATTAAGGAGTGCTGCAAAAGTTGCCATTTTGCGTTGTAAGTTTGTATTTTTAAAATTTGTCGGATTATAGCCATTTGACGTTTACCTTTTGTTTTTTCTGCAGCGATTAGGGTAAAGGCATATTTTTTTTTCGCTTTTAGAATGTCATTTTTACTGCATATGAAGAACTAGCTGTCCTTCGCTCCCGTCAACTGGCTGCCTACCTACCCTACATACATGAATGTTGCGTAACTTTAATCGCTTACGCAGCGCACGCAACGGAAGCTGTCAAAAAGGAATAATTTTGCCCGTTTTTGCATCATTTTTCATTTATACTCGGCTCCTATTGGTCGTAGCGTGATGTTATATAGCCTATAACCTTCCTCGATAAATGGACTATCCAACACAAAAAGAATTTTTCATTTCCAATAAGTAGTTCCTGAGAATAGCGAGTTCAAAAAAAAAAAAAACTCTTCAGCTATAGCTACCTATATTAGTATAGATATATCTGCAGTATTCTCTACATAACCACTACCATAAATATTAGTTTTATTACTTCTCAAAGAGTTTCTTGCTCACGACTGAAATGATCAAGAATTCATTGGATGACATCATCACTAGAAATAGCACAATATAAAACCAACCAGCTATACTTGCATAATATAAAGTGAAAAAAAAAACTAATTAAAGATGCAACAACGCGTCTGTGACTAGTTTCCCTCAATAATATAGTCACAATTATGTCTAAGTTGATACCAAAATACTGTACTGGCTGATGATACTACGCAAAAATACTAGAAATCACTTAAAAATTTCATGTTACTTATACGAAGGCACAAGATATGCTTTATCAAAAAAGAAAATATATTCATTTTTTTTTTAAATAAGCTTTTTTCGTATTCTTCTCAGCAAACCCATTCATTTGATACCCATATCATGGCGGTGCACAAAAAATAACTAGACCGCCATCTTGGGCTGTCCGCCATATTGGATTTAAAATATTCAATTTTAGATATTAAGATATTACTGCAAAAATTTAATAGTATTGATGCGGTTTCATGATATTCAAAATGTCGGCGTAGCGTGCACCGAGCACGATAATGATGCTAACTACCTTTACTACATTGAAAATATCATACTATTTTTAATTGAATGGGATCAGCTTACAATATTTTTGATTTTATATAGGCGGAGATTCTATGCTTCCTACATGTTGGTTTTAACATCATCATCTTCCTGCCTTTGTCCAATGTAACTTGGAGTCGGCGCAACACGTTTTCTTCTTCCATACCGTCCTGTCAACCATCAGGCTACAAAAATCCTTCTTCAATATTTTATTTCTTTTTTCAGTCTATTATTCACCTTCAAAACAAGTAAAATAAAAAAACAACACATTTTTATTTCATGCTACATAATTTATTTAGTAGTAGACACGCTTCGATCGACAATCTATTGAACACGTAATTATGACACGATATCTTGCGAAAACCGCCCGATTCAAACAGTAAAACGCCCATAACTTATGAACGGCTAAACCGATTTTCACCAAACATAGCTAACAACACTTTCGATAAAGTCATCTTTCAAACAAAAAAAAAAAAAACAAAATCGGTTCATCCGTTCAGGAGCTATGATGCCACAGACAGATACACATATACACAAACACACACCCCTCTTTTTCCGTCAGGTATTAAAAATAGCTTGCATCGAAAACATGGACTTGTGAAACCACCCAATACAGTCTATAAAACCAAGCTTATTTTCGTGAACCAAAAACCTCGTATCCAATAAAACACGACCAAAAACGACAACGTAAGAGGATACGCATCGGAAAACGAAAAAAAAAGAAAGGTTGTAGCCAAAAATAACTGTCTCTAAATTAAGATTATTTCCGTGAGGTTGAACAACCGAGAATGTTTAGCGTTATGTCAACGGAGAATCGATAAAATGGCTTCCGTATAAAAACCCTTATTCACTCGCGTATATTTTTGTTATTAATTGATAGGCTGGCGTTTGACCACTATTTCAGCTGATTGTAAGCGATGTTGTGGTCGACGATGAAGCATGCTTGCCTAGAAGTAATCTATTCACTCTTGACTTAAAGACCCACAGGTTATATGTCGGCAATTTACTTACAACCGGTATAGAAAGACTTTTTTGATAGCTATTACGATACAAAAAAAATCGTCGACGCGATAGCGTAAAACACGCAATAAATGCTGTTGAATTGTCAAAACCAAAAATACTGCGATAGAATCCATGAATTATGTTAAGCAATCAGGCTGCATGCAGGATATGGTCTACGCTTGTGTCAACTTACATCCAAATCCGTCCAGTCGTTAAGGTGTAATTGATTAAGGCCGTACCCTGACCAAAAAATCAGCATGAGATATGAGCATTCCTATTGGCCTAGCGGCAATGGTGGCGCATGAATTACAGTAGTGAATACGCCCAGATTTTAGAATAAAATCTTTATAAAATCGAATATTGGTCTTTTGAAAAAAATAAAACTTACAAAATGTTCGTTATCAAATTGTCTATCCATTAGTGTTAGTACAAAAAATAATTAATGAATACTTTACGAGGAGATGCATGTTATCAATAATTATTTCTCTATTTTATGGTTTTGTTGGAAGGAGATTAGTGATACTTGCAACTCTTTAAAAAAAAAAGTGTACTACCATTTTAGAATCAACATTATGTAGAAATTTAATGTATTTTTATTAATTGATATTTCTTTTTAAATAAAGAGCAGATAGCTCTTAAATACTGCACAAAAACGACTAGCGCGGCGTTTTGCTCGGGGAGGCGCCTTAACAAAAAAAAACAAAACCTTTGCATTTATAATATAATTTGGATTATATCTAACTAGCGGACGACTCGCTGTTTCACCCGCATAGTTCCCGTTACCGTGGAAATACAGGGATTAAAAGTATGCCTATGTCACCCGGGGATAATGTAGCTTCCCAACGGTGAAAGAATTTTTGAAATCGGTCCAGTAGTTTTTAAGTTTATTCGTTACATACAAAAATACACATATTTCCTCTCTATAATATTAGTATAGATATAATTTGTTTTTACCAGCGTCTAATCCTTGATTACACAGAGATTTTACATGTATAGCAAGCATGCTTAGCGAAAATATTTTTAAGCTGACCTGCCAGAATTTCTGCTAACAGCTTTATACAACTCGGACGTTTGCGAAATTCGCTGAGCTAGGAATTACAGAGCTGTGTGTGTTTGCTAAAGATTATATTCAAAGAATGTTTGTTTTTGTTAATAAAACTCATAGCTGTTTTCCGAAATGGTACCACGACATTCCTGACGCGATTCGATTTAAATCACACGCGATTTTTACTTAGCAAAATTTACAAGTTCACATAGACGCAATTCGACCGGTATCGGTGTCCACAAGGAAGGTCTCTAAACTTTAGTGATCAAGGTCCCTAAGAGAGAAACTACAAATCGTTATACTTACGCGTACTAAGGAGTGGAATTCCCTGCCGGAGTCTGTGTTTCCCGACAGCTAAATTCAAGGAGTATTCAAGTCAAGACTGAACAGGATAATTCTAGGCAAGCCTGTTTCATTAATCAAGCCTGTTTCAAAATGCCTTTAAGTCAAGAGTGAATGGGTTTCTTCTAGGCAAGCGTGCTTCACCGTCGACCACATCATCGCTTACCATCAGGTGCGATAGTGGTCAAGCGCAAGCCTACAGACAATTAAAAAAAGTCGTTTCCTCTTTATATTTGGATTGATTGGCATTCCAACTAATGAAACTGTTAATGAAATGACAACTAATACAGAGGCCGAGCTCTGAGGGATCGAATCCGGAACGAGGTGATCTGGCAGGGAACCAAAGTTGTCGACAGCTCAGAGAGTAAGCAAGCTGAAGTGGCAATGGGCCGGCCATATAGGCCGTAGAACCGATGACCGTTGAGGTAGACGTGTTCTTGAGTGGAGACCGCGAACTGGCAAACGTAAGGTAGGACGATCTCAGGCTGGGTGGAGCGACGATCTTCGCAGGGTGGCTGGTAGCAGCTGGATGACAGTTGCCGAAGATCGAAGCACATCGCGTGCAGCTGGAGAGGCCTATGTCCTGCAGTGGACTGCTATAGGCTGATGATGATGATGAGAGAGCCATCAATATCACTTCAAACTCAAAGAAACTACGAATTAAAAGTCCTACTATCACATTATTGTTTTTTGTATTTATAAGGCGAAAGTTTCCGAGTGTGTGTGTTTATATGTTTGTTACTTCTTCACGCGTAAACTGCTGGACGGATCTGGATGAAATTTGGCACAGAGATAGATTATAGTCTAGAATAGCACATAGGATACTTTTTATACCGAGAATATGTTCCCTTGGGATATTTTACGACATTAACGCGGGCGAAGCCGCTGGCAGAAGCTAGTATTGTTATACACGTGTAAGTTTGTGACGATGCGCGATGGTAGGATGTTTGTTAACTCTTTCACGAAACTTATCAGTAACTCTACCCTATAATTTATGCAGATATTGTGTGGATGTACTAATTCCACGCGGGCGGCTACTAATTAAGAGGAAACGTGGGCAGAGAGCGCCGACTGAATTTCCTAAGTAAAAAGTCATAATTCGAGGTTTGGCTCTCGCCTATTTCCTCCTCCAATACCAATCAACCAATGACCAATGTAAAAGATATTCCATAATCTGAAAATTAAAGTTATTTTTCCTTTTTGATGATACATTATCTTTAGAAGCACTAGAACCCTCAAAAAACGCTCAAAATTGCGCAGTCAACAGAGGCTTAGTGTACAAATTTGACAAATATAAATGAAAAAAGGAAAACATAGGGTCATAGTATATATCTTACTTTACCAGTTTATGGAATATCTTTTAAATTGGTCCAATATTGGAGGAGGAAAGAGACGAGAGCCAAACCACGAATTATGACTTTTTACTAAGGAAATTCAGTCGGCGCTCTCTGCCCATATTTCCTCTTAACAAATAATGTCGAGATATTTTTTTATTCGTGTTAAGTGATGATGTGGTCGAAGGTGAAGCACGCTTGCCTTGAAGTAACCTATTCACTCTTGACTTGAAGACCCCTAGGTTGTAGCTACCAGGAAACAAAGACGCCGGCAGGGAATTCCAACGCACAATGAAAGCATTTTCAAAACGATTTGTGCGTATGGATGGCATATCCACCATGTACCGGTGGCGCATTGCCGTACGTCGTGTAGTCCGATGATGGAAAGGGCTAGGCCGAATCAAATTGCGCAGATCCATCGCACACTCTCTGAAATGTAACCGATAGAAAACCGACAAGCTGGCAACTCGTCGTCGGTGTTCAAGGCCCTGGAGCTTTGAGTCGACCAGCGCATCGTTGCCGATCAGTTTCTTTCCCCGTTTTTCAATCGACTCAAGTGCATCAGCATCAAGTGCCAATCCCATCTAAATAGGCAATCTTAACATCAGAGTCATTTGAATAACATAATCGTTTAGAAGACGTAACAGGAAAATGTACTCAGAAATCACAAATTGGAATTGGAACTCAACATATCATGAAGGAAGGATCTAGGAGACGCTTGCCAACATCAGCACCGCTAAGTTCCTGACAAAACGGACGCTGGCATCACGCCAATGGAATGATCCGAGTATGATGGAAATGAGAATTTATGAATCATTGCAGTTTTAATTAGGTTAACCTTATTTTACATAGCTGATTATTTATGTCAACAAATAAAATTTAAAAAACCCTCGACTGATTTTTGTTTCATGCTTCTTAAACTACATGATTTATCGAATAGCAGACACGCTTCGATCGACAATCTATTGAACACACGATAGCTTGCGAAAATACCCCGATTCAAACAGTAAAACGCGCATAACTTTTTAACGGCCGAACCGATTTTCATCAAACATAGCTAAGAACACTCTCTAAAGCCTTTCAAACATTAAAAATCAAAATCGGTTCATCCGTTTAGGAGCTATGATGCCACAGACAGAAACAAACACACAGATACACACGTCAAACTTATAACACCGTTCTCTTTCCATCGGGCGTTAAAAAGTTTTAAGCCATGCGGAACACCACGGGCTCAAATTTTGAACCTACATTGTACTTTTAAACTGTTGTAACATAACATAATCCAGGCAGGATGCTACTAAAAAATGCCAGATGTAAAAATCCAATAACAATTTACCCGACCCAGTCATCTAATCCAACACTTCATGATTTAAAAAAAAAACAAAAGGATACAATTCATTTTTTTTCTTTTTTTCTTTCTATCATGCTCAGCAGTAGCACTTGGAACCATTATTAGACCAAGGAGGCAGTCAGGTTGATGTGGACATAGAAATTGTGATTTTTTATTCTCTTGGCGCCTGCAAAAACTACATTTAAGACTGATTGGAATCTTCCACCTAAACTTGGATCAGGGACTACATGTAAAGGCGGATACAGACATTGCGAGGCATGCGCCACGCACGCGTTTTGCTTGCAACGCACTCATTTTGCTTTGATTTGAGTTGTCGTAGCACATGCCTCACCACGAATATGAACGTCCACACATTGCGAAGCATGCGTTGAGCGCCGTGTGCTGCGCATGCCTCGCAATGTCTGAATCCGCCCTTACTTTATAACGGTCCCTAGTGACATCTAGACAAAATACAGTGCACTTCTACCCACCTCAAAGATCAAAGTCCACGTTCGTTGCTATTTACATTATTTAGGTTAGATGTATTGGAATATACACATTCGCCATGTTACAAACAATGTTCAAATCGTAGTTTCTCGTACAGACCATTTCGACATCTCAACTAAAAGATAAGACATGTTTGTTTGTAATAAAGATTCTCTTGAAGTATTGATCCGATTTATCGATTTATCGCTCCCGTCAACCGAAAACCGTAACAAACTTTTGTTTCTACCGGCGATCTAATTAAATTTTAGAACACAAAAGCTGCAATTGTGACTTAACTATGATAGTTAGATATATTCTCTTTTAGACTTTTTTGTAGGTAATAATGAGTACTTTAATCATATAGTACATCATTTTTATGTATTTTCTCAGCGCACGCCAAATAATGAACTTAAGGGGAAATATGCGACCGACTGAATTTCCTAAGTAAAAAGTCATAATTCGAGGTTTGGCTCTCGTCTCTTTCCTCCTCCAATATTGGACCAATTTAAAAGATAATGCATAAACTGGTAAAGTAAGATATATACTATGTCCCTATGTTTTTCTTTTTTATATAGATAGAAAGCTATAGTTTAGTTATCGCTGAGTGTTATACTAATTATACTAGCTGCCGCCCGCGGCTACGCCCGCGTATATTAATACTTCCCCCAATATCACTATAAAGCCTGTGTAATTCTGATGCATACCAAGCTATGTGCAAGTAGCTCGCATGGCATTGTGCAATAATAACTTTTGATTGATGAATGTCACCATGCAAGCTACTAGCACGTATTCATACAAGTTACAGGCATGTGTATTTTGACCCTAACTTAGACTGTCCTCTCAAATAACGTATAATAATCGGGAATATAAAAATGTGCCAAATTAAAATGCGTTGTTGTACGTGCTACCCACTTGCATGCAAGTTGCATTACATTGGTAGGCTAAGTATAAACGTGATCAATCGCTTGATCGAACCCCGCAATAAAATTTATGAAACTTGCATGTGAGTTGCTTGCTGGTGGAAAGACGGCCTTATTGGGTAAAATCAAAAGTTGTGCTTCAAATACATATACATAACATTTCTTATTATTTTTAGCTGGCCGGTGCCTTTCAGGTAGCGGGTCACCGCCGGCCCATTGTTTAGAAAAATTGTATTAACTTAGTGCTACAGTATTGAGATTGTTTTTTTGTAAATACTATCTAACTCTTTTGTTTTTGGGCTTGGACTTTCGCAGTGTTGCTTTATTTCAGTTTTACTACCACGTGTGCACAAAGAAATGTGTTGTTTGTAAATGTTATTGTTTATATAAAGAAGTAAAGCTTTGAATTTTATCACTTAATCTTTTTAGTCTATTGTTTCTTATCTCTCTCTAGACGCGATTTGTTTGCTACCTGCCGGTTATCCCCACCACTTATTTCAAAAGTTCGTTGATAACAATCATTTTCAAATCAGTTCAAGTTCTGAGTTCATCGTGAACAGACTTACTTTACGGGGTCCGTTTGGCAGATCGTCTTGCCTTAGTACCTTGAGTGTTACCATAGTTCTAGTCTTCTTAAGTGTTTGTACTGGTGAAACTTGTGAAGAGAACTTTTGTTATCCTGCACAAATTATATTGTAAGTATCCTATTTTAATTTGTATTCGTATTATTGATAAGCAATTTTGAGGATCTCGTGGCTAAATAATAACAGCCGCACGGGTCGATCATCAAGGTTAAGCAACGCTTGACGAGGTCGGTCCGTGGATGGGTGACCATTTCAACATACCGAGTTTCCTCCGTGCCTCGGAAAGCACGTTAAGCCGTTGGTCCCGGCTGTCATTTGAATATCTTTGGCAGTCGTTACGGGTAGTCAGAAGCTTGAGATCTGACACCAGTCTTGCCAAGGGGTACCGTGTTACCCAGTTACTGGGTTGTGGAGGTCAGATAGGCAGTCGCTCCATGTAAAACACTGGTACTTAGCTGAATCCGGTACGACTGGAAGCCGACCCCAATATAGTTGGGAAAAGGCTAGGCAGATGATGATTATTAAAAAATAAAACATTTGATAGTTATGAGCGTCGAAAGTTCCACATTTTGACACTAATTTTAACGCATTTTTGGGCGCAAATAAATACCATAAGAAGACGTAAAATTGCAAAACGGCCTCCATACAAGGATAGATTAGTAGTTCAACAAAGCAAATAATATTATTTTGAACAGATAGATTTAGTCGTTTTTTAATGATATCTAGACTGCCAAAGGTCTGTTTATAAAATTTCGCGCGCTCGGTTTCGTCCTAAATCATTATCCATTTCGCTACAAATTTGCAAAAGTGTGTATTCGTACGCGAACTAGCTTCCTACTGCTCGTCACAGCATCTATCTCTTCCGCACGTGTTGTCGGTTGATATAAAATGAATTTTAACCCCGCGCACAAAATAGTTCGTGCCGTCGACTAGTGTACCCTTAAAGCACCATTATCATTTTTGAAAGCTTATTAGGCGCTAATTACGGTGGCCACATCCCCGAAATCATATTTAAACATTAACGCCATAAAATTATCTCTCAAATAAAGCCTATATTATTGATATTATATGTTTTATTTCTATGTAAAGTTCTTCGCCTCTAAAAACACACTCATTACTATTCTGTAGTATGAACTTTAGAATAGGTATTATTATATTATCTTTAGCATAAAACCAAAAAGCTAGCAAACCAAGTTATTATCGATTAACCGGTTACCCAGTTAATAAATGTTTCTTGGAATTCGGCAGCCTAATTGCGTAAGTGAATTCTCCAAAGCAAACGAGTCGATTCCTTCAAAGAATCAGAATCATTTCTATCATATTGCGAAACTAATTTGGAAAGAGTACAAACATCCTCCTTCGAGTTGAAGTTCATCTACTGCGTTATGTTTCATCAAACTCGAACATTGAACAATACCAATAGTGAAGTTTTATCTCGATTCTTCCGCTTTCGTTCATTCTTCACAATCAATTCTACGTCAAAATATTGGTAATGGAAAGGAGCATAATCTTTCCGTTTCAGAGTGTAATATGCGATACGTTAAGTCGTTTTTGGGAAAGAATTGACCTTTTTTTTGGACAATTCACTTACGCAATTAGGCGGGTCATTGGGTGGTCCGAATTCCAAGAAATATTTTGCACTAATCACCCTCTTTATTAGATAATGACCATAATTACAGGTAACCTATTTAACAAAAGGGTTCTTAGCTGAATTATTGAAATTATGTGTTTAGTCGTATTTTGTCTCTTTGCGAGATACATTATATGACAGTGAATATTGCGGTGTAGTGATTGTAGTTGAGGATTTTGACGTTAAAGGTATGTTGTATTTTTCTTTACTGTGTTTTAAGGGGGCAAGTACGCTTACTCCGTCAAAAAATTGGCTGCAAAAGTCTCACCGCGATTGTCCGAGAACCGACATTTTAACTGCTGTCAATACTTAATGATAGTCGTAGTGTAGTTTTTGCCTTTGTAGTTTAATTGTACTGACTTCGAGAGGTCGAAACTTCCTATTGAGATCGCACTGTCGATACCAACAAAACCCACTTCCTCTACATCGCAGTTCGAAGGTGCTAACATCCTCCTTTTGCGTAATACTCCTTGTGTTACCGCTTGCTCAATAACACCCATATAAGGGGGGTTCTTTACTGTTCTATGATGATTGGGGCGGCCATATCAGCCGAAAAAATTATGACCGTTGCGATTGTATGTTCAAGAATGGAGACAACGAATGAGTAAATGTTAGGGGCGCTCACTGGCGCTGGCTTGTAGCAGCCGGATGGGAGCCGAAAATGGGACCTAAATGGAAAATGAAGATGATGATTAAAATACAAGACAGTCTGATAAAATCCAATCGCGAAATATCTTACGTTACAAACAAAATGTGATTGAACTTGAAGCCAACGCTAATATGCAATACAAATTACTCAACATTTTTAGGGTTCCGTACCCAAAGGGTAAAAACGGGACCCTATTACTAAGACTTCACTATCCGTCTGTCTGTCTGTCACCAGGCTGTATCTCATGAACCGTGATAGCTAGACAGTTGAAATTTTCACAGATGATGTATTTCTATTGCCGCTATAACAACAAATACTAAAAATATAATAAAATTAATATTTAAGGGGGGCCCCCATACAACAAACGTGTTTTTTTTGCCGTTTTTTGCTCGATATTAATAACGGCAACAGGTAAACGCTTGAAATATTCACAGAATATTTAGTTGTATATTCACTTCAAAAAATAATAATTATTAAATTAAAATAAAATAAATTAAGGGGGGCTCCCATACAACAAACGTGTTTTTTTGCGATAATGGTGCGGAACCCTTCGTGCGCGAGTCCGACTCGCACTTGGCCAGTTTTTTACTATTACGCGAACGTAATCCGATCCTAAACGTCAGTTTCCACCTTATTAATTATTAACGTTGCGTGACCTCCGTTTTTTAATCACGTCTACTTTGTGAGCTATGCAGGCCTGTTTGCCTTCGTTGCAATGTTCCGTTATTAATATTTAGCATTAGTTATAATGGGTATTAACGTGAACCTTTATGCTAGTTTCGTCCTTTAAGGTTACACTAGTCGAAAATTCTTCCATACAAACGTAGTCTAGGGATTATTCCACTGTTTGACGATGTACGTTCAAAATAAAAAGTGATATCAATTTGTCTCATCATTATCTAGCCCTGTATGGAAGCAAAAAAGTAAAAAATGAAAATATTTGAAAGTTATGAGCGTCGAAAGTTCCACATTTCGACCCCAATTTTAACGCATTTTTGGGCGCGAATAAATACCATAAGAAGACGGAAAATTGCAAAACGGCCTCCATACAAGGATAGATTAGTAGTTCAACAATGCAAATAATTTTATTTTGAACAGATAGATTTAGTCGTTTTTTCATGATATCTAGACTGCCAAAGGTCTGTTTATAAAATTTCGCGCGCTCGGTTTCGTCCTAAATCATTATCCATTTCGCTACAAATTTGCAAAAGTGTGTATTCGTACGCGAACTAGCTTCCTACTGCTCATCACAGCATCTATCTCTTCCGCACGTGTTGTCGGTTGATATAAAATGCATTTTAACCCCGTGCACAAAGTAGTTCGTGCCGTTGACTAGTGTACCCTTAAGGATTATTATGCCTTTTCTTGATAGGTGTTAAGTTTTATATGTGATTAAGGGCATTGATATCTCATGGTTATCTAGGAGGAACTCTCTATTTAGTCGTAATATCAGTGTTCAAGTCCTTCTCAACCATGTATCATATATCCATTTGTAAACCTAAAGCAAGCCCAATTGCCAGAACAGACAATCGAAGACTGAACAATTTAGCGAAGGAAAGTGAGGAGACCAGGCTCCAAATAAACACTTTTACCTTTTACACCTTTTCCTCATCTCACCACAGCTTGAAGCTACAATCCTTGGCTACTTAAAAAGCCTTAGCCAATCAATACAGCCTACCTCTAACCGCACAATAGCATGGCAACAGACTATCACCCCCATAGCCTATGAACAAGGAACGTCTAAGCTAGGTCTTGTTTTAGAAATGTAAAATCCATTAGCTTGTCTAGACGAAGTCATGGCTTGTTCTGACAAGGTAGCTTGTAAATCAGAAGCGTGTGAGGAATCCACGCGGCGGATTATCATTTAGACTAGTTTTGAATATACGTGGGACGAATTTTTCATGTATATATCCTCTATAGGAATCTTCTCCCTCTATTTTTATTTGTGATGGGTTTGCTCTTGACTCTAGTCTAGGTCAGAGGTGACAGAGACAAAGTCGACGATGGAATGAGCTTACCCAGAAGAAGCCTGTTCACTCTAACTTTGAAGAGATTCGGGTTGAATGCGTTCGGAAACACAGACGCAGGCAATGAGTTCTCTAATCTAACGTATAACGTTGGAAACGATGTAAATTTTCTCTTAAGACAGCAGTGTTATGGTAAAATTATTCCGTAATTATAACACAAACCCAAAGGGCTTTTTGAATACATTGCTATAGCCTATTACAAGGATCCTTTCATTAACTTTGGAGAGTCCAAACAACATTTTCACCGCGTCCGCTATTCAGCAGATTTAAAACGTGTTTACAAAAACATATCTTTCAAGTACTTCTTTTTAATTAAAGACTCAATAGTGTTCTACAAAATCTAGTTTCCTTTTATCTGATTACAAAGCAATTGTATCTTTAAAACTTTCTTCTTCACGAAGGACGCAATTTCTGCCAGCTTACAATTTTACTTGCTTATGCATCTCCTTGGCTGACACTTTCTTTGTGAATATTTTTAATAAGAGAGACATCTGATTTAGTTTATTTCGCTTTAGAATCACGACTTGTTTAGCATAGTTAAATTATGAATCGTTTGAATAAGATATTTCTTGTCTGTTGCATTTTTCGAGGGGGTTGTAACCTTATAAATTGTCTACACTAATATTATAAAGATAAAAGATTTGGCTGTTTGTAAGTTTGTTTGTAATGGATAAACACAAAAACAACTTAACCGATTTTGAAAATTCTTTCACCAGTAGAAAGCTACATTATTCCTGAGTAACATAGGCTGTTATTTCTATCGTGGGCCACGGATAGGAAAAGTTAGTTGTGTTAATTTCATCAAACCGATTTATTTGTGGTTGGCGCAACATGCGTTCTTTTTTCAAACTTGTCTATTGATCGGTGTCAACATGACTTCTTCTAGTTCCAGCCACATCATCTGCCACAGTCCATCCACCGTTTATTTTCGTTCCCTATTCAAATTTTGATAAACTCGGTTACCGAATCAATCAAAATGTCTCTAATCTTAGACGAAGCATTCAAGTGGCTCGAAATCAATCTTGGCAGAAGTCTTTAGGGAGAACTATGTCAATCGTTCACGTTGCTAAGATCAACAAATGAGGTTAACACTGGAACCTAAAATACAAAACAGCTGTTACATTAGCCGTAGTATGAATTCTCATCGTCTATTTATATTTCTAACTAGACTTTGGAATGATTAGCTACACAGAAATTATATAAATATTTTCGTTGTGACTGCGCCTACGTTTATCCCCGCTTATTTAAATATAGAACTTGCATCACGTGTCATAATGGTGGTTTAGGGAAATGCAGTTCTCTCTATTTGAATTAAGAATACGAGATCATTACGAAATTCGGCAACAATAAACCCTATGTTACACAGTACAAAGTTCAAATTCCAATGCAAGCAATACTTTTCAGGGTCTTTTAACAAAAATGGTCACATTGCACAGATAAGCTAGTGCCATAGACAAAAGTGTCTCTGTAGTTTCTTGTTTGCGTACCTGCAACAGGCTTCATCTTTTGCTTGTCAATTCGAAAGTATACCTTTTAAATGGTTTAATTGAAACGGATGATTTGTAGTTTAGCCTACAATTTTCCCCAAAAATAAATTCTTACTAGCCATCCAGCACTTTAACCGTTTTAAAATCAATTTGTATCTTTACAGATTCATAAGAAGAGCAAGAGGAATTATGCAGAACTACAAGATGAATCGACGTAAGTACATGTACAACTAATTACTGCCGAATTTACCTAGAACTTCGAATTATATTAATAATGAAACCGTTGACACAGCTTTATAAAAAGTTCCGCTATAAAGCGCATTCCCTGTCACTTTTGTTGTGATAGTCGTCGCAACACGCAATGTAACCAGTGTTGCAACACGCAATGTAACCAATGTAACAGTATTGCAACATGTTGCAATATTTTGTTAAATACATTTTATTAAAATAAGGCGACCGTTTCTTTATTACTAAATTCGTGTTTATTTGGACTCATGAGTGGTAATTCCAAGATATGACTCATAAAAATCTTGTTTTGATACTACGGATTATTGCGTTATTATAAGTAGGTATTTAAGTACCAATATCCTATAGTCCAGTTGAATGAATTATAAATTTATTTTTAGTAGTTTTCTAAGGCATGTTTTATCTATTTACACATCATCTTCTTGCCCTTGTCTCGTGTTACTTGAGATCGGAGCATTATCTATGTATTTACACATAAGTATTGATCATAATAAGTCTAACTGTAACATACAGTTTCATTAGAGGGTTATTATTCGTATTATATATTATTATATCTACGATAATCATTTACAATATAAAACACAACAAACATTACACTGGCTTACAGCAATAAAAATAGTAAACATGTTTTGTCGCGTGTATCTACAACTGGCAGGTGATATTACCTCGATTGGCTTGATGGTTAAGAAAAAAAGGTAAACAAGGCTGCGAGGAAAACTGTCGCAACGTGTACAATGACGTCACATAATCGAACATTGTTACAATGTCATTAATATTAAAACTTCTTTTTATTCGCAACATACTCTATTAAATCACGCACGCTTCTATAGCGAAAAAACCTGTCAACAGTGAATAAAAGCTTTACCGAACCGTTAAATTATTCAATGACGCGTAAATTTACGTGAAGCTTACATCGATATAGGTAGATTGTGTAGCGTCAAAACTGGGGCACAGATGGAAGGCCAGTCATCCCTTACACCACCCTAGCCCTGATGCTTATGCATGAGACAACACCCAGCGACACGTAAACAAGTCCAATAATAACAAGATATATTTGAAGTGACAAAATACATTAAAATGTACTTTAATATTCAGACATTCACCCATAAAGAGATTTGTTTACGACCTCTCCATCGAATTCTATGAAGAACTTTAGGGTATGTTTCAAATTTCGAACAAATCGAACGCGCCTTTTTGATGTAAAACAGAATAACGTTCTAATCGCAATTAGATATTTGCCGAGAAAAACGTTTTTACCTAGATTTAATGATCTGCAATATCTCAAAACAAGACACAAATCAAGTTTTGTAACATAAAGTCGAGATTATGCAGAAGTACGTCAAAATATTTAAGTACCACGTTGACGAATTATCCTGTTATGAAGTAATACATTCTTGCCGCTTATAAATATTACCGCAGACAACATTATAAGCTTGAAAGACATTTTTCAACAACATGGCAACACAAAACAATACATTTTATCAGTTTTCATGACGAAACAGGCTCGAAGCTTCACATGGAGCGTAAATTGCGATTCCCCAGTCATTCGTTGTTTTTTTTTAAATGCTGAAATATGAGTAAACGAATTTGTTTCCAAATTTGAAAAGTGGGATCACTGGACATGTGGGATTTATGAAAAAATAGTTGGGTAACATTATTGTGTCAATATTTTGACACATCAAGTGCCTTGCAGACTGAATGGAAATGATTATGAATTTATGATATATTATATTTACATTTAAGCTATAATACTAGCTAGATAGTAGAAAATATTTGATAGGTAATAAATTGAAAAACTGTCAACAATATTGATGTTATTCCATACAAATAAACATGAACAATCCACACTTACACATTCAAAATTATATTTATTTCCATAAATTAAATTATTCTTCTATTGCCTTCATCAGGTTTGCAATATGCAAATGATGCTTAATCTGTAGTCATCATGAATTTATAACGTAAATATATATAAACAAAGAGAGAATGCAAGGACTCTGAAAACCATTGCTACATTCACTCGGCTATTAAGATATGACTTGAAGATATACAAATTAGGTGATTCTTTTTTATTGTGGCACAAGCAAGGTGCATGTTACAGCTGTTTTCAACAACACAAGACCTACCTACTATTTTATTTTATAAACACGTGCAAGAAGGTTTAGGCTTTCTGTTTCCACATACAACTTCTTTTATGAGAGAGAGTTTGTCACTTTAATCGGTTCGCAGCTGCTTTTAGCAACTTATAACAATTTTTATTCAATTTTAAGTATCTAAGGGGACTGTTATAGTATGAAAAATATAGGCTTGGACACAAAAGTTTTTTGTTTTTATTTGTTTCAAATTGTGTGATAATAATCAAAGATTTAAAAAAGCTTAATAGTTCTCAATAGACTGTATTTAAGCCTCTTTTAACTAGTAGAGTAAAATGAAGAAACAGTAAGAACAAAGCACATAGTTTAAAATACTTTGTATCCAAAATTAACAGTACATACAGTATGTTAATTGAAAATGACTCATCTCTTCCATTAGTACTAACTAGGTAGATTTTACAGTTGTACACAAATTAAATATAATTTTTGTAATGGTGACAATGTGTGACCAGAACATGTGGTTTTAATAATTTACTGGTTTCATTTAAAATGTCTGTGACATTCTTGTTTGTTTTAGGTAGTTCTGTTTATAACAATAACAAGTTGATATTGTACTTGTGTTTATTTTTCTTGTACCAATCAGAAACAATTTTAAAAGCATGTTTTGTTGATTAATATGACCTAATAGATTTAAGGTGAACGATGCGGTCTGTTCCCGGCACTTTGCCCGCTAGATGGTGCTGAAATCTTTATTTTTAGTTTATTTCGTTTTATGTGAAATCTTAGGAAATAAGCATTTGCAATATTATTAGTCTTCTGAATTTCATAGTCCTTCAATAGCTAAAATTCTAGATATCTATAGCTAGCACAAAACTGGATATTGCACAAAAATGCCTCAAACAAAACTTGTTAGTTATTTTTTTTTTGACAGAGATAGACAAGATATTTTAACACAATCTGAAGATTTAGTAAACAATTCATAATAAACATTGAATGAGAAAACATGTTTTCTTTATAATTAAAATATCAGCACTCATTATTATGTTGTGTTTTCCTGTTTATATCACAATAACAATGATAAGATTGTTTCATAATAGTTGTCTTTGAAAGCAAGGATGTATTCTATTATGTAACTAGAAGTAAATGTCTTGTTGTTCTGCAATCTGCAGTTGAGCAGTATTTACAGAATACAATTATAATATTACAAGTTTCATACCAAAACATTAATGGCATAGATAAATTAAAACCTTTTTCAATTTCTGTAAATCATTTGCACATTACAGAAACAACATAGGGTCTTATTATAACAATCTCGACAGTTTTTAGCAAGATGATGATTGCAAAAATCTTTTGATCAATATTGCTAAACACCATTGAGATTTTTTGTTTTGAATATGTTTAGTGTTTGTTGCATTTACTCATTTGTGATGACGTTGAGCCTTAGTGCATACACTTGCAGTAAAAAATGCTGACTTAAATCAGTTCCATAATGGCTCTTTACCTATTTTTTCAACTGAGGGCTGAGCATAATATTGTGAATATCTTTCCTCTGGATTCTTCTTACTAATGATTATGATTCATTGTTATTTCGTTTAACATAGCTTAGTCCAGCAGTGGACTGTGATAGGCTATAATTCATTGATAATCACAACAAAATTAACAAGATTTGCAGAAACTGCAAGTCTGTAGTTTCAAATACATTAATTTATCACACTTGGTACCTAGATAATTGTCTAATTCACAGTTTTACTAGTGAGTCAGTTTTCTAGAGCAGTTCGAAATCAAACAAAAGCCAGGTTTTTATATAACATCACAATGCAAAGAGATAAGTTAACATGAATGAGTAATCCAACATTGTTGCTGGTTGATGCAAGTACTACCCACTTTTTTATTCATTTTTATGACTTCAATTTGTTGGTTGTTGTGTGCCAGTTTTATTTTATACTGTTTATTATGTAATGTTGGCATTATTGAATGGAAACAAAGTTTAAATGTGTGCCTAAAGTACATAATTTTAAATTGTGATAGAACCCAGCTAAGGGTGTTCCTATTAGAGTTCTAAGGACAACCACAGCTATTTGGTTGCATGTTTAATAAGGTGGTTTCCTAATTAAACTGAATTTGAAACTAAAATTAGGCAATGGCAGTCATCTATCAACAGTACTTTCATTTAAATATTTATTGAAAAACTTCATATTTATTCAGATATTATTAACAGAACAATTCAGTAAAAATAGAAAATTGTAAATATGTTTTCTAGCAATATTTTATAGTTTAGATGCAATGCTAGGCTGACTACACTTTCTATCCTACTTATGCTGTCATTACACTTTACACAATTACTAATTCATGTATGCTACACTCAAACACAATCTGCAGATTACCTGTATACTACCATAAATTAATTCAACATTATCTCCTTCAAATATTGAACCTCTGATAAGAATGTAGCAATACTCTTGTGTATGTGATTAAAAAAACAAAAGGTCCAGTTATTAGTTTATGCTATCCAAACAATAAATACACAAATGAGTTTTAAGTCTGATTGAATAGTTATGTAAGGCACTTGATGTGATTATCAGTTGTTTATCAGCAGTAGAACAGAATGACTGGGGAATCAAAACAGATGGAGCACTTACCTTGAACATAGGTCTGGGATGCCTGGGCGCCGAGGGCGCTGCGGTGGCCGTGGTCGCCGCGGGGGCCGGCGCTGGGCTCGTCACGTGGTCAGCCGGCAAAGACTCCGGGACAGTCTGAAGAGTAGGCCTCATAGTCGTCGACATTTTCACAATAACACTTGTTCAAACACTTTTAACACCTTGCTAGACCACCCTAGCGCTTCGCATCCTCTGCGGCGGCCGCGCGCTCAGCCCGCCTGACCGGCCCAGGCGCTCACCAGGACGCCGACACAGGCCCCGACTTAACTCCACCGATCGCCGACCAACAACGCCCATCTAACCGCATTTTCGACCAGAAAAAAACATCGCGAAGCCCTATAACGAAAACTGTGTAACGATACGCGATACCTATTTCACTTTCACGTATATGTTAACGATCGTCGAGATGGAAAACGGAAATAGACACGCAAAAAACTATTAGAAAGCTTACGGTGTCTTCTCCTGTCACATAAACACTATCAAGGAATTCGGCGTTTGAGCTTTATAACGACGCGCAAAGTGTTTCCGTTAATGCCACTGGCTCGAACAAAGGGTACGAAATCGCGTGGTGGACAAATATAAATCCATTTAATAATAAAATTACTAAAGAAATTCACTTAACTCCGCTAAAAGTCCTCACATTCTTGAATTCACTCTCAAGATGGCGGATTTTACCTACTCCTCGTAAATGGGCACAAGGCTGACACGAAAACATCAACCGGCTCTCTATCAATCCCTTTCTTTTGGCAGCACATGAAAAGAGATAGTGATATGTGAACGAGTTCAACGGAGTTTTGTGATACGTCACTGAAAAATCTGCCAATGGAGCATGCGCAAAAGTAGCGAGTATTTGAAACTTTGAACGCACCCGTAGACGTTTCGTTATTACAAATCGTTGACGCGTTGCATGCATTTTCACATCAAAATTATCACCTAAAATCACAAAATATACAGGTTGTTGTTGAATTTTTAACATTGTTTATTATTTTCCAATAACTAAACTGTATCCTTTTGCCATTTTCCCTTTTATTTTATAGTAATGGAAACACTAGTAAATCTATTTTTATTTCGTGCTGGCAAGAAACATAAGCGCCATCTTTATCAAAATGGCTGCCTTGTTGTTGGCGACTGTTGGGTGCTTGTTTGGAAATTAATGTTTGTTTCTTTGTTTTATTATGATTTCAAATAACTTCAGGTGTGAAATACTGCAACTTAGGTCGGAAGATATAATATATTGGTGAGTGGGGACTGTTCCATCAATGATAAAGCACAATAAAGTGCTCAGTAACGTAATAACAATCTGCTCTGTCTGGGCAACGTGAGTTTTTCTAATGCGTATTCGGTTTTCTATATGTTTTTTATGATAAATGTTAAGATTATGTATCGTAATCTTTTCTTTGTGAATTTGTAATGAGTTTCAAGGTTCAGATACCAGTGAGGGTCATATTTACATAAGTTGTGACCTTAGTTCATACAGACAACAAAAGAATTCGTCCACGGATCTGTTGTTAGCAAGTAACGTTTATTATTTTTTTAAGATTTTTCTTATTTATTAGCGTTTGTATCTTTGTGAATTCTTTACAACTGTTAAACTTGTTGGAATATGTTAAGTTCTGGCGGTGTCACTAAAAAAAGACTGTGATAAAAAGTAGGTGAACGAACCCCGATTTGAGTCCACAAATAGTATAGTGCTTTCTAAAAGTTCGATTTTTGCTTACGCATCACGACGGCTTCTTCGAATTGTGTCTACTTTTAACGTCCTCACATATTCGTAGTAAAGTTTCGTGTGGCTTACGTCATTATTTATTTACATGCAAAATATTGACCTGATAAACTGTCCACTGAAACATTACAGTCAATGACACTGCTTCCATTGATGTGAGTAAAATAAAAGAGTGCCCATTATTTACTGTTAGTTCGTGATTAGGGTATGCTTATCAGTGATTACAATACTTTGTTCTTATCACTAAAATGTCGTCAACCTTCTGTTATTATTTAGCATTTTGCCTTCTATGCTATTTTTGTTATTATATTCATGTTTATCAAATCACCTAATGACAAGATATAACTTACTATTACCATGCAATATTTCTGACTGCTTAAAAACTAATGATTTTCATGTTTTTATTTAAATGTTACTCTTTTATGAGCAAAAGACCTTGAAAGATAATAGGAATTAGTGTTTGACACACTTTGGCACACAAGGCTATATATAAGAAATTGAATGAATAGTATGAATTTTATCTGGACTGATGAATGATGCAGATGTATTAGAAGCAACTGGTGTTTTACCAACATGGGCAGGAAGATGATGATAATCAAGCTAGACTTAAAAACATAATTCATATAAGAAATCCTCAATTCGATACTCTCAATTCTTGAGTCAAAACATGGACTGAGCTAGAAAACCTATTCATTAATCGGTTGAAATTAACAACACCCCTGAGGATAGTGTCAATTTTTTTATAAATAATGCTTGTTCCAGATTTATACGTTCGTCGTCACAAACCATATCCAAACCGAACGGTTCGTGTCTCCCTTCGGCATCAGGTCATGTCCAAGATGTGGCCGGCTTCGCAGTACTCGCATAGCAATGCTCCGGCACCACCCATAACTGCCACCAAGGCTAATGAGCACCAAAATCCACAGAACCTGAAGACTTTGGGCATGACCTCTGCTATATCTATGGCAGGTATGTACTACCTATTCTTTTCTTGTTGGCAATTTATCAATATTTTTATAATTTTGTAAGTTTAAGCAGACTGTTAACAAGAGACAAATTGAATTTCTCAGACCAGTCATTGGAAAAAAAAAAATTTTTCTTTAGCTGTAGTGGCTTGATCCTTGGATGACAAAATTTAAAAAAAAAATTACCATACCAAAAGGCATGTAAAAATATAAAAAGCGTATAAAAAAAAAAGCCATATATTAATAACACTATCCCTCTTCCAAACAGGTCCTAAGCCCATTGACATAGAGAAAACTGCAGAGCTGAAAGATTCGCTCGTACCATTTGGGGTGTTTGAATCGGAGCAAGAGATGCACCATCGTATGGAGGTCCTGGGAGCACTGCATCGCCTTGTGAGGCAGTGGATCAGGGAGGAATCTGCACGAAAGAACATGCCACTTACTGTTGCTGATACCGTTGGTGGAAATATTTACACTTTCGGATCATACCGTTTGGGGGTAAGTGTGCATATTATTTCTTTTATTTTTCTTTCTCCTTCTTAATTCAATTTGTCCTAGGACATGCAGCAGATCTTGTTCATTGTTTTATGTAATTGGTGTCATGTCTTAAGTAAACTGTCAGCTAACAGTGCTGCTATACAATAGGGATGATTCCAGGGTAAAAAAAAATATTAAAAAAATTTAAACTGTCAGACTTATCATAAAATATTGGACATGTATTTGTGACTTCACTTATTAGTAAAAAGTGTACTCAAACGTGACGTCACGCGAAATTTCAACGCTCTCTGTATCGTCACTATTTTTTGTTTATGTGACGAAAGAAAAATATGTGTCAAATATTTTTTATTAGTCTACCTGACAGACAAAAAAATAATTTTTAGTCAACATCTCTATTTTTTATTTCCTTTCTTTCTTGGTAATTTATTTTACCATTTTATGACCTGCCGGGCGAGCACGGCCCAGAGGCGTGACTCAAAAACGTGACTCAAACTCAAATCTATCACAGATGATAGGGTTGAGTTTGAGTCACGTTTTTTATCACGGGTTTTGCTCCCAAACTGTCATAAAAATGTGTGACTCAAGCCTGTCACAGTAGGCCGTGCTCGCCCGCCTGTTATCACTTATCAGCAATGTTTGTTCTGAGCTGATGATTAATTTCATAATTGAAGGCATTATCAAACCAGAAGTTGTTGTGACCTTGTCATTAAGTTCCTTGATTATAAACAACTTTTGTTTTGGTTAAATTGGTGATTAATAACAGGTTTCGGGGATAAGAACTCTCTAGAAATAAGTTCAAACCTTTAACACAGATAATATAATACTAGCATACAGATGCCTCATCCCATACAAGAAAAGAAACCGTGCCCACGGCGACGTTATTAGCGTTTTCATCTGATCAAATACCGATTATTTTTTGTAAATCGATCGCGTTCGGTTCCGTTCCATGGCGATAGATAGATCACCATATATATCCGTGGAAAGGAACGGAACGGAATCGAAAGCGATTGATGTACAAAAAATAAGCAGTATAGAACGTCGGCACGGTTTCTTTGTATGGGATGAGACACCACTGCCTTTAACAAGACTCCAGTAAACCAGTTACATGAATTGTGTTATTAAATAGGTTTTTAGTGTGAGAAAAAAGATATTAAAATGCAATAACATGAACTCGTTTTTACATAAATAAAGTTTACTGCTTTAGAAGTTTATGATTCTAAATCATACAAATTTTAACACGATAAGAAAATATTTATGGAGTTTTTTTATAATAATTTCGTTTTTAATGTATTCAAGTAAGATTCAAGCTAGTTATCTATACATTCAATTATAGTCAGTGGGTAGATGCACTTCAATTGAAACTTTATACTACATAACGACCGAATACCTATAAATTTTTCTACCGAATACCTACAAATAAAACTATAAAATGATTGAAGGTGCCCTCCAAATGATAAGCTCATAATGGCGGACAGAAAAAGACTTGTTGCATTGCATCACGAAAATATGCAAAATGGCGAGTGTATGGACATCATAAAAAAATAAAAAAAAACAATTGATGTTTATTGAAGCATCTTATTTTTTGAGGGAACAAAATCATTATATTTGTGAATGTATCCATAACAGTCGCTCGTCAAACAAACCCATGCCGGTTTTGTGGAATACGACTTCGTCAGCAGATGGGATACTCCTTATTCTTGGATCCCGTCTTTACAGTTTTTGTCACTGATAATAAAGCTTAGTTATTATTCAATGGCATCACAACATCTTTTGTTCAGCACTCCTCACTATTTTCACGGAACCTTGGGCGCCTTCCTCACAAGGTCAATGTTTGTGCTCGGTAAAGAATTTGTACCGAAACGACTGGGACGTCTTCCTAACGGACTCGTTTACCGAGGGCATCTTTACAGAAACGTAAACACACCGACCCGGTGAGGAAGGCGCCATATAGTTTCAGAAACATGATACCCTCAGAAAGAAATATAGTTGCCCCCTTATTTTTCTTTCGTAAGCTCGGAACAATTGCTGTGGTGACAATAATTATGATTCAATCAGCAAGATATCTATCTTGCCTAGGATGCGCCACACGTGCAATTTAGTATCGTTATAAAATTGTATTCCTCTTCGCAGGTTCACCACCGAGGTGCTGATATAGACGCTTTGTGCGTGGCACCTCGTCACATCGACAGGACTGACTACTTCGCCTCTTTCTACGATCTGTTGAAGTTGCAGCCTCAGGTAAGTCCATCTACAACCAAATAATTTCCTATACTCCATTTGAAACAACATAAAAAATTCAAATAATCCCTTTTTACAACCCGTTCAACTAATTTTGACTTTTATTGTGTTAATGATATGACAAATGGCAGATGTAGTAAACAGTTTGTATTGGTAACAGGAATGAGTTTTATGTCATCCTTATGTTCACGGAGTAGAACTTAAAATCCGATGAAAGGCCTTAAAATAGGGTTGTAAAAATGTCCAATGGTAGTTTAGGTATACTTAAGAATGGAAGCCACCTTTTTAGGGTTCCGTACCCAAAGGGTAAAACGGGACCCTATTACTAAGCCTCTGCGATCCGTCTGTCTGTCTGTCCGTCTGTCACCAGGCTGTATCTCATGAACCGTGATAGCTAGATAGTTGAAATTTTCACAGATGATGTATTTCTGTTGCCGCTATAACAACAAATACTAAAAACAGAATAAAATAAATATTTAAGTGGGGCTCCCATACAACAAACTCGAGTCGCTAATACTGAAGATCTTGGTAAGGCAAAACAAACACACAAACAAAATGTTTAAACGCGCCCGGTAGAATCAACTTTCATTATTTGTAAATTATAATTTTTGTTTGATGTTCAAAAGTGCCGCTTATTGGCCTAGTTGAATAAACATATTTGACTTTGACTAAATTATTGCATTGTCATCGGTCTTTGATAAGTGTGCAAAGTTTCAAATCAATCAGGGTGAAAATCACGTTCAAAGATTCCGTTACATTGATTTAATAATAGTAGTTTAATATATAATATAAATAATAGACCAAGTTAATAATAGTAGTTTATGATACTGTTGCATAATAAGGGGTATTAAAACATGAGTGTGTGTTTAAAAACTGAGCCGTAGGCGAGGTTTTTAATAGTATTCACACGAATGTTTTAATACCTAGTTATGTGCAGTGTCATACACTACTTTATCTACACTCAAACATTTTGGGATTGAACCTACTAACTAAATACCTTTTTTTTTTCATTTTCCATGCCATAAATTCGTGATAAATGCATCATATAATAATCCTGACTTTTCTGGAATGAGAATATGAGTAATTTACTTCGCCGCATATAAAACATTTGGCGGAGACAAATTTTCTTCGCATTCACTAATATCAGACATTTTAAGCAAGAATTTTAAAAACTATGAATGGCGCCAAAACCCAGCACATCACCGCATTATCCGCGCATGCGCTAAGGCTTAGCTAGCACACACACTGCGATATTTATTCGCGAGTTTTTTTCCGCCCATTCTGCGACCTATGGAATTGTATGAAGCTGCTCGCATTGCGGTAAACAAATCGTGCGGAAATAATACCGCATGAAATCCATGTTTTGCAACAGAATCCACCGCACCGCGGAACGAATTTAATTCGCACGAATATTTTGAGCTCTTTGAACAGATAGAAAGAGAAAAAATTCGCGCGAATAAAAATCGAAGTGCGTGCTAAGCCTAAAGCGAGCATTGTCACAGACAATTTAAAATTGAATTGAAATCTTTTTTTAATAGGTACCTACTAAAATGGCATTACAAAAAAATTTTTGATGGAAACTCCTTAATGATTAACTTCTTGGATTTGTCCTGTATCGTAATAGAAAAAAAATTGTTTTATAGCATTATTTTGTTAGAGAAATAGTGTTATAATGAGATTCTATTTTTAAATTTCGGTATTGTGTTTATAAAGTATGTCAATATAAACTTGTTTTGAAGTTTATAATTCGAATATTATGACATGAGAGTAGATAAAAGCGTGTTAACAACAAACCCCAAATGTTTCGTAACAACTTATTTGAATTACAAAACGAGTTCAGAGGAAGTCTTTTAAATTCACATAAAAACTTTTGCTTCTGCATTGTTATGTAATATTTGAGCAATAATGTTTCTTCAACACTTATTCATATTATTGGTATATTCATTATCTACATGGAATAGATAATTTCGTGTGTTTATATAATCCACTTATAGGTAGGTATTTGAATCATGTACAGTCCCCAGCATGTAACTTGGCAAGGTTTTGGCGTTGACCAATCATATAGAGCGAACTGAACGTGGACGCGATGCAATTGGTCAGTCGATCATTGTGTCAACTGACCAACCAATAGCGCGCTCGGAACGGTGCTAAACGTTCCCGGCGTCCCGCTTGGTAACCAATCAAAAATGTCTTGTCGTTTTATTTACTTATTCAATGAATACAGTTTAACCTATTTACACATAAAATCATTCAAATCCATTCAACCTCGACAACAATACCATGTACTATTATCCCAGTATGTATTCTTTTCACTGAATTTTATTCTTTTTTGTTACGTAAATAAAGCTATCACTATTTTAAAAAAAAGTATTTCTTGTAGTGTAAGCAGAGTTGTATGGTACATCGCGTTTCGGCAGTTGTGACTTGGTCAGTGGGCGAAGTCGGGCTGTGGATGACGAATAGAATAGAATATTTATTTACCAGAAATATGGTGTTTAAAAAGGTGTTCATAACAGTGCATAGTTAAATGAAATTCTTACATAAATTTTCAATTTTCATTACATTAATATTGATATTTAAATATTACTAGCTGACCCGGCAAACTTTGTTTTGCCATAAAAACTCCAAACATTCACCTACCCTACACCTACCCTACACCTACCCTACACCTACCCTACAATATTTTTTTTTTTTTTTTTTGGTATGAAAAATAGATGTTGGCCGATTCTCATAGATACCGGATAAGCACAAAAAAATTCATCAAAATCGGTCAAGCCGTTTCGGAGGAGTATGGCAACGAAAACTGTGACACGAGAATTTTATATATTAGATTTCAATCATAATTTAGATATATATATCTATTCTACACTTCCATCTTTACCACGTTGTTGACGATGAAGGCTTGTAATTTAGGAATATCGAAAATTAAAGAAAAAATACTGTACTAATTTTTTCTTTGAAATCCTGGAGACCCTGAAACCTTGAATTTAGGAAAACTTGTACAGTATCGGTTATGTTAATCGATCAAGAAAACTTATCATATTCTCCTTTTTGTGTAGGTAAAAGATTTGAGAGCAGTAGAAGATGCTTTCGTGCCAGTCATCAAGATGAACTTCGACGGCATTGAGATTGATTTGCTGTTTGCCAGACTGGCTCTTAAAGAAATACCTGGTAAGAACTTTTGTAGTTTACTGACATAAGTGTAAGTTCCCTTTCAGGTTTACTAACCTGTATCGATGTTGCTTGTCTGAATTATGGTCCCGTGCGTCCAGCATCCAGCGGATCTCCGCAACTTTCACCAGGTCATCGGTCCACCTGGTGGGAGGCCTTCCAACGCAACGTCTTCCGGTTCGCGGTCGCCACTCCAGAACCTTTTTGCCCCATCGGCCATCCGTTCTGTGAGCAATGTGCCCTGCCCACTGCCACTTAAGTTTGGTAATTCTTCGGGCTATGTCGGTAACCCTGGTTCTCTTGCGGATCTCTACATTTCAGATTCGATCACGCAAGTTGAGATTATAGTTTGAGTTAAACGAGAAACACGAAAATAAAAAGGCAACAAAATCAACAAAATTTTAATCATCATTTTATTGTCCACAGATTCATTTGATCTGCGAGATGACATGCTACTTAAGAACCTAGACCAGAAATGCGTGCGTTCCCTCAACGGTTGCCGCGTGACTGACGAGATTCTCCGACTTGTACCCAACATCAACAACTTTAGGCTGACGCTGCGAGCCATTAAGCTGTGGGCTAAACGTAAGTATACCTTTCCTATTGTTTAAAATGATAAAATTACTGTTTTATGGCTCTGTTGCTACGGAGGATCACTGACTCCTAAGTCACAGGAATATACACCTAGTTTAGGAGTCAGGGTATCTAAAAATGACCTAATGTTTCAAGCTTTTTATAATTATTAAGTACTATGAATGTTTGTAAGACAGGCTTTTTGGTGAACTAAATTATTAAAATTATTGTTGCTACTACGGCCCAATTTTTCTAAGGTAATATTATTTACAGGACGAAACTCTCGCACACAGGTGCTTGTGATAGTAGTTTTTATCTTAACCTCTTTAGTTTTGCAAAACATCAAACTGCCAGACGCATTCGGTACATATTTCAAGAAATTGAAATCTTTTTATTTTTGACCAACAAAATGTTAACCAAAAACTAATGTTTTCTGGTCATACGAATTTGGCAAAATTCAAAGTCTACTTGCCTTGAGCGTGACAGTATAAGTGACCTAATTTGCGTAGCTATTATATCCATCTTCTTCTTTTCATATGAGGGTATGGCCACCTCTGGTGTCGTGAAAGCCGCCTTTGGGACTTGGCTATTTCAGACTTACATTGGAAAACATTGAATAATAAACCTTATTATAAGTGTCATAAAGTCAGCTCTATGTTTTCGGTTTGCGATGCATTGAACGATTGATGATGTATGCTGTATCGTTTAGGTTATTGGTTTTATGCAAATAAGTTTAACCACCTTTTCCTTGCCCACAGGCCATGGCATATACTCCAACACCCTGGGCTACCTGGGCGGTGTGTCCTGGGCCATGCTGGTAGCCCGCACATGTCAACTGTACCCCAACGCTCTGCCCGCCACTCTGGTCCACAAGTTCTTCCTGGTCTTTAGTCAGTGGAAGTGGCCCCAGCCTGTGTTGCTGAAGCAGCCCGATTCCGTGAACCTTGGCTTCCCCGTTTGGGATCCTAGAGTGAGTATTGTGATTATTATTTTACTATGGAATAAGGTAAACACGAACAGTAAAGTTTTGGAATTTATTTCCTAAAATTATTTGCAATAGGGATGTTAACTGAAAATTAGTTTTTTGTCCGTCATGTAAATTAATAAAAAATATTGAACACGTATTTTTTCTTTGCCACGCAAACATAAAGGGACGATGATACATTGCGTTGAAATATCGAGTGACATCACGCCGTTAGTACACTTTATACTGGTATAGTGACGTCACAAACCTCCACTCCTGAACTTTGATGCGCATTAACTTTGTAATTTTTTATTGATTTGGTAAAGTAAAAAATACGTATCGTGAGACGTCACGCCGCTAGTACATTTTATACTGCCTTAGTGACGTCACAAGCCCCCCACTCCTGAACTTTGATGCGTTTTATCTTTGTCAATTGTTATGGATTTGGTAAAGCTAAAAATACTTGTCCAATATTATTTGATAATCGCACTGACCTATCCACCAACCCGCTCTGGGCCCGCGTGGTGGATTATGGCCCATTCCCCTCACAGAGAGGAGGCCTGTGTTCCAGCAGTGGGAACATTAATAGGCTGATGATGTGTGATGAAGTGATGTGCACTGACGGACTAAACAGATATTTATATCCAAGAAACATCCCCATTTGGTTTGTGGTAAAATATCATATTCTGGTATTTGTATTACAAAACCATTGCTATGTAATTTTCGCCACTACATACTTTTCTGTGTGTTTTATCAGGTCAATAGTGATCATAGCACTTAGCCTTATGTTTTCGAAGAAATCGAAACAGTTAATTTATCTTTTTGCAGTAGTAAAAAATGTTGACGACATCTATAAATATCTATTCATATCGACAGCCTTTTTATCTGTGTTCATACTATATTTAGTAAATAAATCTAGTGGAGATTCAATGATCGCTTCTCCTTGCTAACATTTACCAACTATTGCATTGTTTCTTTGATCTACATTTCCTTATGTAAAATGTTTTGTCCCCAGGTCAACGTCTCTGATCGTTTCCATCTGATGCCCATTATCACACCAGCTTACCCTCAACAAAACTCTACTTTCAATGTGTGCGCATCAACAAGGACTGTCATCTGCGAAGAGTTTAGACTAGGTAAGTTTTAAAGCTGTTTGCCACAGTAAAAAATTGTCTATAATTCCAAAATCTGACTGAGGAGTTGCAGTGAAAGCAAGTGAGATGCATAACTGATGTCTAATGCTATAGTCGTTGAACCTACAATTGCTTAACATTTTTATAGAAATTTCAAAAGTTGCTGGGTATGATTTTATTTCAATCACTCTTGTGTACCAAGCCATTCAGCATAGATTGTAACTGCAACAGCAACCCTGCAGCGTTGCTGCAACAATGTTGCGCGACATTTTTTTTACATAAAAACTGCATGCATTAGTATAATGCCTTCTATTTAACTCTCTTCTTTATTTATTTAAACTTCATGTACAATGGTGATACTTAGGCGGACTTAATGCAGCCAAGGCATTCTCTCAGTAGGTCAGTCAGCCTTTGGGTTATACCATACACAATTACACGCACACACATACAACGAAACTACGCCTTACCTTGTCAGTCGAGCTCTGAGATCAAATAAAAAGCTCGATCTTGTTGTTTGCAACATTCCATCTTGACTTTTTTTCTGTGGCCATCAGAGGCCGATTGATGCTATTCAAATAAATATAATTCAGAATAGTTGAATCTCTCTGGAATCCCGTTTAGCCTAGTATTAAATACTCAAGTACTCATTAAACGCTTAATTACTTACATATTAACTTTCTATCGACACTGTCAGAATAGTCGACAACGGCTCTGACCAAAAAAAAAGAAATGTTTATCTATAATTTTGTTATTTTGTCCACAGGTCTAGCAATAACTGACGAGATTATGCTCGGCAAATGCGGGTGGGAGCGTCTATTTGAAGCCCCGAACTTCTTCTCGCGTTATAAGCACTTCATAGTGCTGCTCGCGTCTTCAGTTTCTACGGATGACCAGCTACAATGGTGCGGACTCATCGAGAGTAAGATACGACATCTTATCAGTGAGTATATTATTATCAAATGTCTAACCTCTTCCCAACTAAGTTAGGGTCTTAGAGTATTTTCTAGCTTCCAATTTAACCAGCTGATGCAACTACCTAGTTCATTATTTACCTATATTTTTTTTATGTAGGCGTATATCGTGTACTCTTTTCTTTTTATGTTTCTTTTTTCGCTGTTAAAGTCACCTCCAGATAACAAAACAATAAAAATCGTTAACACCTGTCTACCAATGTATTCCAATATTTCAAAACGATACGATAAAAATGTAAAGGCAGTGTCGCTAACACGATCAAAACGAACGTATCGTGGTAAGGGGTGTTATTCAAATTGGGTCAGTGACTCGTAAAATGTTAGTATATAGGACGGGTATATAATTAGGGAATTGTAGGTCAAACTATTTCCTCTATTTTACATTTTACTCCTATAGAGTGTAAAAAATACCTTGTTGTCTGGTATTAGTTAATATTGTCAACGTAACGTTTGAATTTTAGTTGGCTGTATCATAAATTGGAAGGTTATAGCCAGTGGCGTAGTTACCGTAGGGCTAGGTGGGGCAAGCTCAAGAGGCCCTTTGGCCTTTATAAACTACTGCTGCGTTACACATAATATTTAATATCAAGTAGCTTTGTTATACCCTGCATTGGGCGGGCGATAAGAGACTGATGATGAAGAAAGTTTGCACATTTTTTTTATATTCCTTACAAGTTTTATCTATCATATTGTAGTAGCCTGCGTGCGTTCTGTAGGTACTGCATATCCGCGTGCAATAAATGCTGGGATTTTTGTATGTGTTTAACGTCTATTTGTTGTTTACAGCCACCTTGGAGCGCAACAACCACATAACAATAGCACATGTGAACCCCGAATGTTACAGCTCGGTACCGCTTCACACTAACAACGGACAGCCGCTTGCTTTGCCGCCAGGTAAACTTCCTATACAATATTTACAACAAATATTTTATTTTTTTCATCTTGTCTTATCGTACTGTCACCCAGGCGCATCACATCCCTCTCAGTCATATCACACATCACACACACATCATCAGCCTATTAATGTTCCCACTGCTGGGACACAGGCCTCCTCTCTGTGAGAGGGAATGGGCCGTAATCCAACACGCGGGTCCAGTGCGGGTTGGTGGATGTCACATGTCTTCGAATTTTTGGTTCTTGGACATGCCGGTTTCCTCACGATGTTTTCCTTCACCGTTTTGAGAGCAGTGGTGATGAAATAATTTACACAAAGTAAAGCGCCTACCTGGGCTCGAACCCACGAATACGTATTCAATATATACATATAAATATTTTCTGTACGCAAAATACGCGCTTAGACGTGAAGTTGCTAACTAAACTATACAGGGTGGCCAAAAATTTTGGATCAAACGAATTGGGCGATAGTTGGGTGAATAGCAGTAAAAAAAAAAAAAAAAAAAAACAATTCTTTTGGTGCTACTGCAAATAAGCCCGAATATTACGATATTTTGCCCGCGCCATATAATAACTACACTACACACACATATCTACATTCTTCACAAACCTTCTAGTAATTACTATAATTTTGCATTTTACCTTTATTTATTAATTAAGTTTAAATATTAAGTGCACTTATAATAATGTGTCATTAATGACGTAGAAACTAGATTCCATAACACTTACTGGTGGGAAAAAGTCTTCTCCGTAGCCTTCCACTCTTCGCGGTGTGTTCTCTTGTTCTTTCAGTGCATGGAATACTAAATTAAAACTGCAGTTATAGCTAAAGATGATAGCGAACAGTATGATCTTACATTGCTGTCCAGATGCTACGGGCTCTTGAAAGCATTACATTAATTACACAAAAATAAATAAAATTTAATTAAAAGTAGCTTCTGCCAGCGACTTCGCCCGCGTGAAAGTCGGAAAAGTATCCCGAGGGAACATATTCCCGGGATAAAAAGTATCCTATGTGCTATTCCTGATTATAATCTATCCTTGTGCCAAATTTCATCCAGATCCGTTCAGCCGTTTGAGCTAGAAGAAGTAACAAACAAACACACACACTCACAGAGTTTCGCCTTTATAATATTATTAGTGTGATATTCTTGTCTTGCTGACGAATAAGTGCTGAACCATAGCATTTCTACCCACCTTCTGACTTCTTTGAAATCTGGGATAAAATACTAAATAATAATATTTTGTTTTAGGAGCAGATGTACCAAACGATGCTGTGCCAGAAGTTAGGAAAAATGAAAATGTAAGTACTGAACATAATAACACATTAAAAAATGAAAATAAGGATGTCTTTGTCTTATGGCCTGTTTCACGACCCCCACATAAGGGCACGTTCACACGGAACATTCGTATTTTCAGGAACGTTTTTAACTGGGGTTCACACCAACCAACTTTCTACAAGGATGGCAGTCCGATAAAACGGATCAGTATTTTACACAGACATAAATCTAACTAGATAACGCAAGTCCTCCCATCTGTATGAAAACCAAGCGTGCCACTTTTTCACAGACAATTTAGATACTAATTTACACACCAATGAAAGAAAACATTTCCAATGCCTCGGCCAACTTTATCTATACATTCTTTACAATTCAATATGGCATAATTAGCCTTAGGCATAGCACGCACTGCATTTTTATTCGCGCGATTTTTTTTCCGCCCATTCTGTGACCTATGGAAATATACGAAGCTGCACGCATTGCGGAAAAAAAAATCGCGCTCAAATAGTACTAAAAAATTCGCGCGAATAAAAATCGCAGTGAAAGAAAAAGAAAAAAAGAAAAAGTATTTATTTGTGACCCGCACAGGGGAGACACGAGAAATCAGCTTAAAATTAAACAAAATTAAAAATAAAAACCCCGTGCGAGACCAAAAAGGCTCCTATCTCAGCATGTGCAGCGATATCCAAAAAAGGAAATAACGCTGCGCTGATATTCTGATAAGACCAACTGTGACCAGTGCGTGTTAAGCCTTATTTCTACATTTCGGTGGATTGCCGGTGCCGATAATGCTAAATGAAAAGCTCAAATTACGATCATTGATCGTAATTTCACTCCGTTTTTTGACACGTCAAGTACATACAATCGCGTCATCTAGTTAGATTTGTATCTGTGGTATTTTGATACTGTTGTGTGTGTGAACTCGCTCATACTACCTACGCCATTGCCGAATGAAAACGTATACGATAAAGCGGACCTGTAAAACGGGCCTCTGTGTGAACGAGCACTAAGTCTTAGTTGATTTATCTCGTAGATGGCAATTTTGTATTACTGAGACAGGCCTTTTATGTAACTAAAATTTGTCTTAACAGCCATACCTAAAACTCCTATGTGCCTTTATTTTTTCAAGCAAGCAAACCCAATGATGGGATTACACTGCTACTGCTAGCAGAAAAACGGACACTGCCTCAAAAAGAGAATGTATAATCCTCCATCATACAGGGCCTTTAAAAATTAATCCGTGAAACTTGACATACGATGATGATGACTTAACCCCTAATTATCATCTTCCTGCCCTTGTCCCATGTTACTTGGGGTCGGCGCAACACGTTTCTTCTTCCATACCGTCCTGTTCACCGTCACGCTATCACTGACTCCCTTTTTCTTTCATACAGTCCATCCATCCACATTTAAATTCATTGCTCTTTTAGTCTTCCATATCACCCCTCGATACAGTACATACATCATCTTTTCATTGGCCTTCCTCTGCAAAGTCAAATTCTTTATTTCAATTAGGTCACTAAACGGCACTTTTGAATGTCAAAGAATTAAATTAAATAATAATAATTGATTCTACCCTTCATTCGCAAAGGTAGATTGCTCCCTCCATCCATCCACATTTATTAGTCACTAGCTTCTGCCCGCGGATTCAGCCCGCGTAAAAAGTGTTTTATCATCCCAAGGGAATACTCGTAATAACTCCTATCCTATGTCCTTCCCAAGGTCTCAAATTTAATCTAAATCGGTTCAGTAGATCCAGAGATTACCCCCTACAACCTCACAAACTTTACTTCTTTATAATATTAGTACAGATAACTCTTTATGTAACATTTTTATCATCATGTTTTAGTTTCATCCCTCATCATCACATGACCATACCTTCCCTTTTTACTTTTCGGTCACTGGCGCCACTTTCAAAGTTTCTCTAATATACTCATTTCTCACTTTATCTCCATTCTCGTCACTCCGGACATCCATCTCAACATTCTCATCGCCGCTACATGCAATCTCTTTTCATCCGCTTTTTTTAGCGCCCACCATTCTGATGCATACAGTACAGGGGGGTTACCATAAGCTCTTACAGCGGGATTATTTCCGTTGTGCGTAAGGGACTGATGACTTTTACACATCTGACCCTTTTCACAGACGCACCAACATTCAACCCATGAAGTTAAAACATCCAAGTATACGCATCACGTTTTTGAGGTTTCACCTATTAAATAAAACATTACCCTCCTTCTCGGGCAGTTGGGTAAAAAGGCTCTGTATGCTTACTTTTCTGTTTAACTAATACTTTTATATAATTTCAGGGTGAAGTGATACCGAACTATTGTTCGATGTGGTTCATCGGGCTGGTATTTGAGAAGACGAACCTGAATGTAGATCTGACCTACGATATCTTGACGTTCACGGAATCTGTCAACTACCAGGCTGATAGTGCGCATATGCTGAGGGAAGGAATGACTATTGAGGTGAGTGTTGAATGATTTTGATTGAACTTTTTGGCTCAGGTATTTTTGTAAAAGGAATTTTTAATGTTTTCTCGGGTGGTTTTCCAGGTGATTCATTAGGTTGAGGTAGGTGTTAGTTTTCGGAGTAGAAAACTGCTGGAAAAAAAAAAATTTTTTCTTCTGTCTGTAAAATTGGTTCAGCGGTTTAAGCGTAAGAAAATAAGAATGTAACCAACCAATAATCATACAGACAGAATTATTTTCGCATTTATAGTATTAGTTTGGACTAGCTGTTGCCCGCGACTGCATCCGCGTCATAAAAAAATAAAATATTGTTTTAATCTTACTATTTTTATTTCTATAATTAAATTACTTACTTCTTTAACAATCGATCCAGCCGTTTCGGAGATTAGCCAGAACGAACAAACAGACAGTTTTTTTTTTAATTGTTTCTTTTTCGTACAAGCACGTGTAGACATGAGCTTTTGAAGTTTCCTCCTCCAAGTAAGAAAGCAGTTCTAACGTCACCCTTCTATCCCTTAGGCGCGCCACGTTCGTCGCAAACAACTCCACCAGTACCTGTCGGGCTCGCTGCTCAAACGTGAGCGGACCACTTCGGGCACCAAGCGCAAGCCTGTGGACCTCACGAACGTCATGCCCGCCCCTACTAAGAAGACGAAGAGACTGTCGGAGAGCAGTGTAAGTACACCTTTGTAACTTCAAGAAAAGGATGTTTCGTGGGTAGAAAAATATAATTTTATTTAGTCCGTCAATGAGTTTATCAAATAATATTGGACACGTATTTTTTTCTTTATCAAATAAATAAAAATTGACAAAGATAAAGCGCATCAAAGTTCAGGAGCATTTTGAGCAAAAATTGTACTAAAACTTCGCCGTTATTTTTTTGTTTACGTAACAAAAGAAAATCGTAATTAATGTTTTATGAATCTACCCAACGGAATAAAAACAATTTAGTCGTCATCCCTTTTGTACTTACCCAGACCTGAATTATTTTCTATAGACAAATACAACAGTTTTTAAGTAATTTTTAAAGCTTTTCCTCAATTGAACCCGTCATTTCGAAAAGGGCCCGAAGTTCATTAAATAGAACTATACAGAATTAACAAAAACCATGCTCTAGTGCCATTTTCATAGAGAATCAAATTTTCGATTGATATGTAGGTTAGTTTTTCGTAGTTGAAGATGCGACCTTTTCAAAGGAAAATTTGTAAAACACATCAATTAATAAAATGTCGCCAAAACGTGATGTTTAATAAATTGTAGTTCTAAAAACTAAAAAACACGCTTTAATGGTAAATGGAACTAAAAAGTCGCTAATCCTGAAGATCTTGGTAAGGCAAAACAAACAACAAACACACAAACTATTTAAACGCGCCCGGTAGAATCAACTTTCATTATTTGTAATTTATTTTTTTGTTTGTCGTTCAAAAGTGCCGCTTATTGCCTAGTTGAATAAAAATATTAGACTTTGTCTTTGGCTTTGACTTTGACTAAATTATTGCATTGTCATCGGTCCTTGATAAGTGTGCAAAGTTTCAAATCAATCCCACGTTTTGAAGGGGGTGAAAATCACGTTCAAAGATTCCGTTACATTGATACATACCAAGCTAATAAAAGCGTGTTAAAAAGAGTGTGCCTCGTGCGTTTTTCGAAATCACGGGTTCAATTGCTTAATTTGTTGACTGGTCTAAAAGTGTTAAATAAAACTTTGTGTAGTAAGATAGCTTTGTAGCTTCAAATCATAATCATTCTGTTGCCCTTTTTGCCAATTTAATTGGGGTCGGCGCAACATGTCTTCTCCTTCCATATTTCTCTGTTAGTCATCATTCAGTAGTCAAATCACCACCAGAAATTACACATTTTCTCATTACATTTTTGTTTGTCAAACTGGGATGGATGACTGACAAAAGTATCCTTTCCGCAGGACACCTGTAAATTCAATGAACCCATTCATCCACAGACGGATGAAGTCAGCGTACTATCATACAACGAGGACTCAAACTCATCAAACATGTATGAAGTGAACCTACAGAACGGTATCTTGCCGCATCCAGCCCCAGAACCCAAAGCTGCCACAGACAAGCCGGAGCATCCTCCATCAACATCAAACACCATAGCCTGTACGTAGCAGTACGAAGAGTGGCGTACTCGGTTCATATACGGAACCAGCCACGTTAAGCACCACAGAAGCAAACGAGTGTAAATAAACAAACAAACAGTGAAAAGTGGACGTGTGAAGTGAATATAAGTGATTGAACGGACTTTTATGTGATTATAGTGTGTAAGAACTCGTGATATGATGATAAGTTTTGAACACGTTGCAATTTTAATGGTGCAATTTGTACTTGGGGTTGCCCTCTCGCTTTAAGGGCTGACGGTTCCGTTATGGTGAGTTGGTTAATGGTTTGTATTTATAGATGTAGGTGAATTAGAACACGGAGTGGTTAGCAAATGGAGTGCTATGCTACTCAAGCTTTAAAAACCAATTTTATACAACTTGGTAACTGCCGCGGCGTATTTTGAACGTTTTAGGCGAGATGTATTCGGTAAAATGTATCATTTTACGATTGGTTGCCATATGGGTAGCTGAATTATCACTTCATTTGTCAATCTGCTCTTGAGAAATTTCGCATCAAATATTAAATAAGTAAAATGCGACTTGTAGAACAAAAAACTAACTAGATACTTTAAACATCTGTTTAGGTATAGAATCTCCTGATATGCCAGTGTATGGGATTTACAAGTTTTAGTAAGATGATTTAGATGTAAAAAAAATAAAAATTAAGTACGATTTGGGACTCCACATTAATCCCAGCTGTTTCGGGCGGCAGCGGTCAGGCTATCCTGGAACTTAAATTAACGTAAGTTCTCACTGACGTTCAACTTAAAATACCCCTTATTTATAGTCGAGTAGAGTAGATAGTAGAGCATTTATCTTAAAAAACTAGTGTTCATTGTCTTGTATTTAATCCGTTATATTTACCCAGTATTTTTAATACTATTTTACGCCTTATTAGGCGCAATGACAATGTTGTTCAGCTTTGAAATAAGGTTGGGTTCGATGCCCGCAAGATATTTGTACATAATTGTACTTGTATAGTTGTATTAAGTCTGGGTGTTGTGTGGCATGTAACATTTTGATTTTGAAAATACACACAATAGAGGGAAAATACCATAACGGCCTAACGTTTTTGGCAATTTGATTCACAATGTGACAAACTTAATCTATCCTGTACATAATATTAAAATATATGTTTCACACATGGCAAGTCTTGTTCATAATATCACGAGTTTTATTTATCACATTCATATTATAAAACATTAGAATACGATTCTCACATTATCTTGTGTTCTCCATAGATGTGATACGGGGACAACGCAACGCGGCTGCGTAAGTTATAAAATATCATTAGAAAAAGTAAAAAAAAAAAATGATTTAGAGATAAAAGTGATATGAAGTTGAAGGTCCGTCTATTGCACGAGATATTCGGGTGTTGTTTATTTGCAAATGGCGAACATCCGGAACCGGGGTCATGTAAGTCTCTGGCAACGTTAGTGTAGGGATTGTCAGGCCGTTTGCAAGGAAATATGATTAAATATTGTCTATGCGTTCTCGGAACATGACTGGTGAAACTTTTAGCGCCACAGAGTAGTAAGCATTAGAGTGCTAAAACATATATTTCTTCGTAGATTCAAACTCACGTTGGAGGGACGAGGATCGGACGTACGTTCGGCGCTTCATACGGCGACGTGAGACGACAGACATCCAACATTGGTACTCCATTGCCTCACTACTCTTTGGTGTTAGGTAGATACTTGTATAGCCTATATTTTTCTTAATACTAAAGCACGCCAGTCATGTTCGCATTGACGCTAGATATGGTTCTGTGCCTAATATTATTAAGAACAAATTCGGTGTTTCTAATACCGAGATATTTCTATGGTAAAAGTGTTTCTGGTGCTTTTGACGCCATTTTTATTCTAGACTTGTCTCCTGATTTTATAAAGGAGAGTAGATTTAATAAAACAAATAGTAGCAATGTCTTATTGTCTGAACATTTATAACCAATGAATTAAATTATTTGGTTTATTTCGCCTGTAGAATATTTGCATCAATCTGCATTTATGCCGACTAACCATCAATTGTTAAATTCACAACGCCTGCACTTTGCATATGTGTTATTGGATTATTGCAAACCCCGTTAGATTGTAATAAGTCTTGTATCTCGATATATACAATAAAATCTTATCCTAATTCGGTAGTTTTCAATGTACCCGCTTTGAGAAAAAGTGTTTACAATCTCACGAGATTTATTATAAACTAACAGTTTTTGCAATTATCTGATGACATTAGCTGCTTTTTAAATAATTTAGCATGATATAACATACCTTGGGTCATTGGTCGCTAATTTAAATAAATGATGATTTTATTTTTTACTTTGGCCATGTCTGTAGTAATGTGTAATTTTTGTGTCCTATCATGCAAAGTTATTTAAACGCTTACCGTTATGGGATTTGCTAAGTAAATCTCTTAAAACCGAATCCATAAGTTCCTATGAAGCCCACCAGTTATCTAACTCCAAATAATAAATAAAGCAGAATTTACTATAAAAGGCAAGTACTTAAACTTAACTCCTTTTGAAAATATTGTTTCTTGCAAACGGTCAGTGATAGTACAAAGTGGAAGCAATTACTTGATCAAAGATTATTTTGTTTTTTTTTTTATATGGTATCATAATTCGTTTATGCATACGCTTTTTGTTATAACTCGACAACTTTGATGCGATGCCTTATAGGCCTGTACAACTAGTTATTGATTGAAAGGTCTGTCAACATGTCTCAAAGATCTCGTAATGATAAGTATAAATTGTTTTGTAGATAGAACATAACTTAGACGAGTCTACAAAAATATAGTTATTAAACTGAATGATTTATTCAATGAAACAATTAATTTAAACTGAAAAGTTTAACATTTATGAGTTCTAGACATGATGATTCGACAGACTGAAATCGAGTCCCAAACTAAACATCACCCTAACTTGAGACCAAAAGACGAACCTATCTCAAGTTGTTGAGTTATAATGAATTATACAAAGAGTATTGTTTCTAACATAAGCAGTACACTTTCTTTTGCTTCAAAGTTCAGGGTAATAACTTATCATTTGCAGTTTACTTTTGACATTTGTTTTGCCCAATGATTGATTGATTCGTTTGTGTGAAAATTGCATTTTTCACGTTGCGACGTTCAACTAGATATAAAACGAAATGATTCCACCTAGATAATAAGACTCAACGTAGTTGTTCGTAAGGACCTTCAGGTTTATTTGTAAGTTGTATATATTCGATAGACAATTGATTATTATATGAAAGTATATATCTTGTAAACAATAATTTGAAATTGAAAAAAAAAATACAATAAATGTATATACAAAAGGGATTATTGTTGTTTTATTTAGTATTCTTTAAGAAGTTCCCAATATACAGATCTCGCCAAAGTTCTTGGCCGCCCTGAAGTTGGCTACAATAGCTGCGCAGTAATAAATCTCATACAAAACCCGTTCGTGCCTTGCGCATCGGAAAGCAAACTTTAGGGCGGCCAGAAGTTTGGCGAGAACTATACCCACAATACGATCTCCATAACATTACGCCAGTATTCCCTGAAGAGTTAAGCAGATGTGCATTTACAGTACAGACTCTCACACACACACATTACGATATTTTCGAAAAAATTCGCTTCTATGCTAATATTTTTGAAGGAGCATGAAAAGAAAACACAAGTTAGTTTAAAATTGTTTTATTTCAGTATTTACAAAACCAAACATATATTTCATAATCTAATTTTCAAAACCATTTTCAATAGTTTAATTACTTGCAATATAGAATTTTGTTCTGAACATGATATCAAGTACAAGTTGTAACGTTGTATAATTTTGTTTCGAACATGATACAAAGGCACATGCCAATACATATAAAAGTCAGATAAAAACACAAAGACATGATACTGCAGAGAAAGGAATGTGACTACAGATGCTAGTAATGAGGGCCGCAGTCCCAATGCTATTTACTATAGGCTTAACTGAGACCGTTCCGAAGAGAGATGTTGACACCCATCAGCGAACTAACAACTGACAGGTCATTAAACCTGCGGAGACACTAAGTCCTATGTACTTTTATTTATGCAGTTTTAATAAATACACCCCATTCCATAGTACCGTGCAGCTACTTCAGAATGGTCTCAGTTAAGCGGACGGCCTATAGAACAGCTACAATGTAATGCACAAGATTAGACAGAATGAGCAATGTAATAGTTCATTAGTTTGGAAATAGGGAATATGCATTACATGCATTGTTAAATTAAATACTTATGAACTATAGTAAAAAATTAAAGATTTTTTAAAATATTGATCCGAGACGAAGTTTTAATAGCTTGGAAGTTGAGAATTAGAAAAAGTCCGACGTGCCATCTGACGTCATATAAACGGCGTTTACGTCGGTTTTTCATTCATTTTCGATTGCATTCAATAAACTGTTTGATTCAAAGTTTTTTTTCATGCATATTCCATATTGAGAAAACTAGCTAACAGATGGAACCGCTTCCTTATATTCTTGTCAATGCAATGTGCACCGAGCATAAAATAAAATAGCTGATGTCAATGTCAGAGATGAGCTGTCCACTTCTATGAGTAAACTGTGAATTTCACTGTCACACTCTGCATTCTGTATAGATAATCTTGATAATACTGTCTAGCAGTGGCCGCGGAGGAGTTTCGATGCTCTGTACATGATACTAGGAAACACTTGAAATTGGTACTAGCTTTACAACTTTTTCAGTATAATACTGAAAATAAATATTTATTATTTGTTTTATCTTCACAAACTATATACAAGTTTAAAAGTAACGCAGTCAGTTTCCAGTCTCATAAGACTGAATAATATCACTAATGTTCACAATGGTTTGACAAAGTTCATCATTTACATAATGTTCGCACCACTATTAATACATACATAAACTCACGCCTTTTTCCCATGGGGGTGGGCAGAAACTACTATTAATACATGGGGTTCTCAATATACAGTAACACAATTTACATATTTTCTGGATCACATTATATTTATATAATAATACACAGTACAATTCGTGTATTCCTAAAGGTGTGTTTATACCGGCGAAGCGTGGATAGGATGGCCGAGAATTGAAATTTGTATGGCATAATTGCCATCAACACCCTGATCTTTGGTGTAAAAGATCTCGATGCGCGAGGATGTGCTAGGCGAGAATTTAAATATTGGTTAGTAAAATATTAAACTTTATTTTGCTTAAGAATAGAGTATTTATTTACTTTGTAAAACGGATATATCAATCTCACATCGGCCATCGAAGACCCGAGGTATAGCGATGGACATCTCTCGGTGTAAAAGGGTAAGCGTGATTTCAATTCTCGCCCATCCCATCCTCACGCTTCGCCGGTGTAAAACAGCTTTTAGAAGGGTAGGCAGAGGGGTAAGTATACACATTACACACACAATTTAACGATTTATATTTAAGTTGTCTGTATATCTCTATATGAAAAGAGGTCTTTGCAGTAGGACACTTAAGACGGAACCACACTTACGTGTCGTGGCGCCTTCTGACGCAGTTGATTGGCTGCAAAACTCTTTCAGTCTTATTAATAAAAATGGCGTATTACCAGCTTACTCCGAAGTTACTCTTGGACTAGCTAATCCCGGAGTAAGTAAAGATTAACATAGGTTTAGCAATGTTATTAACAAACATGGAATAACCTCGGACTAACTATTCATTTGTTACTCTTGGATTTACGCGTAAGCTATGGCAACCCAGTTCAATTTAAAAGTAAAAGAGCGAACCAGTGAATGAAACCAAGAAATTTGATGACATATAGTAGAAAAAGAAAGAAAAATAGCGGATAAAGTGACATCTGTCATACTTAAATCGCTTATAATAAAATATTATAAATGCGAAAGGAACTCTGTCTGTCTGTCTATTACTATTTCTCGCTTAAACCGCAGAACTGATTTTGGATGGAGTTAGTCATTGAGATATTATGTATTACATAATTACCTCAATGAAGTTAGTTTGAGACTATGGGAAGGACATACGATAATTTTTATCCCGAAAACCATCCTTATGGGGGTGGCAAGGAAGGTCGAAATTTGGATGGTGAACTAATAATTTCTCAAGTAAGGCGGCCCTCACATCCACAATATAATTAGTGCGACATTAAAAATAGGCTATTAGGAGTACTAATGCTACGCAGACGAAGTCACGGGCAACAGCTAGTATTTAATATTCGTAGTGCTTTGATACATCTGATAACGAGTGTATCTCTCATACTAATGTTAGTAAAATACCTAATATTAAACACATCTTCATGCCAATTCCTGAAATAGTGTTGCCTGTCTAGTACAATATATATATTAAACTAAAAATTTTCATCATCAAATCTAAACAAACAAAATGTCATTCAAAAATAATAAATGTAGTCACCATGGATACACTCTTAATCCAACCTTACTCCGACCTAAAACTAGCTAGCACCATGGAATAACTTTTAGTCCAAGACTAGAGTCAGATTAGTATAATCTCTCCTTATTCCGTGTTTATTAATACGGAAATTTGTTAGTACCAGCCTAATGCTTGGAATAAAGTTAATCTTGCCTTAGTCCACGTTTATTAATAAGACGGTTAGTGATATGACGTAGGCTGAAACAGAGACGTTTGATTGGTGTATCCCGCGCCACGCCACGCCACGACACGTAAGTGTGGGTCCGCCTTTACCGGGTGATAATATTATTATTGAGTCCATATATCAAACTTCTACTGCACTTGTACTGTTTGCAAGATAAGTTAAAATGACGATAATAAATACACTGCATATGGCTCAAAATCGCTTGACATTAATAACACTTAACTTTTTCTCACATGGCTAAATATTGGACTGCTATAAGCGTCTATGGAAACTCCCTGTATTTGAATAAATTAGGACTAGCTTTACATCCAAGCTGCACGTGTCCGTTTCCTCTCAGCGGCTCGTTGCTGCTCAAATTTCTTGTTGCGCTTGCGTCATATACCTCCTATGTTACCAAGATTTGCCGGGCCAACTGTTGCAGGGTCCAAGTTATTTGGGTCAATGTAGGTCTGAAATTACAACGGTAAAATAAATATTATAATCCTGACCGAATTTCGGTGATAGTGGGCGATCTCCCAACAGAGAATTAGTCAAATATGCAAGTGTTTAGTATCTTCAGTGCACAAGTGTTTAATTACTCTCATGGTCTAATGGGAATGGGGTGTAATACAACAAAACCAGGGAAGATCAGTCGTAGAACCAACTGCTTCACGCGCTTTTCCTATCTCACTCGCACGTTTGCTTAGTCATCCCCACTTTCCCCCACACAGATATAAACAATCTCATGCGCAATTGCGCACCGCATCATTATTACGAGAGCCGCTGGCGAGTGTAGACGTGTTGAATTGTGGTCATTTAGTGCGTGTACGAGCCTGTGAATTGCCCCACAATAGTACCGGTCACTACAGGACACAAACTGTGCCACGAAAAGCTAACTTCCAAATTCCGGGTTGCTAATGAGATATTCCTAATACAAAAACCCAATAATTGAAAACAATAACTGAAAATCGAAGCCAGTACCCCACATTCAGCCGTCGTATTGGCGTCCTCGGCACCATCAATGGTGACAAAATATAAAAAAATGCATTAGAATGAGCAGCAAAATGACAGGCAGTGAGCAATGATTGGCATGAAAATGATTTATGGAATATCTCCGTAATCACCGATTTCTAAATTGAGAATTTGAGGTTAAGGCCAATTTTGACAGGTTTTCATTCTAAAGTAGAGTGACTAGTCCCAACTTGAAACTCTTAAATCAGAATATATATTATTCAATTCAATCTTTTATTTAAATAAGCTTTTCTCGTATTCTTCTCAGCAAACTCTTTCATTTGATACACATATCATGGCAGTGCATAAAAATTACTAGTCCGCCATATTGGATTTAGAATGACGTCACGTAGTTAACCATGCATTGTCATCCAAACTAAATGTGTTTGCAAAATTTCATCTTAATCAGTGATTTGACCCAAACATACTTACATACATACATTGCAAGTTAAATAAAAGCTTTTAATAAAAAAAGGTGTCATGTCTTACATAAGTTTGGTCCTTGTTAGTAGCCTGCAGCTCTAGTATGTCGTTCTGTATATCCACGCTGAGCTCCTGTACGGGCACGGTCTCCGTTCGCCAGTACACGTTCTGATGTTTAGTCATGCGGTTCCGACGTTTGTGTTGTTTGAGGTGGACCTGGAATATGGTAAACAATTATCGGTATTTATGTTACGAAATGCGATATAGATTTATAAGACGGAAAAGTTAGTCGGTTCCAAAAACGATCCAGGGAAAATGCTATAATAATATATCGTGACTAGCTGACCCGGCAAACGTTGTTTTGCCATATAATTTCAAAGATTCCCAAAAATTGTGCATGTGCTGAGTTTTTTTAGCATTATTAACTGTCGTTTAAAAATAAATAAGAAATAATAAATGTATGAAAATATTCTGGAAAGGTTTATACAGGTAACATAATGGTTGTTGTTGGCGGGAGCTCGTGACACGTGTTGAATACTATTGATTTATATGAGATCACTTAATTAACTGAATGTGAGAACTATCTTGAGCAAAATGGCACCTTCCTACCTTACTCTACATACCTACCTACCCTACCCTACATACCTTCCTACCTTACCCTAAATACCTAACTACCTACCCTACATACCTACCTACCCAGCGCTCCATTCCTCTTTCAGTCATATACCACATCCCCACACACTTACAATAAATCAATAATTTTTATTTTTTTTCAGATATTGCTATTAAAAAATAGGGTTTGGTGGTAGAAGGGTGAAAATTAAGGTTGTATGTATTGTTTAATGCCGAATCACAAAGAAATACATGGACATCCCACCCATACGCACAAAACGTTTTGGGGACACTTTTATTATGCGTACAGCTAAAGAGTGGAATTCCCTGCCGGAATCTGTGTTTCCCGATAGCTACAATCTAGGGGTCTTTAAGTCAAGAGTGAATAGGTTTCTTCTAGGCAAGCGTGCTCTATCGTCGACCACATCATCGCTTACCATCAGGTGAGATAGTGGTCAAGCGCAAGCCTATAGATAATAAAAAAAAAAAAAAAAAAAAAAAAAAATTTTTACCAAAAAAAAAAAATTGTGTTGGGTCACCCTTATCACTTCGGGCTATGAAAAATAGTTAACGTCCTATTCTCAGACCTACTGAATATACACACAAAATTTCATAAGAATCGGTCAAGCCGTTTCGGAGGAGTTTTGTTACAAACATTGTGATACGAGAATTTTATATATTAGATTAGATCAGGCAATCAGATTTTGAGGAGTAATGTGATACGATAATTTGATTTACACTTGAATAAGGCTGTTATAGTACCTATAGAATAGTAACTAGTACAGCACAACAAATTAACTGTGCACCACGCTGGAATGCACGCCCTGGCTCGAACGCCAAAAGCGAGACTCAAACGCCAATAGTGAAACTCGATCGCCACTAGCGACATTCGAACCATTAGCGAGACTCGAAGGGCAAAAGTAACTAGAACGCCAATAGCGAAAGTCGAAACGTCAGAATGAAGTCACAGCACCCGGTGCACAATCTTTAGTAATTTATTCATGAACAATAATTATGTATCTGAACATTTACACAAAATAAATAAAAATTGCAATTATTGTCACAAAAACAAAACCATTCATTTTACATTTCAATTCAATTACATACATGCCATATATTATATAACAATCACAAAATATCCAATTATCAGCAAAGTACTACAATTCTTTGTGTCAAATTAAAATCTATTCATTTAAAATTTCGTCAATACAGTTAAATTGATCGTGATAAAACATACCTTCTTGACATGCGTGTTGACCATAGACTTGAGATGGAACAGCGCCGGACATAGAGGACAGCGGCGCGTGGGAGCCGTGTGCGCGCACAGTGCGTGCTGGTTGCGGCGGTTCACCGACACGAAGCCGCGCCCGCAGTCCTGGGAGCGAATTGCTATTGGTTAACACAGGGCAAACCCTTCATAGGCAGCAGTGGCGTAGCGTGGTGGCGTTTTGCTACTTTTCTTTACTAATGTTTTTTTTTTTAAACACTCTGTTTTCTTATTCTTCTCAGCAAACGCTTTCATTTGATACCTATATCATGACAGTGCACAAAAAATAACGAGTCCGCCATCTTCGATTTAGAATGACGTCACTAAGCTAAACATGCATTGTCAACCAAACTAAACGTGTATGCAAAATTTCATCTTAATCGGTGGAGGATAACTGCTTAAAAATTCAGTTACAAGATTTGACCCGAACACACATACATACATATACACAATAGGTAGTGGCAGCAAATTTCTGGTCGGCCCTGGTAAGCAGAAGCCCACGCTACGCCACTGATAGGCAGTACCCTAACCAGGGAAGTAAAGGATCATACTACAGCAGCGCTTCACCATCTTAGTACAACTACAGATAGTGTAGTACTCACATTACAGATGTAAGGCCTCTCGTTGTTGTGCAGTCGCTGATGCCACATCAAGGCGCGTTCGTCCACAAAATGTTTGCCACACGTAGAACACATGCAGCGCTTCACCATCTTAGTACAACTACAGATAGTGTAGTACTCACATTACAGATGTAAGGCCTCTCGTTGTTCTGCAGTCGCTGATGCCACATCAAGGCGCGTTCGTCCACAAAATGTTTGCCACACGTAGAACACATGCAGCGCTTCACCATCTTAGTACAACTACAGATAGTGTAGTACTCACATTACAGATGTAAGGCCTCTCGTTGTTGTGCAGTCGTTGATGCCACATCAAGGCGCGTTCGTCCACAAAATGTTTGCCACACGTAGAACACATGCAGCGCTTCACCATCTTAGTACAACTACAGATAGTGTAGTACTCACATTACAGATGTAAGGCCTCTCGTTGTTCTGCAGTCGCTGATGCCACATCAAGGCGCGTTCGTCCACAAAATGTTTGCCACACGTAGAACACATGCAGCGCTTCACCATCTTAGTACAACTACAGATAGTGTAGTACTCACATTACAGATGTAAGGCCTCTCGTTGTTGTGCAGTCGCTGATGCCACATCAAGGCGCGTTCGTCCACAAAATGTTTGCCACACGTAGAACACATGCAGCGCTTCACCATCTTAGTACAACTACAGATAGTGTAGTACTCACATTACAGATGTAAGGCCTCTCGTTGTTGTGCAGTCGCTGATGCCACTTCAAGGCGCGTTCGTCCACAAAATGTTTGCCACACGTAGAACACATGCAGCGCTTCACCATCTTAGTACAACTACAGATAGTGTAGTACTCACATTACAGATGTAAGGCCTCTCGTTGTTGTGCAGTCGCTGATGCCACATCAAGGCGCGTTCGTCCACAAAATGTTTGCCACACGTAGAACACATGCAGCGCTTCACCATCTTAGTACAACTACAGATAGTGTAGTACTCACATTACAGATGTAAGGCCTCTCGTTGTTGTGCAGTCGCTGATGCCACATCAAGGCGCGTTCGTCCACAAAATGTTTGCCACACGTAGAACACATGCAGCGCTTCACCATCTTAGTACAACTACAGATAGTGTAGTACTCACATTACAGATGTAAGGCCTCTCGTTGTTGTGCAGTCGCTGATGCCACATCAAGGCGCGTTCGTCCACAAAATGTTTGCCACACGTAGAACACATGCAGCGCTTCACCATCTTAGTACAACTACAGATAGTGTAGTACTCACATTACAGATGTAAGGCCTCTCGTTGTTGTGCAGTCGCTGATGCCACATCAAGGCGCGTTCGTCCACAAAATGTTTGCCACACGTAGAACACATGCAGCGCTTCACCATCTTAGTACAACTACAGATAGTGTAGTACTCACATTACAGATGTAAGGCCTCTCGTTGTTGTGCAGTCGCTGATGCCACATCAAGGCGCGTTCGTCCACAAAATGTTTGCCACACGTAGAACACATGCAGCGCTTCACCATCTTAGTACAACTACAGATAGTGTAGTACTCACATTACAGATGTAAGGCCTCTCGTTGTTGTGCAGTCGCTGATGCCACATCAAGGCGCGTTCGTCCACAAAATGTTTGCCACACGTAGAACACATGCAGCGCTTCACCATCTTAGGCTTTGTGGCAGGAGTCCCTTTCTTCTTGTAGATGTTTTGTCTGGGAAGTGATGGGTAGAGAGTGATATTATTTTATAATAATTGTGTGGATATAAGAACTATAAAACATTAAAACTGTTTAGATGCAGTTGAATAACAGTATTTTAGTTGCTGCTAACCAGAGATTTATATACAGAGCGACTGCCCATCTGACCCCACAACCGCGTCGTATGTTACTGCATCACATAACACGATATCTCATGGTAAGACGGCTTGTCTGACTTTCTTATGAATCTGACTACCCGTAACATCGACCACACAGCTACTAGACGCCTAATGCTTGATCTAATACATCAAATCAATTCTGTCAACTAGCTGAGGTATGAGGAACGGGGTACTGCGCTCTGATTGGTCCTTACCAAGGTCATTACCCCTCAATAAGGATGTAAAACCAGGAAAGTATCTATATTTTTTTAAATAGTAATTGTACTTAATTGTTTATAATTAATATTACCTATTTTATAGTCTATCTTTCTATATATATATATAATAATAGGGAAAGTATGTTTGTTTGTTCCTTATAGACTCCGGAACGGCTGGATCGATTTTAATTAAATTTGACATGGAGATAGTTTGCGACCCTGCGAAGGACATATGATAGTTTGTATTCACTTGGGATGATAAAACACTTTATACGCGGGCGTAACCTCGGGCGGAAGCTAGTTAATTATACTTAAAGTAATAACATAAAATGTTAAAACTAAAAACAAAATTCTAAAGGTAACACTTTTTTCGGAGGTTCGTTCTTAAATAGTAATAATAAATATTAGTAAACTAGTGCGAGTCGGACTCGCGCACGAAGGGTTCCATACCATTATTGCAAAAAACGGCAAAACATCACGTTTGTTGTATGGGAGTCCCACTTAAATATTTATTTTACAACAGAGATACATCATCTGTGAAAATTCAATTGTCTAGCTATCACGGTTCATGAGATACAGCCTGGTGACAGATGAACAGACAGACGGACTCGGAGTCTTAGTAAAAGGGTCCCATTTTTACCCTTTGGGTAAGGAACCCTAAAAACGTAATCAGTTAATCGTTTCGAAAATTAACAAACTATTTAATTTAATGCCTTTATTTCTAAAAATAGTTTGTACTACGTTTCAAGTTCTATCGATAACAGATTTGGGCATAGGTGGTGCATCACTAGTTTTGTTTACGAAATTATAGAGGAGAAGAATAGCGTATAAACATCTTTAAAAAGAAAGAGACGCAAACATGCAGTGGGCGTTTTCACCTACAAACATGACCAGTATAATATGAACTCCGATAAATAATATCAGAAAATAAATCTAAATATGTTTAAGTAAGTATTAAATTATCAATGAAATGTTATGCCATTTGCCCGGAATCTCGAAGTCTGGCTGCTGGCACACAAATGTATTGTCCATTATAATATTTATTAAAAAAAAAATTGTTGACTGACGCGGAAGTGTTTACGGCTCGGTCGCTACTAATTCGAAATTGTCGAGTCGATCGGACTACCAGACACCCCACCCATACGCACCAAATGTTTTGGAAACACTTTTATTATGCGTACAGCTAAGGAGTGGAATTCCCTGCCACAATCTAGTGAATAGGTTATTTCTAGGCAAGCGTGATTCCCGTCGACCACATCATCGCTTACCAACAGGTGAGATAGTGGTCAAGCGCGAGCCTAGCGAATAAAAAAAAAAAATGATTTATATACAGAGCGACTGTCTATCTGATCCCCAGTGCCTTGTTGACAGACTGTGTAACACGACACGATACCTCGTGGTTGGACTGCTTGTCTGACTTTCGCGCTTCTGAGTCTGATTACCCTTAACGACTTTCAAAGATTTACCAATGATAGACCGCACCACAGATATAAATCTAACTAGATGACGCAAGTGACTCCGTCTATATGAAAACCTAGCGTGTTTACTTACCAATGAAAGAAAACATTTCCAATGCCTCCGCCAACTTTTTCTATGCAGTTTTTACAGCTCAATATGGCATAATTAGTCTTATTTCTACATTTCGGTGGATTTCTCAGATCAGGAAAAGCTCAGATTACAATCATTTATCGTAATTTTACTCCGTTTTTTGACACGCGAAATACATACAGTCGCGTCATCTATACTCCATTTGAAATAACGTTAGAAATTTCTACAACCCTTTTTGACAGTCCGTTCAACCGATTCTGAGTTCTATTCCGTAAGCATAAGGATGGCATAAAAAACTTAAACCTGTTACCAATACCAAGTCTTTACCACAGCTGCCATTTGTCATATCACCAATGCAATAGAAGTCAAAATCGATTGAACGGTCTGTAAAATAAGATTATTGAAATGTCTAATATTATATCAAATCGAGTATAGTTAGATTTATATCTGTGGACTGCACCTTTTCTCGGTATGAAAATGTTGTTCACCCTTTCAAGGCCTGACCACGGCATGCTTAGCTTCACCTTGACTTATCAACCCGTGTGGCTGTAACATATACCTCTCCAAAGTCTAAATCTATACTAATATAATAAAGCTGAAGAGTTTGTTTGAACGCGCTAATCTCAGGAACTACTACTGGTTGGAATTGAAATATTCTTTTTGTGTTGCATATTCCATTTATCGAGGAAGGTTATAGGCTATATAACATCACGCTACAACCAATAGGAGCCGAGCATAAATGAAAAATGTTGCACAAACGGGCAAAAATATTCCTTTTTGAGAGCTTTTGTTACGTGCGCTGCGTAAACGGTTTAAGTTACGCAAATATAATGTATCATGGAATTGTTCTTCTATAAAATAGTAGTGTTCTTTAGTAGTAGGGTAGGTAGAGTAGGGTAGGGTAGGTAGGGTAGGGTAGGTAGGGTAGGGTAGGTAGGGTAGGTAGGGTAGGTAGGGTAGGTAGGGTAGGTAGGGTAGGTAGGGTAGGGTAGGGTAGGTAGGGTAGGGTAGGTGGGTAAGGTAGTTATGGGAAATAAAAAAATTTGGGTAGGTAGGTAGGTAGCCAGTTGACGGGAGCGAAGCCGCGGGGGTCAGGTAGTAGGTAATAAAGTAATAAAAATTCATACTTGTAAGTCCCGGTCTCCATGTTCTCCTCATGCTTCTTGATGTGCATGTCGAAGCTCATCTCACCCTTGTACATGCGGCCGCAGTAGTAGCACGTGAACTTCTTGTAATGCTTCGTGTCGTAGTGCTGACGGAGAGACTCCTCATCCTTCAGGATCTTGCCGCATTTCTCGCAGATGTGCGCGTTATCGGTCTGGAAACACAAGATGGATATTATTAGCATTTTCTCGATCGTTTGGTGTGGCGACACTTGGGGTGGCCTATGTCCAGCAGTGGATGATGATAGTTTTGCCCACAGCTTCGCGTCTCGTGGCCTTAGCCATAGGTAGTGTGCTTTTTTTCCAGGAAAAAATTAGCCAAAGCATGGGGTCCCAGCGGTGATGCACTATTAGTAGGGATGTTATAAACTCACATAAGTGATATTCTTCAACCTCTCATGACGCTTGAGATGCTTGATGATGGTGACTCTCTTCTTGAACACCATGTTGCACAGACCACACTGGTGGATGTTGGTGTGCATCTTCAGATGGTTGTGGTACTCTTGCTCGTCTTCTGTTAGGGCTTTACAGACCTGGAATAAAAAAATACAGAGGAAGAATGTGTTAGTAGTAAGAATAGTATATAAGGTGTTCAGAAAAACTGGTAAAAACATCTAAAACACTTGGAAATAGTAAAGAGCGATTCTCCAAAGCATGGTATCACCTCGCTGGCAGGCAGCATATAGAGACAGCATTACAATATAATAGGCGCAGGCCACATAGAAATGGCGTTTTATATTTTATTTTATAATCTTGTGTCTAAACGTTCATATTTCGAAACGAATTTCTTAGGCAATGTACATATAGATATAATAATATATATAATATATATTGTTAATAGACAAGGTAGGTACACCAAAAAAATAATTTTATTGAAGCTGGCTTTTCGATGCACAAGTTACGGATCGGTGCTGTTTTTGTATGATATTTACTACAGCACAGCCATTGTAACCAACTTCAGTGCGGCCAAGAAGTTTGGCGAGAACTATATCATGCTTTCTGTGATCCTGTCACACAAACCTCTTTTAGTAAGACTACAAAATAAACTAAAAATTACTCAACATACCTCACAAACATATAAAACAACATCATGTTCCATTTTCATGTGCTCCTTCAGTTTCGAAATAAACCTGTATTTGACAGGACACCGAGTGCACATCTTCTGTGACATTGGTCCTCTTTTCCTCCCTCGTTTAGGCGGATCCTGTTTGTATTCCCTCTCCTTAGGGGTCCGTACTACTTTTGCCATTTTAGTCTGCCCTACAATTGACTTATTGAATGTTTTGTTATATTTCTTTGCTTCAGTATCCCCAAGCAAGGTTAGACCCCCATTTGGTTGCATGCGGTAAAACAAAGTTTTTCCATCAACCACTACTACAACATTGTCTTCTTCCTCTTTTTCTACCACTTCAGTTTTAATTTTCACAGGTTCTGCTGTCTCACTCTTTCTGTCTTTGCCTATTGCTTCTAAATTAAAATCGTAAATAGGTGTTTGAGTCAGAACTTCAGGTAATGATATGCAAAGCGTATTGTTTGTTATTTCTTCGGGCAACACGATTTCATCTAAGTTATTGAGAAGTTCATTGGTATAAAAGTCGATGATTTCATGACTTCTTTTAGATAATAAGTAGAACTTGTAAGCCATGGATGCCATCATGAAGCAGTTGACGCAAACATTGTAGTTATCAGCGTAAGATATCTGAAAATTACCATTTTTAAGTATACAAAGAACGAAAATTTTGCTTTTTAGTATCATCAATATTTAGGTTTCTTCAGTAAAGATTAAGCAAGCCAAAAGTTTAATTAAGGCAGGAATATTGTATGTGGAGCTAACTTAGCTGGTGATTTGGTAAATTGCACTTTTATGAACTGATTCATGGATAACGGCTTACCTCAACATCGCACATGATCCGGAGCACGTCTGCTATGCAATACTCCTTGTCATATTTACAAACTTTCGTAAAAATACTCTCGTATTGATCCCGAAGCGGCTTCAGACAATTTATGCACAAGTTTTCCCCAAGCGTTCCATTTGATAGGTGTTTTAGCACCAGCTTCAAGTCCAGGGTATTTGCCATGTTCCCAGACGATCATTACAGCAACTCCTAGTAAGAAAACAGTTTAGAGCACACATTTTCCCAAACAATTAAAACAATGTCGTACAAAATTCAGAATTTACCACCAAATAAGCTTAAGATGCGTTCTGTGAAATAAACACGATCACGAAGCTGATTTACTAAAAGATCCGTTCAATTTTGCTTTTTTGACGCCATGTTGTAAGTTAAAAGTGAACGCGATTCGACTAATGTTTTATTTAGTCGATTAGATTTTTTAAGTCCACAAATTATTTTCTTCTATTAATTAACTATTATGTTCTTCTATTATACTTAATTCTTCAATATTGGGCCTTAGGCCCAGTTTCTTGATCCGTAGTTAACCTAACCAATGGTTATATGCTAACCAATAAAACTAAAGGCGCTTTACTTTGTGTAAATTATTTCATCACCACTGCTCTCAAAGCGGTGAAGGAAAACATCGTGAGGAAACCGGCATGTCTAAGACCCAAAAATTCGAAGACGTGTGACATCCACCAACCCGCACTGGGCCCGCGTGGTGGATTACGGCCCATCCCCTCTCACAGAGAGGAGGCCTGTGTCCCAGCAGTGGGAACATTAATAGGCTGATGATGTGCGTTATTTCATCAATTGTTAGCCTATCAAATGGTGAAATAAGTTGGAGAATTAATTATTTGACCATTTGTTAGACTAAAAATTGATGAGTTAAGGCGTCTTACCGACATTCGAAGCCTTTGGTTAGCATATTTTTAACCATTGGTTGAGTTAACTAGGGATAAAAAACTGGGCCTTACCTAGCGGACCCAGCTTAGACGTCTGCTACTGGCCACACGTCTTGTAGCAAATAAATAAAATTTTAATGAATGGGCATCGACTAAGTTCTACTCCTATTAACGTTAACGCTTGACTATTTTAGTCTGTAGAAGGCGTTTTTTCTGTTCTGTGATTTTAGTCGATTAAAAAGTACAACCAAAATTACAGATACAAAATGAGAAATATTATTATCTGTCAAAATTATAGTGCAAAGTGGATTGAATGTTTAGATTTTATTAATTTGCACTATAATTTAAAATTTGATACAATTAAAGTATTTATCAGTGTTTTAAATTAAGCATACAACCCATTAATACTTGTATTAGTTAAAATACCTAAAAACTATTTGTACGACTTACGTATCAAAGTAATTTTCCGAATAATCAGTGGTGTGAGCTAATTACCGATTCTTGTATTAAAATTACGTTCAATACTCGGTGACTGAAGATAATGAGGCAATTTCCCGGTCGTGGCTTTAGCCAAGGAAATGATAAGAATACGCTTTGAAAGCTGTAATGTTCCGAATTTATTTGATCGAAGTTGATAATGGATACCATTAAGTAAAGGGACACTGATTGTATGCAATAAATTTTTCTAACATGTAAGTACCTACGACCTTGAAGGTCATATTTGATTTTACTACCGTTTAGAGCTAACTAGCCATTCCTGCATTTTTATTGTATATTGATCATCCAGGTAACAAAAAGAATTTTGTTGACAGAAATTTAATAATATTTATTTTTAAACAAACTTTTCTTTGTATAATTTAAACATCCTATTTTTTATTTAACGCATGCTTCATAGACTGCAATTATTGCTCTATTTACCATCAAAATAAATTTCTGCTTTTAACACAAAGTTGGTGAATTGGTATTTTTATTATTGTAGATAAAATGCAAACAATACCCTGGCACTGATTATTTTATTATTAGGCTATAAATTTTACTGTAAATGAGACCTGATAGTGCATAAAGCTGAAATAGTAAAAGTAGAGTAGCTAGCATTAGTAGTAATAGCTTCGTTGCTGTACTTTTGTGCATGAAATTTTTTCCTTCCCTGGTCCTATTACTTAGGGTCGTCTCCTCACTTTCCTGTAAATGCTCTGTCTTGGGTTGTCTGTTCAAGCAATTGGGCTTCCTTGAGGTATCTTTCTATATTTTAAATTTAAATCCATACTGATCCATACCAGGGTGCGCAAATATAACCTTATTAGATGTTATTTGTTTGAGCCATTTGGGTTGAAACATTAGGTCCATGGGGTCTGAGTGTGCATTGAGTTATTTGAGACATAAGCACAAAGCTCGTTGACCAGAGGGCTGGCCTTTTCTTCGGCCAGAGTAACAGCATTGACATCCAATGCAGCAATGCTGTCAGCATGCTGGGCAAGTTTCCCATTGACATTGATGTGGATGAATTTTTTGATGCACAGTGAGGCCTTTTTCTCTCCCCTTTGTATATAGACTTGTTTTTTTTTTGCGTATTCAATTGCATATTTGTTACATTGTTCTTCAGAAAGGCAAGGTGCGCAGTACTCATAACCGGCGTGTGTGTATGACAAGATGTATGAATGTGAGTGAAGCAAAAGAAGTATGTAAGGATCGTAGCAGGTGGCGTTCTGTAGTTTCTGCCTACCCCCATGGGGAAAAGGCGTGAGTTTATGTATGTATGTATAGATAAATATAAAAAATCCATACTATTAAATAGTACATTTCATGTCATGCATAAAAAGTCGAGAATTTAACACGAGCGATTTAGCCAATTTCGACGAGAGAGAGAGCGAACTTCGAAAGCTACATGTGAGTGTTAAAATAAAGACTTTTTATGCGAGACACGAATGATTATTTTTCTACTACCTGATGAGATTACTTAATAAAATGCAAATAAGTTCCAACAACAATTTACTAGATACGTTCAGACTAAAAACCACAGACTATATACACACAATTAACGCGCGCTTTTTCGAGATGTAACAGGTTCAGTATCATTCTGCCAGTTACATAATGATCCATACAAAAGTAATTCCGTAACTGTTATTATGTAATTTTGTTTTTTTTAATTTTGATTTTATAATCTTGTCTAAATGTTCATATTTCGAAACGAATATCTTAGGCAATGTGTTACATAATAGACAAGGTAGTGGAAAAAGGTATTATAAATGCGAAAGTAACTATCTATTTCTCAACTTTTCAAGTCTTAACAGATGTGTTTTGCAGTTAAAAAGTTCTTTGCAGAACTAACCTATTTACAGATTTATTTAACACATGCCACAAAATTTTAAGAGGAAACGGGGACAGAGAGCCCCGACTGAATTTCCTTAGTAAAAAGTCATAAATCGAGGTTTGGCTCTCGCCTATTTCCTCCTCCAATATTGGACCAATTTAAAGATATTCCGTAAACTGGAAATTTATGATATATACTATATCCTTATGTTTTTCTTTTTGATGATACATTATCTTTAGAAGCACTAGAACCCTCACAAAATGCTCAATATTGCGCTGCCAACAGAGGCTTAGTGTACAAATTTGACAAATATATATGAAAAAAGGCTAACAGGGACATATTATATATCTTACTTTACCAGTTTACGGAATATCTTTTAAATTGGTCCAATATTGGAGGAGGAAATAGGCGAGAGCTAAACCTCGATTTATGACTTTTTACTTAGGAAATTCAGTTTGCGCTCTCTGCCCCCGTTTCCTCTTAAAGACTTGGGTCAGAGAAATACAGCCTAGCAGGGCTGTCATGTCCCACAAGAAGGTATTGCAAATGTAAATGGCTCGGTTTGACCATATTGACCGAATAGGGATCAAACTTGCTGCTTACCCAGTCTGTAGTAAAGCATTTTGGTCCCTGGCTAAGTCGGTCGAGTCAAACTTCTGCCGTCCTCCCTACCACCACTGCTGAAGCCCGACGGCTCACTGGCCCACTCCACGGAGGAGATAGCAAACTAATTTGCCTCTCTTCCTGCGAAATCTTAGCGTCTGCACTCTAGTGAAGCGCGGCCCCCTCTTTCTCCTGGTGGATGTGAACAAGAGTAGGGATCCCGACGGGATACCAGCAATTTTTCATAGAACTTCTGCGCCTGAACTGTCTCCGACCTTGATACGCCTATTTCGCCTTGCATCATATAATATCATGGCAACAAAAACCCGTATCCAAGAAGGGCTGACTACAACCCATCTCACAATAACTTATCCTGTAGGCTTTATAAGCAGATGAGAAGCTTTGTGTGCCGTTTTGTTGTTCGTACTTTGTAGGTAGGTACCTAACATCCATAATCTATAAGAGCATAGATCATGTACTAAATGTTAAGCTTCTGGCATACCTGGAAGCTAACTACATCCTAGGTGACCGCCAATACGGATTTGGCTGAAATCGGTCCACTGGGGATCTTCTAGCGTATGCCATTCACATCTGTAGTGAAGCTATTGAAAGGTAAATTGCTTGCCTTCAACCTCGACATTTCGAAGGCTTTTGGTAGGGTCTGGTACGAAAGCCTTAGGTATTGCTAAGCTTCTTTCATTCGGTTTGCCCGGTGGTCTGTGCAGACTTTCTGAGAGATCGGTCCATTCGAGTGGTTATCGATGGCTGCTCTTCGGACCAATAGGATATTAATGCCGGGGTCCCTAAGGGGTCGGTACTCTTAGCAACATTATTCCTGCTGCACATAAACGATCTGCTACTATCTTTGGATATGCAGACGACAGCGCTTTTGCTGAGAGATACTTGTCCAGCGCACATGGTCTCAGATTCGGCCTCTCCGTGAGGCCATGCGGCGTATCCTTAAAGGCAGTCTCCCAATGTGGCGATGCCAATCTGGTCAAGTTCAATGCAGCTAAAATCCAGGCATGTCTTTTTTTCGCTTAAAACGAGCCAATTCTACCCGGCTCCTGTCTTTCCGAGTTGTAACCGTGCGGATAATTGACCATCTTGAGCTTCTTGCGTTACGTTGACATTGACCCTCAATTTTGGCCCATAGGCAAAGGCTCAGCTGACTGCCAAAAAGTTGGGTATCCTTGCATAGGAGAGACGATACTTCACGCCAGAACAGCTGCTCAATTTGTATCAAGCGCAAATCGATCATGGATAGAGTACTGTTCTGATCTCTGGGACGGATCTACCAAATGCCAGCTTGATGCACTTGATCTGATCGAAAAAGGGGCCAAGAAGCTCATCAGCAATGAGGCACTGGTCGAATCAAAGCTCCAGACTCCAGAGCCTTGAACATCGTCGCCGAATTGCCAGCTTGTCTGTTTTTATCGGTTACATTTTGGGGATTGTGCGATGGAATTGCATGATTTAATGTCTCCTAGCCCGTTCCATCATCGGACTTCATGACGTACTTCGACGCTCCATCGGAACATGGTGGACATCCTACCCATGAGTACTCATACGTTTTAAGAATACTTCCACTGTGCGTACAGCTAAGGACTGCAATTTCCTGCCGTAGTCTGTGTTTCCCGATAGCTAGGTTATTTCTAGGCAAGCGTGCTTCACCGTCGACCACATCATCGCTTACCATCAGGTGCACTAGTGGTCAAGCGCGAGCCTACCTGTACAAAAAAAAAGTGTGATAGTGGTTGCATATGACAATTCTATAGCATTTGGTATCTTTGGGATTGAACGTGTTGCCAGTCCTTGCTCTTGTGTAATAGATGTGACATTTTTGTATACTATCAGTTGCTACAATCTTGAGGTGGTTCTTGTTGATAATTTTATATGTTAGGCACTGGTCTCACTCGCCGACGAGTAAGCGATTAGATATCGATTATTTTCTCGCTGAAGAAACGTAAAAACATAAGATCCCGTGTCAATAAAAGAAACACATAATTATAGTATTAGTTGGCCGCTGGCTGTTCACGCTGCCGGCGAGAACTCTCTCACCATAAGTTTATCGCAGCGACAAGAGCTGTCAAAGTTATACTCGCTCAGCGATGCTCGCTTGGCGGTCAGAATTCACACCGAGACATTCACATTAACCAGCGGTCATTTCTACCTACAGTGTGACCGTCTCGAGCGAGTGGTACGAGTAATCGCCTGTCGCACAATAACATTCGCTTATATCCGAGCAACAAAATTATCGGAACTACACACTCGCTTCTTGCTGCTCGCCAACTCGTTTTTAGGATACCGTACCCGAAAGATCCAAACGGAGCCCTATTGCTGTTACTCACGTGTATGTCTGTCCGTCTGTCTGTTCGTCGTCTGTCACACAATTTTGTTCCGAAGAATTTTTTGACTTCCCATTGACCTATGGACTTTAAATTTTGTGATAATGTTTATTATTATGTATGTTTTAGTAACAAATATATTAAAAAATCAGATTTTTCTAGACGGAATCCTAAATGTGCGAATTCCATCACGCACTTGGTCGTTTTTTAGTTTTTAGCTTTACTCGCTACTCGCTGATCGTCGGCGGTGAGACGAGTGCCTCAGGTTTAAAGTGTCTACAGCTGTTCCCAGTAGTTCAGTGAGCTTGTTTAAGGTTTAAGACAATTGTTTTCTCAAAAGATTACATTAATCGCTTACAGAGAAAATACAATAATAAGTAAACAAAATAACCGATTAGCGTTTTTAGTGGGGTAGATGTTAAAAATGTTAGTGGAAATTGTGTATAGTGCGGCGCGAACAATACTTGTTTGTTAAGGCCTATGGCCTTAACAAACAAGGCGTTTGAATAAAGCGAGAATTTATCAGTTTTATACATTGTTTTAGGATTTTACAAATAAAACATTTTTAAGTTTATTGTTAAACATCCTCAATTCCATACAAAATTATAGGGGTTCCTCAGGTGAATCTGTTATTTTTCTGCGCTTTGGTTCCTTTGTATTGGAACTCGTTGCTAGGATGAAGGCTTGATGTTGTAACTGTTCTCTGGTTCATCGCAGCAGTGTTTGTTATTAGAGCTTGATACTTTGTTGCGTGCTCGTATCAAGCTCTGACAACAAACAATGTATGTGATCTCACAAAGAGGCTTGAGTGAAATGCTTGTTGCTCTAGTTTTCTTCTGTTTCCAGTAGCATTCACAGCCACAGAAGCCTGGTCACTGGTGTCTTCGATAGTGGATTTCACACTCACCAGCCCGGGCGCCGGATCGCACGACAAATCATATTCCTTATTCTTTTCATTTAAAAATGTAATGGGGTGTGCCCAGTGTATCACAGCCACTTAGTTTGGAACGTATTTAATGCCTCTTGGCCGGTGGTAGCCATTGGCAGGTTATTATATAGTATCGGCGTTGTTGCTCATTTAGAACCACCCGGGGGCTCGTGTAGGGTGGGCCTAGGAGAAGGTGGTAAATCGGACGCGAGCAACAACACCCCCCAACAACTCCAGCCGAAGATAGTAAATCAATAAATTGCAAAACAGGTAACCTCTCAATACCATCTCGCATTTTGTTTATTCGTCCTCTAAATAGTCAAATCAAAACCTTCCGGCATCATCTGACCCTTACAACAACAAAAAAATGCCAAAAAAAGAAACCACAACACAAAGAAAAAGACGCTTAGCAAAAGTAAAACTGAAACGAATACAGAAATTAGCAAATGAAACCATAGAGGAAAGAGATAAAAGGCTGTTAAAGAATCGTATGTATCATCAAAAAAATAGAATGGAAGTCCAACATGAAATTGATTTGAATGCTGCAATTCAATATGGGCTAGATTCTATGAACTTACTACAAGTCAGAACTGAGATGTGGCACAAAGAATTAAGACACATGTTTTGTGAGCAAAAATTTGAGGTATGCATGCACTGAAGTATAGTCCCAAATAATAACATCCACCAGTTATTTATTTTCTTTCTTTTCTCTCTTTTCTTACTTTCTTTTCTTTCTTTATTTCTTTTCTTTCTTTCTTTCGTTCTTGCCTTTCTTTTCTTTCTTTCTTTTTTTTATTATATTTCTTCCTTCTCATTCTTTCTGTTTTTCTTTTCTTTTTCACGTTGGCCACACTCGGAGCTTCTCCTGTATTGTGGGTGAATACACAAATTGTCTTGTAGCAGTTCCGCTTAGAGAAATTTATTTTGAAATAAGCAGCACCTTTGCACTCTGCTATCTGTATAGTCTATAGTTTTGTTTATACATAAACAAATTAATAAATAAACATCTGAAATTAGCTTCTGTATGAGATTTTACTGTACTGCTGATAAACTCAACATTTAACCTTTTCTATAAATAAATTGTAGTTCTAAAAACTAAAAAACACGCTTTATTGGTAGGAACTAAAAAGTCGCTAATCCTGAAGATCTTGGTAAGGCAAAACAAACAACAAATACACAAACAAACTATTTAAACGCGCCCGGTAGAATCAACTTTCATTATTTGTAAATTTTAATTTTTGTTTGACGTTCAAAAGTGCCGCTTATTGGCCTAGTTGAATAAACATATTTGACTTTGGCTTTGACTTTGACTAAATTATTGCATTGTCATCGGTCCTTGATAAGTGTGCAAAGTTTCAAATCAATCCCACGTTTTGAAGGGGGTAAAAATCACGTTCAAAGATTCCGTTACATTGATATAAAGATACATACCAAGCTAATAAAAGCGTGTTTAAAAAAATGTGATAGGTACACAAATTATAACATTATGTATTTGATCTCCATAAAATTAGGCAGATGGTTAGGTACCTATTAGTACACCCACATTGCAGCAATTATATTTTAGTACCATTTACTCGTAATATGGTAATTTTTTGTTCAAAGGGTCTCTTCTTGCATATCATTGTCTCTTACAGTAAGGATTGATTCTAAAAGGTTTCCAAATTGAATTCATTAATATCATAGCAACTTAAGCCTGTCTTGTAGGTAAAGATGTTTAGTATACCCATATTTCACCAATTATGTTTTAGCTAAGAAAAAAAAAACCAATAGGGTCTGATTTCCTTCTATACTAATATTATAAATAGGAAAGATTTGTATTTTTGTATGTAACGAATGAACTTAAAAACTACTGGACCGATTTCAAAAAATCTTTCACCGTTTGGAAGCTACACTATACCCGGGTGGAACGGGAATTACGCCGGTGAAACCGCGAGGCGTCCGCTAGTCTATACTAATATTATAAAGAGGAAAGATTTTTTTGTTTGTTAATTTGTACCGAATAGGCTCCGAAACTACTGGACCGATTTAAAAAATTCTTTCACCATTAGAAAGCTACATTATTCCTGAGTGACATAGGCTATTTTTTTACCAAAAACGGTACCTGTGGTGTGGTCCACGGGAGCGAAGCCGCGGGGAACAGCTAGTCTCATATAAAAGGAGATGAGCCAATGAGCCTATTACCATTAATGGGATTCAGACTTGGGCCAGTACTGAGAAATCAGTAATGATTAAACCTTCTGGGTTTAATCATCATCCTAGCTTGACTTGGGGATCTAACACTCAACAAACCAACTGTGCAGTCCTAATTTATACAAGCTTTGTTACTCTTTGCCCTAAACTAACTAAAACCGACGAGATAAGGGGTCATTGTACTCATCATTTCATTCATTTCGAACAACTTTACTGATACCACGAATAAAAAATAGATTAAAGCATATTAGCCTACATGATGATTCTATTCTTGTTTCAGCAACCAAAAATGGACTCACCAAGCTTCCCCACCGCCTCTGAGATAGCAGACCTGCAAACAGACACAATAATAAAGGATGAAGAAAACGACATAGACCATGGCATCACAGAAGACATGTCACTCGATATCAAATCAGAAGACATGGATGATATGGGCACACATGAGAACCACGATGATCCATTTAGTAATGTACAATTAGAACTTAAACAGGAAACAATACTACCAATAGAAATAGAGGTAGAAAATAGTGATGAAAATGTATATCCTTTGTCGAAAACCGAACTTGATCACGAATCAGATTTGGAACATTATGTAACGGTACCTAAATCTGAAATGGATCGTGAAGAGAAGTCTGAGGTAAAGGAAGAAAGGGTGGTGGGAGATGAATCTCTGGTGACTTTTGATTATCCTAACTTTGATGATGATGTTACCAGTATAGATAGTAATGAAGCCACTGCATTGAATCAGGTGGAGGCTTGTCTGCAGGATGATATGAATATCAAGTGCGAGGAAGATGATGATGAGGTTAGAATTTATTTATATGTATAATAACATTTGCTGTCTTAACTCAAAACATTTCACTAACTAGCCTGTCAGGCACAATAGGGATGTGTCCTGGGTAGAAAAGTCCGTCAGTGAGATTATCAAATAATATTGGACACGTATTTTTTGCATTACCAAATCAATAAAAATGCACGAAGTTAAAGCGCATCAAAGTTCAGGAGTGGGGGCTTGTGACGTCACTAAGGCAGTATAAATTGTATTGGCGTGACGTCACACGATATTTCAACGCATTATATCGTCGTCACTTTCAGTCTTATTAATAAAAATGGCGTATTCCCAGCTTACTCCGAAGTTACTCTTGGACTAGCTAATCCCGGAGTAACTAAGGATTAACATAGATCTAGCAATGTTATTAATAAACATGGAATAACCTCGGACTAACTATTCATTTCTTAGTCTTGGATTTACGCGTAAGCTCTGGCAACACAGTTGAATTTAAAAGTAAAAAGAATGAACTAGTGAATGAAAAATAAGCAAGTTGAAGACATTATGTAGAAAAAAAAAACTAAAAATGACATCTGCCATAGAGATTTGACAGTAAAGGTGAAGGATCCCTCCTTTTTAAATTATCGTATTACCTTTAAACTTAAAAATTACATAAAATGATGATTCATTAATTTGTAATTTCGTTGACTAAAGCTAAACAGCTGCCAATGACCTTATTTTTTTTTAATGTTCTACATCTACGAAATAAAGAATCAGAGTCTATGTAATAATTGTGGTTGCGAGAGTTTTTGGCGGGATTTTTTCGAGTGTAGTTCAGCGGCTGTTAATATTATTTGCAAATTTATTCCTAATAGATATTGTGATATTAAATTGGTGTAGTTTTATGTCTCAACTGTCTACGCAACTGGTCAATCTGTGAAAGCATTGACAGAAGCGGTCTCGGGATAGTGGAGCGGCGAATTTTATTGTAGTATTGATTACCTCCCGCAAAGCTTACAGCCTTCTTAGCAGCCTTCCCAGTAAGCCTTCCCAGGCTTACTGGGAAGGCTGACTTGATACAATTTGCTGCCAAATACTCCAAAAAACATTAGAATCTGTTGCATCCGCATTCTAATGCATACTAAAGAATTCAAAAAGGATAATATGCACTGAACACGAGGCGGTATGGTCTAAGACCTTAGCCTGCCCGAATAGGGCGATGCAAAAAAATTAAAAAAATTGTGGTTGCCGTAGTTACACTACTCTTATTCCGACCTTAAACTAGCTGGCACCATGTTTTAACTTTTATTCTGAGACTAGTGTCAGATTAGTATAATCCCTCCTTATTCCGTGTTTATTAATACGGATTTTTTTTAGTACCAATCTAATACTTGGAATAAAGTTATTCTTACCTTAGTCCACGTTTATTAATAAGACGGTTTATGTTTACGTGTCCAGAAAAAGTACATGTCCAAAATTTTCAGTAAACTACCCTATTTTAGACTCCATTGGAATAATCTAAAATTGGTGTCAATGACATAAAAATCATAAACCTGTTACCAAAACCTTTTTTTTAAACTATGTCCCACACTAGGAATTTCTTCCTGTATCGTGGGTGCGTTTACAAAAATATAAACTCACATAAACAACACCCAGAGCTGGAACAACTATCTGTATGTCATACAAATATTTGTTCCGTGCGGGAATCGAACCCGCGACACGCAGCGCAGCAGTCAATCGCTCAACCACTGCGCCAACCGTGTGCCCTGTGTTTACTTGAGCTGACATTTATCATATCACCAAATCAATAGAATAGGCGTCAAAATTGGTTGAGCAAACAGAAAAATGAATAATTTAAATGTCTGATGTTTTTGTTGGATGAACCCAACTTTTGACATTTATCAGTTCATATAATAATTCTGTAGAAAAGTCGTTTTTCTACATCAAAAATATCAAAAAAAATAGCCAGCGTGTTAAACAGTAACCAACAGAACCCATTTCCAGCATTTTTGGAATTTTTGTCTGTTTAGTTGTGCAGGCATCACGTAAAATGTACAAAACCAATGTAGATATCTTTTATACATAAATATTGTGTGTAACTTGAAGTATTACTTAGTTAATTCATCGCAATCTATTCACTCTATCAAAAGTAAGATTAATTTAATCTGTTCTAATCAAATAATTTATTTGCTAGAATGGAGGTTGAGCAGTTGAGCAAGAAGCACAACAACACACACAATTCAGATACTCTGACAGTTGAACTCCATATAAAATAGAAGGCGTTTTGCATTTGACGTCATTTTCTGAATGGCGCTGTTAAGATTCTCCGCGGAAAAATGGCGCTAGAAAGATAATTGATAGTTGGGTAAGGTAGGAACGTAAACAGGATAGTAGGCAGTTGACGGGCGCGAAGCCGCGGGCACAGCTAGTCGTTCCTAAAATTGAATGCTTATTCATATTCCATTACGACTAAAGTATCGACTTCACATCTCTTCTGTAAATTTATATAATTTTTAAATTTTCCAGCATCACAATAAAGAAGAATACAGCAAAATGGACATCAAAGAAGAGTCAGAAGTCACAGTAACAGAAACACACCTAATTTCGAACAAAGTGATCAACACTACTTCCACCATCACCAACCCACACGACGGTCTTATCGAGTCTAAGACCACTAAGACTTTAGTCATGGAAATACTTCCCATGTCCCAAACTACCATGGCATTCTCGAAAATTGGTAACCCAGAAGAAATTCTACCAACAACTTATGATAATGGGGACAGCTATATGGATTACGACGAGTCTTTCCAACTAAATTCCATCACAGGAAATGTCTTGTCCCTTGAACAAGAAGCTTACGGCTTACTAAAAGCCAAAGGCAAGAAAAAAGAAGTTGCAGGAACTCTATACACCTGCCCCAAATGCCCTAAAACTTACAGACACAAAAACTACATGAAAAGGCATTTAGCAGTCCATGAAACTATTGAGAAACGCGCTCAAGGTCATATTAGAAGTCAGATAACTAAGAAGGAGAATAAAAACAAGAAGTTGAAAGCGGAACTTGAGCTTCAAGCTATTAAAAAACAAGAGAAAGTAAAGAAGGAAGGGGGGTATGAATGTACTTGTGGAAAATCCTTTCAAAGAAGAAGTAGGATGGAGACCTGTTTGAGATCCCATAACCTGTTCAGTGACATAAATACTTATCCCTGTGTATCTTGCAACAAACAATTCAAAGACAAAGAAGAATTAGCCCTCCATCGAAAAAGGCTACACAGAAAGAGATTCCCCTGTAAATTCTGTCCAACAGACTACCACACTCGAAAAGAACTCTTCAAACACTTACAAGCCCATCAAAAAGTTCAACTCATGGAGTTCAAAGTCATTTCAGAAGTTGTTAAAGGAAAGCAGAAACTCAAATGTTTCATGTGTCCAAAAAGTTATGTGGAGTTATCAGACCTGAAGTGCCATGTCATGGATGATCACAAGGAGCCCTATAGTTGTCCACGATGCAAGCGAACGTTTAACAAAATCATCGACTTCGGCAACCATACGAAGACTTTCCATCCAGAGGTTGAAGGTCAATCTGTCTTGGATGTTCTAGAAGCCTTCTCAAAATTAGTCAAAGCTTGGAAATGCGAAGATTGTGGCTTACAATTTCATGAGGCAGATAAATTAGCAGTGCATCAACTTGAAAAACATACTCCTGATGTTAAAACTGAGATGCAGTTTCAGTGTACGGATTGTCGAAGAGTTTTCATCAGTCAAAAAGGCCTTACGTCTCATAGACGTATACACCATAGCACGGAAAGCGTAGAAGAAACTGAGCCTGTCGAACAAGGAGTCATGTGTTTAGAATGTCGAAAAATCTGCAAGGATATGAACGCCTTACTCTCTCATATGCGGTACCACTCCCCAGACAGAAAATACCCTTGCAAATTCTGCGACTTCCGCTTCGCGACGCCCGAAAAGCGGAAAGCCCACGCCGATATCCATACAGGGGACATGAAATACGTCTGCTTCATCTGTGAATACCAATGCAGTTCGGAAAATCGACTAAAACAGCACAAGTTGTCGCCTAAACATATAAACATGAAAGAGTTCTTGTTAACGGGAAAGCCGTTGGTCCAAGAAGAGCAGTCTTCTGCCAAACAGGAGAAGATAAAAGAGACTTTGAAAAAGAAGGAGTGGCAGGTAAAAGAGAAGAAGAAAAAGGAGAAATCGCGTAGTAGGTCGCGTTCGGAGTGCAGTGAAGTGGCTTGTGATATTTGTGGAGACAAGTTCCCCAGTGAAAGTGAGATGCTAGAACATAAATTGACTCATCCGTTCATAGAATTCCCCAATGAGGATACACCGAGTAGGATATTCTTTAAGTAACATTTTATCTTGCCTATATTGTGGACTGTTGTAGTGATATTGCTGCAGTCGAAGATTTTAATAGATTGCTACATGTTGGGAGTATGCCTAGATAATTTATGAATCTTGAAAACCAAAAGCCTTATGAATTGTACAAATTAATAAAGGGGTTGAGTACGATTTGTAAGCAATAAATAATAAGTCTTCCAATTACATGTGAAATGACACAAAATCGAAATAATTAATCTATTTTTTTAACTACAACACAAACTATTCTTATTGCTCACCTGTGTGGAGAAATTAAAAATAATAATAATAATTTCGTTTTAATGTAGACCGAAAGGGACAAAACTCGTGCAAAGTAGTCTTTTAACATTAAATAATTAATACACTTTGTAATCAGTGCAATAAAGTGCAAAATTGCATGAACATCAAGTACTCACTCAGCTAAGTGCATTCGCTCAGGCTAATTTGCACGTTAAGTAACTGAAAATAATGTGTATTATTCAATGACACCAATCCCATAATCCCATTTCTCGTGTCTCCTGTGCGGGTCACAAATAAATACTTTTTCTTTGTTTCAATCCTTTTTGGTCTACGCTGAAGCTTTAAATCAATATGACTACAACAGGAACACAAATAAATTAAGTAATTATATTTAAACTTATTGGCTTTTGTATAGTAAGTTTTTGTTAAGCATTTACGTGTTGTCGGGGTATTTATTTGTATGGTGCCCGGGTGTACTGAGTTACAAGCTAGTCTACTTTATTAATAGTTCACTCTATTTTAAGCGAAACGGTTGATTACGATTGTGAAATAAATATTTAAAATATTTGTTTGTTCAAATAGTTCTTTAAAGTTGCGAAGAAGTAATCCTTTATATAGCAAATTTTTCCATAAAGCACAGAACAATAGAGAGAACTTCAAATTGTTCATGTTATGCATGTGTCGTACGAAAATGAGCCTTATTCTAATAAGGTTAACTAAGATACTAGATAGTGCTTTGTTATTGGAAAATATTTCGCCTCTGTATAGACATTATGGATAGCGCTGGATTTCCTTTTAAGTTAAAAAATGTTTACAAGAAATGTAAAAGTTTTTTTTTTGCTTTCACTTAGTTTACGCGTGTGACGATTCGCCATTATCCCATGTGGGTAGACATTCTGTGGAACGTTGGCTAAAAGCACGGGGTCCCAAGGCTCAGAAAGAAAATTTGGTTCAAATAAAGTTTAATATTGAGATTTTTTAGAAATGGTCATAAAAAATGTATGTTCTTGTTTAACTCTCCTAAGCAAAAAAAATATGGAATAAGTTCCATAATTTTATGGGTATGAGTATTAGTAGTAGTACTATTTACTAAAAGTACATCGATGGCGTTCGGTTCTGTTCCACGGATTTAGATGGTGTTAGCAGCGATTTTCAAGTAAAAGTGTTTATTCGGTTCGATAATACTTTTTTTTTTAAATACAGCGTCGATTTGTTAGTATGTTTAGCACGTTTTTACAGTTTCATTGTACCAAAATGTGTTACGATACAAATTTAAAAAATCGAGTACATGCCTCAGAAATTTAAAACCGCGCCATCTATTGAAATCAATTTTAAATGATCCATTCAAATAATCTTTGAAATGTGAAGTAAGAGCCCAAAATTCCTTAATTTTGTGCTTAGGAGAGTAAATTAAACTAGAACATATTTTTTTTAATGATTGTCTCTAGAAAATCTTAATATTTCACAAGACTCAATAACTAATCGAAGCTTATTACGCCATCTAGTGCAATTTATTTGAACTAAATTTTCTTTCTTCGCGTTGGTTGACCGTGTCTGTGGTAAAAGTTATGTGACAAATTGCCAAGCGCACGTAAACCACTATGATTTTGTCTTTTGACAAATAATTCTGGTTGAATATCAGTCTGAATTACACACACAAACAGGAAAAGTGTTCTATCATTATCTCACTTCCGCATTTTGACGGCAGGCACGGACAATGTCAAGCAGAATTCTACTTTTTATTCTGTTGAGCTGATTACAAAAAGTTGAGTTAAATTAATAATATGTTGAAGATAAACAGTGGAGCTGATTATAAAATTATATTTGGTTTGATTATAGTTAAATCCAAGTTGATGTTGATAATTATAAATAAGTTATTATTTTGTACTGATCACAAAAAGGCTAAGTTTAGCACTAACATTTTTTCAGTTAATAACATTGTCCTATGTTTTATTATATTTTAAGGTTGTTTAAAAGAAATAATGTTGATGGTCATAAAAATTATAAATTGAGTTAGTCACAAACAAATTTGGTTGATCATTGATCACAAATAAATTCTTAAAAAACTCGTCTCAAAATTCTGTATATTTAGCACTGATTATTTGAATAAGTTAATTATTATGTCAAGCAGTGTTGTTATAGCAATTATTTCTATTTAAGTTTTGTTGTATCTATCCGTGTAATTTATTTTTTAAAAGGATGTAGTTTTCATCTTCTTGATTTTGTACTTACCAGTTGTTCAAGCATAAATCTGATCCAAAACTGCTGGGTAGTTTTAGGTCGATTCGCTCAAAAATATCTTGTTACTTATATTTTGAAATTCTTCCGTTACGATACAAAAAAAATGCGTTTTCTCTCATTTAATTTGTGTGTAACCGAAGTATCAAAAACCGAAGGTAAATAAGATTATTGGATGGTTAAGAGTGAAGCCAGATCATCGTAATTTACACCACTAAGGCGCAGGCCACACAAAAATGGCGTCGGGCGCGGACATTGAACGGGCGGCTTCCTATTCCATTCAAATTTCATACAAAATGCACGGAAATAAAGTGCAATTTAGGACACACGGTATGTCGTTGCTCGGACGCGGTTACGACGACATAGCTTGTGTCCTAAATTGCACTTTATTTCTATGCATTTTGTTTTAAATTTGAATAGAATAGGAAGCCGCCCGTGCCATGTCCGCGCCCGATGCCATGTCTATGTGGCCTGCGGCTTAATATGATCAACCCATTGCAATACAATGAGCGAGTCACTCACAGATTAGGGCTATATCAAGGTATCATCGACTAGGAGTGTATTCAATGAGACATTGATATAAATTAAAGGAATCATTTCACATAAAATCAACATCCCGCGACGTTTGGCTTCTCCCTAAGGCGCCTTCCTCATCAGCAGATGTATTGCGTATGTGAATACGGCAACGCAAAGAGTTTGACCGCTATCCAATCGACCAATCACACAGACAGAAATCCACATCGCGTCATTCATCTCGCATGTGATTGGTCGATTTGTTCGATTGGATAGAGTTTAAACTCCTTGCGCACTTACGCAATACGGCTGCTGTACGTGTATGCGCTCGGTAACGAATCTGTACCGAAACATTTCAGGCGCCTTTCTGACAGTCGTTTTACTCGGATTGGAAGGCTCCTAACTGTGCCGTTGATTTTTATACTGTTATGTTTTAATATCACTTTCTGACCCCTGTTTTTTTACAAATCATTACCTATTATATCAATCGTAAATGACTGCTTCGTGGCTCTAAATACATTCGCACATTACAGCGAAAGCGAACCGAAACAAAACCGAAAATCAAACAGAAGTTTCATTAAAAAATAATTTTGGCTCAGCACAAATACATATAAGCAAATTCTCAAGCAAGTTCATTTCAGTCAAGTTTCGCAAATTTACGCAACAATTATCGAACTCACGCCTCAGTAAATATTTATCTTGTATTGTAAATTGAACTCTAACTTAGTTGTGATTAAGTTAATTTATCAATGAAGACTGAAGCGTGTTTTAACTTTGTCTGAAGATGCGCTTACACGGGCAATTCAATTCGCAATTATCGGCAATTGTGGTAAAATATATATACCGGCAACACCTCGCGATATTTATTCATTAAAATTAAGTCCAGCCAGTTTTTTTTTATTACGATTTGTTTGCGTTTGACCACTATCTCACCTGATGGTAAGCGTTGATGTGGTCGACGGTAAAACACGCTTACCTAGAAGTAACTTACTCACTCTTGATTCACCTACCTGTATATCACCTGATAATTGTAAAAAATCGTTAGATCATGAAATATCTCCAGATTCTATAAACTATCGATAAAATGTGAACTGAAAATTTCGAACAGAATAATACGACCAATCAGAGCACTAGTATACAATCAATCTGTTTTGAAGTAACCGCTAAATTGCATACACGACCCTCATTGGTCGGTTTGGTGCCAGTAGTCACTCAGCTCCTGCGAATGTTACAAACTAAATGGACTCGCCGTTGTCCTATATTGGTGGTATTATTTTAGGCTAGGTTAAGCAACACTTGCCAAGGTCGGTTTTTGGATGGGTCAATGTTTTACCTTGACCGGCTAGGGTGGTTCGTGATGATGAATAATGATGATAATGATGTTCGTTATGATGATGATGATTATTATAAAATGGTGTTACAATCTGCAAAATGAAATACCTTCTTCAGTATCATTTTGTCATCCTATATTATTGAAATTTATGAATGATAAAAGAAAATGTGCAGGCAGAATTGGCTACAATTGAAGCTGAGATTGAGGCCTTAACTCTAACTACCCTCACTGATGGAATAACTGTCACGCACCAGATGATGTTGGCAATGATTGATGATGATAAATATCATTCCGTTAATTCGGATACAGCAGCGACTACTACAATCGAATGCGGATACTACAAACGAATATTCATTTGCAGTTAGTAAAATGAAAAAAGAAAATAAAGATGTGTACAAATATGGGCTAAGTTTTCTTCATGCTTGGAATCGTACAATGCAAAGCCTGTTAGAAATTTCTTACAAATTGAACATAAAGTCACGGCAAGGATATTATAGCTCTAGAGGCTAAAAAACGTATGTTATGATTATATAAAAAACGTTAAGTTAATATGAGGAGGCAATTAATTTTAGAAGTCCTATAGAATATATATTTTGTTCTCAATCCATCTGACCAAAATATTGCATCCTTTAGGAGTAGATCAGTAAAACAATTTGCCAAACCAGCAAATCTTATTGTAGGCTGACAAAATTAGATTTTGAGCTGTTAAGAGAGAAATCTGTGTAGTTTTGCAGTGTATTTCATCGAGGCGGAAAATAATTTTTCTTAAATTCCGAGAGTACTGCTTGTTCGTGATGTTTTTCATCGTTGTCATCGCGGAAATCATCATCATAATCACGGATATCATCATCATCACCACGAATATCATCATCATCTCGAACATCATCGTCATCACAGCTGCTCAAAGTAAAACATTGACCCATCCAAAAACCGACCTTAGCAAGTGTTGCTAACCTAGCCTAAAAAAATACTATCAACACATGATATTCGCGTGAGCTGAGTGATCACGGTGATCAGTGACTACTGGCACCAAACCGACCAATGAGGGGGGTGTGTTAACAATTTAACAATTACTTAAAAACAGATAGATTGTAGACTAGTGCTCTTAAAAAGTAAGATGTTTCATTAAAAAATAATTATGGCTCAACAAAAATAGAAGCAAATGTTCATGAGAGTTCTTTTCGGTCAAGTTTCGTTTGAGTGCAAATATACGCAACAATGTTCGAATTCACGCCCCAGTAAATATTTATCGTGTATGCTATATTTAACTCTAACTTGCTTGTGATTAAGTTCATTTATCAATGAAGAGGGCCGGTACTCACAATAGAGTTACAAATTAAATGGACTTGCCGTTGTCGTTGTTGGTATTTTTTTAGGCTAGGTTTACACTTGCTAGGTCGGTTTTTGGGTCCGATCGGTCGTATTATTCTGTTTGAAATTTTCAGTTCACATTTTATCGATAGTTTTTAGAATCACGATTGTACAGAACTTGACAAGAATTTCCCAATTTCGGTTGCCGGTGTAAGCACACCTTTAATTGAACCTTTTTTTTATTGTGGGCAAACCTTCATGGATACCCAACGTCTGGAAAAACGGAGGGTTATAGGACGCCAACCGTCTAAAACCCCACAGTGCCTGCTACCATGAGTCGAGGACCACCGACAGGAACCTTTATTTGATCTATTAACTTTAAAACTTTCGCGTTTCATAATTGAATAAATTGTAGTTCTAAAAACTAAAAAACACGCTTTAATGGTAAATTGAACTAAAAAGTTGATAATCCTGAAGATCTTGGTAAGGCAAAACAAACAATAAACACACAAGCAAACTATTTAAACGCGCCCGGTAGAATCAACTTTCATTATTTGTAAATTTTAATTTTTGTTTGACGTTCAAAAGTGCCGCATATTGGCCTAGTTGTATAAACATATTTGACTTTGGCTTTGACTAAATTATTGCATTGTCATCTGTCCTTGATAAGTGTGCAAAGTTTCAAATCAATCCCACGTTTTGAAGGGGGTGAAAATCACGTTCAAAGATTCCGTTACATTGATACATAGATACATACCAAGCTAATAAAAGCGTGTAAAAGACAACAATATAACACGGCCGAAACGTCGGGTTAAATGGGTAAATAAATAATCGAAATAATCGCGTTAAATTCCCGTGATATATTGTTCTTTAATTGATCTATCCTATACCTAGAGTGAATACTTGCTTGTTTCCCTATTCTCTTTTATTTCGGTTCACCTTCGCTTTAGCGTGCGAAAGCGTAATATAAGTTGTTGTGTATTTCGGTGCCTGATATATATTAGTTCTCGAAGTAGTGAATATGTATAAGAGATGAAAAATATATTGTTTGTTGAACAGCAGTAGTTTGTGGTTTCTTTTATAAGTTTATACGTCCCAACCATCCATCATTAAACAGCGTAGCATGCGTGGCCGTCTTAAGCATACTCGGCGTTTTTTTTTTTTGTTTGGGAAATCATCCAATGACTTCTCCCGCTCTGGGTGAAGCGGGAGGGCGTGTCAGACTTTTACTGACTAAAACCCACCCGTGTTCCTTCAGTTGCTTGTGTCAGGGCCGCGGTAAATCTCTTTCAAATTTATCCGCGACCCAGACAGGCATCGGCCCTAGCGGACCCCATAAGTTTTTGCTGACATCTCTTTAAGGCGCGCGTGGAACACTACGCGCCGTCGACTCGGGCGTCCGTCCGCAAGCCCGCGCCTACGGTGGCCGGGAATCGGCTCGCGACTCCCGAAGTCTCCCTCACGCGTAAGCATATTCGGCGTTGGGGTGCCAGTCAGCTTGCGCCCCCTCCCTCACCCCGCTCTTGTCAAAGAAAAAAAATGCTAAATCATTTTCTATGTAATTTTTATGTGTAATTTATTAATTCTTTTGAAATCATATCTATCTATAATATAAATATTAATCGCTAAATGTTTTGCTAAGCGCAAATCTCGAGAACCACTGAACCGATTTCGCTAATTCTTTTTTTTTGTTGTGTTTGTTATTGTTAGGAGAAGGTTCTTACGGAGAGCAAAATTTAAAAAATTGCCTGAAAATGTGTAAAAACAACACTTTTCTATACTCCCATACAAACGATTCGTAATAATACTTAAGTCAATTTGAACTTTAATACCTTACCATAAAGTTGTAAGTGTTAGTGGAGAGGTTCCGGGAAGGCAAAACAATTGAGTAACGTGACGTTCGTATAATTTCACTTTGTAACCTTATGAGCTAACTTAACAAACTATGTAGGCCTTTTTTTCCAACTTTGTTGGCCTTACAGTGTAACTGGATGCATCTAAATTGAGACAGATTTGAAGAGAAGCGAAGCTTCTAATATTTAGATACCATATTGATCCCTATCTCCACAACGTCAAGTTCAGTCGAATATTATTCAGTTGGATATGGCATTCGCTTGCGTTCTGTTATATCTTTCCAATGTGCCCTAATATACTTACCCAGCACCTAACGAGCATCGTCAGGTCCTCATCATCATTTCCTCACGCTTCCCATGTCAAGACCTCAGTCCCATAACCAGTCATCTTCCATTCGTCAGACCATGCACATGTATCTGTGCCGCGCATCCTCGATTATTGTAAATTACTAGTTGAAATAAAACCTTTTGTTCCAGCAGTAATCATTTTCTTTTGCAAAAAGTGGGTTTTAGATACTCATTCTAACAGTTCGATAGAATACGCGCGTCTTTTGTTTATTTTGATAGGAATATGTGCATTATATCGATAAGGATACGGATCAATATGCTGTGTACATTTTCAGGCTGACGCGTCGTTACACTTCCACCCTGTCTGAGTGTATTTCGACCATTACATGGAGTAAATGTTACAGAGAGGTTATAATTTACAAAATAAAAGTCAGTAATTTAATAAAATTTCTTTTATTATCACATACATACGATAAAATTACCTCTTACCCGTTACAAGTTGACACACAAGTAAAGTCTTCGAGCGTTAATATGACACATCGGGTATTAGAACGAGACAGATACATGATGGGTGAGAGAGACAACGCTCTACAAAGCCGAACGTTATCTAAAACCCGAAGTGCCATATTTACGGCCGCTGGATATGGTATAAACCCATAATTGAACTATATAATGATACAATTTGATATCTAAACTCTACTAAATGGAATATAATACATACTGGTCATAAGATTAATAAAAAAAAAACTACAATTTTTTGTTCAAGAAATAAAAATCCTTTTTAGTTACCAAATCTTTTTTTTTCTGATAAAAATATAAACAACCGTGCAAATACTTGAAAGTATTGTGTGTAGTGATACAATAGTAATTGTATTCATATATCAATAATTAAAAAACACAGTTAGGTACTTAAAATCTTACAGAGCGATGAAAATACGCTAGGATACTAAATATTACAACTACAGGGAGTTGATGTTACACAAACTTCTTTGACCTGCTTCAGAAACTCCGGATAAGTCCCAGATAACGCTATTTGGCAGAAATTTACATAAAATTCTAACAATTTCTGTATCTGCTACCTCCGAATAACTTCCTTCCTATCCGGCAGATATATTTACAGACAAGTTCTCCCAATTCATTTATCTGGTAGATATTACCTATTCTGGCTTAATGTAACAGGCCTTCAGTCATATCGTTTGTGTAACCCAACAAAAATGACTGATCACTGAGTTACAGTAAACTGTTTACAATAAACTGAAATCTTCTCCTTACTGCTTTGTAATAGAGTTGCATTCGATTTGACACTGTTATTCACATCAATCTCTTCTTAGGGTTAGCGCACGCACACTGTAGCTAAGGTTGTTTTAAGGCCGTACCCTGACCAAAAAATCAGCATGAGATATGAGCATTCCTATTGGCCTAGCGGCACTGGTGGCGCATGAATTACGGTAGTGAATACGCCCAGATTTTAGAATAAAATCTTTATAAAATCGAATAATGGTCTTTTGAAAAAAATAAAACTTACAAAATGTTCATTATCAAATTGTATATCCATTAGTGTTAGTATAAAAATAATTAATGAACACTTGACGAGGAGATGCATGCTATCAATAATTATTTCACATTTTTATGGTTTTATTGGAAGGAGATTAGTGACACATATAACTCTTTAAAAAAAAAAGTGTACTAACATTTTAGAATCAACATTATGTAGAAATTTAATGTATTTTTATTAATTGATATTTCTTTTTAAATAAAGAGTAGATAGCTCATAAAAACTGCACAAAATTCGACTAGCGCGGCGTTTTGCTCGGGGAGGCGCCTTAACTAATATTATTAAGTGAGAGCCTGAACTTTGTGAGTTTGTTGCACTGAGCCGATCTTTCACCATTTGAAAGTTAAATTACTCCAGACAAGCTTCTGCCAGTGGCGTCGCCCGCGTGTGAAAAGTGTTTTCTTGTCCCAAGAAAACATTATACCGGGTTGAAAAGTAGCCTATGTGCTATTCCAGACTATAATCTATCTCTGTACCAAATTTCATCCAGATCCGTTCAGCCGTTTTAGCGTGATTTACAAACATCCAAACTTTCGCATTTATAATATTAGTAATATGGTTATAGTTTATAAATTACTAGCTGTCCCACGCGGCTTCGCTCCCGTAAACTGGATACCTTCCTACCCTACCCTACATACATGAATGTTGCGTAACTTTAAGCGCTTACGCAGCGCACGCAACGGAAGCTCTCAAAAAGGAATAATTTTGCCCGTTTTTGCAACATTTTTCATTTATGCTTCCTCGATAAATGGACTATCAAACACAAAAATAAATTTTCAATTCCAACCAGTAGTTCCTGAGATAAGCGCGTTCAAACAAACAAACTCTTCAGCTTTGTAATATTATATTAGTATAGATTATGACCCAGGCAAAGCCAGGGCGGGATACTAGTAGTTAAATACGTATATGTTTTGTGCGCAAAAGTTGTTTTAGAGCGAAACGATGTAAAGCTTGATTACAGTCTGTCTACGATAACCCTTACTTAAAATGTCTCGTTTTACAATGATGTTTTACAAGCTTAGGAAAGCTAGCATACATACATAACATCAAGCCGGCACAAATCCAATCTCCGAGTTGCTACTGAGGAATTCCAGATGAAAAATACCACTAACACTGCCTTGAAGCCTCAAAGCCAGGAAGGACCTCTTTGCACTGCAGTAGTGTTTGCTACCACTACACCAGTGATGGGCAAAGTACGGCTTGCGAAAGCATTTAATCCGGCCCGCCGACGGTCCTTCGAAATGAATATATCCTTCGACATGAATAGTATGTTTTTTTTTATGTGTTATAGGCTCGCGACCACTGTCTCGCCTGATGTTAAGTGATGATGTGGTCGAAGGTGAAGCACGCTTGCCTAGAAGCAACCTATTCACTCTTGACTTGAAGACCCCTAGGTTGTAGCTATCAGGAAACAAAGACGCCGGTAGGGAATTCCACTCCTTAGCTGTACGCACAATGTAAGTATTTTCAAAACGCTTTGTGCGTATGGGTGTGATATCCACCATGTACTGATGGCGCATTGCCATACGTCTTGTAGTCCGATGATGGAAAGGGCTAGGCGGAATTAAATTGTGCAGTTCCATCGCACACTCTCCGAAATGTAACCGATAGAAAACCGACAGGCTGGCAACTCGTCGTCGGTGTTCAAGGCTCTGGAGCTTTGAGTTGACCAGCGCATCGTTGCCGATAAGTCTCTTGGCCCGTCTGTCGATCGACTCAAGTGCATCTAGTTGGTAACTGGCAGATCCGTCCCAGAGGTGAGAGCAGTACTCCATGCATGACCGAACTTGCGCTTTATACAAGTTGAGCAGCTGTTTAGACGTGAAGTACCGTCTCACCTTCACAAGGATCCCCAACTTTTTTGCAGCCAATTGAGCCTTTGCCTCAATGAAAGGACCAAAATTGAGGGTCGATGTCAACGTAACACCAAGAAGGTCGAGGTGGTCCGTTATCGGCACGGTTACACCACGGAAGGATGGAGCCGGGTGGCTCTTTTTTGCGGAAAATGTATGTGGGCCGCGATAATTATATTTTGACGGTCCAGAAGTATAAATGAAAGAAAAGGGAGTCAGTGATAGCGTGACGGGGGACAGGACGGTATGGAAGAAGAAAACGTGTTGCGCCGACCCCGAGTAACATGGGACAAGGGCAGGCAGATGATGATGAAGTATAAAGTAGATTCGCGCTGCTAAAAGTTACTTCGTCACAGCTCGAACTTGCATTCTCAAATATTATGGCAAATAAAAAGCCAGTGTGTAATGCTGTTATGTTTTTATATGATTAAAAGTTTCAACATAAAATGCATTTTTCCAATAATTCTGGCCCTTCTCTGAAATTTCTTAAACTTGCTGGCCCCCCTATTAAGAAAGTTTGCCCACCACTGCACTAGACCATCGCGGCAATCGCTTAGCTATTCGTACACATTTCATAATTCAAACATATTGTGAAAAATCAATCACAGATTTCACCGATCTCCTAAACAGTATCAAAACGAATACATACTTTATGAGTTTTAATTTAACGGCGTTTTTTTAAACCACTGGATTAAAAAATGCTTTTTCTCTTGAATAGAGAGCTTTAGTTAGTTAGTCCGTCCTGGCTTGGGTTACCATTTCGAAAATTGAAAATTCTGACAAAAAGCCGGACATTTACTAATAAGTCCGGACATTTTAGCTGGAAAATGAAATAATAAATGTTTAGGTATTAATCGCAATACAAATCTTAAAAAAGAATTGCCGTCCAAGCGAAAATGTCGAGCAAAATGGAAGTCCGAACAGGACGTTAAATGTCCGGACAAATTCGGACAGATGGTAACCCTAGTCCTGGCATATAGTCAGTTTTTCGATTACAATATTAGATACCTTGTTGATATTCGAATCATCTTGCCAGACTATTTATGGTCTAATATTAACTCCAGTGATTTCAACACAGTTAAACCAAAACTATACCACATGTATTAATAGCAATAGTGAGTTTACTCAACTTTTCATTACGAGCTCATATCAGCAGCTTTATACTTAAAGCAATTATACTTTTAACAAAAAGACAATATTTTTAATTTTTATTATCTGTCTGATTGACTTTCGACTGCCTGTTTGTGCCGGCTAATCTCAGAAACGGCTGGACCGATTTTGATAGAACTTTAACTGGCAGATAGCTGATGTTATAAGGAGTAACTAAGGGTTCCGCGTAAAAAATTAAAGCTCATTATCTTTTAAGTTTGTCAACAAGCAGCTTTATACTTAATGCATTATGAAAATACATATATACTTTTAACAATGATAAACACATTACCCTCCTTCGCAGTCGGGTAAAAAGACAATATTTTTAATTTTATTATTTGTCTGATTGACTTTCGACTGCCTGTTTGTGCCCGCTAATCTCAGAAACGGCTGGACCGATTTTGACAGAACTTTAACTGGCAGACAACTGATGTTATAGGGAATAACTAAGTGTTCTCGTAAAAACAAAAGCCCACGTTTTTTTTTAGTTTTTCAGGTTTGACGCGGACGAGGCCGCGCGCAACAGCTTGTATCACTAAAGAAGTAAACTCACTATTCACTACCTACATCCCCGATACTCAACATTCCACTTAACTTAAGTGCTATTCTTTCTTTCTCAAAAAGCAACAGCGGCTTTAAAATCAAGATACATCTGAGTACCCGTACAACTTAGCCTCTAAACCTTAATAACTAAACGTGATCTTCCAAGGCTGCGCCATGCTGGCTGCCGGCTTCCTCACCACCAGCACATCGTTGCCTTTGTGCAGCGTCATCTGTAGAGCAGTCTGCTTGCCTCCCTGGGACAGCTTGGCGGTCTTAGGGGGGGACTTGATGCCCGCGATCACTACACGTTCCACCCAGGACCGGGTTGGGTAGTGGGCGTTTTCGTCGATGAAACTGTAGGAGGACAGAGGGTTGGTTAGAAATACATTTCGTGTCGAGCATAAAAAGTCGAGATTTTAACACGAGCTATGTAGCCAATTTCGACGTGAGCCGAAGGCGAACGAAAGTTCCAACAACAATTTATTAGAAACGTTCAGACTAAAAACCACAAACCGAGAGGTAACAGGCTCAGTATCATTCTGCTAGCTACATAATGACATCAAAACTCCATACAAAAGTCATTTCGTAACTGTTATTATGTAATTTTGTTTTTTTATTTTTATTTTATAATTTTGTGTTAATGTTCATATATCGAAACGAATTTCTTCCGCAATGTGTTAGATAATAGAGAAGGTAGTAGAAAAAGTAAATTTCATGTGCTTCTTTACGTCTAAAGTTTCCGGGAGATGATTTTATTAAAATTCTGATGCACTCTTTGATATGAAATTAATTATTTATTGTGTAATGATATCAAAATCACTTTTACACATATATTTTTTTTGTTTTCTGTTTGAAGTACACATTTCCTATGAGACTAAGAGGAAACGGTAGAACAATTCACTCTTATTAGCAATAAGGTTGATAAGTGGTCGACTTAATTTGAATATCTAGTTTTTCTTTTGGAATGTATAGAAAATCAATCAATAATAATCAATTTATCAATGGATAGGCACGGATTTGACAACTCATCATGTCGGTAGGGTTTCATGATACCATCATGAGATATTTGTCAAACCAATATTGTGATGATGAATTTGATCACCACACCATTTTCTGTAAAAATCATGTATTTGTTTTTATGCAAGAATTCAAAGCCCACAAAAAAATCGTAACTTTTCAATACCGGGTTTATTTATATTTTCGTCACGATCATTATGTCACGTCTAATCAAGGGTGGTAATATCCACTCTATGTTACTTTCTTTGCCCAAGCTTATGTGTATGGGCACACAACGCGAAGAATGAAAATTTGGTTCAAATAAATTGCACTAAATGGCGTGATAAGCTTTTTGTTATTGATATTTAAATATTAAGACTTTCTAGAGACCATTATCAAAACTGAATCATCATCATCATCTGCGTAGCCTTTTCCCAACTATATTGGGGTCGGCTTCCAGTCTTACCGGATTCAGCTAAGTACCAGTGTTTTACATCGAGAGACTGCCTATCTGATCTTCACAACTCAGTAACTGGGTAACACGGTACCCCTTGGCAAGACTGGTGTCAGATCTCAAGCTTCTGACTACCCGTAACGACTGCCAAAGATCTTCAAATAACAGCCGGGACCAACGGCTTAACGTACTTTCCGAGGCACGGAGGAAACTGTTGAAATGGTCACCCATCCACGGACCGACCTCGTCAAGCGTTGCTTAACCTTGATGATCGACCCGTGCGGCTGTGATTATTTAGCCATGAGCTCCTCATCATCAAAAATGAATGTTCTTGTTTAATTAACTCTTCTAAACACAAAATTAAGGAATATTGGGCTATTAATTCACACAGATTGTTTGAATGGATAATTTAAAATTAATTCCAATAGATGGCGCGGTTATAAATTTCTCGAGGCATCCACTCGATTTATTCAATTTGTTTTGTAACACATTTTGGTACAATGAAACTGTAAAAACTTGCGAAAAATACTATAAAAAAAATCGTCGCTGCATTTCAAAAAAAAAAAAACACGAACCGAGTAAACACTTTTACTTGCATGTTGCTGCTAATACCATCTATATCAGTGGAATGAAACCGAACGCAAAAGATGTTCTTAGAAAAATAATCAGTTTAATCAGACAAAAAACACTAATTACGTCGGCACGGTTTCTTCGTATGGGATGAGGCATTTATATGCTAGTATTATATTATCTATGATACAGTTTATCTATTCCAATAACTCTTTAACAATACTCACGAATAAGTCATGGCGTTGGGCTCGAACGTCATCTTGGCGTAGATGTGTTTGTTGTTTAAGTACTCGTACGTCTCGCCGTCGTCGATGTACAGCGAGCCTTGAGCCGTGCCCTGTGGAAACAAATTTAATAACTTAATACTTTTTAACGACGGACGATTAGACCTGACGTACTGTATGGATCCCATTGCTGGGCTATGAAAAAGATTGCATGTAGCAGAGATGAGAATGTTGAGATGGATGTGCGGCGTGACGAGAATGGATAAACTGAGAAATGAGTACATTAGAGGCAGTTTGAAAGTGGCGCCAGTGACAGAATAGTTGAAAGGAAACCGTTTTGTATGGTCATGTGATGAGGAGGGATGAAACGCATGCTACTAAGAGTTATGAATATAAATGTGGATGGAGGAGAAGCCAAAGAAAACATAGATGGACTGTGTGAGGAGTGATATGAAAGAAAAGGGAGTCAGTGATAGCGTGACGGGGGACAGGACGGTATGGAAGAAGAAAACGCCGCTATAACAACAAATATAGCGGCAAAAATTACAGAATAAAATAAATATTTAAGTGGGGCCCCCATACAATAAACGTACTTTTTATTTGCCGTTTTTTGCGATAATGGTACGGAACCCTTGGCACTTGGCCGGTTTTTGTTTTTTATGTAGCAAAGATTATATTATAAATACCCTGATGCAGCGTCATGGTACTCCGCCTATGTTCATCTGTGTGCTTTAAAACAAAAACTGGCCAAGTGCGAGTCGAACTCGCGCACGAAGGGTTCCGTACCATTATCGCAAAAAAACGGCAAAAAAATCACGTTTGTTGTATGGGAGCCTCAATTAAATATTTATTGTATTGTGTTTTTAGTATGTGTTGTTATAGCGGCAACAGAAATACATAATCTGTGAAAATTTCAACTCTCTAGCTATTACGCATCATGAGATACAGCCTGGTGACAGACGGATCGCGGAGTCTTAGTAATAGGGTACCGTTTTTACCCTTTGGGTACGGAACCCTAAAAACGACCAACATACTAGGTTTTATAAAATTTATAAATTGTATAAAGATACAATTAATTAATGATATTGAAGATAACTTACATTAATATCTAGCGCCACCACAAGCGTGTAAGGGTCGTCAGCCATCAGAGCTGACGAGCGTCGCACGCGCTCCTTGCGAGGTACTATAGAGCCGCCGCGCTGGAACACTGGGATCTGGAACAGAACAAATATACGATATGGATCATCGTCATCGGTGCATGTTCTTGAGCAGTAACAAGATGATTCGACGACGCTAGTTTGCTTCGCTATTAGCTCAATTCGAGCACAAAAGTCGGCGCAGACAGTCGAACTGATAACGCTATCTGATATTTAAAGACCGAAATAAGCTCAGCCTTGATTCGGTTGAGGGGGAGCTGCGGAGGATATGGCGCAGCACACCCTCGAGGTGTGCCCAGCCTGGGCTGAGCTGCGCCGTGACCTGACTAGTGGTCGGGCAGGACCGCTTACTCCCCGGCGTGGTCAACTCCATGCTGGGGTGTGAGGAGGCCAGGGCGGTGGTTGCCTTCTTTTGTGAGGACGTTATGGCGCAAAATGAGGCGGCAGACCGTGCGCGGGAGTATGAGCCTCTCGCTGCAGCGCTCCGCAGGCGAAGAAGGGGTGGGAGAAGGCGGTTATATGATCGTCTGCTCCTACCTCCTGGTGGTGACGAGCGGGCGACAGGCGTGGGGGCGCCTTCACTCGCATTGCACCAATCACCACCCTCGTCGGGTGGGAATGGCCGAGCACTCGCAGTCGTTCCCGGGTCCCTCCACTAAAGGAGAAGCGTGAAGGCCCCGCTGTAAAGGCCTTCGACGGAGGACTGGACGTAAAGGCTGTGCCGGTCTCCCAGTCCACTCAAGACGATGCGGGAGTGCCACTGGGTTGAGGGAGATAGGATATGCTAAGACTGCGGAGCAGTGGAGGACACGGCACAGCACACCCTCGAGGTGTGCCCAGCCTGGGCTGAGCTGCGCCGTGACCTGACTGATACCGGGTCAGCCCGGGGAGTCTCACATAGCCCCCCATTCCCCCGACTGGGAGGGTATGCGTATTTTACCCAGCGCGAACAAAAAAATTAAAAGTTTAGGATAGATGGCAATTAAGACTCCCATTTGATCCTTTGTGCGTGCAAGCCTCTGTGAGAGGGAATGGGCTGTAAACCACCACGCGGTTGGTAGATATCACATGTCTGAAATTTTGATCCTAGAGCAGTGGTGAAGAAATAACTTACACGAAGTAAAGCGCCTGCCTGGGTTCGAACCCCCGACCTACAACTTGTAAGTCGCGGCCGTAACCACTGCTCTGATTCGGTTGTGAGTTTACTATTGAAGGCATAAGTCTTTTGATCAATCCAGCATAGCCCTCGTAACAACAGAGTTTTTAAAACGGACGTATTTCAAAAAAAAATACTTCTAAATAAAAAACTACAGAGTGAAAAATAACTTTATTTTTGGAAGTCGGTTTCTTTCGTAGGTACCAATTTTTTGCGTTATGTACACCGACGTCCAAAAATAAAATTATTTTTCACTTTGTAGTTTTCTTATTTGAAAGTCAGTAGTATTTTTTTGCAAAAAGGTTTTTTTTATTTTTCACTTTTTAGTTGTATCTACCTAATAGGTAAGTAGTTAATTAAGGTATCTATAATGCCAGAAAAGATTACCCGAATATCATGAAACTGAACATAACCGGTGAAATGAGAGTGTACCAAGGTGAACTGTACACACCTGCGTACCCCTTTAGAGCATACTGCCGTGATGTCCTCACGTACATCGTCCTCATGTACATGAATTTATTAATGTATGTACTTTAATATTGTAAAACTTTTATCTTTTTTAAAAGAGTACGTATGGAGTTTCTTGTGCATTCTTCTCCATAAAAAGCTACTTTTCCGAATGCACGGTAGAATAAATTTTTATTACTTGTCAATTTTAATTGGTAACGTTCAAAAGTGCCGCTTAATGGCCTAATTGAATAAATACATTTGACTTTGACTTTGTACATAACATGAAATGTTATAAAAAATATACAGACATGCGATTGCAGCAATCCCGAGAGATTTGCCGTTATTTATTGAAGAGTTCTGTTGTATATCTCTGAAGTTCTTCATCAGATCTTCACCAAATTAAAATGAGACCAATTTGGAAACATACTCTATCAAGCAAAAGAAGAATTTTCTAAATCGGTCCACAATTGACGGAGATATCGGTGAACATATATGTAGGAGGAAGGTAAATTACTAATAACAATCTAGAACAAAGAAGTATGACGCATTTAAACTTATTAATTCAGTTTTGTTTAATTGGCAACATTTAGCCTACGATTCAATCTCAGTTCGATTTTATTCGATTGACAACACTTTATTTGGCTTATGTCAAAATACTCGATTTTGATTGGATGTTAAAAGCTGTGAACTTTGCCCGAGGTGTTCTTAAACCAATGAAAGCAGGGTAGCCAAGGATAATGGCGACCTGAGCGAGGTCGGCCCGCCATATTTGGTCGGAAAAGAGTTAGAAAAAGGAACGCGCGGGAGCGCGTTTGCAAAAAAGTTGAAAAAACAGAGTTGTGAGAGAAATAATTGAGAAGTAGCCTAAAGTGTGGCGTTATAAACTTGAAAGTGTGTTTTGTTGAGAGAAAGCGAAACGAATAGGTGGCCGAATTCGCTGCTTTGATAAGATTGGAACAAGTACTATCTCCAAATCGGCATAAGTTACCTGCTTTGTAGCATGCATATACCCACGAAAGCCCACAAGATCGAGTGTTAATCCAAGATAGCCTTCCTATTTCCGATATCAGAAGTCCGGGATCAGTGCAAATACAAAGCGATGATGGAGAATGGACCAAATGAGACGAGTAATGGCTGGCGCGCTCTCTTTGGTGCGCAAGAAAATGGCATGGAAGTAGCTCGAGCTACCTACTTATAGAGACGTTTCGCAACTCGTCGGCTACTGGCGACAGGAATTCATGTTGCCCGAATTCAACCGTATAGTGTGGCCTATACTAGACAATGTGCGAAGTCGGGCTGCAGATAATGTTGATGATGATATCGATGCCCAATCCTGACTAGATACTGAGGAAACGCAACTGTGGTGGTGATGTTCAGGGAAGTATAAACTTAAGTATTCTGATAATAATAAGTACCTACCTAATGTCTTGTGAAGTTTAGCCGCAATATTGTTAGTTTAGCTTGGTGTAAAGTGGCTAAAATTTAAAATAAAATTCTATTTTCGTTATGATGCTAAATGAAACTCAGTCAGTTTCATACCGTCAGCGGAGTTCGCAAGAGATTAAGACGACTTGTGCAAATACAATGCAAGATAGCAAACATCCTAAGCTACAGCTTGATTTAGCAAAACATCATTATGATTATGCTTGTGGAATACTTATTCATAGACATGAATTTTTCAGCCATTCGCACAACATGCAACAGATAACAGGGACGTCTGAGCCCTTAAACATTGCTGTGGATACCACAAGACCTGTTGTGACCAGCTGCGTGTGGTGAAACAAGTGCGGAGCTCGGGTTCCAATTCAAGAGGCAACACACAAACTGCAACCTACAGCGCTATGAATAAGGAAATTTTGTGGTGTTATACATGCCGCTGCGGTGATCAATCAATTTGATATTTTCTGAAAGCAGCTAGGAGTCTGGACAAGTGCATGGTCAGTGACAAAATTTTGCTTTTGTGCCTGGTGTACTAAGCGCTGCTGCCTGACCTTCCCGTGAGTACAGGCTTAAAGGTACGTGACTTTGATCTGCATTCAACTATCTGTGCATCGGCATACATTTGTGGCAGCCGAAGTATGTATTGGGTTTGGAAGTACCTATCTTATCTTATGGAGGGGCCGAGAAATGACTCGGGGCACTTCGACCCATTGGGATCTATTGTGGTTTGGAAGTACCTAAGTTTTATAACTAATTGCTGTTTTCATTGCAATTTATAACTATTGCATTATTTTATTTCATGGAAATGTGTAAGGTAAGTTACATTAAAAGAGTAGAAAATTCAAACAGCGCCATCTATGTAATGGTATTGATACTGTGTTTCTTTCAATAATCATCCAAATTAGCTTCGGGACCCCATTTTGCCGTAATATGCTGCTTGGAGGAACTTATTGAATAGGTGCATGTATTTTTTAATGATCAATTTAAAAACGAACATATTGTTTTTACATAAACAGAATGAGAAGTTGGTGCATGTCACGCCATCTATTTAAATCTATGTTGTGTTCGAGCTTTGAAATATTTTGCTACAAATATTTTAATCGTTTTGTTCACCAACAAAACAAACAACGAAACGATTTTCGCAATATTATCTTTAAAATGTACCCGGAGCATTGAAACGTGAGTACAAAACGCAAAGAAATCAAATTTCATTATGTTATGTTGCATGATGTTAGAACAATATACGGTTTTGTGACCACTAGTGCTGTCACAAGCGTACATACAGATTATTAAATAGGTTGTTAGTTTGCTGAAAATCGAGAAGTGAAGATACTAGCAATCCGTTTTTCTTTTACTTGTTTGAACACTAGCAATTTCAGCCATGCATTATTTTTTTGTTATCAATAGGTGTCACTTCAGATTTCCCGTAAATATTACTACCACTGAGGTTGTTGTTGATTTGATCACCAAGGGAATTTGTGAATATGCTTTTCTTTGAAATTAACTTACTTTCTAACTATTCGCGTTGGTATTTTTTAATGCAAGTGTGAATACACGGAACGCAAAAAGAAAAATCGTAATAATAGCCGATCTTAAACATCTTTGGCGGATCAGGGTTGTTTTCACAACTAAATTAAAGTATCAGGTATAAGGGAAAGATATTTGTTTACGTTGAATTCACTTAAGTTTGTGTAATACATTAAATTATTCTTAAATAATATTTTGGTTCATATCATAACAGCAAAATCTAATCTCGATTTTGTAGGGTGAAATATCGATTCGCTGAATCGATTCAGTACTAAATATCGGTTGGAAAATTGTTTATATTTTTTTTTGTGCTTTAAATCGATTCGTCGATTAATCGATAACAGATCGCCATCCCTTGCCCATCTCTATCAGAGAGTGACATTAAGTGTCAACATTGAAAAAAGTTTGACGAAACAAAACAAATAACTTGTGATATGATTTTTAACTTATAAGTTACTAGTTATAGACTAGATTATTAATAAATCGATACAAGGTGTGAGTCAATGTGAGGATTAAACTTTTGTTTTGTTCCAAAGACTTGCGATAACTTTCAGTTAAGAGTTATATTGTGATCAAGATTATTTTCAAACCGGTGTTTAAGTTTAGTGAAATAGTTTGTTGTTAGACTCGATTTGCAACCTTAAAACCCGAAAATATCACGAGGATTAACGTGACTATAGCCTAGAGAGTTGGCGTTTAGTTTTGTTGCTACCAACGGTTGAATAAAGGTAAAGTTAATGTCTGTAGTTGTTATATACCGCATTGTAGAGAACTAACCAAATAATAACATGTCATTCTAACGATACCTACAAACAATAATGATTTAAATTGACTACGGCGAATGAAAGTGCAACTAGACATTTAGATGGTGTCTAGCAGATGTATTTAGGTATTATGAGATGCCCGAGGGCCAATAACTGTTGAAGTTGTGGCTGGAGATGAGATAAATGTTCAATTGGCAACATTTTAATTTACATAGAACAGTTTCATGGGTCAGAGAGCTGACGGTGTCAAGAGTTGATTCGGCAATTAAGTTGAAAGTGCATTCTGTGTAGTGAGTTAATTCTGCGAATGTATTTACTAAGTTATTGTGGATTGTGGACACTTGGGTTTTATTTTATTTACTTGGTACAGGAGTCATTTTTTGGAGGAAACTTGGAATGGTTTTCTTGTTCTGCGTTGTTCAACGATGCTTGGCCTCGGTAATTGAACATTGTTCAAAAGTTTTAATAATTGTAACATCTCTTTAAAATAAAGGTGTGAATTTGTGAATTGTGTGACTGTGTGGTGTCATGTAGGAAGTCTAGTACCTACCTAACTTGAATAATAAATGTGGAATTTAAAGTGTCAGTAATGGTTGTGGTGTTCTAACTTTTTGAATGTTCTGTGCTGGTCATTGTGAACATACCTAACGTAATTTTGTGTTATTTGCTATCTGACCAAGCTGGATAAGATAATGTTAACACAGATGAATGTCGGTGACATGCGGTGCATGATTTTATTTTCTTTTTATTTTGCAAAATTGGTAATGTTTGATTATGGTAGTTAGTTGGTAGATTATACCTATCGCACTGAGGGTTTGGTATGAAATCATGAACATAAAATGGAGTTCTTGAAAATGCTTTTGGCTGGGTAAGAAATCCTGAATGTGAGGTTGCTGTTGTATTTTGTACTGAGAATAAAGTATGAAATAACAAATTTTGTTATGGTTTAAAGGTGCTGTTTATGGTTATTGGAGTTCTGAATGGTGGCAACTATGTGTTTAATTAAAGGCTTTGTTTGGTTTATGATGAGTTAGAGAAAAGCTGAAAGAAAAAGTACCCATTGGCGTAACTGAATGTACTATGTTGAAGACTGATTCAAATCAATCTGGCAATGGTGAGGTCGGTGTGTACGGTCAAAGGACTGACTGTACGGTGAGGTGTGTACAGTCAAAGGACTGACTGTACGGTGATGAGTAGTCACTGCGGTGACTGCTGTAACCAAGGAGGGTTACGAGGTGTGAGTGGTCAAAGATGACTGCTGTAACCGAGGAGGGTTACGAGGTGAGTGGTCAAAGATGACTGCTGTAACCGAGATGGGTTACGTGGTGAGTGGTCAAAGATGACTGCTGTAACCGAGGTGGGTTACGAGGCCTGGTCAGGATGACTATGGTTGCAGGATGGTCACAGGGTTGACCATCGGGAGCCACAGCGATTGCTGTGGGACCAAGAAACATTGCTGGATATGTGTGGGGGGGAGCCTGGTCCCTCTGGGGCTTCGGTGACCTGTTGTATGTCTGGGGAAGCCTGGTCCCTCTGGGGCTTCGGTGACCTGTTGTTTAGTGTATGTGGTATGGGTATCTGGCAGTCTTGTTGCTTCGAGAGGACCGGTTGTCTGGGGGAGCCTGGTCCCTCTGGGGCTTCGGTGACCTGTTGTCTGGGGGGAGCCTAGTCCCTCTGGGGCTTCGGTGACCTGTTGTGTGTCTGAGGGAGCCTGGTCCCTCTGGGGCCTCGGTGACCTGTTGTTTGGTGTATGTGGCATGGTATGTTGTGTTGGGCGTTTGGATGGTTTCTGGCACACTTAGTGCTTCGAGACCGAATGGACGCCTGTTGGGAACCTGGTACCTCTGGTGCTTCGGTAACCGTTTAGAATGTGGTAATATGGTTGTCTAAACGGTGAGGTGGCTGTTTCGATAGTACGAAGATGGTTGTGTACGGTGTACGGTGTGGAGACCTAGATTTACATGGAGAAAACAAATGAACAGTGTGAAAGCTATGAGAATTCCGTTTTCATGAGTAAAGAAGTACTTGATTTTTGTTATAGGCTGGTAATATAGGGTGTTGATTGAAGGTTTCACGTAGAAGGAAGATGTCACGACCACGTTATTTTTTTTATTTGGTCAGGAGCGGCCGAACTTAACCTATTACTTATTTTTTTATTGTTGTTCTGTCTCTCTGTCTGTTTTTTTTTTATTAAAATTGAGTAACGATTTCTCTCGTCGCTCAAACGTGGGACCGTTTGTCTGTCAGAATGGCCGTGTAGGAGGAAGGTAAATTACTAATAACAATCTAGAACAAAGAAGTATGACGCATTTAAACTTATTAATTCAGTTTTGTTTAATTGGCAACATTTAGCCTACGATTCAATCTCAGTTCGATTTTATTCGATTGACAACACTTTATTTGGCTTATGTCAAAATACTCGATTTTGATTGGATGTTAAAAGCTGTGAACTTTGCCCGAGGTGTTCTTAAACCAATGAAAGCAGGGTAGCCAAGGATAATGGCGACCTGAGCGAGGTCGGCCCGCCATATTTGGTCGGAAAAGAGTTAGAAAAAGGAACGCGCGGGAGCGCGTTTGCAAAAAAGTTGAAAAAACAGAGTTGTGAGAGAAATAATTGAGAAGTAGCCTAAAGTGTGGCGTTATAAACTTGAAAGTGTGTTTTGTTGAGAGAAAGCGAAACGAATAGGTGGCCGAATTCGCTGCTTTGATAAGATTGGAACAAGTACTATCTCCAAATCGGCATAAGTTACCTGCTTTGTAGCATGCATATACCCACGAAAGCCCACAAGATCGAGTGTTAATCCAAGATAGCCTTCCTATTTCCGATATCAGAAGTCCGGGATCAGTGCAAATACAAAGCGATGATGGAGAATGGACCAAATGAGACGAGTAATGGCTGGCGCGCTCTCTTTGGTGCGCAAGAAAATGGCATGGAAGTAGCTCGAGCTACCTACTTATAGAGACGTTTCGCAACTCGTCGGCTACTGGCGACAGGAATTCATGTTGCCCGAATTCAACCGTATAGTGTGGCCTATACTAGACAATGTGCGAAGTCGGGCTGCAGATAATGTTGATGATGATATCGATGCCCAATCCTGACTAGATACTGAGGAAACGCAACTGTGGTGGTGATGTTCAGGGAAGTATAAACTTAAGTATTCTGATAATAATAAGTACCTACCTAATGTCTTGTGAAGTTTAGCCGCAATATTGTTAGTTTAGCTTGGTGTAAAGTGGCTAAAATTTAAAATAAAATTCTATTTTCGTTATGATGCTAAATGAAACTCAGTCAGTTTCATACCGTCAGCGGAGTTCGCAAGAGATTAAGACGACTTGTGCAAATACAATGCAAGATAGCAAACATCCTAAGCTACAGCTTGATTTAGCAAAACATCATTATGATTATGCTTGTGGAATACTTATTCATAGACATGAATTTTTCAGCCATTCGCACAACATGCAACAGATAACAGGGACGTCTGAGCCCTTAAACATTGCTGTGGATACCACAAGACCTGTTGTGACCAGCTGCGTGTGGTGAAACAAGTGCGGAGCTCGGGTTCCAATTCAAGAGGCAACACACAAACTGCAACCTACAGCGCTATGAATAAGGAAATTTTGTGGTGTTATACATGCCGCTGCGGTGATCAATCAATTTGATATTTTCTGAAAGCAGCTAGGAGTCTGGACAAGTGCATGGTCAGTGACAAAATTTTGCTTTTGTGCCTGGTGTACTAAGCGCTGCTGCCTGACCTTCCCGTGAGTACAGGCTTAAAGGTACGTGACTTTGATCTGCATTCAACTATCTGTGCATCGGCATACATTTGTGGCAGCCGAAGTATGTATTGGGTTTGGAAGTACCTATCTTATCTTATGGAGGGGCCGAGAAATGACTCGGGGCACTTCGACCCATTGGGATCTATTGTGGTTTGGAAGTACCTAAGTTTTATAACTAATTGCTGTTTTCATTGCAATTTATAACTATTGCATTATTTTATTTCATGGAAATGTGTAAGGTAAGTTACATTAAAAGAGTAGAAAATTCAAACAGCGCCATCTATGTAATGGTATTGATACTGTGTTTCTTTCAATAATCATCCAAATTAGCTTCGGGACCCCATTTTGCCGTAATATGCTGCTTGGAGGAACTTATTGAATAGGTGCATGTATTTTTTAATGATCAATTTAAAAACGAACATATTGTTTTTACATAAACAGAATGAGAAGTTGGTGCATGTCACGCCATCTATTTAAATCTATGTTGTGTTCGAGCTTTGAAATATTTTGCTACAAATATTTTAATCGTTTTGTTCACCAACAAAACAAACAACGAAACGATTTTCGCAATATTATCTTTAAAATGTACCCGGAGCATTGAAACGTGAGTACAAAACGCAAAGAAATCAAATTTCATTATGTTATGTTGCATGATGTTAGAACAATATACGGTTTTGTGACCACTAGTGCTGTCACAAGCGTACATACAGATTATTAAATAGGTTGTTAGTTTGCTGAAAATCGAGAAGTGAAGATACTAGCAATCCGTTTTTCTTTTACTTGTTTGAACACTAGCAATTTCAGCCATGCATTATTTTTTTGTTATCAATAGGTGTCACTTCAGATTTCCCGTAAATATTACTACCACTGAGGTTGTTGTTGATTTGATCACCAAGGGAATTTGTGAATATGCTTTTCTTTGAAATTAACTTACTTTCTAACTATTCGCGTTGGTATTTTTTAATGCAAGTGTGAATACACGGAACGCAAAAAGAAAAATCGTAATAATAGCCGATCTTAAACATCTTTGGCGGATCAGGGTTGTTTTCACAACTAAATTAAAGTATCAGGTATAAGGGAAAGATATTTGTTTACGTTGAATTCACTTAAGTTTGTGTAATACATTAAATTATTCTTAAATAATATTTTGGTTCATATCATAACAGCAAAATCTAATCTCGATTTTGTAGGGTGAAATATCGATTCGCTGAATCGATTCAGTACTAAATATCGGTTGGAAAATTGTTTATATTTTTTTTTGTGCTTTAAATCGATTCGTCGATTAATCGATAACAGATCGCCATCCCTTGCCCATCTCTATCAGAGAGTGACATTAAGTGTCAACATTGAAAAAAGTTTGACGAAACAAAACAAATAACTTGTGATATGATTTTTAACTTATAAGTTACTAGTTATAGACTAGATTATTAATAAATCGATACAAGGTGTGAGTCAATGTGAGGATTAAACTTTTGTTTTGTTCCAAAGACTTGCGATAACTTTCAGTTAAGAGTTATATTGTGATCAAGATTATTTTCAAACCGGTGTTTAAGTTTAGTGAAATAGTTTGTTGTTAGACTCGATTTGCAACCTTAAAACCCGAAAATATCACGAGGATTAACGTGACTATAGCCTAGAGAGTTGGCGTTTAGTTTTGTTGCTACCAACGGTTGAATAAAGGTAAAGTTAATGTCTGTAGTTGTTATATACCGCATTGTAGAGAACTAACCAAATAATAACATGTCATTCTAACGATACCTACAAACAATAATGATTTAAATTGACTACGGCGAATGAAAGTGCAACTAGACATTTAGATGGTGTCTAGCAGATGTATTTAGGTATTATGAGATGCCCGAGGGCCAATAACTGTTGAAGTTGTGGCTGGAGATGAGATAAATGTTCAATTGGCAACATTTTAATTTACATAGAACAGTTTCATGGGTCAGAGAGCTGACGGTGTCAAGAGTTGATTCGGCAATTAAGTTGAAAGTGCATTCTGTGTAGTGAGTTAATTCTGCGAATGTATTTACTAAGTTATTGTGGATTGTGGACACTTGGGTTTTATTTTATTTACTTGGTACAGGAGTCATTTTTTGGAGGAAACTTGGAATGGTTTTCTTGTTCTGCGTTGTTCAACGATGCTTGGCCTCGGTAATTGAACATTGTTCAAAAGTTTTAATAATTGTAACATCTCTTTAAAATAAAGGTGTGAATTTGTGAATTGTGTGACTGTGTGGTGTCATGTAGGAAGTCTAGTACCTACCTAACTTGAATAATAAATGTGGAATTTAAAGTGTCAGTAATGGTTGTGGTGTTCTAACTTTTTGAATGTTCTGTGCTGGTCATTGTGAACATACCTAACGTAATTTTGTGTTATTTGCTATCTGACCAAGCTGGATAAGATAATGTTAACACAGATGAATGTCGGTGACATGCGGTGCATGATTTTATTTTCTTTTTATTTTGCAAAATTGGTAATGTTTGATTATGGTAGTTAGTTGGTAGATTATACCTATCGCACTGAGGGTTTGGTATGAAATCATGAACATAAAATGGAGTTCTTGAAAATGCTTTTGGCTGGGTAAGAAATCCTGAATGTGAGGTTGCTGTTGTATTTTGTACTGAGAATAAAGTATGAAATAACAAATTTTGTTATGGTTTAAAGGTGCTGTTTATGGTTATTGGAGTTCTGAATGGTGGCAACTATGTGTTTAATTAAAGGCTTTGTTTGGTTTATGATGAGTTAGAGAAAAGCTGAAAGAAAAAGTACCCATTGGCGTAACTGAATGTACTATGTTGAAGACTGATTCAAATCAATCTGGCAATGGTGAGGTCGGTGTGTACGGTCAAAGGACTGACTGTACGGTGAGGTGTGTACAGTCAAAGGACTGACTGTACGGTGATGAGTAGTCACTGCGGTGACTGCTGTAACCAAGGAGGGTTACGAGGTGTGAGTGGTCAAAGATGACTGCTGTAACCGAGGAGGGTTACGAGGTGAGTGGTCAAAGATGACTGCTGTAACCGAGATGGGTTACGTGGTGAGTGGTCAAAGATGACTGCTGTAACCGAGGTGGGTTACGAGGCCTGGTCAGGATGACTATGGTTGCAGGATGGTCACAGGGTTGACCATCGGGAGCCACAGCGATTGCTGTGGGACCAAGAAACATTGCTGGATATGTGTGGGGGGGAGCCTGGTCCCTCTGGGGCTTCGGTGACCTGTTGTATGTCTGGGGAAGCCTGGTCCCTCTGGGGCTTCGGTGACCTGTTGTTTAGTGTATGTGGTATGGGTATCTGGCAGTCTTGTTGCTTCGAGAGGACCGGTTGTCTGGGGGAGCCTGGTCCCTCTGGGGCTTCGGTGACCTGTTGTCTGGGGGGAGCCTAGTCCCTCTGGGGCTTCGGTGACCTGTTGTGTGTCTGAGGGAGCCTGGTCCCTCTGGGGCCTCGGTGACCTGTTGTTTGGTGTATGTGGCATGGTATGTTGTGTTGGGCGTTTGGATGGTTTCTGGCACACTTAGTGCTTCGAGACCGAATGGACGCCTGTTGGGAACCTGGTACCTCTGGTGCTTCGGTAACCGTTTAGAATGTGGTAATATGGTTGTCTAAACGGTGAGGTGGCTGTTTCGATAGTACGAAGATGGTTGTGTACGGTGTACGGTGTGGAGACCTAGATTTACATGGAGAAAACAAATGAACAGTGTGAAAGCTATGAGAATTCCGTTTTCATGAGTAAAGAAGTACTTGATTTTTGTTATAGGCTGGTAATATAGGGTGTTGATTGAAGGTTTCACGTAGAAGGAAGATGTCACGACCACGTTATTTTTTTTATTTGGTCAGGAGCGGCCGAACTTAACCTATTACTTATTTTTTTATTGTTGTTCTGTCTCTCTGTCTGTTTTTTTTTTATTAAAATTGAGTAACGATTTCTCTCGTCGCTCAAACGTGGGACCGTTTGTCTGTCAGAATGGCCGTGTAGGAGGAAGGTAAATTACTAATAACAATCTAGAACAAAGAAGTATGACGCATTTAAACTTTTTAATTCAGTTTTGTTTAATTGGCAACATTTAGCCTACGATTCAATCTCAGTTCGATTTTATTCGATTGACAACACTTTATTTGGCTTATGTCAAAATACTCGATTTTGATTGGATGTTAAAAGCTGTGAACTTTGCCCGAGGTGTTCTTAAACCAATGAAAGCAGGGTAGCCAAGGATAATGGCGACCTGAGCGAGGTCGGCCCGCCATATTTGGTCGGAAAAGAGTTAGAAAAAGGAACGCGCGGGAGCGCGTTTGCAAAAAAGTTGAAAAAACAGAGTTGTGAGAGAAATAATTGAGAAGTAGCCTAAAGTGTGGCGTTATAAACTTGAAAGTGTGTTTTGTTGAGAGAAAGCGAAACGAATAGGTGGCCGAATTCGCTGCTTTGATAAGATTGGAACAAGTACTATCTCCAAATCGGCATAAGTTACCTGCTTTGTAGCATGCATATACCCACGAAAGCCCACAAGATCGAGTGTTAATCCAAGATAGCCTTCCTATTTCCGATATATATATATAATAGTGTATGTGTATGTATGTATTTATAGTTTGTATGTATTTCTTTGTATTTGAATAAATATTACCTACCTATCGTGATTTATTTTCAATATTGCACCTACCACTATTGTCTCTGCATCACCCAAAGGTCGACTGGTAGAAAATGCCTAAGGCATTAAGTCCGCCTCTGTACGTTTTGTGCATGAAGTATTAAATAAATAAATAAAAAAATAAACATACATAATGTCGAACATAGAACCTCCTCCTTTTTGGTAAGTCGGTTAAAATAGAAAATAAAAGACATGGAAACATTTCGTTTGTTTCAAAATTAGTATTGTACTGGTAGCATGGGTAATAATTATTTGTATTCCTCACCTTAGCCAAGGTGACGTCAAACGTAAGATACCCGTTGGCGTGATGCGCGTGGTAGCTGTCCACGTCGTACCACAGCGTACGTGAGGCAGATCCGGGGAGGTATACCTTCACGGAAGTCACGCCTGGCTCTACTACAGGCCTCACGAGAAGAGCGTTACCTGGAGAGAAAGAGATGATAAGTTGTAAGTGTCGTACAAGAAAAGTTAGCATTCTTTATAGTGCGCGCGGAACTAGTTGACCGCGCCTTAGGTATGTGAGCGGTGGGACGGAGAGGCGGGGGCGCCAGTAAAACCCGGGATGACCCATTGACAATGGGTGTCATGACCCACTGAAATAGTCATTGTCCTAACCCGCCCCCTCACCCCTGTCGACACCTAAGGCGCAACCAACTAGTTCCGCGCACTACAGTTAAATGAAAATGACCTTTACTGCCAAGACAAATACGTTGTCAGTATGAAATTATTAGCGTTGAAGTGCTAAGAGTTGGTATCTACTCTTAAAGTAGAATTCTTTAAAAATCTAACGTATTCTGTGAATAATTTGGATCGTCTGCTATTACGTTGATTTAGTCAAATTTACAACACAATCAAACTTGTTTGATTTTTGTTAGATCAATATTTGTATTACTTCTGCCTCACAAAAATAAAATTCGTTCTGTTGCCGACATCATCATTATCATCAGCATCATATCAGCCGAAAGACTTCCACTGCTGGACATAGGCCTCGTAACCAGCGGATCCCCGCAACCTTCACCAGGTCATCGGTCCACCTGGTGGGAGACCTTCCAATGTAACGTCTTCTGGTTCGCGGTCGCCACTCCAGAACCTTTCTGCCCCATCGGCCATCCGTTCTGCGAGCAATGTGCCCTGCCCACTGCTACTTAAGTTTGACAATACATATTAATAACTAGCTGACCCGGCAAACTTTGTTTTGCCATAAAAACATCAAACATTCATCTACCCTACACCAATTTGAACTTTGTACAGAGGTAATAAAGTGCAAATTGACTCTTTGATGTTAGGAACATACCTACATTGTTTAAACAACAGTGAGTGCTTGTAATTCAATATGAACTTTATACAATAGCAATAAAGCTCGTTTTATTTAGAAAACGTTTGTATGGGAAAAAGAAAAGGGCTGTTTTTAGGGTTTTTCCGGCAATTATTCGAATTTTTCTCGCCGTTAAAACCATCTTTGAACTTCAACGAACATTTAAAAAAAAGAATTGGCCGAATTGGTCCAGGCGTTGTTGAGTTATGCGCTTACCAACACATTTTGCGATTCATTTTTATATATAAAGATATATAAAAAAGAAAGAAAGAAAGAAAAATTATTTATTTGTGACCCGCACAGGAGACACGAGAAATCTGCTTAAAATTAAACAAAATTAAAAATAAAAACCCCGTGCGAGACCAAAAAGGCTCTGTGCAGCGATATCAAAAAAAAAAAATACATCATCTTCTATAATTGTGGAGATAACTATTGCCAGTTCTAGCAACTTACCGAGCAAGTATTGGTCATCAATAGTGAAGGTATCTTCTTCAGTGGGGAACTCTTGGAACAGAGGCCTCATCACCGGCAGACCGTCGATGGAGTGCTCGTAGAATAGTGTGTACCTGGAATAAAACATTGTGAATTTTGGTTTATTGGGATATTTCACTTGGTATCGGCACAGATAATATAATACTAGCATACAGATGCCTCATCCCATACAAAGAAACCGTGCCGACGTAACTAGCGATTTTCATCTGACTAATCTTGTTATTTTTGTAAGTACATCAATCGCGTTCGATCCCGTTTCACGGCAATAGATGGTGTTAGCAGCGACTTGAAAATAAAAGGGATTTCTCGGTTTGTGACTACTTTTTCTTTAAATACAGTGACGATTAGTATTTCTTTTGTATGTTTTTACAGTTTCATTGCACCAAAATGTGTTAAAATACATATTTAAACAATCGAGTGTAATGCTTCAGATATTCAAAACCGCGCCATCTATTGGAATCTATTTTAAATGATCCATTAAAATAATCTTTGAAATGTGAATTAAGAGCCCAATATGCCATAATTTTGTGTTTAGGACAGTTGATTGAAAACATACAATTTGTACGGTAAATTCCAGAAAATGTAAATTTTACATACAATTCAATAACAAAACAGAGCACATCGCGACATTTAGTGAAATTTATTTGAACCAAATTTTCTTTTTTAGCACTGGGACCGATGGCACGATGTGCACCGTTCTTGCACTTGCAATACCATCTATCTATCGCCATGGAACAGAAACGAACGCGATCGATGAACAAAAACTAATCAGTTTAATCAGACGAAAAACGCTAGTTATGTGGGCACGGTTTGTTTGTATGGTATATATTACCTGTGAAGAAGTTTAGTTTTGCCTTGTTGTTTCATATGATAGTTTCAGATACTCACCAGAAGTCAATCAGAGCATATCGTCGCCTGTTGGCGTCCCTGATGAGCGCGGTGGTGGCAGGCTCGTACAGCCAGGGCTCGCGGCGCTTGGTCTCGATGTGCGAGTGAGCACGGAAGAATGGCTGGAAGGCACCCGCCTGGAAGAATATAACATGTATTAATAATGTGGAAAATACATATTTTAGAGCATATCAATACATATAATAAATCTGTAGAAAAGACGTTTTTGTACATCGAAAATATTTGCAAAAAAGATAGCCAGGGTGTTAAAGGATAACGAACAGAACCAATTGACAGCATTTTTGTCTGTTTATATGTGCACGCATCACGTAAAATGTACGAAAACCAATGTAGATAACTTTTATACATAAAAAATATGCGTAACTTGAAGTATTACTTAGTCTTTGTTTCATCGCAATCGGTTCACTCTAATCAAAAGTTAGATTTTTTTTTTTTTTTTTTTTTATTTATGATGGGTTTGCTCTTGACTCTAGTCTAGGTCATAGGTGATAGAGACAGAGTCTACGATGGAGTGAGCTTACCCAGAAGAAGCCTGTTTACTCTAACTTTGAAGAGATTCGGGTTGAATGCGTTCGGAAACACAGACGCAGGTAGTGAGTTCCATTCATTTGCTGTGCGCATTATAAAGGATGTTTGGAAGCGCTTGGTTCGAATTGGTGGAATGGCAACAAGGTAAGGATGATAACTTGCAGTGCGTCTAGATGTCCGATGGTAGAAGGGGGCTGGTGGGATGAGGTCGTGGAGTTCTTGAGCACACTCCCCGAAGTACAGTCTGTAGAAGACCGACAAGCAGGCAACTTTACGGCGATGAGCCAAGCTGTGAAGCTTGGCGTCCACCAGTTTAACGTCGCCAATGAGCCTCTTGGCTCTGCGTTCCACTGAGTCAAGCGCGGCAAGCTGATACTTAGCTGAACCATCCCAAAGGTGGCTGCAATACTCCATGCAGGATCGGACTTGTGCTTTGTATAGGGTTAAAAGCTGTCCAGGCGTAAAGTATCGCTTCACTTTATTTAGGATGCCCAGTTTTTTGGCCGCGATTTGGGCTTTGTTCTCAATGGAGGAGCCGAAGTTGAGACTGGATGTCAACTCCATGCCTAGGAGCTCGAGCCGATCAGTCACAGGAACAGACGTACCCCGAAAAGTAGGAGTTTGATCGAAAATACTCCTTTTTGCGGTAAAAAGACACGCCTGTGTTTTGGTGGCGTTAAAGGAGACCAGATTGTCATCACCCCACTGGGAGACAAGGCTTAAGGTCAAATCTGTCCGCTCCACCATAGCCTCTCTCAAGGAAAGAACTTCATCCACGCTGGTTTTTGCGCTGGACAAGTATCTCTCTGAAACAGTACTGTCATCTGCGTACCCAACAATACCAGGCTGAAGTAGGTCATTGATGTGCAGCAAGAAAAGAGTTGCAGAGAGAACAGACCCCTGAGGAACTCCGGCATCAATAGCCATAAGGTCTGAGGAGCAGCCGTCAATGACTACTCGGATCGACCGTTCGCTAAGGAAGTCTGATATCCAGCTACAAAAACCAGCGGGGATGCCGTAAGCAGGAAGCTTACTGAGCAGACTCGCGTGCCAGACCCTGTCGAAGGCCTTCGAGATATCAAGCGATACAGCAAGTGCTTCGCCGTGTCTCTCGATGGCTTCACCCCAGCAGTGCGTGACATACACAAGAAGATCGCCAGTTGACCGTCCCCGGCGAAAGCCATATTGACGGTCACTGAGGAGATTGTTGTCTTCAAGGTAGGCCAGCAACTTTCTGTTCAGTACCCTTTCCATAACTTTGGACAAAATGGAGGTAATGGCGATCGGACGGTAATTGGCAGGGTCTGCACGGTTGCCTTTTTTGGGCACTGGAGATGAATTTAAAGAGTTCAAGAAGTAAAATTTCACAACACACGCAATTCTGATAGTCGGACAGTTGAACTCCAAGTTCGATAGATAGCGTTGTGCATTTTACGTCATTTTATCCGCGGAAGAAAGACACTCGAAAAAATATTGGTAGGTATGTAGGGTAGGTAGCAAGGCAAGTAGGGTAGGCAGTTGACGGGAGCGAAGCCGCGGGCACAGCTAGTAAATATAATAAAAAAGCCTTTTACTTCCTGTAAATTTACATTTCTTACAATCTATGAATGTACTAGTTTTGGTTTATTCTATTTTAATTGTTTATCTTCTTATATATAAAAATGAATCGCAAAAAGTTTTTAAGTAGTTATCTAACTATTGTTGATAATCTATACTTAATATTATAAAGCTGAAGAGTTTGTTTGTTTGAATGCGATAATCTCAGAAACTACTGGTTGGAATTGAAAAATTCTTTTTGCGTTGGATAACCCATTTATCGAGGAAGGCTATAGGATATATAACATCACGCTACGACCAATAGGAGCGGAGCATAAATGAAAAATGTAGCAAAAACGGGAAAATATATTCCTTTTTGAGAGCTTCCGTTGCGTTCGCTGCGTAAACGGTTATAGTTACGTAACTAGTTGACGGGAGCGAAGCCGCGTGGGACAGCTAGTAATATAATAAAATAAATAAAATAAAATAAAGTTTATTGATTCAATAAAAGAATGTTACAGTATAAGGATGTGACACTGGATCCTGCACTAGGATACCCTGTGTCGCAGAATCCAGTCTCTCTCGAAAATATGGTTTTTTGATAAGAAGTATCAAATGCAACGGTTCCAGTCATTAATAAAAAAAAAAAAACTGAAAAACTGAAAGGTAACTAAAAGTGTAAGCGTAAATGTGTTGGTATGTAAGAGATATACTATTGTGTGTATGTGGTTGTGTGTATGCAGTGATGTTTATGGTCATATGGTCTGTTAACACTAAATTGTTAGTAGGTTTTCAGTTTCGTTGTAGGTAAGTCCCAGTAGCCAATCCCGAACTTGTTTTTTGCACCCAAACCTGGTCATGGGGAGGATTTTTAATATATCATTAACTTTCACATACAGATGTGGGCCGATATGTGAGAATGCTTTGTTGCCAAATTTAAGCCTGCTGGAGACTCTGTTCCACTTAGGCTTTCTACGCGAGCGCTGATCCGTAACCACTGTGACAGCTGCAGTTTTGTGGAACTTGAGTAATACTGACATAATGAATATATATATTTAGTTGTCTAAATACATATATTATTATAAAGTTTGATTTTTTTATTTATCTCGATCAGAGACGAAGTTATAAAGGTACGGACAGACGTGCTAATTACTAGCACGAAAGCATGCTTTTATTGAGCAAGTTCTCATTAGTAGCACGTGTGTAATGTAATGAGCATGCTTATTTAGAGCGTGCTCAAAAAACAACCGACGTTTGATTTTCGAGCATGCTACCTGAGGCGCGGGTAGAAGGGGGCGTGCTCCGATCGCGTCTGAACAGATTTGCTTATTAACATGCTATTATCAATTCGATCTCGATGCGCGACGGGCGACTGTTTTTGCGTCAAATTAAAATAAAAACTTAAATTGAACCCTCAATATGTCGCGTTGGAGAGAAGAAAAACTTTGGTTTTTGTGTCACTGTCACACATTTTACTGAGTTCTGTATGGATAGCACTGTCACTATATCTTTGTACATCCATTTTGTCCAAGAGCCTGGTGCCAAATAGCAGCACGTCTGTCCGGTACGTTTGCTTTGAGCAAGCTTATTTATGAGTATGCTTCAAGCAAGCATGCTTATTGCTGGCAAATGTGAACAGTTGCATGAGCATGCTAACTTTAAGCATGCATAAAACCACGCTTTTTTTGAGCACGTCAAAGTTTCAGAGAATTAGAAAGAGAAGTCAGACATGCATGGCGTCAGATGGTACGACGCCCAATGGCGTTTTCGTAGAGAGGGACAGATATATTTCTTTAAATTGTTATATCTCTTTCGTTTATTGATCAATTTTGATTCTGTTTTCACTATTAGTATTCTATTTTAGTCTTATTATCGATAAACTTGTCAAATAACAAATAAATTGTTTTATGTATATTTGACATGGGGTACCTCAAACCAATAAATAGACACCAACATACCTGGTACCACCTGGTCATGAGCTCAGCCTCAGGGTACTTGAAGAAGCCGCCAACGTCGGAGCCGCAGAAGCTGATGCCGGCCGCTCCTAACGAGAGGCACATCGGTACTGAAACCGCGAGGAAACCCCATTCCGCTGCGTTGTCACCCGTCCATACTGCTGCGAATCTGTACGAAAAGGGGTGAAATTGATACAAAGCTTCTCAAAGAGCTGGTTGTGTTAAGTTCTTCTTTCTTCTTTGGCCTTGCCTTTTTGCGGCGCGATTTATTTCCTTCATTTGAAGCTGTTTTAGACCTAAGTTTCTAAAAGATCGTGACGAATTTGCTAACAAATTTAGCCTACCATCACTTAGTTGGTGAGAATGTAAAGCAGTTCGGTATATAAAGTATTTTTCAGGTAAATTTTTCATATTTTTAATTTATAGATTTAGTTATTTTAAGCAACTAATTTCGATATTTCTTTTTTCCAAGCTGTATTTTTTTATAATATATTTTTGTTCGTGTTGTGGTCTAAATCAATGACATCAAGCACCCCACGCTTTTTTACAATAAAATATATTTTATTTGTTAATCACACTATTCTTAATTAAAAATTTAATGGTAATTATTTTCTACTTTTTAGTTTGGTTTTCTATTGAAGCGTGTTTTTTTTGTTTTTTCTTACTAATATTTGTTTTTAACTTTTTAGTTCAATCGCTAATCCTGAAGATCCTGGTAAGGATAATGGGACAAACTATTTAAATTATTGCATTGTCATCCTTGATAAGTGTGCAAAGTTTCCAACTAATCCGACGTTTTGAATGGTGTGAAATTCAAGTTTAAAGATTCCGTTACATAGATACATACATACCAAGCTAATAAAAGCGTGTTAAAAAGTAAAATTCATTATTTTCTTTGGGAAAATGTATTATTTGCTTTACATATTTAGTAATTCAAAAAAAAAAAAACAAAAAAAAAAATATTTCTTTCTTTCTTTCATTTTATTGTCTTTAAACGAAAATTGTATCTTACCTCTGGGTGCCAGCGAAGGCCGATCTAGTCAAGATGAAGGGTCTGTACTTGCTGTCAGATCGCTGCAGCATACCATCGTGCGTCGCGCGGAGGTTCCACAGACCGTACTCGTTGTGGACGTGTCTGAGAAAGAAATAATTGGCTTTACTTACTTATAAATATATATCTGAAGAACATCACCAATCAGGGCTATGTATTGTCTTTCTAGGGCGTTTCTATTCACGTCTGCCTTGTAAATACCTTTCGTTAGTCGCCTTCCATTCATCCTCTCAACATTGCCAAACCATCTTAAGGTTGTCTTTGTCGGTGGCACGAACTATTTTGTGCGCAGGGTTAAAATGCATGCTATCTCATCCGACAACACGTGCGAAAGAGATAGATTCTGTGATGAGCAGTAAGAAGCTAGTTCACGTACGAATTAGCACTTTTGCAAGTTTTTAACGAAATAGATGATGATTTAGGACGAAAACGAGCGCGCGATATTTTACAAACAGGCCTTTGGGAGTCTGGATATCATGAAAAAACGACTAAATATATATTTTCTAAATAAAATTATTTGCGTTGTTGAACTACTAATCTATCCCAGTATGGTAGCTGTTTTGCAATTTTCCTTTTTCTTATGGTATTTATTTCCGCACAAATCTGCGTTAAAATTAGTTTTGAAATATGGAACTTTCGACGCTCATAACTTTCAAATATATAAAATTTTACTTTTTTGTTTCCATGCAGGGCTAGATAAAGATAAGACAAATTGATATCATTTTTAACGTACATCGTCAAACAGTGAAATAATCGCCAGACTACGTTTCTATGGAAGAATGATCGACTAGTGCACCCTTAACATACTCTTTTCAATTTTAGTCGTCTTATTACATCATTCCTCAATCTATCATTTAAAGTTACACCCCACATACTTCGCAAGGAACGCATTTCTTCTGCATTATTCCTACTTTCATGTCTTTTTTGCCATACTCAACCTTCACTTCCATACATAAGTGTAGGTACCAGCGCTACAGACGGTCCAGGTGCGCACTGCGCAGTACTCTTAACCGGCCTGTGTGTATGACTAGATGTATGAATGTGAGTGAAGCAAAAGAAGTATGTAAAGATCGTAGCAGGTGGCGTTCTTTAGTTTCTGCCTACCCCCCTTGGGCAAACAGCGTGAATTTATATATGTATGTAAATATATATTTGCATATAGAAGATAAAGTTACTGTGCGTCGTAGTCAGAATAATCTGAGATGAGGGAAGAGATTGAACAATATTTTAAAGTGTTGGGCAGTTCTCACGATCTTAACCTTCGAGCTTCCAAAAACTTACTTCTCCATATTCCTTCTCACCGCACTGGGTTTCTATCTAATTTTTACACTGTGTCAACTATAAAACTCTGGAACGTGGTTCCCCTTGACATCAAAAAAGCTGAGAGTAAATTTTCATATAAGCGAAACAGAAGTTAGTTGAATTTAAATTTCTTATCTACAATTCTCGTCAATTTTTTCGGTTCAATACAACTTCTCTAAAACTTGTATTAAATTAGTTAAAATTACCTGTGTTCCCAGTAAGCGGCGAGTCCATCATTGCCATCCTGAGGAGGCTTGTAGTGGCGACAATCCTTAGGCATTGTGATCTCAGGGCCGTTGAATACCTGCGGGATATAAATAGAAAAAGTCGAGATTTTAACACGACCGATGTAGCGAAAGCTACATGCGAGTATTAAAATAAAGTCTTTTTATGCAAGACACGAACGATTCTTTTTCCACTACCTGATGAGCTTACTTCATTAAATGCAAATAAGTTCCAACAACAATTTATTAGAAACGTTCAGACTAAAAACCACAGACTATAAACACACAATTAACGCGCGCCTTTTCGAGAGGTAACAGGTTCAGTATCATTCTGACAGTTACATAATGATCCATACAAAAGTCATTTCGTAACTGTTATTATGTAATTTTTTTATATTTTATTTGTAACTTGTGTCTAAATGTTCTTATTTCGAAACGAATTTCTTAGACAATGTGTTACATAATAGACAACGTAGTGGAAAATATTGTTATAACATCGTAATTAATTGGACTACGATTACTAAGGTTGCTGCTACCAACTGTATAAGATTAGCTAAAGATCGAGTTGACTGTAACAGACTATTGATGGCCGATGTAGCTTGTTATTGTCCCACTACAAGGTAAAGGCCTCATCAGATCATAAGTATTGAGCTTAATTTAAAAAGCTCAGCTATTTGCTTGAATTGTAGAAGTTCTGGCAAATATATAAAATTATTATTAAAATATCGTGTTTGGGAGCAAAAATAGGGGTAAGATGAAATGAAATTATTTTTCAGGACTTTCACCCCACAATAATCCGTATTTTATTTTGCAGATAAAATAGCCTATAAGCCACTCGGCGTTTGTCCCAGCAGGGGAATTTTTGCGAGAGGGCTAGGAAGGTGACCATAAGCTCTTAGAGCAAGGTTATTTTGAGAGAATGTAAAGGACAGATGTATATGACTTGTATACATCTGTCCCTTTTTCACAGTCAAAACATGATTGTTTTGACACATCATGGTACGGGGGCAGCTTTATAAAACTTATTAGGACAGAGGTACTCACACTAGGCTCATTCATGTCATTCCATATATGCACATCTTTGCTGGTACCGGGGAAGTTGTTGAACAGGTACCTCTCTGAGTAGTACTTGCTTACGACGGGGTTGAAGAAGTCTGGGTAGGACGATGAGCCGGGCCAGCACCAACCTGGTGAACAAGTACATGGTTTTAATGGATGCCTGTATTAGGATGAAGGGAGATTGCGTCAGTTGTGTTAAAATCCCATGCAGGGATCACCAACTACTTTAATTTTGGGTCCGTTTCTTAAAAATAATATGTCCGTCGCGGTCCGTAAGGTTTAAGGTTGCCCTTCCATACATACATAGTCTGGCGATTATGTGTACGTTCAAAATAAATAATAATATCAATTTGTCTCATCATTATCTAGCCCTGTATAGAAACAAAAAAGAAATATATATATATTTATATATATTTGAAATTTATGAGCGTCGAAAGTTCCATATTTCAACACTAATTTCAACGTATCTTTGGGCGGAAATAAATACCATAAGAAGAAGGAAAATTGCAAAACGGCCTCCATACAGGGATAGATTAGTAGTTCAACAATACAAATAATTTAATTTTGAACAGATACATTTAGTAGTTTTTTCATGAAATCCATGGTCCCAAAGGTCTGTTTATAAAATTTCGCGCGCTCGTTTTCGTCCTAAATCGAAATAGTCTAATCTTTATTTTAAGAGTTGTTTGATCCGGTGAAATAGTCATCATCATCATCATCATCAGCCTATTAATGTTCCCACTACTGGGACACAGGCCTCCTCTCTGTGAGAGGGAATGGGCCGTTATCCACCACGCGGGCCCAGTGCGGGTGTCACATGTTTTCGAATTATTGGTTCTAGGACATGCCGGTTTCCTCACAATGAAATAGTAATCACACTGAATATTATAAAAGCAAAAGTCTGTGAGTGTATTTGTATGTTTATTACTTCTTCACGCTTAAACTGCTGGACGGATCTGGATGAAATTTGGCACAGAGATGGACTATAGTCTGGAATAGCACATATGGTACTTTTTATTCCCTTGGGATGATTTTTGTCATTCACGCGGGCGAAGCCGATGGCAGAAGCTAGTTATACATATATTTTCATCATCATCATCAGCCTTTTAATGTTCCCACTGCTGGGACACATTCCTCCTCTCTGTAAGAGAGGGTATAGGCCATGATCCGCCATGCGGGCCCAGTGCGGGTTGGTGGATGTCACATGTCTTCGAAATTTGGTTCTAGGACATCCTCATGATGTTTTCCTTCACCGTTTTTAGAGCAGTGGTGATGAAATAATTTACACAAAGTAATGCGCCTGCCTGGGTTCGAACCTACAACCTACGACACGTAAGTCGGTACCGTTACGCCACTGGGCCTCCACTGCTCATATATTTTCACTGAATTATAAAAAAAAAATCTTAAAGCCTATTACTGGCACAGAAATTCCAATATTGCGTAATATTTTCCTATTTTTAGCCTTTAAACTCAGAAGTGCCAATAAATGGAGGGGTGCCAGCGATAGGGTGGTTTACCTTATATGCCTGTCGTTGCACCTACCTACCTACCTATACTCAGCGAGGCTGTATAAAAGGCGTGTTTGTGCGCAAATATTCCCGTACGAGACCTCAACTACTTTTGCAAAAAGGTCTTCCACCTACCTTCATAATCCTTGCCATCCTTATCCTTGACATAGTAGCCCAGTTCAGTGGCGTCTTCGTGCAGGAAGTAGCCAGCCTCCCGCTTGATGTGAGGGTCGATGATGGTGACCAGCTTGCGACCCTTGGCTGTGAGGTTAGCGACCATGTCAGCTGGGTGAGGGAACTTGACGGGGTCCCAGGTGAAGTACCTGTGAGGAAGGAAGGTAACCGATTCAGAAATGAATAGTATTTATTTTTTATTTTTTTATCTCATACAAAATTGACACATGCAAATGTCAAATTTTGGCTTATTAGGACTCCTGAGGTATCAGTATCCAGTTATCCGGAGTAAAATTTGTAAGTTTGTATGTAGGGGGTAATCACAGGAACTACTGGTTGGAAATGTTGTTTTTTTTTGTGTTAGGAAGGTTATAGGCTATATAACATCACGCTACGACCAATAGGAGCGGAGCATAAATGAAAAATGTAGCAAAAACGGGAAAGAATATTACTTTTTGAGGGCTTCCGTTGCGTGCGCTGCGTAAACGGGTTTCAGTTATGCATTCATGTATGTAGGGTAGGTAGGGTAGGTGTAGGGGAGGTGTAGAGTAGGTGTAGAGTAGGTGTAGGGTAGGTGTAGGGTAGGTGTAGCGTAGGTGTAGGGTAGGTGTAGGGTAGGGTAGATAGGATAGGGTAGGTACGTAGCCAGTTGACGGGAGCGACGCCGCGTGGGACAGCTAGTATTATATACAACTCTTGTAGTCTCAAATACTGTAATGAGTAATTTTTTTTTCACCACCCCCTCCCTTTAGCTTTATGGGAACATTCATATTTTATTTTAAATATGAATGTTCATATTAAATATTCATATTAGAAACATTTAAAAATATGTTTTGACAATGTGTATGGCTTTCGGTCAACAAGTTGCTTATACTGTGAAAATTTGAAGACTGTAGCTCCAACCGTATATCCGTAAAACCAGTGTGAAAGACGACGGACAGACGGACAAGTGTGTGACGGCAATAGGGCTCCGTTTGGACCTTTGGTACGGAATCCTAAAAAAAAGGATGAGGAGACCGGTAAAGCCAGGCCAGGCCTATCATCGAGCTACGTTCAACAGTGGGTACTGACTTCTTGCTGTTGGTGTACTCGATGTCCAGCCAGATGACGTCAGCAGGAATGTCGTGCACGTCGAAGTTCTCGTCCACGCCGCGCACGTCAGCTTCATCTACGTAGTTCCAGCGGCACTGGTGGTACGCCAGCGAGAATTTCTGAAACAACGGCGATGATTCCGCCATTAGCATATCCGTGAACACATACATGAATTCACGTCTTTTTTGCCATGGGCAGTGGTGTCTCATCCCATACAAAGAAAACGTGCCGACGTTCTACACTGATTATTCTGATTATTTTTTGTACATCGATCGCGTTCCTTTCCGTTCCACGGATATAGATGGTGATCTATCTATCGCCGTGGAACGGAACCGAACGCGATCGATTTAAATTATCGGTATAATCAGACGAAAAACGCTAGTTACGTCGGCACGGTTTCTTTGTATGGATGAGGCATCTGTATGCTAGTTTTATATTATCTGTGCCATAGGGATAGAAACAACAGAACACCACCTGTTACGATCCTGACATATTCCTTTTGTTTTATTTACGTTCATAAATCAATCACACACGCTGGTTATGAGATTACCCCCGGCCCGAAAATCCTTTGTCCGTGAAATGCCAGCTGTTTAATGCAATGCTACATTGCGTTCTTTTTTTATTACCCGGCTGCAAGGAAAGGGTTATGTTTTTCGCGAGTATCTTGTATGTATTACATACATATGTAAATATTCTTTATTACCTCGTATCTTTCAATATACTTTTCCGACCCCAATATAGTTGGGAAAAAGGCTAGGCAGATGATGACCTCGTATCTTTCAAACCAATTGACGGATTTTTATAAATAATACATCGTAAGATAGGTCTTGGCCGCCCAAGTGTTCTTAGCTAAGTGCCGTTAAAAAAAAGAACATGGCGGATTTTGGGCGCCATATTGTGGGGGTTGCCATTTCTTTTTTCTTTGACACCCATTGAGTGGGGTATAAAAATGAAGGGTTTTTAGAGGGGATTACAAAAATATATACCACTTATTATATGTTTAAAAGTCATTCGAATAAAAAAAAGTATAACTAAAAAGTTGTAAATAAAAAAGTTAATAAAATCGCGAAACGAGTTTTCGTCAGCCAGCTCGCGAATATGTATCCTTCGAATGCACAGCATGATTTTCTTCTTGTTTACATCTTTGCAGTCGGGTTTTTTGATTTTATTAACTTTTTTTTAGTAAATATCCTAATGAAATTATGATAACTACACCCACCCAGCAAGCCGTATTCCATCAAGCCAATTATTAAAATACTTACCATAATTTCTGCTAACATTTTCTAAGAGATTCCCGTCTAAAACGGTATACTTACGGGAGGTAGGGGAGCGGTTCCAGTAAGTGCGGTATACTGACGGAACAGATCAGCTGGCTTCTCACCCAGGAACACAAATACGTCGATGATTCCAGACTCGGACATGAATCTGAAATAAAATTTATCGGAATTATATTAACTTACCTTTTGATGTCCTTAACCTGCGTTTTTTAAAACGGTGTCATTAGATAACGGCCGTAAAATGACACTCGTCCAAATAGTGGGCATTTTGTCAAAAATTACAAATATGGAGAAATATTTATGACGGCTGACTTCCGACGTCCGTCCGTATGTATCGGGATCAGTTGTTAGGACACCCTAAGGCCGTTTGTACACGACGCGACACACGATGACACGACACGACAAAATGTGGTCACGATTTGATTGTGGACCGTTTGTTCATTGCACAACACCGCACCACACGCGCCACAATTTGCAAACAGTTTTTCGGCTAAGTCTTGAAGCTGTTAGGTTTCGCGACTTTTTTACGATGATGATTTAGCTGCTGTACGAAACATTTATGCGCTTGTTGACAACACGACACACCGGACCGCACGACTCACGCGTGGTTCGTTCACAGACGTTCGTTTGTTCACTAGATACGTTGCAGAATCTTGTCTAAAAAAAGAAAGAAAATGTATTTATTTGTGGCCCGCACAGGCGACACGAGATATAAGCTTAAAATTAAACAATAATAAAAATAAAAACCCGGTGCGAGACCAAAAAGGCTCCTATCTCAGCATGTGCAGTGACATCAAAAAAAGGAAATAACGCTGCGCTGATATTCTGATAAAGATTCTAGTGAACAAACGAAAGGACGACTGATCGTCTGCAGTCTGTCGTGTGTTAAAAACCGTGACTGCAGATCGTGTCGTGCGGTGCCTTATGAACAACCGACCTAACTTAGCACTTGATCACATGCTGCAACTGCAAGATTAAGCATCTGACTTATCTTAGAACAAACAGTTGGTTATCCCATCAGTTTGGTTATTTAACATACCTCGCATCCACACGTCGTTTCTGTCCCCCGGTGACAAGGTTGACCAGCGAGGAGACAACAGTACTGTCAGCATAGTTGACTACGTCCACCCAGGTCTCAGCAGAGTTGTGCCAGAAGATACCGGCGCTGCGTTTAGGGCTGGGGAAGAAAATATATGGCTTAAATATGAGAAAATGCTGTGTCTATCGCATCATATTGTATACTATGCTTGTATCATATTGCTTTTATTATTAGAATAAACAGTGTAACAATTGTAGATAGGCCAATAAATAAATTAAATAAGAAAAATAAAAAAATAAATGGTTCTGGCAGTTAGTCCACTGTTATGTAATAATGTTGACAGGGCCTTCTAGCCAAATCGTGCTCGTGGCTAAATACTAAAGGCCGCACGGATCGATCTTCAAAGTTAAGCAACGCTTGCCGAGGCCAGTTCGTGGATGGGTGACCACCATTACATATCAGGACTTCTCCGTGCCTAACTAAGCAATGAACTAATTAACGTCAGTTTAAACTTGGAACGTTTTCTAAGGTCCATAAATATAGCTGTTAATAGTAGTTTATTTAACGGTCGTATAATACGGGTTATTAAAACACGAGTTGGGTAATAATAGTATCACACGAGTGTTTTAATACCTAATTATATGCCGTAGATCTTTACAGTCGTTACGGTAGTCAGAAGCCAGAAAATCTGACACCAGTCATGCCAAAGGGTTTCGTATTACCCAGTTACTGGGTTGTGGAGGTCAGATAGACAGTCGTATTAGTATATAGTCCATGTAAAATGTACTAGAGTCTGACAAACGAAAGTAGACACTCAAATTATTTGCAAACTTTTTATATGGCAATGCTATACCACGGGGTTTCATTGCTAATAATGCAAATTTGGTTCAAATAAGTCTCATTAGATGGCGCGACATGTACACACAATTCAATAGAATATAATAATTGTGTGTAAAATTAACATTTTCTGGATTTGAACATAAAAATTGTATGCTCTTGTGTAATCAACTCTCCTAAGCACAAAATTATGGAATATTGGCCTCATAATTCACATTTCAAAGATTATTTTAACGAATCATTTAAAATTGATGCCAGTAGATGGCGCGTTTTTAAATTTCTGAGGCGTTCCACCCGATTTTTTAAATTTGTATTGTAACACATTTGGGTGCAAAAAGACTGTAATAACGTGCAAAAAATACTATAAAACGAACCTTCACTGTATTTAAAGAAAAAAATATTCACGAACTTAGTAAATCCTTTTACTTGCAAGTCGCTGCTAACACCATCTATTGCCGTGAAACGGGATCGAACGCGATTGATATACTTACAAAAATAACAAGATTAATCTGATGAAAAAGGCTAGTTACGTCGGCACGGTTTCTTTGTATGGGATAAGGCATCTGTATCCTAGTATTATATTATCTGTGGCTATACTAATGTCAATCCCAATTTTCCGTATGACGCTACTAAGTTGACACTTTGTTTAAATCGTAATCACTATTTATCTTTTTGTAAAAACATTTTCTCTATTTAATAATTTAAAAGTTTCATTATTAATGTAGAAAACAATGATTCCTGTGACTCTTATGAATCTTTTCACATGGAAGTCTTAGATTCAGATTTTGATTGACAGTAAATAAACCAAAATTATTATAGAATACTGTTGCTTTTTTTATTCAGATTGATATATCTAAAGTATTACCTACCTAAATGTACCTATAGTATATTTATTCAAACGAAGTAATATAAATAATCCTATGTATCAAATTGGGTTACTCCAGATACTGGGGTTGCTAAGCTGACATTTTTGAAATTTGCCGCGCTTTTTTAGTCTCTACTTTCGTTTGCCAGACTCTAGTACTCTCCTGCTATATCCGATTATCCCAGTCTAAAGCCGACCCCAAAATAGATGGAAAACGGGTAGACAGATGAAGATAATAATGAATGTCTTACCCATGAGAATACATAACGGGTACTGCTCCGTAGATGGCCATGCGACTGTCCAGGTCATATTCGAACACGTCAAGGTTGTACAGACGGTAAGGTTCACCCGATGTTGTTGTACGGAGAGAGAATTTGTCAGTGTGTTCTGGGATACCTGTGGAAGATATACATAAAATCATTAGTAAATAAAAAACTATAAAAAATCACTTATATATCTTTTTTTACTTTTATTTTTCTTTTTTTCCTACTTTTTCTATTATTTCTTTTTTGCTACACTTACACGCACAATGGCCCGAATGGAAGTCTGAGTGCGAAAAATGGTGTACAGTAAAGAGAGATATTTATTGAAAGACATACAGTCGAAACCGATTAAAACGACGTTGAAGGGACCGTTCAAATGCCTTCGTTCGTATACAATAGCACATAGGTCCTTAAACGGGACATTTATATTCCGTCGTTATATCCAGTACGACATTTTAAGCGAAGTCGCTATAAACGGTTTTTACTGAACTAAATATCTAGATTTTGCTAAGGCCAAAAAGCCATGAATTTCATGAGTGTTTTGCACCGAGTACCTAATTTTGAACCCTGGCAATCATGATGGTGTAGCCATCCAAACTAGATAGAAGACCAAGGAAGGCAGTTGAAAACAGACAAAATCTCATTTGAAATGTTACCAGATCAATTTGACACAGGATATTCTAGGCTAGATCCTTCTCACAACTGTTTTGCCCTGTTGTCTATGACCGCTAATAGTTGTAAGGAATAAGAAGACATGCTACAACTACCTTGAATAAATTGGGGTAATAACAGGAGTATAAAAACGTGAGCTGTTAATTATATCGAAACATTTACTTACCATAAACATTGTCAGCTTCAGGGAAGCTAAAGTCGAGAGAGATGGCTTCGTTTCCTCGAGGCTTGCTGTCGTGGTGGGACTTGAAGTTCTCGCCCCAAGTGCCTTCCTCCTCCTGCTGTTATGACAAAGAATACAGTTAAATATGGCGTCATGATTCATCCTTTATATTCTTTCGTGGTGGCCCAGTGGCTAAGACCTCGCGTGTCGTGCTTGAGGTCTTAGGTTGAAATCCAGGTGTCGCGGATAAATTTGAAAGAGAGTTACCGCGGCCCTGGCACAAGCAACTGAAGGAACACGGGTGGGTTTTAGTCAGTAAAAGTCTGACACGCCCTCCCGCTTAACCCAGAGCGGGAGAAGTCATTGGATGAATTCCCACAAAAAAAAAAGGTTGAAATCCAGGTAAGTACCAATTTGACTTTTTAAATTCATTTGTACTTTCTAAGTCATGAGGAAACCCTGGACCAAAACTAATATTATAAATTCGGAAGTAACTCTGTTTTTTAGTTACCCTTTCACGAATATACGGCTGAACTATTTGGATGAAACTAGCGACCCGCCCCAGTTTCACCTGTGGCAATTTATACACAAAAACCTTTCTCGTTTCTCACTCTTTCTATCGGTGAAAACCGCATGAAAATCCGTTCAGTAGTTTTTGAGTTTATCGCGTACATACGCGGCGGGGGACTTTATACTCGTAATATGTAGTGATAGTTCTTTGGTATGGAGATAGCTTGAGACCCTGGGAAGGATATAGGATAGTCCTTACCAGGGTTCTTATCCCGGTAGTGTATATCCCTTGGGCACAGATAATATACAGATGCCTCATCCCATACAAAGAAACCGTGCCGACGTAACTAGCGTTTTTCGTCTAATTAAGATGATTATTTTTATAAAATGTATGTACTCGCATTAGTTTATTTTTGTGTTGAATTTATGTATTTTATCTATGGGCCTTAGTTGCCCGAAAATAAATAATATATTATTTTTATAAATACTTCGATCGCGTTCGGTTCCGTTCCACGGCTATAGATGGTGTTAGCAGTGACTTGCAACTGGAAGTAAAAGGGTTTTCTCGGTTCGTGACTAATTTTTCTTTAAATACAATGACGATTTGTTTTACAGTATATTTTTGTACGTTTTTACAGTTTCATTGTACCAAAATGTGTTACAATACAAATTTAAAATTCGAGTGGCATGCCTCAGAAATTTAAAACCGCGCCATCTATTGGAATCAATTCTAAATGATCCGTTAAAATAATCTTTGAAATGTGAATTAAGAGCCCAATATTCCATAATTTGTATAGGAGAGTTGATTAAACGAGAACATACAATTTTTATTATCAATTCAAAAAATATAATTTCACACACAATTCAATAACAATTCGATGCATATCGCGCCATTTAGTGACATTTATTTGAACCAAATTTTCTTTGTTAGCACTGGGACCCCGTGCCTTGGGATGACGCGGTCAGACGCTAGTAGTTAATATTTGTTTGTTCTCGCCAACCCGCATTGAGCAAGCGTGGTGATGCTGATAAATGCTCGTGCCTTGTCTGTATGAGAAGAGGCCTTTTCCTCTACAGTGGGACTGTCACAGGCTGGTGTTTTTTATACCTCGTCTCCATCATCATAATCCACTGCCTGACTTCGCCCACTGATAGCATAGGCTTCTCGCTTCTTTTGCCAATCCCCGCGGTCCTGTGTCAGCCTCATCCAGGTTCTACGTGCGATGGCAACAATGTAGTCTGCCCATCTCACCGCCTTTATTGTACACATGAAATAAATTAATTGTCCGTCAGGTAGATCATCATCAGCCTATTAATGTTCCCACTGCTGGGACACAGGCCTCCTCTCTGTGAGAGGGAATGGGCCGTTATCCACCACGCGGGCCCAGTGCGGGTTGGTGGAAGTCAGATGTCTTCGAATTTTTGATTCTAGGACATGCCGGTTTCCTCACGATGTTTTCCTTCACCGTTTTGAGAGCAGTGGTGGTGGAGCAGGTAGATAAATAAAAAATATTGGCCACATATTTTTTCTTATGACAAGTAATCTTAAAATTACGACGTGACAATGTGAAATTTTGCGTGACGTTACGCCTTGGTACACTTTTTACTTAGAAGTGACGTAACAAGCTGAACTTTGAAGCGCTATATCTTTGTCATCATAGAAAGAAAAAGAAAGAAAAAGTGTTTATTCGCCACAAAAACGACATACAAAATTTTTGACATCTTAAATTAAACCCTTAACGGTATCCAATATTAGTAAGTATTTAAATTATGTTAGTAAAGAAAAGTAAGATTAAAATTAAATACCAAACTTGAGTACAGTACTAGGATGACGAGTAAGTACAAGCAGATGCATGTCGTGACTGTGACAAGAAGGCTTCCACTCAGCATATTGCTGTGCCGTGGGAGACCCACAGCACGGCGCTGATTTTGATCGTGTGGGGTAATAAAATAAAGGGTTTTAAGAAGTGATTTAAAAAAAATTATAACACTTGTATGTTTAATTTACATAATTATAAAAAAATAAACTATAAAGTTAAAATAAAAAACGTTAATTAAAAAGATCAAAACACCTGACTGCTTAAGAAGCGAACTAGAAAGACGTAATCATGAAGAAAATCATGCTGTGCAGTCGGAGGATTGATCTGGTTTTGGTCAGCCAGCTCGCGAATATGTATCCTCCGACTGCACATCATGATTTTCTTCTTGTTTACGTCTTTTTAGTTCGCTTCTGAAGCACTAGGTTTTTTTTGATTTTTTGAATTAACTTTTTTTATTTATTGATTTGATAAAGCAAAACATATATGTATCAAGATTATTTTGCTGATCTAAATGACGGACTAAATAAAATTCATCTTGCCTAGCCTTTTTCCCAACTATATTGGGGTCGGCTTCCAGTCTTACCGGATTCAGCTAAGTACCAGTGTTTTACATGGAGCGACTGCCTATCTGACCTCCACAACCCAGTAACTGGGTAACACGGTACCCCTTGGCAAGACTGGTGTCAGATCTCAAGCTTCTGACTACCCGTAACGACTGTCAAAGATCTTCAAATGACAGCCGGGACCAACGGCTTAACGTGCTTTCCGAGGCACGGAGGAAACTCGGTATGTTGAAATGGTCACCCATCCACTGACCGACCTCGTCAAGCGTTGCTTAACCTTGATGATCGGACTAAACAAAATTATTATTTTTAAAACCAAGAACCAACCCTATTAAAAAAAATGCGGGCGTGTAATTGCACCTTTCTACATTTTCAAAACTGAAACAGTAAAACGAACCTGGATGTTTACTTGTAACTTGACCATGTTGTTTAATGCATTGTTTATGTAAATGTATACATATTTGCAACGAAACGGATGTTTAAAACTACACACTATTGTCATTAGCATTTCATTGCAAGTGAAAACCTCAGTATTTTCACGACTATCCAGTTCAGTTCAATATACAATAAGAAACTGTATTTTTTCTGTAGTGTAGATTCCTTAAACCATTACCCACAAATTTACATTAAAATACCTTTAAAATAAACAAAATAATAACATAACATCACGCTAAGATAATCCTAGAAAGATTAGGCAGAGTGAGCACCTATAATACTCCTACACCTTAGTGATCGAAGACCTACACCCGCGACCCCCTACACCCGAAGACCTACTATTATGCCAGTTATGTAAGCACAGTATGAATATGGACAGAACGGAAACTAACTACAAACGCTCGAAACTGCACACTCACACAAACATGCGATTTCTCCCGCTCTGTATGAAGCGGGAGGGCGTGTCAGACTTTGACTGACTAAAACCCACCCGTGTTCCTTCAGCTGCTTGTGCCAGGGCCGCGGTAACTCTCTTTCAAATTTATCCGCGACCCAGACAGACATAGGCCCTGGCGGGCCCAGTCACTTTAGCCCACATCTCTTTGAGGCGAGCGTGGAACACTACGCGCGGCGTAAATTCAGGCCTGGTCCTTATCGGACGGCGAGCTACTCATTACTTGCCGTCCGCAAGCCCACGCCTACGGTGGCTGGGAATCGGCTTGCGACTCCCGACGCACGGGGCGTCTTCTGCAGACGAGACCCCTAAGCGGTTGTCGCGGTGCTGTCAGAAGTGCGTTCCGCTTAGGGGTCTCGTCGATGCGCATGTTTGTGTGAGTGTGCTGTTTCGAGCGTTTGTAGGTAGTTTCCGTACTATCCATCCATATTTATACTGTGGTTTAAGTCCCATGAAATATATAAGGACCGAGCCTTTGCCATTAACCGTGCACAAATCTAGACTCCGCTAGGCTGCATCTGAGAAATGCCAGATTGAAAAACCCAATAACACTTTTGCACGACCCAGGAACCGAACACAGGACCTCACGCTCGGCTGTAGGACCAACGAGGCAGTAAATCTATTCTAATATTATAAAGAGGTAAAGTTTGTGACGTTGTAGGGGGAATCTCTGGATCCACGGAACCGATTTTGAAAATTCTTTCACCAGTAGAAAGCTACATTATGCCTGAGTGACATAGGCTATAATTAATTTTCAAAAAACAATAGAGATCCTTACGAAAATTGCAATAATGTAACCCAAAAGTAGCAAAATGTTGCCTATAAAATTCATTCTTTGGCGTGCACTGAGAAAACTATTGATGATACATAAAAATAAGGGTAGGAGTAAAATATGGTGGGTAGGTAGATATCCAGTTGACGGGAACAAAGCCGCGGGGATCAGCTAGTATTTATAAAATACCTATTTCATAAACAAATGCGACCTAATACCTCATTACTTCCACATAACATTTATTATCATAATAAATATGATATAAGTGGGTTGACCTCACGTACACTATTAATTTATAGTTTATCTACCCGCGCGTCAACAAGCGTACAGTTCCGATTATGACTAAGAGGTGGATAAAGAAGACTTTATATAGTCTATGGAACGACTATAGAGTTTAAACGTCATCATGACCAGCTTATGTATATTTGAATTATAATTGATATCATTACCAAATTTTTAACAAAAAACTATGCTTTACAAGACAAAGTTCAAATTACATTGCAGCCAATATTTTTTGGAAATATTGAAATGATAAAGAAGTACATTTTTAGCAGTCAATCATAGGCCCCATTGTTTATCAGGCAGGGCTAGAAAACGCACCAGCCACTATTTGTTAAAAATTAAAAACCGGCCTAGTACGAATCGCGCACGAAGGGTTCCGTAGCTATCACGGTTCATGAAATACAGCCTGGTGACAGACATACAGACGGATCGCGGAGTCTTAGTAATTGGTCCCGTTTTTACCCTTTGGGTACGGAACCCTAAAAAAGGATATCATATTTTTTTACCGAGAACCAGTAGATCAAATTATATTTATCCTTTATCCGTCTTCAAAAACAATCTTCTGGTCATGTTCTACACTAGCTCGTTCTATCGTCAACTTCATCCATCGCTCACCATCAGATGAGATCGAGATCAAACGAAATAAATTATTCATTAAAACATATTTTTTTTAAAACAAGCTTTTTCGTATTCTTGACAGCAAACCCTTTCATTTCATACCCATATCATGGCCGTGCACAAAACATAACTAGTCCGCCATCTTGGATTTAGACGTCACTTAGCTAAAAATGCATTGTATCCAAACTAAACGTGAATGCAAAATTTCATCTTAATCGGTGGAGTATAACTGCTTTAAAATTAGTTGCAATATTTGACACGAACACACTTACATACATACATACATTGCAAGTTAAATAAAAGCTTGTAATAAAAAAACAAAAACATCTGTGTAGCGCAAAACGTGAAAAAATTGCAAAAAAAATCTACATTTGACTGACTGATTCAACACTGAATATAATTTGAATGAATTGTTTAGCAATTCAAATCTTCCGCAAGACCAACAGTAACTAGATACAAAACTGGTTTTAATGATATAAATAGACATACACCATACAGAGCAAATACAAAAAGGTTTAAACAAGTTTGCATGTAATGTAAATAATCGTCTTTGTTTTTATACAGAATAATCTAAACTAATATCAAAATATTAAATTTTAAAGGCGTCCTGCGGTCCGGTCGCTCGAACACTTCGCGCACCCTATGTTCGAGTTGATCGGACCGGACTGGCACAGAGATAGATTTTAGTCTGGAATAGCACATAGGATACTTTTTATTAAGAGAATATTTTCCGTCGCGATAATTTTCGAGATTCACGCGGGCAAAGCCGCTGGCAGAAGCTAGTCACACGAATATTATAAAGGCGAAAGTTTTTTAGTGTGAGTGTGTGTGTGTGTTTGTATGTTTGTTACTTCTTCACACTCAAACAGCTGCACGGATCTGGATGCATTTGATGCATTTTATTTTTTATTTTTGATGGGTTTGCTCTTGACTCTAGTCTAGGTCAGAAGTGACAGAGACAGAGTCGACGATGGAGTTAGCTTACCCAGAAGAAGCCTGTTCACTCTAACTTTGAAGATATTCGGGTTGTATGCGTTCGGAAACACAGACGCAGGTAGTGAGTTCCATTATTTTATTTCTATTATTTGTACATTTTGTTGGTACCTATATACCATAAATTTGCATACATATATATTTTGTTGTTATTTTTTTATTGTTATTATATTATGTATACCTGGAACGCTGTCGTCTCCCTTCTTGGAGGTGGGCGCTAATGGCCGCGACACAGTATTCCATACTAATGCGGCTGTTAACGAACTCAAATTTTGTAAACTGTTTTCTTGTTCCAATAAAATATATTTGAAATATATTTGATTTGATTCATATTCATTTGGCACAAAGATAGATTATAGACAGGAATAACACATAGAAAGAAATAAAGAAAAAATTGGTTGTCTGTAAAGTCGGTTTACGTACGATAGTTTAACGTGACAACGTCATAACAAAACATTGATGAAATGATTGCATACTTAACGATACAATTAACGTCATTGTAACGTTACGATTATAACGTTACAATGAGCGTAACGTTACAATGAGCGTAACGTTACATTGAGCGTAACGTTACATTGAGCGTAACGTTACATTGAGCGTAACGTTATATTGAGTCATCCTTTTTCGTGCGTGCAGCCGGCATTCATCGATTTATTAGACGTTGTCACGTCAAAAAGTATTTAATTGCCACAAAACGACATACATACGTTACATTATTTAACGATATATATCCGAGATGTTTTGTATCCCGGGAATATGGTCCATCGGGCTAATTTTTGTCTTTCACGCGGGCGAAACCGCTGGCAGAAGCTAGTATTTATATACATACTACATACAGCAACAAAGTGGGTAAACAAAGAAAGATTATATAAAAGACGCAACGAGAGTTCATTAAAACTTAATTATCAGGTCTTTTATAAGTTCTTTTGTCATTACGGAAACGCTATTGACCTGGTAATTGATATCGGCTATATTTACTTACCTACTATATTGTTTAAACATAGTTAGCAAGAGCATACCTCCGATTTTTTAATTAAGAATTTAAAGTTGAGTACTTGTCAAATCTAATTTACCATGGAAACCTGTCAAACTTTTGCAATAAATTAGAGTTTGACACGTTCTTAACTTCAAATACTTAATTCAGAAACCGACCCATAGTCTCAATAGACATATGATCAGGGGGGTGACCATAAGCTCTTAGAGCGGTATCAATTTGAGATCGAGTAAGTGACAGATGTATACACGTCAGATACATCTGTCCTTTATTTGATCACAAATTGATACCAGACCTAGGTATTTCTGTACTTAACTACAGATTATCGGATGGGTAACACCGATTTCATCTAGTGTCAAAATATACTAGCAAAAGTGTTTGTTAAAACCGATCAAAATAAAAAATATTTATCATTTACTGTATGCGGAAGCCAGAGAACCGGTTCTTGTGGCGCATCTTAGGAGGCATATATCCAACACTACACTGTGACACACTGAATGATCGCAAATCGAAAGTAAACGCCCCTGTGGCACTTCCTAAGTCCGTCCGTAATCTAATGTATCCTAAATTCGTCGTTCATAAGAGGTCACAAAGGGAGGCCTTTAACTAGGAAGTGGACCGATAGGTTTAAATTGTCGCAAATTTAGTATCATGATTGCGCCAAATTATTTATTTTCCTACTGCCAATTCGTCCATGATGAGTCCCCCTACTTTTAGTTCTCAAATATATGTATATCAAATACATAATACAATATACATGCATGCGAAAGTAACTCTTGTCTATCTATTTTTTTACTTTTCATAAACCATCATGTGGACATATAATACTTTTATCGGAGTGACTATTTGTACGGGTACTGGATGAATAAATTACATTTATTCGTACATTTATTCTTTTTTTTTTAATTAAGAATGAATTGCACTCTAATGGATAAAATAAAATTAAAACTAAATTAGTTGTCAAAAAAAAATAGTTTTCCGATTATTGGATTACCAGATAACCTTTTAAGGCTGTTGCTAGTCGACAAACTTCGTTTTAGCAATTGCTTGTGAATATGCAAGTATCGAAGTATATTCATTTTTTTTACCTGATAAAAAAAAACCTGTCTCCCAGGGTATCAAGAACCTAGCTGACAGAAAGGAGCGAGCGCAGTATAGCGCGAGCGACGATATTTTTGACAGAAAACGAGAGACAATTAAAAATGCGAGCGAAGCGAGCGCGAGCGCGACGAGCGCAGCGAGGAGCCAGAAAAAAAAGCCATATAATCATAAAAAATTATTCGTCCGACTTCTGTACGAATAATAATAAATTGTTCGTCCAGTACCCGTATTAATAATTATAAATTGTTCGTCCAGTGCCCGTATTAATAATTATAAATTGTTCGTCCAGTACCCGTATTAATAATTATAAATTGTTCGTCCAGTGCCCGTATTAATAATTATAAATTGTTCGTCCAGTGCCCGTATTAATAATTATAAATTGTTCGTACAGTACCCGTATTAATAGACTCAGCCTACTTTTATCTCAAGAGTGTGTTGCCTAGGGATAATTTCCGACATAACGCGAGCGAAGCCGCTGGGCAGAAGCTAGTATGAATATGAAGGTGAATCATAGACCAAAGTCCAGAAAATTTAATTTTAATACCCTACAATCATTCGTTTCATTTTCCTAAGTCTGAATCATAGTGTCTATGATTTTTGGCACCAAAAGTATTCTAAAAGCGTAGTTTTTTTTACTTCCGTTTAGAATATTATCTAGCGGATTAGCATAAAATTAATAATGACAGGAGATCGCTTCTCGAACGCAAGGACTGGGGTCGAAAACAGCAGCCCAATTGCATAAATGAATTCGGCAAGGCAAAGGGTTTTTATGACCCCAAAAATGGACCAACCACATGGATTGGTCGATTGATGGGGTAGGCATTTACTTAAAGCCGTACCCTGACCAAAAAATCATGAGATATGAGCATTCCTATTGCCTAGCGGCACTGGTGGCGCATGAATTACAGTAGTGAATACCCCCAGATTTTAGAATAAAATCTTTATAAAATCGAATATTGGTCTTTTGAAAAAACAAAAACTTACAAAATGTTCGTTATCAAATTGTCTATCCATTAGTGTTAGTACAAAAAATAATGAATGAACACTTTACGAGGAGATGCATGCTATCAATAATTATTTTTATATTTATTGTTTTGTTGTAAGGAGATTAGTGAAACATATACCTCTTTAAAAAAAAAAGTGTTCTATCATTTTAGAATCAACATTATGAAGAAATTTAATGTATTTTTGTTAATTGAGTTTCTTGCCCGTTCTTCTCCATAGAGATCTACGCCTTGGAATGGGCATCTACGGTACTTTCACAGTTATTATGTCTTGTGACTGGGACTGTAGCACCATAATTTTGTAATATTTTATTTTGTCTTTTGACAATTCAAAAGTGCCTGTAAAGTCAAAGTCAAAAGTCAAAGCACTTTATTTCAAGTAGTGGCCTACTTGAAATAAAGTGCTTTGACTTTTGACTTTGACTTTGAATTGATATTTCTTTTTAAATAAAGAGTAGATAGATCTTTAAAACTACACAAAAACGACTAGCGCGAAGTTTTGGTCGGGGAGGCGCCTTAAACGACTTTTTAACCTACTGCGGAAGGGTAATGTTTTTCAAAATCATTATTTACGTAATTTCTACATTTTAACACAATAATTAGTAAAGGAAAACAAAGTGAGGCAAACTCGACTTCTTTTCGTTTCGACAGTACATTTAATTTCAACGTTTGGGCCCAATAGGAGGCCACATTTATTGCAGCATCAGTAACGCTGTACAGCATGTAAGTGAACGGGCAGTTGGGACACTCAGGAATAAAACAGAATGAGGTATGAAGGATCAATGCTGATTTATAACCTTCTTTGTGTGAGAGGAGGCATTTACCCTGAACATAATCTACATCTGTCAAATCGCATATACAGGGGATCACGTCAAGATGAGAAGCGCATATACACACAGAACAAATCAATTTGCTATCAGTCACGTACAGCTGATAAATCAAGATCAATGACATGACCGAACTGCGTATGTAGGTAAGCCGGTCAATGCCAAGATTAGGTACAGTGATCTTTGAGACTATGCTCATCTATGAAATTGCCTTGGACTGCATCTGTAGATATTGCATTTCTACGGAAGTAGGTACCTATAAAACTCTTAGCAGATCTTTGTCTCTGATTTGACTGCTATTTTAAACCGACTAACCAAAAAGGAGGAGGTTCTACGTTCGACATTATGTATGTTTTTCACCGATATCTCCGTCAATTGTGAACCGATTTTGAAAATTCTTTTTTTTTTTGAGAGAGTATGTTCCGAAATTGGTCCCATTTTAATTTGGTGAAGATTTGATGAAGAGCTTCGGAGATATACAACAGAACTCTTCAATAAATAACGGCAAATCTCTTGTGATTGCTGCAATCGCTTGTCTGTTCATTGTTTATACCATTTCATAACATAACATCACGCCAGTAAGCTCTTAAGGGGGAACGCAGATCTCTTATTTTACCGGTCATGTTCAAGTTTCATGATACTCAAGGTAATCTATTCTGGCGTTTTATGTTACTAAACAACTTGCCTATTAGGTAGGTACAACTAAAAAGTGAAAAATAAAAAACCTTTTTTGCAAAAAAATACTGACTACTACTGAGCTGCCTGACCAAAACCAGATGTATCCTTGTTTACGTCTTTTTTAAGCAGGCGGGTTTTTTGATATTTTTAATTAACTTTTTTTATTTATAACTTTTTGGTTATCATTTTTTTTTCAACATTTAAACATATAAGTAATTTATATTTTTGTAATCTCCTCTAAAAACCCTTCATTTTGATACACCACTCGATGGGTAGGAAAGAAAACAATTGCAACCCCCACAATATGGCGTCCAAAATCCGCCATGTTCCTTTTTTTTCAACGGCACTTAGCTAAGAACACTTGGGCGGTCAAGACCTATGTAACGATGTCCTAATTATAAAAATCCGCCAAGTAGTTTGAAAAATAAGGTAATAAAGAATATTACATACATACAAACATACAAGATACGCGCGAAAAACATAACCCTTTCCTTGCAGTCGGGTAAAAATGTTACAAAAACGGGCATAAATTATTCCTTTTTGAGAGCTTCCGTTGCGTGCGCTGCGTAAGCGGTTAAATTTACGCAACATTCATGTATGTAGGGTAGGTAGGTAGCCAGTTGACGGGAGCGAAGCCGCGTGGGACAGCCAGTTAAAAAATAATTGGGGAGCCCTCGTATAGCGGGATGCAAGTCTTGTATAGCTAAAGCAAGTTAAAGATTTATAAAACACAAAATTAATGTCTGTCCAAATCTTGACGCAGAATGCCGCAAAATGCGTCAATATTAGAAATGCAATAGATAACTCAGAAACGGTTATCAGTCACGTATTCAGATAAGTGAAGATCAATGACATTTTGTCAATCTGCGCGTGTCGGAGAAACGGTCAGTCTTATTCGCATGATTTATTGATATGAATCTTCGAAACAAAAACTGCTCTAAGAATAAATCTGAGAATTTTCTTGAGATTTGCGGAATCGATATCGAAGGGACTCGGAGGAGCTCGTGGCTAAATAATAACAGCCGCACGGGTCTATAATCAAGGTTAAGCAACGCTTGAGGTCGGTCCGTGGATGGGTGACCATTCCAACATACCGAGTTTCCTCCGTGCCTCGGAAAGCACGTTAAGCCGTTGGTCCCGGCTGTCATTTGAAGATCTTTGACAGTCGTTACAGGTAGTCAGAAGCTTGAGATCTGACACCAGTCTTGCCAAGGGGTACCGTGTTACCCAGTTACTGGGTTGTGTAGGTCAGATAGGCAGTCGCTCCATGTAAAACACTGGCACTTAGCTGAATCCGGTAAGACTGGCAGCCGACCCCAATATAGTTGGGAAAAGGCTAGGCAGATGATGATATCGGAGGGACTTAATATTACTATAAGGGCATAATTAAGTAGGAATGGGTAGACCACACAAATATAAATCTAACTAGATGACGCGATTGTATATACTTCGCGTGCCAAAAAACGGAGTTAAATTAGAACAATGATCGAAATTTGAGCTTTTCATTTTGCATTATCGACATCGGGAACTCCACCGAAATCTAGAAAAATCCCTTCCCTTTTAGAGTTCCGTACCCAGAGGCACAGACAATATAATACTAGCATACAGATGCCTCATCCCATACAAAGAAACCGTGCCGACGTAACTACCGTTTTTCATCTGATTAATCTTGTTATTTTTGTAAGTACATCAATCGCGTTCGATCCCGTTTCACGGCAATAGATGGTGTTAGCAGCGACTTGCAAGTAAAAGGGTTTACTAGGTTCGTGAATATTTTTTTCTTTAAATACAGTGAAGGTTCGTTTTTACAGTCTTTTAGCACCAAAATGTATTACAATACAAATTTAAGCAATCGAGTGGAATGCCTCAGAAATTTAAAACGGTTTCTTTGTATGGGATGAGGCATCTGTATGCTAGTATTACATTATCTGTGGTATTACTGTGAAGTTTCATCAAAATTTGTATAGTATTTTAGCGTAGCAAACATCCATGCATCCTCATAAAATTTTGCGTTTATAGTAATAGGATGATTACAAAGTTTTTCTAGTAGATATCAATTTGCAATGATAATATTTTATCAGCACATGTCGTACTATGAAACCCAACCTTTACACACAGACACGGAAACGACATTTAACATAAACTTCCACCTGGTACTAACTACACATTAAAACATAACATTTTATGCTTTACGGTACACAAATACACATAATCAGTGGCGGATCCAGGATTGTCGTTCGGGAGAGGCTTGACCCCGCTGAGGGTAGGTTTTAGCAAAGTAAAACCAAATACTTATCAAGTTAAGGTTGCCCTAGTCGATCATTCTTCCATACAAACGTAGTATTAGTCCAATGGCGATTACTCCAATGTTTGACGGTGAACGTTCAAAATAAAAATATTAACAAATTGGCTCATCATCATCAGCCCTATATGGAAACAAAAAACTAAAAATAATATATATTGAAAGTTATGAGCGTCAAAAGTCCCATATTTCAACACTAATTTTAACGCATGTTTGGGCGGAAATAAATACCATAAGAAGAAGGAAAATTGCAAAACATTCACCATACAAGGATGGATTAGTAGTTCAACAAAGCAAATCAGTCGATTTTGAACAGATACATTTAGGCAATTTTTCATGATATCCATATTCCCAAAGGTTTGTTTATAAAATTTCGCGCGGTCGTTTTCGTCCAAAATCATCATCCATTTCGCTACGAAATTTGCAAAGTGTGTATTCGTACGCGAACTAGCTTCTTACTGCTCATCACAGCATCTATCTCTTTCGCACGTGTTGTCGGATGAGTTAGCATGCGTTTTAACCCCGCGCACAAAATAGTTCGTGCCGTCGACAAGGGCAACCTTAACACTTGTTTTTTCGAAGTTTCGGAGTAATTTCGGACAGAGCCCGTAACATCGTTGACGGAGATAGGGAGTAGACCCCCAGTTTCAAAGCTAGACGAACACAAAAGCACACTCACGACTTCCACCGCATTTTCATCATCATCAATCCTTTCCTTCTTAACCCTCAGCGGCTCCACGACCATCTGTCCATTGTCATTGAGCACAACAGCCACTTCGCCATCCTTGTTGATGAACTCCAACACCAGGGGTTCAGCGTTGATGACGACCTTCTGCCCTTGGCTGTTCGCGACGGTTAGCTTGCCGTTCTCGTTGGATACCAGCTTGAGGCTGTGGACAAGGTGTTATGTTAGTGTTTTTGTGTAGGTAAATCTGAAAATCCACAAGAGCATTTTCGCGAGCATTAAAATGTAATGAAACGTTCTTACGAATGGTACAATACAGACAAATGCTATTTTCATGTAATGTAACGTTCTTGCGAACGTTCGACGTTACAGGTAAATGCTCACTCGCCGTGCGTGTGTTGACGCACGTGTTGTGCGGAAGAGATAGATGCTGTGATGAGCAGTAGGAAGCTAGTTCGAGTACGAATACACACTTTTGCAAATTTGTAGCTAAATGGATAATGATTTAGGACGACACCGAGCGCGCGAAATTTTATAATCAGACCTTTCAAAATGAAATTATTTGCATTGTTTAACTAATAATCTATCCCTGTATGGTGGCCGTTTTTTAATTTTCCGTCTTCTTACGGCATTTATTTGCGTCCAAAAATGCGTTAAAATTAGTGTCGAAATGTGGAACTTTCGATGCGCATTACTTTCAAATATTTTCTTTTTTAACTTTTTTGCTTCCATACAGGGCTAGATAATGATGAGACAAATTGATATCACTTTTTATTTTGAACGTACATTGTCAAACAGTGGAATAATCCCTAGACTACGTTTGTATGGCAGAATTTTCGACTAGTGTAACCTTAAGAACCGTGTATTTTTTCGGGATAAAAAGTAGCCTATGAAACTCGTAATAGTATAGCTTACTGAAATATTTTTTTGTAATCAGATAAGAACTGCCCGAGATTAATAACTACTACAAATAACGATTTAATCTAGAAACCGGATATATTCATTTGCATGTTGCATTTAACCCCCTATCAAATCTTTATCTTCCTGCTCTTATCCCATGTAACTTTGTATCGGCGCAACACGTTTTCTTCTTCCATACCGTTCTGTCCCCAGTCACGCTATCACTGACTCCCTATTCATTCATGTCACTCCTCACACAGCCCATTCATCTTTTCTTTGGCCTTATCCTCCCCTCCATCCACATTTATATTCATAACTCTTTTAGTAACATGCGTTTCATCCCTCCTCATCACATGACCATACCAGGACAAACGGTTTCCTTTCAACTTTTCTGTCACTGGCGCCACTTTCAAACTTCCTCTAATATACTCATTTCTCACTTTATCAATTCTCGTCACTCCGCACATCCATCTCAGCATTCATTCTCATCTCTGCTATATGCAATCTCTTTTTACCGAATTGGAATTGCACAGTATTTACATAATGTTACTCTATGTGGGCTTCTAAACACGTGTGCCAAATTTTATAAGTGTATTATGTTTGTATGTAGATTATATGATGTTTGTCGACGCATTTCTCCGAAACTATTTATCGGATCGCGATTATTCTTTATTTTATTGGATTAAGTATCTCTCAACTTAGGGAACAGTGTAAGTAACAGGCTTCTTCTGGGTAAGCTTGCTCCATCGACGACATCGTCACCTCTGGCCTAGACTAGAGTCAAAAGCAAACCCATCTCAAATAAAAAAAAGTTGCATCAAAGTCGGTTCAGCAATTTTTAAGATATGGAACATACAACCGAACTCCTTAGCGAAGAAGAAGAAGCGCAATTTAGGACACACGGCATATTGTTGCTCGGATGTGGTTATGACGACATACCGTGTGTCCTAAATTGCGATTTATTTCCAAGCGTTATGTATGAAATTTGTATGGAATAGGAAGCCGCCCGTACCATGTCCTCGCACAAACAGCACGAATGTGTAAATTAAGTTATTATGGGAATTTTGACAATCCTTTAGGTACCTTACTATAGAACATGCTCACTTTTTAACCGACTTTCGAAAAAGGAGGAGGTTCTATGTTCGACTTCTTGTATGTTTTTTTTTTTTTTTTTTTTTGTGTATGTTCACCGATATCTCCGTCAATTGTGGACCGATTTTGAAAATTCTTTTTTTGTTTGAAAGAGTATGTTCCGAAATTGGTCCCATTTTAATTTGGTGAAGATCTGATGAAGAACTTCGAAGATATACAACAGAACTCTTCAATAAATAACGGCAAATCTCTCGGGACTGCTGAAATCGCATGTCTGTTTATTGTTTATACCATTTCATAACATAACATCACGCCAGTATGCTCTTAAGGGGTAAGCAGATCTCTCATTTGATCGGTTTTGTTCAAGTTTCATGATTTTCGGGTAATCTATTCTGGCGTTATAGGAAACTTACTAAACAACTTGCCTATTAGGTAGGTAAAACTAAAAAGTGAAAAATAAAAAAACTTTTTTACAAAAAAATACTACCGACTTCCAAATAAGAAAACTACAAAGTGAAAAATAACTTTATTTTTGGAAGTCGGTGTCCATAACGAAAAAAAATGGTACCTACGAAAGACACCGACTTCCAAAAATAAAGTTATTTTTCACTTTGTAGTTTTCTTATTTGGAAGTCGGTAGTATTTTTTTGTAAAAAAGTTTTTTTATTAGTGTTAGTATACTAAAACTAAAAAGAAATAAATAAAATCTTTTTCACAAAAAAATAAACAGACTTGCTTTTGAAGTTGGTTAATCTTTTTGTAAAAAAGTTTTGTTGTGTATAGCCTCGCCAAACTTCTGGGCCGCCCTGAAGTTGGTTTACCGGACGCGCGAGGCACGAAAAGGTGCTGTTTTTGTATGAGATTAACTACTGCGCAGCCATTGTATAATCCCCGGCACGTAAGTTGGCAAGAGTCGTTAGATGCGCAGAAGTCGTTTTTAAGGTATCTTTGGCAGTGAAGCGGGGCGCGGGGATCGTTTAGGACCGTTCCGAGCGCGCGATTGGTTGGTCAGTTGACATAAGGTTCGACTGACCAATCGTGTCGTTCCGTTTGCTCTATATGGTGGTTGGTCAGTTCGCGGAATATGCGCGAACCACTACGACCTACGTCAAAGCCTTTCCAACTTACACGCCGGGCACTATAGCCAACTTCAGGCGGCCAAGAAGCTTGGCGAGAACTATATGTTCTGCAGCCGAATTGCGTAAGTATGTTATCCAAAGTAAAAGAATCGATTCCTTCCCAAAAACGACTTTTCGTATCAATATGCACTACGTAAAGTCGGTTTTGGGAAAGAATCGATTCTTTTGCTTTGGATAATATACTTACGCAATTCGGCTGCTGGTCTTTATTTATAACGTTTCGAAAACTAATTGAGGCTTGTTTTGATAAGGATTGACTTGTTTCAAGTAGGCTTATCAAAATCAACGGAAATTAGTTTCATTTCGATTTGCTACACATACTTGATTAATTCAATGTAGCCAGTGTTTAGTAATAACTTTTTTAACTTAATTATCAGAGTTGAGTCAGTATACAAAAGGATCATATTTTATGCATTTTCTGTTATTTGTATCTCATAAATGCAGGTGAAACTTTGAATATGAAAAAATATTATTATTAGAGTTACTGGATATTGTGGATGGGCTTATAAATTGAGTATTTAGATTAAGAATCTGTCCGACTTTACTTATAAGCTCAAGTTTGACAGGTTTTCAGACTAAATTAGAGTTGGACAAATACTCAACTTCAAATTCTTAATTCAAACATTTGGGGGTAGGTCACTTTAACAAACATAATCTCTAATGCAGTGTTTATTAAGTTTTTTGCCATTTATGTGTATACTAACTTCTGCCCGCGTAAAAAGTGTTTTATCATCCCAAGGGGATAAAAACTATATCCATGCAAAATTTCATCTAAATCGGTTCAGTAGGTCCAGAGATTATTTAATTATATTAGTATAGATTGAATTAATTGCAGAATTAATCCAAGTTTCATTTTGTATTGTCAAAAAGGTCTTGACAATAAAGCTGCAGTGGATTCTGAACCTTATCACTAGGCATTAAAATTACTTTTCCCATACCACATATTATATTGTTAATACTACTGAAATAAAAAATACTGTTTTCTTACCCATCAGCCTTGGGTTCTCCCTTGAGAGCCAGCTGCGTCCTGTACCTCGGGTACAGGGGGTCAGCTTCGTCGATCTCGACCCTGAAGGTGCCGTCTGCGAGGGCTGACAGCCTCATAGCATAGTGCCACTGTATCAAACAAAAAAATTGTGAATAAATCATACAAATCTAAATTGAGTTCAGGGGCTGTACTATAACGGGACCACACCATGATGATTCCGTTGTGAAAAAGGGATACTCTTTTCATCCTGTATAGCTCCATCTCTCTCTCACAATGGTAGTTTTGTCAAATCAGAGTAGGCCCCAGGTAATATCAACAAACAACAAACTCATACTTTTTGATTGGATAGGTATTTTTATATGGAACTAGCTGACCCGGCAAACTTTGATTTGCCATAAAAACACACAACATTCATCTACCCTACCTTACCTACCCTATCCTACCTACTTACCCTACCTAGGTAGGTAAGGTAACAATTTTTTTTTTCATAAGAACCTAAGAATAACAAACAACAAAAAAAGAATAAGCTAAATCGGTCCAGCCGTTCACGCGTGATGCCGTGACCAAGGGAAATAGGGATTCTTTTTTATATATATAAGATAGCTAAGATAGCAGATATCATTATTCATGTTCATCAATAAGTATAATTAGTTTATGGAACAGGCAATTTTTTTTTATATATTTATGAACAAGTCTTTGTCTGTGGACTTTGGTAAATCTGTAGAGAAAGCATTTTTATACATCAAAAATATTTCCAAAACAAATAACCTGGGTGATAAAAAATAACCAACAACCAACCCAATTTCAGCATTTTTGTTTTTTGTTTTCTGTTTAGTTGTTCACCATGCATCACGAAAAATGTACGAAACCAATGAAGATAACTTTATACATACAAATTGTGCGTTACTTGAAGTATTACTTAGTTTGTTTCATCACAATCGGTTCACTCTATCAAAGTTAAATGAATTTAAAGTATTCAAGAAGTAAATTAACACAACACACGCAATTCAGTTAGTTGCGACTCCATATTCGATAGATGGCATAATGTATTTAAAGTCATATTTTCTGAATGGCAGTGTTAAGATTCTCCACGAAAGAGTGTCCCTAGAAAAAAATTGGTAGGTAGGTAGGGTAGGCAGACTAGGCAGTCAACGGTAGCCAAGCCACGGGCAAAGCTAGTCTCTAATAAGAGCTTAGACCAATTAAATTGAGTCTTATTAGAGAAGACCGATTAATTTAGGTCTTATATATAGGTTTGTGCAATTAACTGGTTTTCTTTTACTTCTCTTTTATTTAGTTTTGTTAAAAATTATTTCCATGTTGAGTGTTTTTTAGTGAATAACTAAAATAACAGCTAAACTTATCAGGGGTCTGTGAAGAATGGTTTATTGGTGAAAAGTTTCGATATTTTATGCTACCAATACTTTTTAGTGCTATGTTATTCCAGTACAGTGTTAATTGGAACAACAGTGTTAGCACTACTGATTAGCTCGTAAAAAAAGGTATAAAAATCCTCATAGGGTGTATATTAGTTCAGCATTTTTCCTACTGATTTAGTTATGACAAAATGATTTATTATGATTTATTTTATATTATGACATTTTGATTTGAATGCATAACATTGTAACCTATGTAAGTTTCGTTAGGCTAAGAACCTGATAACGAAATATGGTTTTGCATTGGATTTATGATCATTTTAAAATAAATTATATCGGAAGAAATTCTTGATATAGGCAAATATTTTTCTAAACATGTAGCTAACTGCATCTAAGAAGTTATTGTAAAAATAGCTTGGCAGACACCCAATCACCAATGCATTTGTGGGTATATCAGACTTATATAGAAAATATAATATTTCTACCTACCAAAACGGTTCTCTGGGGTGTCGATGTGTCCACAGTGTTGACTTCGGCTGACAAGACATTCCCGTGAACCATAACAGTATCTAAATTAAGAGTATACTGCGATTTTTCGGGCTTGAAACCACGCAATCTCTTGCAGAAACCCGATTGATCGCAAGTCTTAAAATTGTTCTTATCCACGGCATAACTGCCGCTTAACGCCAAAGCGGCCACCAGAAGAAGGCCCCAAGTCTTCATACTGCAATAAAAATAGTTATTTTAGTGCCAAAAATGTGCTATCACTAACAAAGACCGGTGTCAAAGCAAATCCAAAAAGTAACGCAAGTTTTAACACGATATTTGACCACATACCTGGCTAGATTTATATAACTAACGCCTAAATAATGTAGTACTGTTATGTGACTATTTTTCTATATATTCATCGCCGCGGAAATAATATTATTAAAATAATTATGATGAGAAAACGATGGAAACGCACGCACGCGTTACGTGGAGATATCCCGTTTGACAACTGTTTTTTAATGGGTTACCAGCAGTTAAAAACCTGTTCTTTGTTTTGCATGACACACCTGCTCTATAGTGCTGTGTCAACTAACAGTAATCTATTAAAAATATCCGATTAATCGGATCTGAATGTTTTATTACAGCTTTGACCCAGAGTTCTCACCTCAGATTTCTTCATGTCATGTTTGATTTCTGTTTGTTGGTTTCAGTTTCCGTTGTCTGACTCTAATCTGCACATTTAAAGACTTCTAAGACCTTCTTGGAGGATAGCGCATCAGACTAGTGAAACGAAATGTGGAGGAACAGAATAATCCACACGGCCTCATACTGGTCGGCCAGAGTCAACAAGACACGAAACGAAAAAGAATAAATCGTCTAAAAGACAACGTCAAAATTGACAGCTTACTATTGCATCGCGCACGCGCAGCTCTAAAAATGTTATCACCGGTTTTCCGCAGAGTTTTTGATAAAATTTTATTCATTTGTCAAAACACCGGAGTATACAACACGCATTACTGTTCATTAATAAAAATGTCTGAACCGAAGTGGCAAACTGAGAAGAACAGGTTACTGAAAATGGAACCGGAAGATAAACAGAAAGCTGGCATGTATGACAATAAAACAGTCGTAACTGTGGATTCGGTCGATTGTTGGCGCAACTACATGGTTAGGAATAAAAGCATCGAGAATGATAGGAAGCATACTCTGGACGATCTCACGGAGTTCAAGAAGACCAAGATAGACAGCGAAAAGAACAACCTTATGTCTGAGAAAATATCTCTTTTCAGAGGCGATCTAACTCACCTGGAGGTAAGTACAATATTGATAACTTCTTTAAAAGTAGGACCCATGACTAATAGACGGAAAATTCCAATTGGAGAAACCCAGTAAAACTTGTAAGGCATGAGGGCCAGAAGTTCAGGGCTTTGTCATGCTTAAGTTTTTACAAATTAAGTCTAAAACAATATTCAAATGGAGCCAGCTATCTCTGGCCACAGCTGGATTTAAATACTGATGTAATGGTTCAAAAAAGCGAACATGTATCCTCTGACTGCACAGCATGATTTTCTTCTTGTTTACATCTTTTTAGTTCACATTTTAAGCAGTCAGGATTTTTGTTTTTTTTAACTAACTTTTTTTATTTATAAGTTTTTAGTTATTTTTTTTTTTAGAATTCGGGTCAATTACACTTAAAAGTGTAATATATTTTTGAAATCACCTCGGCTAAAATTTCCTTTATGGACCGTTGATTTGGAAGTTCATTTTTTTTTTGTAGATAGTACTCATAAATAGGAAGCTTTTACAAGGTTTCAATATGCGGCAATTTTCTGTTTTTTTGTATGTTTTTCGTGAGGTAAAATAATTAAAATTAGTCAAAGAGCGAGCGAAGCGAGCTCGGGAGCTTAACCTAACCTATCCGTGTCGGGGTGGGCACCCCGGATAGGTTAGGTTCGAAGAGATGACTTTAGACCCTTAAGACAGAAATAGGAGCCCCGCGCAGCGGGGCGCCTTCAACATTATTTATTTATATATGCTTTATTGTAGGTAAATATTAATTGTAAAATCCTTAATCATGGATATCTCCTTAACCATGGGGTTCCGCAGGGTGGGGATGGTACAGTGGGGTGGCCCCACTACCCCCACTTCCCTACCCACATTCCCGCCCCTAAAACCGATGGACATTGATGGAAATTTTTATTGTAACTTAAAAACTTTAACCATGGATATCTCCATAACCATGGGGCTCCGCGTAGTGGGGATGGTACAGGGGGGTAGTCCCTCCTCCCCCTCCCTCCCCTCACCACTCTGTAATACATAAATTCAACTCACACACATAAATCAGCGGTCCATAATGTAAATTTTAAACATCACCTTTTAAAACCCTTTATTTTCATACCCCACACGATGGGTTCGGAAGAAAAAAATTTTGGGCCCCCACAATATGGCAGCCAAAATCCACCATTTTATATTTTCCATTTTAGTTAATCTGAATCGATTGACGTAAGAACCATCAAAATCGGCCAACGCGTTCGGTCTCTAGAACGCCACATAGGAACAAACATTCATAGACTGATTTGACATTATTCTCCTTCTGCAGTCGGGTAAAAAGATATGAACAATAAAAACTTAAATGTTCTTAGGTGAGCGCTATAGTAAATGCTGCGAATGCGAGATTGAAGGCTGGAGGGGGTGTTGACGGAGCAATACATCGTGCGGCTGGATCATTTCTGCAGGTATGTTCATTTAACTTCCTTAATATTCATCAGCAGTCATCTTTACTTAAAATGTAGTGGAGATGCATTTTGTCAAACTCTATTATTTCTTTATTTATACAAATTCAAATAATGGGTATTAGGTTAATTTTTAACATACGATGGAAAAAGAGAGCTGTTATTAGTTTGACGTGTGTACCTGTGTGTCTGTGGCATCATAGCTTCTAAACGGATGAACTGATTTAGATTTCGTTTTTTTTTTTAATGGTTATTTTATCTAGAGTGTTCTTAGCTATGTTTGATAAAAATTGGTTCAGCCGTACAAAAGTTATGAGTGTTTCATTGTTTGAATCAGGGTGCTTTCACAAGATATTGTGTCATAATAAAATTACGTGTTCAATAGATTGTCGTTGTTGAGTATAATAATACTGAATACGAGTCCCAAAATATCTAAAGAGTTTACCATCGACTCGAAAAGAAGAATTATTATTAAAACAATTTGTAATTGCTTATTGAAGTATTAATGTCTATGAGACGAAAACAAACATTACCTGCTAAGAATTGACAGTTAATTAAGGTGTTTGTTTTCCACTCCATACGGTTTTAATACCCTTTTTAATAACTAAGCCAACAACTTTTTAGGGTTCCGTACAAGTAACACGAAGAAAATCATACTGTGCAGTCGGAGGATACATATGCGCGAGCTGGCTGGCCAAAACCAGATGTTGCCTCCGACTGCACAGCATAATTTTCTTCTTGTTTACGTCTTATTAGTTCGCTTTTTAAGCAGTCGGGTTTTTTGTATTTTTTATTAATATTTTTATTTATAACTTTTTAGTTAATTATTTTTTAGAATTATGTACATCTATCTATATATATAAAAGGCAATGTCCCGACTGACATATCAACGCCCAGCCTAAATCACTGACGATAGAAGTTTGAATTTTTCAGAGGATGTTGATTTTGTACTGTAGGCGTCATTTAAGAAAGGATTTTTGGAAATTCATGCCCTAAAAGGGTGAAATAGGGGATTATAGTTTGTATGAAACTCTGTCATTTTTAATTTAAAATGAATGAAATGTGGTGTTTAGCGTCTAAATTTAAAATAATAAAATACGTCTTCAAGGATTTTTTGAATTCCATTCCTTAAAGGGTTAAAAATAGGTGTTAAAGTTTGTATGAAAAATAAATTGTTTATTATCAAAATTACATGGAATATCCAGTATTTATGCTCTTCAATACAATTAAAGAAACACGTCTTTAAGGATTTTTTGAATATCATCCCTTAAAAGGGTAAAAAGGGGTGTTTAAATTTGAATGAAAAATAAATTGTATTGTATCAAAATTACTTGGAATTTAGTATTTATGCTCTTCAAAACAATTAAACAAACACGTATTTAAGGATTTTTTTAATTTCTTTCCATAAAGGGGTAAAACGGGTGTTTAAATTTGAATGTAGACTAAATTGTTTATTAAAAAAAATTACTTGGAATTTAGTATTTATACTCTTCAAAACAATTAAAGAAACACGTATTAAAGGATTTTTTGAATTTCATCCCTTAAAGGGCTAAGGGCTGTTTAAATTTGAATTTTTTATTAACAAAATTACTTGGAATCCAGTATACATAATGCTTTTCAATACAATTAAGAAAACACGTATTTAAGGTTTTTTTTAATATCATCCTTAAAGGGGTGTTTAAATTTAAATGTAAACTAAATTGTTTATTAACAAAATTACTTGAAATTTAGTATATCTGATCTTCTATACAATTAAACACAAAATAATTGAAGAATCATTTGAATTTCATCTCATATAGGGGTGTTAAAGTTTATGTGAATGATTACTGGATGTGTTCGGGAGGAAACAGTTTTCATAACTACTAGAGTTGATACCCTCTGACTATGTCTTTGAGTTTAAACGATTACAATTCCTCTTAAGGTCTGCTTTGCAATGACCATAAATAATTCTCAAGTGCAGTCATTAAGGGTGGCATGAATACATTTAAGGCAAGATTGCTGCCGATACGGGCAATTTTACGTTGCCTGTCCCAGAGTAGGCACTAGCTGCCTGGTCATTTTGAAAAAAATGGCGGAAAATATCAATTCTGCTTCGATATTTGTAAAGTAAACAGATGCAAAATATAGCTGGTAACCTCCAAGCGGGTGTAACCTACGTCAAGCCATTCTAAATAGCGACCACGAGGAAGACAACTTTTCATCGAAAATCATCATGAGCAAGCTCTGTGAATATGTGAATAAGCAAAATTATCACCTCTGTGGAGCGAAAATCCGCGTGTAATGCAGACAGTCATAACACCCGCTCAAAGTTACTGCATGGTGTGTTTTTTACGCTGGAGGCGGCATCGGGCCGCTAAATCACTACTGTGATCGACGAAGTCACAGAGTCATGATTAACATATTTCTCTATTCTTAAAAGCAATAAATTTGAACTAGAGTACATAATAGTTCCAACAGGATAATGCAACGGCGCTTACTGCACGAGCCGCAAACGAAATTCTGACGGCGGCATTACCCGGACTTGCACTGGACAGTAAGATCGCCTGATGTAACTGTTTCAGACTATCTCAGTCAACAAGCCTCAGAATCTTGAAGCCCTCAAAGATAATATCCGCCGGAAGTTATGGCAAGAGTGATGCCAAATGCCATAAACGGTCCCGAATGTTTATCAATTCTGGCGAAGCGACGGCCACTTAGCCATATTATTTTCTCAACTAAATGGAAAATTAATTAAGACACCAAATAAATATTATCCAAAAGCAGAAACAAAGTTATTAATTTATAAAAAAAATTGCAGCCAAAGAACATCTGGTGATAGTTTTTGCGCCCCCCCCTGTATTAATTTTCTATAGTGTCGGTACAGTTGTTTTATCTCACGAAAGCGGGTGAGCCATACTTGTAGTTGTAACTCGTATAGACACGCGCTCTTGTGTGCGTAACTACAGGTAGCGTTAGCAAGCTCATCGCTAATGAACAAAATAATAAAGTTATTCGATATTTTTCTATGTATAGATAAGACATGGAACAATAAAATAGAAACTTATATTCAAGAAACATTTAATTTTAGCAATATTTTACAATTTTATTTTACAATTAATATTTTATTTAAATTATTATTTCAAGTAGAATCGTAACTAGACTCTTCTTCAGGGTCAGTTTCTTATTCACTGTCATCTTGTAAATGTATTATTAATTCTGAATCAGTGTCCAAATATTTCATATATTCAATTTCTTTTTTATTAACACTATTGCAAGTATTACGCCATGTCTCACTTGTTATTTTTGTAATACTCTGAATCAGTTTTTCTGTGTTGGTCATATTTTGCTCAACGTTTCTTAGAGCAATGTAGTTTTTATGCACCCCCCAGATGTTCTCTATGGCGTTAAGATCAGGGTGGTAAGGAGGGAGGCTTGATACTTCAAATCCTTTACTTTTTATGTAGTCATCGATTTTTTAAGTGATAAAATCACTTTTTTTATTTTATTATATCATATAACTCAACTTTGCGCAAATTTGTGTTGAAATGTATACCCTTAGAAGTGAGCCATCCTTGCATCTCAGATTTTGTTGAGTCTGTGGTCGGCAATTTCTCAGCACGTGTCTTGTGGTACGATGCATTATTTAGTACTATTACGGAACGATCTGGCAAATTTGGCAGCAACTTTTCATTCAGCCATTTTACGTAATTTTCAAAACTCATGTTGGAATGGTAGTCTCCAACTGTGGAATTAGCTTTGTAGATTAAGATTAATTGTCAATAAATCCTGCATTGGTTCCAGCGTGTACTAAAATAAAACGAGTACCTACCTTGACTAAGCTTTTTTTTAAATGGAGATAGTTTGTCTTTTTGGGCCCAGGTTTTACCTCGAACATGTGTTAATAATACGTAACTTTCGTCAGTATAGACAATAGGCCGACTTTGAGAGCGGTATTCGGTTATTTTTTTTTTTAAGTATTTTAGTCTCCACATCTGGATATCATGCCGTTCAACTAATACTTTACTATTATTATCGGTTTTACGCCTCTTGTAGCCCAATTTATTTAATAACTTCCTTAGCGTTGCGAGACATCCATCGAAACCAACTTTTTCATTCAAGACTGACCTTAGTTTTGCCAATGTTGGAATTTGTTTTTGTATGATATGAAAATTTTGTATTGTGCTCCGTACAACGTCAGCTGTAAATCCATCAATGTCTACTTTATTTTCTCTCTTTCTTCGGTTTTTCATGGGCGACATAAAATTCAAAGATGTACTGGCGACATATCTTCCTTCTTTTAATATTTTTTGCACTGTTCGTTCACTTACCCCCGTCGCTGATGCAGTGCGTTTTGTAATATCACGCAAATGTGATAAATCACAATTTGGTTCTCGATGAAGTTCCGTGAATTCATATTCTTCTTTGAGAAAATTATAAACATTTGCAATCATTTGACGAGCCTAAAATAAACAATACATTATTAAAATTAATAAATATAAATATATATTATTACATAAATATATATCAAACATGAACATTAATTTGCCTTACCTCACTACGAACAACTTTTCTCCGTACTTTCCATGCTGACGGTATTCGATAAATAATTTTGGCGCGAACCAATAAGCACTACTGACTCGGCCGGCGATTCGGCCACGACTGCGCCAAAGAAAATTTTTACTCTAGCGAGAAGAATAACGACTTCATACAAATTTTACGAGAAAATATTTCCTTACCGACCGGCGCCCTCTGTATTCCGCCCACGGAAACAAGAGATTAGAGGCAATGGCGGGAATTTCAAAATTCAATGATTGTATAATTACTTTGTATTGCATTTTATGCTAAAGTATAGTGCGGTTATCGATAGTTCTCAACATTTTTTAAGATGTAAACAGAATCACTATCAATAAACTTGTGCAGTGTACTTGTGCATAAAATGCTAAAATTGATATTTAATTAAAGAGTAGTCTAATAAAACCAAGATTAGTACTTTGACACTTTTATTTAGTATTATTTATAAAAACCAAATATTCATTTAGACAACATATATTATGACTGATTTCAGTTTAATGAAATAAATATAGAAATGGACATACCGTTTGTCTGCCTTCAACTAAAATAATTCACTTATTATTTTGGTTGAAGGCAGACAAACCTGACATTTCTGTTTTCTGTTTCTGACTAAGGCGCCATGCAAAATATCATCCGTTAGTAAAACAAGGCGTTAAAATAATAAATAGGTAAAGGAAGGTGAAGATCCGCACATGTAACAGGTTCTAGTGTTTTCTATCTGCGAACTCATCGCGAAATTAAACACAAAATCAAACAAGAGTCGCTAACTCACACCACAACACCGAGTCCGTTATCTCACAAATACACACTTAATTTCACCAAAACAAAGCCAAGCTCGACTCAAAGTTACTGAATGTAGGTAGAATTAAATGGAACTAGTTTATTTATTACGTAATACAAGATAAAATATGCACCAGCAGCGGCGGCAGAATTTTTCTTGTAACGTCAACGTCAAAATCAATATGTCATGCCGACGTTAGTGTTGCCACACAAAATCCCACATATTTATATATTTTTATCAATCAAATATGATCAATTTCTTACTAAAAAATATGTGTTTGGCGTCAGAATAATAGTAAAAAGTATTTTCAAGGGCGAGTGACTTCACAAAACCAATTAATAAGGAGAATATGAATTTGTATTTTTAGTGGCAACATTATATAAATGTATATATTCATCTCTTTTACTCAGATATTGTGTCTCTGTCTTTTTTTTATACCCCAATACATGATATTCGTAGAACGAAGTTGACCGACCCTGGACTGCGCGCTCCCAAGCTTACGCACGCAAAGACAGTGTGCATGTACACTTACACACACAAGTATGGGTCACCCGCTTTCGTGAGATAAAACAACTGTAGTAGGATTCAGAAATTGAGTGTCAAAGATCAAAGTGATGAGTGATGATCAAAGTGGTCTTCCAATATTTGTATCTCCCCGTGGAAATCGATCCTACGAGACCTCCTCGCTATTACGCGCCTATTCTATTCGATAAAATAATAAATTTAAGCAAATTTTGGGGTCTACGCGAACAAAGACGCGGGCGGAAAACTATGTTTGGATAATAATTTGCAATATCCCACCAGAACTGAAAAAAAAAAAACAAAAATGCCAATATCGTGTAGTTCACGCAGGCGAAGCTGCAGGAAAACTAGTTTAAATATATATGTGTTATATATTTCTGAAATCACCTCTCATCATCTGCCTAGCCTTTTTCCCAACTATATTGGGGTCGGCTTCCAGTCTTACCGGATTCAGCTAAGTACCAGTGTTTTACTTGGAGCGACTGCCTATCTGACCTCCACAACCCAGTAACTGGGTAACACGGTACCCCTTGGCAAGACTGGTGTCAGATATCAAGCTTCTGACTACCCGTAAAGACTGTCAGAGATCTTCAAATGACAGCCGGGACCAACGGCTTAACGTGCTTTCCGAGGCACGGAGGAAACTCGGTATGTTGAAATGGTCACCCATCCACGGACCGACCTCGTCAAGCGTTGCTTAACCTTGGTGATCGACCCGTGCGGCTGTTCATTTCTCCTCATTTCTGAAATCACCTCTAAAAACCCTTTATTTTGATACCCCACACGATGAGTAAGGAAAAAAAAAATTGTCCACCACAATATGGCGCCCAAAATACGCCATTTTTCAATTTTAATGTAGCCAGTGACACTCGCAGGGTTAAGACAAATCGATTGACGTATGAATCATCAAAATCTTCCAACGCGTTTGGTCTATAGAACGTCACATAGGAACAAACATACATACATCCATAGACTGATAAACACATTACTCTCCTTCGGCAGTCGGGTAAAAAAACAGACCCCAAATGAAAGCAATTTATGACCCCTGCACTGGCATAGTAACATATATAATATATTTATATTTATTTTTACAGGATGAATGTAACACACTTGGAGGATGTCCGACAGGAGAAGCGAAGATAACTGGTGGTTATAACCTGCCAGCTAAATGTAAGCTAAACAATATCTTTAATAATCATCATCATTTCTGCCGAAAGACGTCCACTGCTGGACATAGGCCTCCGCCCAGCGTCGCCACACTGATCGGTCCTGTGCGTTTCGTATCCACCAGACTCCCACAGCCCATACAAAGAAACTGTCCCGACATACTGTACTGATTATACTGATTATTGTTTGTTTACGATCGCGTTCGGTTCCGTTCCACGGATATAGATGGTGATCTATCTATCGCTGATTAACAAAAAATAATCAGATGAAAAACGCTAGTTACGTCCGCACGGTTTCTTTGTATTGGATGAGGCATCTGTATGCTAGTATTATATTATCTGTGCTAGAGGGAGGTCTTCCAACACTACGTCTTCCAGTACGCAGTTGCCACTCAGGACTTTTCAGCTCCAGCGACCATCCGTTATGCGAGCAATGTGCCCTGCCCACTGCCACTAAATTTGGCTATTCTTCGGGCTATGTCGGTAAACTGGGTTCTCTTGCTCGATCTCTTCATATCTGATTCGATCACGCTAGGAAACTCCGAGTATAGACCTCTCCATTGACCTTTGGGTGACTTTAACCCTTCTGATGAGGCCCATTGTGAGCTACCACGTCTCTGTCCCGTATATCTTGAATGCCTGGAGTATTTCTAGACGCGTAATCAGTTATGCTGTAGGTACTAAATTGATAACCCCTATTCTTTGCAGTAGATAACTGGTTGGTAGGAAAAACCCGTAATTTTGTTACTAAAGTCACTGCCAGATAACAATAAAATAAATAAAAGACGTTAACAGATTTGATTACATTTTTTTCAAATATTGGAATACTTTAAAAAAATGTAAAAATAAAAAAAAAAAAACGGATCAAAAAAAAAAATCTTCAAAATCCGGACATGGAACGCATCATCTTTTACTTTTCCGCCTACCAAAGTATTCCAATATTTGAAAAAAATGTAATCAAATCTGTTTATTTGTTCGAATAGGGTAAAATAGATGTTGCAATATTTATTCTAGCATATATCCTGCCAAAATATGGCGTACAAATATTTATTAATAACTAGTTGTTCCCCGCGACTTCGCTCCCGTCAACTGGCTACTTAGCTACTACCCTACCCTATCTACCTACCTAACCATATCCTATCTACCTACCACTTTTGTTTTTGTTTGTTTGTTGTATAATAATAATTTATTTATTTTATGTTAATTTAACAATTATATTTTTTTGTATTGAATATACAACTAAACATTATGTTTATATTTCAAGCGTCTAGCTGTTGCCGTTATTAATATCGAGCAAAAAAATATCACGTTTGTTGTATGGGAATACAACAAACGTGTATTCCCATACAACTACATATATACAACAAACCCTTAATTTATTTTATTTTAATTTAATAATAATTATTTTTTGAAGTGAATATACAACTAAACATTATGTTTATATTTCAAGCGTCTAGCTGTTGCCGTTATTAATAACGGGCAAAAATCTCGTTTGTTGTATGGGAGCCCCCCTTAATTTATTTTGTTTTAATTTAATCATTATTATTTTTTAAAGTGAATATAAAACTAAATATTCTGTGAATATTTCAAGCGTCTACCTGTTGCCGTTATTAATAACGATCAAAAAACGGCAACAAAATCACGTTTGTTGTATGGGAGCCGTCCTTAAATATTTATTTTATTCTGTTTTTAGTATTTGTTGTTATAGCGGCAACAGAAATACATCATCTGTGAAAATTTCAACTGTCTAGCTATCACGGTTCATGAGATACAACCTGGTGACACACGGACAGACAGACAGACGGATCGTGAAGTCTTAGTAATAGGGTCCCGTTTTTACCCTTTGGGTACGGAACCCTAAAAAAACGCATTGTTATTTTTATAATTAATCTGACATTATATCATGGTCTCAATGATACTTCCCTGAAAATCTAAAGTAATTAATCAATAATTATTATTTCCATTACAGACGTAATCCATACAGTGGGACCTCAAGATGGGAACGCAGAAAAACTCAAAAAATGCTATGAAAACTCCCTTGGGTTCCACAAAACACACAAGTTGACTTCCATAGCATTCCCTTGCATCTCCACGGGCATCTACGGCTTCCCGAACCGCTTGGCTGCCCATATTGCTCTCCGCACGGCAAGGAGGTTCCTTGAAGAGAATCCGGACATGGAACGCATCATCTTTTGTCTTTTCATGCCTGTTGATGTTGAAATCTACGAGACGTTAGCGCAGATGTACTTCCCTGTACATGACTGGAATTATACTGATGATGCTAGGTCAGAGGAGTAGATTTTTTCGAATAATGATTCGTTTTTTTTCTCTGAACTACAATGTAATGTAATTAAAATGTACCTACTGTCCTTGTTTTTTTTAAATTCAACTGTAGAACGTAGGTATTCAAATACCGTTACTATGTGATATTTAAAAAAAAAGAAGGTTTTTGTTTGAGTTACTTGTCAGATTTTATATTAAATTTTTATATAATTTAAACACGAAGTTTTAATAGTAATTACGTCAACTACCCTCGCTTAAGAAATGGAGAATTGCAGTACCGCCGAAAAGCCTCAACATTATTTTCTTTGAAAAAGCTGCCAATATACCGCCCGCAGAGAGAGAACCGCGGCGAGACTATCTCGACGCAATCAAATTCAGTGGAAATTGCATAAATCTTCACACAGCGCTATCATTAGAGGTCGCGATTCCCTCGCTCATGGAGATGACGCTCAGAGGCGGGTCCAGAAAATTTTTGCACTCCGGATCGGCTTCCTTTTTTTGAGCAAAATAAGAGTTTCTTGCAGAAATGAGGAACAACTGAGAGGTACTGGATAGAAGATGGATTGGTGCTAAAGGTGGTAATAGATCAAACACTGACTGTGTGTTGTACAGTTATATTTAAATTAAGATTACAAACGGTCGACAGTCAAAATACTGGGTTGAAGGCAAAATGTGAACCGCGCCCTCAGGACGGTGGTGAGTGACGCAAAGCCGATCAGCTGGTCTGGCTGGTGCGCGCTCGTAGGTCGAGCGCCCCTCTGCACCCGCCGCGGTCGCCCGGCATGTAGGGATGGCGGCAAGCGCTTGATGTCTCAATAGGTACAATACAATAAAAAATGTAAGAGCGAGCTCGAAAATTTTAAGAACTTTGCTTTGGACTTGTTCCTACCTTTCTTATGACAATTCATACAGAAATTTAATTGAGGGAAACTGGGAGCAAGAGCGAGTGAACTGAGCTCGTAAAATGTTAAGACCAAAGTACTTCATGAGTACTTCGACTAAGGACTTCGTATAAGACGTCTTATTTAAATTAGTCTATGTTTTAAGACACTGATTGGTGCTAAATGTGGTAATAGAACAAACACTGACTTTGTGTTGTACAGTTATATTTAAATTAAGATGACAAACGGTCGACAGTCAAAATACTGGGTTGAAGGCAAAATGTGAAGCGCGCCCTCAGGACGGTGGTGAGTGACGCAGAGCCGATCAGCTGGTCTGGCTGGTGCGCGCTCGCAGGTCGAGCGCCCCTCCGCAACCGTCGCGGTCGCCCGGCATGTAGGGATGGCGGCAAGCGCTTGATGTCTCAATAGGTACAATACAATACAAAATGTAAGAGCGAGCTCGAAAATTTTAAGAACTTTGCTTTGGACTTGTTCCTACCTTTCTTATGACAGGGAAACTGGGAGCAAGAGCGAGTGAACTGAGCTCGTAAAATGTTAAGACCAAAGTACTTCATGAGTACTTCGACTAAGGACTTCGTATAAGACGTCATAATTAAATTAGTCTATGTTTTAAGACATTGACTGTAGAAACGATAACTGCGACATATTATGTCAAACTATTTTCTAATCACTTGTTTCAATACAAATTGACGTTTACGTTAACGCGATTGAGCGTGAGTAAAAACTCGCACTGAGGCCTAAGAGATCGTATATGTTATCACGAGTGAGTACGTTAAAAAACTCTAAAAAAGCACACGATCCTTTCTATGTGTGACGCTTTAGCACTTAGCAACTCTGGGCGCAACCGCAGACTGGGCTGCTTCTGAAAAATGCCTGATGGAAAAGCCCAAATCCTAATGCTGGACTTGGGATTCCCACTTTACCATTTCATCACATTCGCGGCAGCTTGAATAGTCTTGGAATCTGAAGTTGTGCTACGTTATTTCATAGACAATAGTTACATAATCTATGTTGACAGAACGTCAAAATAAGAAAAACAAAAACGTCATAGACAAAAAACATTATCAGTCGATGTCATTTGTTCTAATTCTCGATTTGTTTTGGTAATAATCAAAGAAAAATCTGTTTACTAAATATAAAACTTATATAAAATCTGATAGTTGTCTCATAAAACCGAGACTACTACATAAAAAACTGGTTTTCAACTACGTGAAAGACATGGAATGTTTTGAAAATTTTATGTTTTGAAACGTAAATATCAACAATGTCTTCAGCCTTGGAACAAGAAGACTTGGAGAATGTGGCTCTCGTCAGAATGGAGGACGTGCAGCCGTCAAGAGACAGGATAGACAGGACCGTAGAAATCGATATTCCTTCTGCTGACGAAGTAATCTTCGAATACCTAGATGACAAAGTGGAATATGAAAACGAATGTGAAATTGATGATGATACTGACTCGAATATTGGTAGTATGGTGTCCATACGGTCTGAGGAAATGATCGAAGAAGAAGAGGAAGACAGTGATCCTGAAGAACTGATTGTTCCTGAGGTTTTGGAGGTACCTATAGAAATAAATGTCCCTATGGTGAGCTTGTTATTTTCGTCTCCTAAAAACCTATGATTTTTTTGCTTTATTTAGTAAATTTAATGTATGTATTAATGACCCTGAATTTAGCGCATAGCAGACAAAATAAAATTTCAGATAGGGATTACAAGAGAAATTAAGTTCTTCAAGTTTACCAAATTGGAAATTGTTTGTTGTTGATGTACCTACAGTTAAACGAATTTTTTTTTTACTTGTAAAAATTAAATTTTGGGAAACTCATCATTTCATTCTGTCGTATTGCCCATCATTTCATAAGTCTGAAACTTTCAAATTTAGTTTTTTTTTGGATTCTAAAAAGGTGATTTCAGTTACTTTTTTTAATTTTGGCTTAGGGCATTCTGGGACGTATATCTGCGAATAAAAAATTTTATTAAAAAAAAAAAGTCATATTTTTGTCTTTAAAAAATCTAAAGATTATTTTTTTTTATTTTAAATTTGTTAGTTGGATCGTTAGATATCCTTATTTTTTGTTTTTTTTTTTTAATTTTGATTCCGGATATCAAGGATTTTTTTATTTTTTATTAAATAAATAAGAAAATAAAAAAGCAGAGATAAATTATCTTAAGATTTTTGAAAAATTAAGACATGACACTTTTTTGATTTTTAACTTTGATATCCGGCATCAAAATTCCTTCCCTATCTGAAATTTTATTTTGTTTGCTATCCAATAAATTCAGGGTCATAGTTATTAGAATTTCTGCAGCTTTATTTTACATAGAATCGACATATTATTTTTTCTTACATTCAACAATTCTTTCATTGTAGCATTCTCCTATTAGTGCTACTGTAAATTATGTTTCTTCTTCTTCATTTCGCTCTTGACAGAGTGGTCATAGTCACAATGAATTTTATTTTGTCCAATCGCTGGTGTTGTCGGTTACATGAAAGTAGGCTGATTTATTATGCAAATTTGAGTTCTAGTATCTTGTATTAAAAATGAATTTGTTTGACCAACATCTCATAAGTCATTAGTGCATATTTAACTTAAAATCATCATATTTTCTCACACCTTTTGAACATTGTAAAAATCCATAAAATTTCTTCCACCAGAAAGCTGATGAATTGAAGACTGAAGTCAAACCGAACCAATCGGACAGTTGGCCTACTCTAGAAATACTACCGGGAGGTGTTATCAAGAATGCGGTTGACTGTGAAACATTCAACACTTGCAAAAAGGTTAACGAGCCTGCGGGGAAGGGTGAAATGATGTATGCATGTGCCAAATGCTCACAGGTCTTTAAATATCTGTTCTGCTTAACAAAGCATGTCAAATGGCACGAAGATCAGAAAAAACTCATGAAATCACCACATCAAAGGAAAATGAGTGAGTATTATTTGTTTATTTATTTTTTTATTTGTAATGGGTTTGTTTTATTTTTTCTTTACTGGATGCTTAAAATTGTTTTTGTTTTTCGTAAAGGTTTGTGCGTTATATTAAGAAAATACTATTAGTGATATTGAATAATTGAATAATTTTTATAAATAATTTAACAAAAATAAATCAGCAGGAAACCAAATATAAGGTTAATATAAAAATTAAAAATTTTGATAGTACTTTTTCCCCTTTGTCCCACTAATGGGCAAAGTGCCCCAAATCCTTTAATAAATCTATAAAAATCATGTAAAACCAAATTTTTATTAAAAGTTAATAAATATGTATAGCCATATTGTGGTAATTGTGGTGTCAATTAAATAAGCAGAAACTAAGTAAAGGTAAGTTGTTTTTTATAATAAATTCAATATTTTATTTATTTATAGATCCACCAAATAACATACAGCTGCCTATTTTGATTCAAAAAGTTTTTCTTTATTTAATTTGTCAGTTGCCACAATATGGCTTTTGGTTGGTCTATAATCTTGCAAATATGTAAGTATTTGGAAACGAAAAAGTGCACTTAACAACAAAATAAACTGTTATTAGGGTTTTATTGGCCCTGTCTTGCCACACAAAAACAAACCTAATCTGTATTGAAATAAGGCTTATTGTTAAATAAACACCTAGTCTTACGAATCATCATGATCTTTCTGCCCTTGTCCCATGTTACTTGGGGTTGGTGCAATACGTTTTCTTCTTCCATTCCATCTCGTCAGGGAGTCTTTAAGTCAAGAGTGAATAGGTTACTTCTAAGCAAGTGTGCTACATCGTCGACCACATCATCGCTTACCATCAGTTGATATACTTGCTTGAAAAGCTTTATTTTGATGAACACAATGGGTTTGAAAGAAAAAATAAAATTGCCCCCCCACAATATGGCGCCCAAAAGCCGCCATTTTTCTATATTCCAATTTTGATGTAGCCTGTAACACTCGCAAGGTTAAGACGTATCGATTGACGTATGAATCATGAAAATCGGCCAACGCGTTTGGTCTCTGGAACGCCACATAGGAACAAACATACATAAATAGACTGATAAACACATTACCCTTCTTCGGCAGTCGGGTAAAAAAAAAACCTAGGATTTACCAAGTCATACTAATATAGATAATTGCTAATTTCCGTCTTTTACCAGGAATCACACGGTAAATTTTAGGATTTCGGTCAGAGACTTGTAAATGTTGGAACAATTGTAATGTCTATGACACTCTATGATACAAAATGTTAAGAACAATTTAAGAACTGACTGATTAGCTTCAAAGTTGATATTATGTTTGTTAGAAGATTTCTTTGGGCGGCTATTCGTAGGATTATAGTGCGCATAGACATTACAGTTTTTTTTACAAGTCTCTGAGGTAAATCCTAACATTAATTGACCTTGCGGTTGCAGGTAAAAGCTCAAAATCAGCTATTATCATAGATCATTTCGATCTATGATAATAGCTTGGTAAATCCTAGGTTTTACCGGTAAAACCTAAGATTTACCGTACTTCGGAGTTTTACAGTAACATAATATAAAATTCCTAAAACTTAAATTATTTAATTTAATTGCAGCTCCACTAGAGAAACAGTTAGTTTTATTAAAGCAAGAACGAAGTGAATTGGATAAAACATACAAAATGCAAAAGATTGATCTTTTAGCAAGGTGGGTAAAGTAAAAATATCTTTATACCTAAAAACCATTCATTTATAATTTTAATGAATGTTAAGTTCATTATTATTTTAATTTTTTTTTCAGAATCGCAGCAGCAGTAGGAAAAATAGATAAAGCAAAAGATATTTTTAATAAATAGTTATACAATATAATTCTTGGTTTTAATTTTCTCTTGCGAACGATCCTTGAGGCGTCGTCGGTCGACCTTACAATACAATGCTGTGTGAACCCAGCCTTAACCCATTTACGCCCAAATAGAAACAACGGGTATTTTTTTATAATTTCTTTATTTATAGTTGGATACTCATCTAATAAATAAAAAAAAAAAATTAGAAAAAAAAGGCGTCCTCAAATAGGGACAATGGGCTCAAGCAGTATAAAAATTCTCGAAACATTGTTTCTCAACACAAGTTTTCAAGCATTTTTTACACTGCCAAAGTCCTTCTTTGTGACATTCTGCACATCGCAATACAAAAGCTAGCTCAACAATTATTGTTGACCTAGCTTTTGATGGTAGTGACAAACACCATCGAACTGCAGGCTAGGCACCAAGGAAGCAGTTGGACGTGTATTTTGAGATTTGGTATGTCTCAAATAGTGCGAGCTATAATCCGACGAAATTATAGTTGGACTAACTTCGTTTCATTAGTCAGTAGATGCAAACGCCAAGCATTAGCTATCTACTGACAAGTCCAGCATATAGATGAACAAAACCCACCATCACTTATTCCCTCGGATTGCGGTTCCATATAAAGAACTCGACTGGTCAGCTTGGTCTACTCCGCTCATTCCCTGTTGTAACTTTGAGGCACATGGAGGACACCGAAATCTGTTTTCTGTTTATGGTAGCGTTATAAAAAGAAAAAACTTTCTTAACGCAACGATAACGTATAAATTAATATTTGTTTCGGGATATTTACCATGTATATTTAGATTTTTGCTGAGAGCTCGATATTTCGGGCTTCGGCACCGTTACAACTTACAAGCGCCATAATCACGAGAACTCTGGTGGTTCAAAATTATTGTGACCATGTCAGCTTAAAATTTATATTGATAACGTATAGTTTTGAGTTAAAAAGAAATACACAGAAGATATAAAAAATTGAAAAAGGTAAAACACATTATTAAAAAAAAAGGATAGTCGCAATAGTCAATATCGTATTAATTATTTTAAATATTTATTAAAATAAACTTACCTACTGAGTGAAATTATGGCAAGGTTTAATAAAAAGCTGAATTCACGTGCCTAATTTTCAACGCAGTTGCAACCGGTTTAATCATGGCTTAAGTATACAAGTAAAGAAAGATACCATAAGGACTCAACCGTGGTAATTAGGAAACAACTGATTTTCTATTGTTTCACACCTGATTCAGGTAACGAAACCGGTACCGTGATATAAGTAAGGTAATAAAACTTTTCAACATCGGAAACTTAAAAGGTAGGTAAGCTACGTTAAAAACAAACTAAATTAAAAGTATGATAACAGCCATTCGTTCGTCGGGCATCAGTCTGGATGAACAAAACAGCCTTCCGTAGAACCTCTCCCAAAAAAACACAGGGCGTTTTAAAACCCGTTTACGGAACCCGTTGAAAGATGTTCGGAATCCTGAAGACTGCAGGTACTCCAGAGGTCATTGATGATTTAAGAGCCAAACATTTTTTATAAATTCTATCTGTCCCAGAAAAATTGTCTTCTGATTTCTAGACAAACGAAATATGAAAATTTTATTAATTGTAACCGACCTGCTTCCACAAATTAAAAAGAGGCTAAAGCAAAGCGTCTTGTAGCGATCACGCTACATTATATACAGTACTTCATCTCTTTACTTTTCCAAAAGGAAGAAGAATTTATGCCAGCCCCCTTCCATATTCGATTTCAGCTTCTTAGCCGCTGCAGCAGTAAATGGGTACTCATTACTACTATCCCAGTCGTCATCGTCATTTCTGTTTACAAATACTTTAACTTTTTTTCTTTTATATCATGCGGAATGTCATTCATCTCTATATCAGCACCTTCTTCTTCTTTGGTTAGGGTACTGGTTCTGCCGAAAGTGCAACTAAATCTACGTCTGTGACAAAGTCGTCTTCATCTGTGGCGGAACAATAAACTATTGGACCACCACCTTATATTTTAGAGCGGAATCGCTCCGCTCCTGAATCTTGTGCCAAACGTGCAAATTATACGATAGTTTGCACCTTTGCACTGAGTGAACGCACGCTTACATGTACTTCCACCTGCGGACGAGCCGGGCCGCGGACCGATCGACAGTCTTCATTCGCTCGCCTATGGAATGGTGCGGCCATTCGAATCGCGCCACGCTAAACTTAGTATTATTTTATAATCTGTTATTTCAAGTGTCCATGTAATTTAAATTAAATATAATTTCCTAACTGTCTAATAATACTCTACATTTCTTCATCTGTACTTGCATCATTCTTGCATCCTTACGCTTCACCTTCCGCTAATAAAAACAACAGCACGGGTAAATAAATACCCGATTCGATTTTCTACATTGGTGACCCTTGACTACCGCGCATGTTGGAGACTCAAGTTCAGCAAGAAGCAAGCAGTTTCAGTGAAGCAAGAAGAGTGGTGATTCAATAGGTGCTGGTTTGATAACATCGGAGCAAAGAAAAAGTAGGCTGTAGTCCAAAACATAAGCGGTGCGCGATTTTATATTTTATTGAAGGGTGTCCGATACCGAGAATTTTGCCGATGCTGACGCTAAAGAAGCATTTACGGCTGTCTCTGGAGAAGTGTCAAAAATAAGACTGCCATTACGCTGTCCACCTTTTTGTCCGGTCAAGGATAACCAGCGACACGAAAAAAACTGGTAACTAAATAAGCACTCCAAGTAAAGGACATCATTACGAAAACACCGGAAACAGACAAGTACGAAAAATTAATCGCCTACCTGCTCACAGGAAAAGCGGATACAGCAACTTTTAATTCATGAGGAGCTAGGCGATCGCAGGCGATCTCAGTTTCTTCGGCACCTGTAAAACCTAGCTGGATCCACAGGGGCTTCGGATTTTGTAAAGAGTCTGGACTAACCGCTTGCCAAAAAATACACAAACTGTTATTACAGGTAGAAAACCTACCCGAAATTGCTGATAGGGTGTACGATATTTTACCATCCACACCACAAGTCGCTGTCACCTCTGCCTCTACCAGCACTTCACCAGTCTTGCTCAAATAAGCGAGCTCACAAGACAAGTGGCACTACTGATATCGCAGAGGAACGGTAACTGGAGAGGTCGTTCCCGCTCACGCTCACAATCTCGGCGTAACCAAAAAAGGTATGATCGCGGTCGCTCAAAGAGCACTAGACCCCAGCAGCCGCCACCGAATCACCCGCACTGCTACACCTACGGGAACAAAACGAACATGGGTAAGCAACCCTGTACATTTACGTCGGAAAACTCACAGGGCGGTCGCAAGTAGCGGCTAACGACTGCCCTACTTCAACAGGCCGTTTATTCATAACCGACCGGACTACGAAAATGCAGTTCCTTGTGGACACTGGCTCACACATTCATCAAAGTTTCAACTGCTTCCTAGAGTCGTAGGAATTCATTACAACCTCGAATTGCGTTCCCTGCCATCTTGTTAGCCTGTGGAAAAAAAGAACCCCCCATGCGCCCATTGGCCCCAAAATACTTGTCAGATTGTGTAAATCTAGTTTCTTTTTTCTCAAACGTAATTTGATTGCCAACCTTAGAATATATTCAAAACGATGTATAAAGAAATATCTACATACAAATGTAAGAAAATGAATAACAAAAAAAAAATACCTTTGAGAAACACTTTATTCTTCAATCAATACATATAATAAATCTGTAGAAAAATATTTTTTCTACATCGAAAAAAAATCCAAAAAAAATAGCCAGGGTATTAAAGGATAACCAACAGAACCCATTTCTAGCATTTTTGGAATTTTTGTCTGTTTGTCTGTTTATTTGTGCACGCATAACGTGAAATGTACGAAACCAATGTAGATAACTTTTATACAAAAAAATTGTGCGTAACTTGAAGAATTACTTAGTTTTTGTTTCATCGCAATCGGTTCACTCTATCAAAAGTTAGATGAATTTAAAGTGTTCAAGAAGTAAAATTATCACAGCTCAGACAATTCAGTTACTCGGACAGTTGAACTCGCTATTCGATAGATGGCGTTGTGCATTTAAAGTCATTTTCTGAATCGCGGTGTTAAGATATTACGCGAAAGAATGACCCTAGAAAAAAAATTGGTATGTAGTATGTATATTTTTTAACCGACTTCTCAAAAAGGAGGAGGTTCTATGTTCGACTTTATGTATGTTTTTTTTTTTTTGTGTGTGTATGTTCACCGATATCTCCGTCAATTGTGGACCGAGTTCAATAAAATAAATCTTTTTTTGTTTGGAAAGAGTATGTTCCGAATTTGGTCCCATTTTAATTTGGTGTAGGACTGACGAAGCAATTCGAAGATATACAACAGAACTCTTCAATAAATAACGGCAAATCTCTCGGGATTGCTGCAATCTCATGTCTGTTTGTTGTTTATACAATTTCATAACATAACATCACGCCAGTACGCTCTTAAGGGGTACGCAGATCTCTCATTTCACCGGTTATGTTCAAGTTTCATGATATTTGGGTAATATATTCTGGCGTTATACGAGTAGGTAACTTACTAAACAACTTGCCTATTAGGTAGGTACAACTAAAAAGTGAAAAATAAAAAACTTTTTACAAAAAAATACTACCGACTTCCAAATAAAACTACAAAGTGAAAAATAACTTTATTTTTGGAAGTCGGTGTCCATAACGCAATAAATTGGTACCTACGAAAGACACCGACTTCCAAAAATAAAGATATTTTTCACTTTGTAGTTTTATTTGGAAGTCGGTAGTTTTTTTTTGTAAAAAGTTTTTTTGAGTATGTGGAGTAGGCAGGCAGGCTGGTAAGTATGGTAGGGTTGGCAGGCAGATGACGGGAGCGAAGCCGCGGGCACAGCTAGTAATAAAAATAAAATACATAAAACAAAATTGAGGGTATTTGGAAGGCGTCCTCGTTTTGGGCACTGCGGGCGTAAATGGGGGTTAAAGTGATTAGTTGTAGTCGCCAGCTACTCTGATCCAGCAACTATGGGCTACCTACTATTGCCAACACACATAACTTCACGCCTGCATTCATCGAAGCATAAGGCAGCAAAGATTTACTTACATAGATATATCTCTGCGTTATCCTTGCACATGTCTACAGTTATTTTAATGCCCATGTAATATGGGGCAAGTGTGTTGCCATCAATCGGACTCAAAACCAGACCCCAGTCTGCTACTGAGCAATAGGGATGTTTCCTGGGTAGAAAAATGATAGAATTATCATTTTTCTTCTCTTTACTCACGTATATTTTGCTTTAACAAATCAGTAAAAATTTACAAAGTTAAAGCGCATCAAAGTTCAGGAGTGGGGGCTTGTGACGTCACTAAGGCAGTATAAAGTGTACTAGCGGCGTGATGTCACACGATATTTCAACGTATTTTATCGTCGTCACTTTGTTTACGTGTCAAAAGAAAAATGCGTGTCCAATATTTTTGAAATTCTTTATTTATCTCGACATCAAAATACAGTGACTATCATAATACGTAACCTTGTATGGAGAAGGGTGTCTGAGATAGGTAAGGCTCTGTGTTGCAGATCACCCATTTTACATAAACCATAACTCTTGCATGCTTCAATCTGTTAAAATGTAATTGATGAAGTGGACATAGGTAACCGGGTATCTGTTATCTTCTTCGATATGTCGAAAGCTTTCGACTATGTGTCTCATAGATTGTTGCTTGTAAAGTTAGAACGATATGGTATTCGAGGTCCGGCCCTTAGTTGGCTTGAAACCTATTTAATGGATAGACAGCAATGTGTTGAGATTCCTAGTATTACTGAAAATAAGGAACTAGAGGGCATTAGGTCTTTTTCAAAATTTAACAACTCGGGTGTCCCACAAGGGAGCGTTTTGGGACCCCCTTTATACTTAATATTAATGATTTTCCTGAACACACACCAAATCCATGCACTTTGTTTGCAGATGACATTTCAATTATAATGACATCATCAATTAATACTGACATGGATAATTACAGCCTTGACATTAATAATACAATTGAATCAACAATTTCCTGGTTAAAATGTAATAATTTGAATGTAAATGTTAATAAAACAAAAATTGTTCAATTTAGGACATACGGTCGTAAGCGGGGCAAACTAAATATTAATTATAATGGACAACCGCTACTAGAAGAAGAGGAAACTAGTTTTCTGGGAATTACACTGGATGGCTACTTCTCCTGGAAACCACACGTAGAAAAACTATGCAACAAATTGAACAAATTCGTTTATGTTCTCTACACACTGCGAAAGACCTCGTCACAGAGTACGATGTTAACCGCGTATCACGGCTGCGTCTCATCGACTTTAAAATACGGCCTTATACTATGGGGTAACTCAACAGATGCTGATAAAATCTTTAGGGTACAAAAAAAATGCGTTCGAGCCATATATGGCATTCCACCATGGGAATCATGTAAACCGTTGTTTCAAAGGTTGAAACTCCTTACTTTGCCCAGTATGTATATCTTTGAATGTGCTAAATTTGTCCGACAGCACTTTGACCTGTTTAAGAAGGCACAAGACCGTTGCCCTAGAATAGTAAGAGATCCAGATAGAATAGTTCTGCCTAGGGCACCAAAGACCTCTCTGTATAAAAAGAACTGTTATTATATGTGTGGATTTATTTATATATAACAAAATACCTAAGAACTTTAAAGAGTTGCCCAACAATATATTTTTTACAAGGTTAAAATTATGGCTACTAGAAAAACAATTTTATTCCATAAATTAATTTATAAATACAACATAATGCTTAATTTGATGACAATTAATAAATAAACGTATAATTGTAAAATAATAGAAAATCATGCATGCCATTGGACATAAACACTATAGCCTAGCATTAAGTACCTATATTGTAATGTTTTGCATGTCAAATGTTTGACAATGTATTAGGAAACTATTTATTACTTACTTAAACACCTACACTGTACCAATACTTATTGCAAATAAATGATTGATTGATAAAATAATTTGTGTGTACGCACTACTAGTACTCTTTACAAAATCGAAATTTAAGTTAAAAGTAGAATACAATTAATTTAAAGATAATTAAAATCAAAATCAAAGAGAAATTAAATATAAAAATTCAGCGAAAAATATAAAAAAGAAGTATCTTATTCACTGAAGAGTATGAATCTACAAACAATAAGTACCTATCTACCTGATTAAAAAAAAAACGATTAATCTACCTGAAGGACAAAAAAAAAATTTCAGTAAAGTACCCTATTCCAGATGGAAATAACACTGCCCAATCTAGGAATCGAGCCCAAGACCTACCGGCCAAGGATTCATTAAGAGGCAGTTTGTCTGTTTGTATGTAACACAATTTTATATCCCAAAATATTTCATCTATTTCAGAGAAAATGGTTCCTGACGAATACATCTGCCTGCATACAGGAAGGAAGAAGGTAATGTTACCAGACACAAAAAAAAGCAAACGGAAACAACCAAAGAGATTAAAATCGAAATCATCATAAGATTTTCTTTAAAGTTTATAGTTGTTTGAAGAAATATGTTTTTTCATCCACACTCCACTCATATTTGGTGCAGTCAGTTTTGGATAGTAAACATAGTTTTTTTTTTCATTCAAAATTGCCTTTTTATGGCCTAAATCACAGATAATATAATACTAGCATACAGATGCCTCATCCCATACAAAGAAACCGTGCCGACGTAACTAGCGTTTTTCATCTGATTATACGTATTATTTTTTGTAAATCGATCGCCTTCGGTTCCGTTCCACGGCGATAGTTAGATCACCAGATATGTCGGTGGAACAGAAAGTGACAGAACCGAACGCGATCGATGTACAAAAAATAATCAGTATAGAACTTCGGCACGGTTTCTTTGTATGGGATGAGACACCACTGCCTAAATAAAATAAATAATTAGACTTTGAACTATTTTTGGCACTGATCGTCCAACTGTCAAATAGTAGATCATCAATCATAATCTAAGCACTTACTAAGTAAGTATTTATTTATATTTTCAAACTATTGACATTGGACTCGAATAAAATATATAAAAATGATAATAAATTGTAGTACACTACCCAAAGTGTTCCGTGTAGCTACAATAAGAAGTAACTATTTTAAAGACTGCCCGAAATCCGACTTTGTATTACCATTCATATATGCATTTCGAATATATTATTTATGAGGCATAAAGGCATTTGGCCTGTAGCATAGGCGGATTCAGGTGAGGTCACCGAACACGTGGCCCAACTACTGGCGTAGATTTCTTTTTAAAGAAGCCTGATTGGACCACGTCACAGGCTTGCATGAGCTGATTAATTATCTGTACATAAACCTAGAATGTGAAAGAAAGCAGATTTTGAGGTTTAGTCAATTTTGTAAGGCTCAGACCATTCTCTACTTCAGGGGTCACCAAATGACGGACCGCCGACCTATTTTGTGTGGGCCTGAAGTAAACAGTACAATATAAATTATTAAATTACTCACTCAAGTAAAATTGTGTTACTGGAGTACGTAATTTATTAATACGGGCCAACGGACGAATCGGGACCGTGCCCACTCGACCCGCTTAGACTGGACCCGAAGAATAATACCTGGATATTTCTGTTTTCATAGGCGTAAAAACGTGATGTATAGTCAGACAGAAAAGTGTCCATTTAACGCTCGCACCACATTTTTGAAACGCAATCACTGACTATGTATAATAAGTTATCTAGAATTAAAATATCACTTTGCTTGACTGTACAAATGGCACGGAAGTGGTAGTAAATCATCAGAATCTGGTATTATTTTTCGGGTCGATTCTAAGCGGGTCGAGTGGACGCGGACCCGATGAATTATCGCATAAAAATCTTTATTGGCATTGTAGGTACCTATCTCTATTTAAGTTTGTTATTTAAATTTTAAATTAAATACACGTGACGATGTGGGGTGGATGGTTTATAACCTTACGGACCGCGACAATCATATTAAAAATAAAAACGGATCCAAATGAAAGTATGTAATTGATGACTCGATCTGGCTCTATTTCTATGGGGCCATCTCCCTTTTCGATGTGACCAATTAGAAAATGACCTTTGAGCGTATATTGTGCTTCGTAAATACTACTCGGTCATAATAACTGTGCACTTGGCGCTGCCATGTCAATCGGACGTTCGACTCGCTATTACCGATAGAGGTGGTCGTTGAATCAATAAACTGTTTTTTTTTTAAAACAGTTTATTGATTCAACGACCTTCATTCGTAAAACAGTTTATTCACTCGTCAACGAGGAAACTGTTATTCAGCAATTAAAAAACAGGTTGAAAATATTTGCTGCTAATTTACGTCAACGCACAAGACGCATTAGTTAAATAGTCATTATTTTAACAGTTCCAAATAAAAATGTTAGAAAATATAAACTGTTAATTTACATCAACGGCTCAACCGATTATTTCACTATAAATTTATTCATTGCTGAGAATCAACTAGTATGCGAAACGAATACTTCTGAACGAAACCGAATATCGTCGGAGTCAGACCTAAGCCTGGAAAGATTACGAAGGGAATGTCATTATATATTTTTTATTCTAATCAAATCAATAATTTTCAATTCATTATTTGCAACAAAATTGACAATAATTGTGAAAACGTTGACATAAATTGATGTGGTTGCTACCGATTGAACATTCAAAACCTGTTAATAATTTAACAGCTTTTTTAACCTGTTGACCATTGACGACTAATACTACTAAACAAAAAACCGTCAATGACCCATGCCTATGCCGCACGCGGGGCGCCGCGCGGTTATTCGTTGTAGGGAGTGAGGTCGAAGTGCACAGTTATTTCGATTATGTTGTAAGTCATCTCTTTGAAAAAATACGCGTAGTGTTCAAACGTTCTACAATAATATTCTGTGTTCTCTCACATATATTTGAGTATGTTATGTTAGATAGGTGTGTATTTACTGTGTGTAGATCGGTTGTCTATAGTTAGAATTATAAGAGTAATATTGCGTTCAACTAACTATAAATTTCGCACCAAAAAGTGGTCAATACATTTGATAAATTGTGGAATTCGCTCACGATTTTATCCTATACATCCAAATATTATATGAGCTGCAAAAATATTCATTTTGCGTTGTAAGGTTGTATTTTTTAATTTAGTCGGATTATAACCATTTGACGTTTGTTTGTTTACCTTTTATTTTTTGCTCCAGCGAATAGGAAAGGTAAAGATCATGTTTTTATCAATATGCCGCCATCTTTGTGTCCCTGTTTTGCGCCCTCTCGTGATAATTTAAAAACAATCTACATGTCAGTATATAGTCTGGTTATTATAAGTCTGCAGAAGTCTTAAAAAAGTTTTAAGTTATGCTTTTAAATCAGTCACTTTTGTGGTAAATGAGCTGTCGGATTGTCTGTAAATTTGATTTATTTATTTATTTAAACCTCATGTACAATGGTGATACATAAGAGGAATTAATCTTGCTGCATTCTCTACCAGTCAAACTTATTGTTTTTTGCTTTATTGTTTTTTTTTACAAAATAAATGATAAACACGGTTATACTTATTAAAAGTGGAGTGAGGGAGTTATAACATGGTAATATATAACATGATAATAAAGGTTAATTGCAAGATGTGAAGGAACTGCACGATTTTGTCTTTTGATTTTTGCTTACTAGTTTACAAGCATTAATTTAACTGGCAATGTATGTATGTACGTGTGTTCAGGTCAAACCTTGCAACTGAATTTTAAAGTAGTTGCCCTCAACCGATTAAGATGAAATGTTGCATATACGTTTGGTTTAATGACAATGCAAGGTAAGCTAAAAATAATGATTAAAAAAACAGTTCTTTTTTTCGATTTCTTTTACGCTTGGTTCATGTTGTTTACTAGAAGATCGTGTCAAATTACAACACAAGAAAATTTAGGTTTTGCGGTAATCAAACACAATGAAAATGTGCGTTTTCACAGTGTTTGGTTACCGCAAAACCACAATCTCATGACAAAACTGTATCAAATCCACACTGCATTGTACTGATTGTACTATACAAAGTAGCATTTAAAAATCAAGAACAACGGTTTTCTCTTGCCCACTTGTTGACTTCTGCAGACTTAGCTTAGCCAGACTTTAGTTCCGTGATTTCCCGCAAGCAGCACTGTTGTTCGTCTTTTTATTAAAAAAATATTTTGTATAAAATCGTGAGCAATTCGAAAATGAAATTTTATATTTAGGTAGTATTCACTTGATAGTTTTAAGACATTTTTTGTAAACAGGGTGTTGTTTTTAAATAAGAGACCTAGGCCGAGTGTCTGGAACGAAAATTATCAAACGCGTTATAAACTATTGAATGAATTATCAACAGCCGATCGCATCACTTGAGCTGCGTTTAATTTATGACCCGCCGATAATTTTCCTCCTAGAAACCGGATATTACTGGATTCCTTAGTCACTTATTTAAAGTTTTACCTCGAATAATATATGATTAATTTTAAGAATCACTCCAGTCCATAGGATCAGGTCTAGTTGAAAACCAATGTTGTTGTATTCTTGTGTTATGTATTGTGTATCGCTCAAAAATACATATTATTTTATTTATAAGAATGTTTGTTAATTTATGTATCAAATGTGTTTGTTATTATATTTGAGTTGTGTCTATGCAATATTGATCATTAGGTATATTTGTTAGAATTTGAAGTGAGCATCAGCTTTTTAAATGACAATTCTAATCATAATTTAACTCAACCTGTAGATACTTATGGAATGCAATAATACATTTTAGTAATTGATATATTAAATAACGAAGATACACACACAGCTTATCAAAACCGTCAGCATAAAATGAGCGCACTAATTTTAAATTGTGCGCACTTTTCAAATAGTCTAGCGTCGCTCGCGTCACTGCACGCACGTTAAAAATGCCGAAGTGATCTTTGAGAAATTGTATAAATATTACGCCAAGAACGTAAAAAAAAGGATGAGATATTGTTTTTTTGCGATAAGTAAAAGAGTTTATTGATTTGTTTTTTGTTGTTTTTATAACTTAATATAGAATGCAATTATCATGTTATTATGTTTTAATTTGTTTCAAAACTTCACTCAACGGCCCAAGTATAATACGGCAAATTACAATGGCCGCTTTGTCAGTGTAAGAACGATATTGCAGCCTTCTTTTATTAAGGTTACACTAGTCAAAAATTCTTCCATACAAACGTAGTTTGGGGATTATTCCACTGTTTGACGATGTACGTTCAAAATAAAATGTGATATATCAATTTGTCTCATCATTATCTAGCCCTGTATGGAAGCAAAAAAGTAAAAATAGAAATTATTTGCAAGTTATGAGCGTCGAAAGTTCCACATTTCGACACTAATTTTAACGCATTTTTGGGCGCAAATAAATACCATAAGAAGACGGAAAATTGCAAAACGGCCTCCATACAGGGATAGATTAGTAGTTCAACAATGCAAATAATTTTATTTTGAACATATAGAATTAGTAGTTTTTTCATGATATCTAGACAGCCAAAGGTCTGTTTATAAAATTTCGCGCGCCCGATTTCGTCCTAAATCATTATCCATTTCGCTACAAATTTGCAAAAGTGTGTATTCGTACGCGAATTATCTTCCTACTGCTCATCACAGCATCTATATCATCCACACGTGTTGTCGGTTGATATAAAATGCATTTTAACCCCGCGCACAAAATAGTTCGTGCCGTCGACTAGTGTACCCTTAAGTAGCATAATTGAAATTACCCTGTTCTCATTCAATGGAATCTTTTTTTTAGGCTTTAATTTTTTTATTCACGTTTGTACTTATTTGTATTAGTTAAGATTTTAACAAATATTTATACGTTATATATTATAATATACTTTTAATCAAATTCCAAAAGGAAAAGAGGCTGTCAATTAGACGATTTTTTAATGTTCTTAGTTATTATATACACATCTCTTACCCAAAAACATATTTACGCACAGATAAATGTATAATTATGTCTTTAGAACACAATTTAACAAACTCTTAAAATACTAACTGAATGTCTTATAAAAAAAAAGTATAAAAAATATTCGTCTCCACTACATGCCTTGTCCTACAAGCTAACTTCGGTCGTAATTTTTTTATAGCTTTTTAAAAACTTCTTTGTAAAAACAACTTTAATCAATCCACGTAAGGTTGAATTTGCAAAAAAAAAATGTTATTGTGTGTTAGTATAACTATAACTACATACAGGGTGTCCCAGAAATCGACGTCAAGCCGTAAATGGGTGATAGACCAAGTTATAACAGTTCTCAGAAAAATACGAAAAAAAATCTATCTCATGTTTTTAAAAATGTATGGTCACTTTAAAAATTTACTAAAAAAATCAATCCCTGTAATGGTTCTTTAACTCCAATTGCTACAAATCCCATAATTTATCTAATTTTTTTATTATTATGTAATCTTGAATAATGCTTGTGTAGATTTTTGCCTAAAATTCAAAGCCAACTCCTCCTACTTGGAAGAAAATTAAACTTTTTCAAAACCAAATTATTCAAATTTACTATTTCGCCCAACTTTAACTGACTGTACTGAAAAAAAAATGTACTACGCTAGTTTGGCAAGTAACATGAAAAATTGGCGCATTTAATAAGGATTCAAAAATGGTGTAACACTTGCTAGATTACGTTTTCAATAATTGGTCAATTTTTTTTTTGTAAATATTATCGGTTTTTACCCAAAATGTCCATACTTCCTTAAAATGACTTTAGCTTACCTAAAGCTTTGCTAAACTCCGTTTCTAGTTCGATAGAGACGGAGAGAGTCATTTTACGAAGTGTGAGCGAGATAAGAAATCGAAATAAAAAGAAATCGAAGTAAATTTGAATAATTTGGTTTTGAAAAAGTTTAATTTTCTTCCAAGTAGGAGGAGTTGGCTTTGAATTTTAGGCAAAAATCTACACAAGCATTATTCAAGATTACATAATAATAAAAAAATTAGATAAATTATGGGATTTGTAGCAATTGGAGTTAAAGAACCATTACAGGGATTGATTTTTTTAGTAAATTTTTAAAGTGACCATAAATTTTTAAAAACATGAGATAGATTTTTTTCGTATTTTTCTGAGAACTGTTATAACTTGGTCTATCACCCATTTACGGCTTGACGTCGATTTCTGGGACACCCTGTATGTATAATTGGTGAGTGTTTGGTGACAGTTTCGAGTGTTAGTTTTGTTCGAGACTGTGCATCTTGGGTTTTTTTATAAAGCAATGATTTTAGTTATAAAACTAGCTTATGACCACGGGAACGAACATTCTACCGAAATAACAAGTCTCATACGTCTTAATTCAGGTAATGGTCTACCTTTATGCCAAGTTTCACCCAAGTCCTCCTAGCCGTTGAGACGTGATTGCATAACAAACATGCAGACTTTCACGGTTATTATATTAGTGGGAAAGGATTTGTGTATATCGACAAATGCTTGAATCCAAAAGAGATACGGATTTTTTTAAACAGTTGTTGCTCACTTCAAAAAGTTTCATAAATATTTAAAACATTTACTGTAGTTAAAAAAAATGTATTATTTTGGTTCGAAGGGGCCACCTATTGTCAATTAGTAGTTAATGAAATCTATTGTCTGTTGTAAATTTTAAAGCATTTTATTGATTTTTTAAACAATAAATTTTTTGATGTTTAATATTGCTCATAATTTATTATAATATTATAACATGAACTTTTTCTAAATCTACAAAATTAAATGCCTTTTATGTTTTTAAAAATAACATTTACATGTATTTTTTTTATTACACAGAAATTGACTTCTAAATTTTATGACTTCAAATCGTTCATTTGTTCGAGGCTCATTAAATAAATTATACTAATAAAAATAATTTTCAAACTTGTCAACGGCAAAATGCTAAGAAAAAAAAAACAACTGCCTTAAAATTATTGATCGGAAAATTTCTACACAAAAAAAAATTCACTGTTTCTGCTGCATAATTTCATGTCATTTTCTTCCTAAAACTATTTATTATATTTTTTATAATTTTTTTAATACTACATCATCAGTCTTTGCAATCCCTCTATTTCTTTTTTTTTCGCCTCTAGTTTTTCTTTGTCACTAATTTGTACCCACTGCGGAGCTCGTGACAAGTAATGTCCACTGTCAAATTTAGCTTCTAATTTCGATAAACTGTCTTCTAACCGCCTGATTTTCTTCTCTAGCTTGGCATTAGCTGCAAATATTGCCACATCAAGATCTTCTTCAACTAATTCCACTTTTACTTCAGTATTTCTATCCAATATAGCCCTTACGTAATTTTTCTTGGGATGCGCTCTAAAGTGGAGCTCGCTGCCACGCGCCAAATTCAAAAATACCCTCGCATTTTCGTTTATATCACTTTTTAAAGTCTCATCAGAGCTATCAATAACTATCCCAGGTCTTAATTTATTAGAAATATTATACAATCCCTTTATTTCTCTGACTAGAACAACCGAGTTCAAATATTTACTGACTTGCTTCTCTAAGGACACATCCTTCCACTTAGCAAAATCTTTGTTTTGCGGGAAATCGTAATATTTGTTACTGGAGTCTTTAAAATCGTATATGAGGCTGTCTAAGAATGCGGGTACTTTGGGAATTAGTTCTTCTGTCAAATAGATCATGAAGGGGGCGAGACACCTTAGGGACGTGTTGAGAACAGCGGATAATGTATGCGCATGGGCAAACGCCACAGAACAATCACTGCCGTCGATCCCAGGTTTAGTAGCCTCCAAATAAACGTCACAGAATTCGTTATACATCAAAGACCTTATCGCTTTAGTTGCTATATGGAACTCATAATTCCCCATTGACTTGTTAACTATTTCTACCATATCAGCCAATCTGCTAAGGATCCATCTGTCGAAGAATGTTAGATCGGACTTTGTCAATTCAAAATCGGTGGGTAATCGTGCTTTTTCAAGTTTTGCATAAGACAACTGTGTGTATCTCACGCTTTGCCAGATTTTGTTGCCGAAGAGTTTATTGGCGTGGCACATCGCGATGTCAAAGTTTACGAAATGCGATTTGATGTCCTGTGAGAGAAGAGTGAACCTTAACGCGTCAACTCCACATTCAGGTATCCCTTTAGTAGCCGAAAAGTTATCTTTATGATACATCAATGCCTTGTCCATTTCAGCCAAACTTAAAATGCCGTTTCTATTCATTTCTTTAGTCTTCTCTTTAAGGTTTTCTAAACTAATGCCGTCTATAACATCCAATGGATCTATAACATTGCCGCGGCTTTTGGACATCTTCGCTCCTCGACCGTCGCAAATGACTCCATGTAACAGAACCTTTTTGAACGGCAGTTTTCCTGTTAGTTCTAAGCCGAGAATCACCATTCTATGGACCCAGAAACCCAAGATATCGTGTCCCGTGGCCATTAGGTCAAGAGGGTAGAACGTTTCGAAGTCTTTATTCTGATAAGTATTTGGCCAACCTAACGCCGCAAACGGGTATATTCCGGAAGAGAACCAAGTATCAAGAACGTCAGGGTCTCTTTCAACTTTGATCATGTCTGCAAAAGTTCTTAAGAATCCCGAGGCCTCCTTTCTGGCGTCTGTCTCGTTGGTCGCGGCTACCCACACTACATTTCGGTTATGGCTACATTTGTAGGCGGGGATCTGATGGCCCCACCATAGTTGTCTAGAGATACACCAGTCTCTGTCGTCTCCAGTCCAGTCTAACCAGTTTTTGACATACTTTTGAGGTTCGATAGCCAACTGGCCACTTTTGACCAATTCCGCGGCTCTCTCGTTGAGTTTACTACAGGATAAGAACCACTGCTCCTTCGGGAGATGGTCGATGATGGATCCAGTTCGACAGCATGTTGGGAGGGTCATATAATGTGGTTTGACCTCCTTCATAAGTCCTAAAACATCCAAGGCTTGTACCACAGCCTCTCGGCAGTCATACCGCTTCATGTCAGTAAATGTTTCAGCGTCCATCATAATCCCGTCTTCGTTTATAACTTGTAATAAAGGAAGGTTGTTCAGCCTGCCTATTTCGTAGTCAGTTTTGCTGTGCGCTGGCGTTATCTTAACGGCACCCGTTTCGAAGTTTGGATCGACTTTCTCGTCGATTATTATAGGTATTTCGATATTTCTGAAGGGATGCCATGCTTTTTTACCTACCAAATGACGGTACCTGTAATTAAGAAACAAGAGCATTAATAATTTGCGAAGTGGCCCAGAAAGTAGTACCACAGACAAATCTAACTAGATAACGCAAGTCCCTCCATCTGTATGAAAACCAAGCGTGCCACTTTTTCACAAACAATTTAAAAACAAATTTACTTACCGATGAAACAAAACATTTCCAATGCCTCGGCCAACTTTTTCTAGTCTAGTCTAGTCTCTTTAATATGGCATAAAAAGGCATTTTTCTAGATTTCGGTGGATTCCCGGTGCCGATAATGCTAAATGAAAAACTCAGATTACGATCATTGATCGTAACTTTACTCCGTTTTTTGGCAAGCAAAGTACATACAATCGCGTCATCTAGTTAGATTTACGTCTGTGGGTAGTATCTATAGATAAATACGACTTAGAAGAATAATATTCTTCTCATCATTGTATGCACATATTATGAGCCGAATGCGCTGTGAGCTCGCAAATCAACACCCTCCCTTTCCCAAAACAACGGGTTCACTGCAATGAAATGGCGGGACAAAGAAATGGCAAACCGAAGCAGAAGGACCGCCTCACAACTGGCGAAGCGCGGATGTCCCTGCCAAGCTAATATCAACGTTGCATTCCTTAAAATATGAGACTAATCAAAGTTCATTTTATTTCAACTTACGTACGGTTGATCACTATACGGCTCGACAGACGTGCGCTGGCCCCAGAAGTACGACAGGTGGAAGGAGTGTAACTAAAGCCAAATTTCATAATAACTAAAGTCAGCTATAACATAATCCAACAATATTATTACCTTTCATCTCCAGGATGTACAGCAATCGCAGTATCACCCAACATTGTTTCAGGCATGGTAGTAGCCACAACAATTTGCTCATCAGAATCCAAAATACTATATGCAAAATGGTATATCAATCCAAACTTCACTTTCTTCTCATAACCAGGCACCATTATTTCTTTAGGTCCATTTATGACGATATTTTCGACCTCTATATCGGAAACTGTGGACTTTAACGCACTACACCAGTTGACTAAAGCCTTCTTGCGATATATTAGACCTTTTTTGAACAGTTCTGTGAAGGCTGTATTGACTGCATTCGTGTGCTTCTCGTCCATAGTGAATGTTTGTCGAGACCAGTCTAAGGAACAGCCGAGAGTCTTAAGTTGATTGAAAATGGCGTCGCCATGTTTATCCTTCCATTTCCAAACTTCTTGAATAAACTTTTCCCGCCCAATGAAGTGGCGAGTGATGTCTTGTTTCTTTTTTAGATATTTTTCTACTACACCCTGGAAAAGGAATTAAGATAGCGCTGGTATACTTTCATCAAGTTTTATTGTATCTGACCCTTATTAAATTTTGCCTGTACCTAGTAAATCTGGCTATGTCTAAGCAGGCGAGTCCTAAAGAAAAAAACTGGCACAAGGCAGAATTATGTGTTTTAGGGAGAGGAAGGCTTTTGACCTGCACTGGGCAATTATAGGCTAGCTAGATAATAAGATGAACATTGACAAAACCAAGGTGATGTTGAATGCCCATGTTACACCCACTCCTATCAAGGTTGGAGACTCTACACTCGAAGTTGTGGACGACTATGTCTACCTAGGACAAACGATCCAGTTGGGTAGGGCCAACTTCGAGAAAGAGGTCTACCGTCGATTCCGACTCGGCTGGGCAGCGTTTGGGAAGTTGCGCGGTGTCTTCTCGTCCAACTTACCACAATGTCTCAAGACAAAAGTCTATGACCAGTGTGTGTTGCCATATGGATAGTGATGACATATGGCTCTGAGACGTGGTCGCTTACAATGGGCCTTATCAGGAAGCTTACAGTCACTCAAAGGGCAATGGAGAGGGCCATGCTCGGCGTTTCCTTGCGTGATCGAATCAGAAATGTAGAGATCCGTAAGAGAACCAGGGTTACCGACATAGCCCGAAGAATTGCCAAACTTAAGTGGCAGTGGGCAGGGCACATTGCTCGCAGAACGGATCGCCGATGGGGCAGAAAGGTTCTGGAGTGGAGACCGCGAAACGGAAGACGTTGCTTTCGAAGGCCTCCCACCAGGTGGACCGATGACCGGGTGAAGGTTGCGGGGATCCGTTGGGTGCGAGACGAACGGGACCGGTCAATGTGGCGACGCTTGGGGGAGGCCTATGTCCAGCAGTGGACGTCTTTCGGCTGATGATGACGAGATATTAAACAAAAAATTACATAAAAATCAAACCGACTTCCAAAACAAAACACTAGAAAGCGAAAAATAACTTTCTTTGCCGAAGTCGCGGTCGAAAAACGGCAAGCAATAGGGACCAAAGACACCTACTTCGGAAAAGAAAGTTCTTTTTTGCTTTGTAGTGTTTTGTTTTGGAAGTCGGTTTGATTGTTTTGTTAAAGTTTTCTCGTTGAAGAAACGTACAAAAGATAAAAGATCCCGATCCTTGTCAAAAAAAGAGACACATATAGTAATAGTTTGATCGCTGGCGGTTCACGCTGCCGGCGAGTACTCTCTCACCGGCAGCGTGTTAAGTTATACTCGCTCAAGGATGCTCGCTTGGCGGTCAGAACTCACACAGAGAGACCAACCAGCGGTCATTTCTACCTTTTTTTTTTGGTTTGGTAATCATCCAATGACTTCTCCCGCTCTGGGTGAGGGGGGAAGGCGTGTCAGACTTTAATGACTAAAACCCACCCGTGTTCCTTCAGTTGCTTGAGCCAGGGCCTCGGTAACTCTTTTTCAAATTTATCCGCGACCTAGACAGGCATCGGCCCTTGCGGACCCCGTCAGTTCTGCTGACATCTCTTTGCGAGGTGGAACACAACGCGCCGTCGACTCGGGCCTGGTCCTTATCGGACGGCGAGCTACCCATTACTCGCCGTCCGCAAGCCAGCACCTACGGTGGTAAGTCGCAAGCCGGGAATCGGCTTGCGACTCCCGACGCCCAGGGAGTCTCCTGCGGTGGCTAGGGGCGTGAGGGCGTCTCCGTTGCGTCTCCCTCACGCGTTCCGCCTCTTCCTTCGCGAACATTACTGTTTCGCAGAAAGAAGAGACAGCTTCCCATACCCTCTCGCTCCGTAAAATGGCCTGAACCAGGGCCGGACGCGAGAGGTTGCCACCGCCGATCGCCTCCACGAGGTCATTTCTACTTACAGTGCGGCCGCCTTGAGCGAGTGGTGCTAGTAATAGCTCGCCGCACAAGAACACTGGCTTATCGCCGAGTGACAAAACTATCTGAACTACACACTCGCTGCTCGCCAACTTTTTTTTTGTAGCTTTACTCGCTTCTTGCTTATCGTCGGCGGTGGGACTTTAGTGCCTTTCTGTTAAGCAAAAGCAATTTCTACCCTTTAAAAATGTCTAGGGCCAGAATTGTCACACAGTGGGTACCTGAAGACTGGTGTAATCATCAAGGCAGCCCTAAAAGCACTTACATAACAATTTAGATAAAATATGACAGATTAGCTAGAGAAGGCAAATGACAAAGAGAACTGGAGAAATCGCTGACCGGCATTGAGACAGCGTAACTAGAATAAGTAAAAAAAATGTTTCATGTTATTTTAAATGTGTACCTGTGTAGCAATCCCTGCATGGTCTATGCCTGGTAGCCATAGAACATTGTGGCCCATAGACCTTTTGTGTCTTACAATCACATCTTGAACTGTGCAAGCTAACGCATGGCCTGGAATTAAATATTATGTAGGTTTTAATTAAAGGAAATGGATGAACTGATCTTTATGGTCTCTTGAGTTGGAACTAGCCCACATATATATATCACATAGCGGTTGTCATGATGCTGTCAGTACTGCGTGCCGCTTCAGGGTCTCGTTGATGCGCATGTTTGTCTGAGCGTGCCGTTTTGAGATTTTATAGGTAGTTTTTGTACTGTTTGTCCATATTTATACTGTGTCTGAACTCCAGCCGCATACATATGAAAAGACCTACTTCATTATTTTTTCATTTCTTTTTGAAGTTTTTCTTATAAATGAGATGTGTAACTTTTATGATGTACAATAAAGTATATTCCATTCTTTATCTGAACTTGGGATCTACTCCGGAACCTGGTGTTCAGCAATAGTGGTTGCTAGCAACCATTAGACTAGACCAATGCGGCAATCTAGGGCAAGTAGATTAAGCATGTAGGGAATACGTAGATATTGAAATCCTAGTCAGCAAGGTTAGTTAAGTGGCAGCTGATTGCTGACCCAAGATATATCAGCGACGATACCCAACAGTTGTCATTGAAGACCTAGCATTGCCATTACATGGAGACCTTGCACAAAAGCCTATTTCAATATGGCTTCTATTCCATCACCCAGGTTATTGTCTGAATGGTACCTAAGATGACCCTCTTACCGGTAAACATATCAAGCAGTTTATGCCTTCGAACTTACCAGTTCTATTTATAAAAATAAATAAAATATAGGTTAAAAAACAAACCTAAATGTAGGGTCCCTGTGACATTCGGAGGAGGTAGCACCATGCTAAACCTAGGTTTTGGAGTAAGGCTTTCAGCTAAAAAAAGATTTGTCTTCTCCCAGTTTTCATATTTCTGTCTTTCTACGTTTCTAGGCTGATATGCAACGGCAGAAACATTTGGCTTCAGGACTAAGCTTGTAGTACAGGTTTTTAGCCGTTTTTGTATGTGCTGGTGTGATACTTTAGGATTTAGTAAACGAAACATTTCGAGGAATTTCAAATAACTCCAAAAATCTACATCAATCGGCGATATTTGATCTAATTTTTAGCAAACTATTTTGTTATTTTTGACAGTTCAATGGGTTTCAAAATGTTCTGATTATTTCGTAGTCTATCTCTTATTTGCCTGTTGGGCAATTATCTGTTTAGTTGCACCAAATCTCAATTTCGTAAGAAAGAGGAGAGCTGGAACGAACTTTATTTTGACATTTTACAATTACGTTCCGTTTTTGTTTTGAGATCATTAATTAACAAGTCATTTAGCACTTAGGCGTAAGAATATTGATTTTCAAACCGTAAAATAATTAACAAATAATATAAGAGCCGACCCAACTTACAAGGGGACAGAGCTAGGAAGAAGGAGAGCAGAAGAAATCGATGGTTTTTATTTCAGGTCTCTGAGCTACTTGAAAGACAGTATAATTTTAATGCGTTAAACGAAATGGTGTTTGACAATAATAGTAAAGTGTTGCCAACACAAAAGTTTACCGCACATCTTGGGAAAATTACCTTTTGAACTTTGACATTCAGTCAGTTCAGTACGTGAAAAGGAACAAGCAGAAGGGAATTGCGCTGTTTTCGAAATGGGAGCCCGATCCCGAAGTGAAGTTTCCCCACCAGAAGTGTCAAATTTCAAAAGAGGGTCGTATCTGTCATATTAGATTTTATCTCGCCACTATCAACAATAACAATAATAAATTACAACATTTACTGACCTCCATCGCTTATCAATTAATCTCTAAGCATCCGTGGTGCACTGCGTCATCTATCACGCTTCTATCTACAAAGCTGAAGCGGACTTAACCCTTGTACTCAAAGATTACTATTATATACTTGCTGCTTGTACTAGCGATATGCACTATCATTACTACACTTTTATCTACCCACGATTAAGCACAGATCAGTTTCCGTGGCACAATTAAAAAAATGTTGGAAATAAGTATATTGAGGTTTTTGAATCCTTTCTTGGTAGTGAGGGAGTATGTTCGTAAGCCGATTGAAGCATTTCTCGTGAACCAATACGTTGGATATAAGAAGAAGACGGATGAAAGTTTAACAAGTGTTAAGGAATTGATGTACAGGGTCGCAATAGTGACTTTATTTTTGACTGTTATACTGTGGTTATCAATTTTTATGTATGTGGGCTTTTACAATATTTACATGCCAAATGTTACCCACGTGCGGCCGGTGCATTTTCAGTTCAAGTAAGTTTTTTAATAATATTGATGAAATTTTTGCCGCAGATTCCAATTTAAGAAATATTTTGTTTATATTTATTTATTCTAAAAAAAACTTAGCATATGGTTACTAATACTCAGAAAATTAAATAAATTGTCCTTGTTTTTGTTAATGATCGAAAAACTTTATTTTTCAATCATTTAATTTTATATATCTTTTCATTCAATTTAATTTCAGACCCTGCGAAGACAAGGCAGGAATATGCTCGTACCCATATGCTTATGTGCAGCTGACGAAAGCCAGCAACATCCTGATGCCAAAACAGCCATACAGGATCAGACTCATGTTGGAGATGCCTGAGTCACAGGTCAATAAGGACTTAGGTAACAGTTTATTTGACAAATTTCTGTGAATTTATATGACCAAGATGTTGCGTAAAAAGAGACCAAAATCAACTTTCTCTGTAAGTAAATACAGCTGAATATTGCTGAAAACAATTAATATCCTCTGTAGTTCAAATTCTAATTATGAGCAGGAACTTGATCAAAGCATCAGTAGTCTCCAAGTAATAGTTGATGCTGTTCTTTAATAAGTGACTTGTGGGCGATACTTCAAAACACTTATTTCATAAAGATTATTTTGTTGTGTCTCATCATCAACCACATCATCGAGCCTATCTATAAAAGAAAAAGTATTTATGTATGTATGTTCCTTATAAACTCCGAAACGGCTGGACCAATTTAAAAAATTCTTTCACCGTTGGGAAGCTACACTATTCCCGGGTGACATTGGCAACTTTTTTTTTTACGGGATTGGTATCTACGTGCGTGAAACCGCGAGGCGTCTGCTATAATTATAAAAATGAATCCCTATTTCCCTTGGTTACCGCATCACGCGTGAACATCTGGACCGCTTTTGCTAATTTCTTATTACAGAAAAAAATAAGAAAAATAAAATTGGTAGGTTAGGTATGTAGGTAGGGTAAGGGTAGGCAGTTGACGGGAAAACGTGTTGCGCCAACGCCAACCCCAAGTAACATGGGACAAGGGCAGGAAGATGATGATGAATAATGGAAATATCCAACAAAACTTAACCAATGTAAGTCATAAAGAGAGCAATCACCCATTCAAAGATCAGCAGGTCAGCAGAATTCATAGATAAAAACGTCCATGCCCTTATCTGTGACTTATCTACCGTTTTCTATTAGCTATGGTTAAAGGGTAACACTGTGTGGCATTCAGTAATAAAAAACTGGTATGAATCATGACTGAATAGCACTAAGAATTTCTTTTATAGGTAAATAATTTGTTTCTTATTTTAACTTTTAAAACTATGAAAAATAGAATAGTAGTAAAGCGTATCTGCACTTTCGGTTTTACTGCCAAACAAATATGAATTTAGCATTGATTAAAATAAAGTCCAAAATAAAAACAATCACGTTCAATTTGCCAGGCATGAGGCAAGGGTAATTCCTGTCTTCCAGTAGTGTAAAAAAGAAATAAACGACTGAAAATCCGCTTGTCAAAGTATGATGGATCATCATCATCAACTGCTCTTATCCCAAGTTGTTTGGCGTCGGCGCAGCATGTCTTCTTGATGGATGAATGGTGGAAGCTGAGTGGTGCCAATCCATGCCTCATGTGCGTGAACGGGCGCCGTCAGTTCCGATTGGTCATAACTTGGCTTGGCTACCTTGGCCTGTTTTTAGGGTTCCGTACCTCGAACGGAACCCTTATAGGATCACTTTGTCCGTCCGTCTGTCTGTCAAGACCCATTTTCTCAGGCGCGCGTGGAGGTATTAAATTGAAATTCATATCAAATACTCAGGTTTATAATACCTATAAGCTGAGGTTTGTACGGAACCCTCGGTGCGCGTGTCCGACTCGCACTTGGCCGGTTTTTTTATTACTCAGGTATTGTATTTTGGGGTTGACTGTTTTACTGTAGACGCTTTTACGTGCACGTCTTTTCACATCATTCTCACATATATATAATTTTCCAACAAGAATGATGTATCCAAATACTTGTTTTTTCCGGCATACAAGGGGCTAAATGCTCTAGTTGAAATTAATTATTTTGATTTGATTTAACAAATAAATGTTGTCATGTTTCAGGAATGTTCATGGTTTGCGTTCAGATGCGCGCCAAGGGCGGTTATTTAGTCTCCTCGTCATGCAGATCTGCTATGATCAGATACAGGTATGTGAATTGGATTTAAATGTACGATATTAGTTTGTAAATATTTTGCTGGTCAAGGTCATAAAAGGCCTTAAATTTCCAGATTAATAATATTACCACATAATTCTCATATACAAAATATCGTTTTTTAGGGTTCCGTACCCGAAGGGTAAAAACGGGATGTCTGTCACCAGGCTGAGCGTTGAGAGCTAGGCAGTTGAAATTTTCACAGATGTATTTCTGTTGCCGCTATAACAACAAATACTAAAATCAGAATAAAATAAATATTTAAGTGGGGCTCCCATACAATAAACATGATTTTTTTGCGATTATGGTACGGAACCCATCGTGCGCGAGTCCGACTCGCACTTGGCTGTTTTTTTTTAATTATTATTGATTGGGTCGCGTTTGACCACTATCTCACTTAATCAAAGATCAAAGGTATTTATTTCAATTGGGCCATTAAGCGGCACTTTTGAACGTTAAAAATTAAAATTACAAGTAATAAAAATTGATTCGTGCCTGGGTTTGAACCCACGACCTACAACTTGTAAGTCACTGCCGATAACACTGGGCCACCACAGCTCATTTTGAAATATTCGAGGAAATGAATCATTCCATTGTCTTCCAGATCTTGGCTGCATCACATAATGAGGACGTTCGTATATTCACCGCTGTACCTCGGAGGAGTCGACGAGGAGAAGCAACAGCTCAAGGTTGAACTCTTCAGTGATTTCGAAGATGATCCGGTTAGTATGATCAAGGACTTCCAATACATATTTATTTTCACCCGAATAAATAACAACTTTACAGTCACGTTTATTAAGTTGATTTCAGAATGGCTGTTAAAATGTCATAAAAATATTAAAGCTACTGCATCGGAAATCTAACTTAATGTCAAAGGCATTAAAGTAACTTTACAATGCATGTCCTCGAAAAGAGCGCTTTCCAAGCAGCCAAACTGCGGAAAGTGTAACTTTTTTTACTAGTGCTTTTTACTTACCTGTACTTTTTTAATTTTTAACTCCAACGTCAGCCCGCCGCATAGAGTTTTATTATTTGAGAAAAGTTAAAAAAATTAGTTATGTACAGATTATCATTCATATAAAAGGTAAAACAAAACTAATACTTCATTTAAGGCGTTTTTAATTACTCTAGATTTAGATTTAAAAAATATGTTTGGCAGAATGAATATTTTGCTCGTGCCTTTTTGCGTTACGACGTGACAGCTATTTGCACATGCGCAGTAGATATGCCCGAGGAACTATGAACTATTAGTTAATCTGTGGGTATGCTGAGCGCCCTTGAATAAGCGCAATTTTATTAATTTCTTGTTTGGTTCAGATATTTTTTTTATTTCCTCGCACAATGCATAGTAAAATGTTGTATGATACACGTGCGTAAGATGATTTCCGACACGTGTCGATTTATCCACTCACTCGCTCGTGAATAAAAAAAAAACCACTCATCGGAAATCACCTACTTTCCGCACTTGTAGCATAAATAACTATTTCCGGAATCAGATAACTTATAAACTAAATAATAATTGTTAACACAGTTAATACTTTTCGATTACCGCGTTAGTCTAGTCTAGAAAGAGCATGGGGTTCGATCTCTATGCAATAGTACATTTTGTGTCGAGCATAAAAAGTCGAGATTTTAACACGAGCGATGTAGCCAATTTTTTCACGTCGAAAGCTACATGCGAGTATTAAAAAAAAGCCTTTTTATGCGAGACACGAACGATTCTTTTTCCACTACCTGATGAGCTTACTTAATTAAATGCAAATAAGTTCCAACAACAATTTATTAGATACGTTCAGACTAAAAACCACAGACTATATACGCACAATCAATACGCGTTTTTTTTCGAGAGGTAACAGGTTCAGTATCATTCTGCCAGACATAATGATCCATACAAAAGTCATTTTGTAAGTGTTATTATGCAATTTTGTATTTTAATTTTATAATCTTGTCTAAATGTTCATATTTCGAAACGAATTTCTTAGGCAATGTGTTACTTATTAGACAAGGTAGTGGAAAAAGAGCTTTTTAGATTTTCTGTCTGGAAGTGTTTGGTCCTGGATTCGTGCCTGCAATGGTTTAGCCCCCATTCACATGGGATTTAAAATCAAAGTAGAAATGAGGGGTTCTCTGCCTAAACCTACACGAAATACAGAAGTGATCTAATTTGTATGAAAAGAAGAATCCAAATCATTTACCATTATTATTAATCCTGATCCATATGATTTATATTATTTTTTCAGGAGAAACCCGCAACAGACGCGTATGTAGAACTCCAATCTCGCTTCGCCGAGGTATACGCGAGTGAATTACATGTACAAGCGCACTTCACCGGGCTGCGATACCTCATGTTCAACTGGCCCAAGATATCCGCCGTGTTTGGTGAGTTTAACTGAGTTGTACTCGCTCATATTACTAAGTTTGCTCTAGTGAGTTGCACGTTCAAGCGCACTTTACCGGGCTGCGATACCTCATGTTCAACTGGCCCAAGATATCCGCCGTGTTTGGTGAGTTTAACTCACTCATAATACTAAGTATGCTCTAGTGAGTTGCGCGTTCAAGGGCATTTCACCGGGCTGTGATACCTTATGTTCAACAGACCCGCAATATCCGCCGTGTTTGGTGTTTTTAACTGAGTTGTACTCACTCATATTACTAAGTATACTCTAGTGAGTTGCACGTTCAAGCGCATTTCACCGGGTTGGAATACCTTATGTTCAACAGGCCCACAATATCCGTCGTGTTTGGTGAGTTTTAACTGAGTTGTACTCACTCATAGAACTAAGTATACTCTAGTGAGTTGCACGTTCAAGCGCATTTCACCGGGTTGGTATACCTTATGTTCAACAGGCCCACAATATCCGTCGTGTTTTGTGAGTTTTAACTGAGTTGTACTCACTTATAGAACTAAGTATGATCTAGTGAGTTGCGCGTTCAAGGGCATTTCACCGGGCTGTGATACCTTATGTTCAACAGGCCCACAATATCCGCCGTGTTTGGTGATTTTAACTGAGTTGTACTCACTCATGGAACTAAGTATACTCTAGTGAGTTGCACGTTCAAGCGCAGTTCACCGAGCTGCGATACCTCATGTTCAACTGGCCCAATATATCCGCTGTGTTTGGTGAGTTTAACTGAGTTTACTCACTCATAGAATTAGTACACTGTCTGTTGTACTCTCTTATAGAACTAGGTATTCAGCTGTACACACTTGTAGAACTAAGTATTCTCTAGATAGTTGCACGTCCAAGCGCACTTTACTGGCCAACGATACCTTATGTTCAACTGGCTCAAGATATCCGCCATGTTTGGTGAGTTTAACTGATTATAGTCACTCATAGAATTAGTTGTCTGTCTATTGTACTCTTATAGAACTAAGTATTCAGCTGTACACACTTGTAGAACTAAGTATACTCTAGCGAGTTGCACGCCCAAGCGCATTTCACCGGGCTGCGATACCTTATGTTCAACAGGCCTACAATATCCACCGTGTTTGGTGAGTTTAAGTGAGTTGTACTCACTCATAGAAATAAGTATACTCTAGCAAGTTGCACGTGCAAGCGTAAGTCAACTCACGTGCAAGAGAGACTACCAGTGCTCTACCGTCACGCACCAGGTGCACTGGGTGTCGAAGGGCAGATCTCGCACTCTTTCAGCCATCTAAATGGGTCCAAAGAGGTTAGATTCTGAGAGTGGATATCCGTCGCCCCCATCAATTAGGACGTGTTCCACGCACGTCTCTAAGGGGATTAACACCTCATTCCCAACTAAGGGAAGACCTCTCGGACTGCGAGCCGGCGCAGGAAATATATGAGGATTTCTTCCACAAATAAAAAGTTAACTTATGCAGAAAGGTTGTAAAAATACACTATGCACGAGCGAAAATGTATACTCCTTAATCCGCCAGAAATAAACGTCTCATTTCTTCTTCATCGAAGAAGCTGTAGTGACCCAGTTGTAACGGCCCTGAGTTACGTGTCGTAGGTCGTGGTTTCGAACCCAGGCAGTCGCTTTACTTTGTGTAAATTATTTCATCACTACCGTTCTCAAAACGGTGAAGGAAAACATCGTGAGAAAACCGTCATGTCCTAGAACCAAAAATTCGAAGACTTGTGACATCCACCAAACCGCACTGGGCTGATGATGATTTCTTCTTCATTAGCTGTTTTTGGAATGGGACCTCATTTGCGTTGCCTCATGTATTGCAGACCATAGAAGTCTGTGTCTATGACCACTTACCATCAGGTGAGGTAACTTCATGTTGCTTTGTTTTTTTTTTAATTATTTTGTTGTGGTCTCATGTTTGACCACTATCTCGCCTGATGGTAAGCAATAATGTGGTCAATGGTAAAGCACGCTTGCCTCTTTAAGTCAAGAATAAATAGTAACCTAATTATTCTTGACTTAAAGACCGCTAGGTGATTTATTTTAGTTTTTTGTTTCAGGTATCTGCACAAACTTATTCTTCGTTTCGATGGTGTTTGTTCTCAGTTGGTACCATCTGCAGGACGGTTTACCCGACTATATTAAAGTGAGTGTACTGTGTTTAATATTTGGTAAACTGTCCATGATTAACTGTTCCGGTTTTGTTGATACCACGGGGTCTCATTGCTAAGAAAGAAAATTTGGTTCAAATAAATCTCACTAGATGGCGCGACATGTACACACAATTCTATAGAATTGTGTGTAAAATTAACATTTTCCGGAATTGTACATAAAAATTGTATGTTCTTGTTTAATCAACTCTCCTAAGTACAAAATTATGGAATATTGGGCTCTTAATTCACATTTCAAAGATTATTTCAACGGATCATTTAAAATTGATGCCAAAAGATGGCGCATTTTTAAATTTCTGAGGTATTCCACGCATTGTAACACATTTTGGTACAAAAAAACTGTAAAAACGTGCAAAAAATACTATAAAACGAACCTTCACTGTATTTAAAGAATAAATATTCACGAACCTAGTAAACCCAAAAGGGTAAAAACTTGCAAGTCGCTGCTAACACCATCTATTGCCGTGAAACGGGATCGAACGCGATTGATGTACTTACAAAAATAACAAAATATATCAGATGAAAAACGCTAGTTACGTGGCACGGTTTCTTTGTATGGGATGAGGCATCTGTATGCTAGTATTATATTATCTGTGGTTGATACTGAAAAGTCCATGAAAGACTAATGTCTCGTTTTGTCGTCTACCCTCAAATACAAAAGTTAGTTTAGCTAACATTAATTTATTGAAAGATATATTTTGAATTATCTAAGTCTGTTGTGCTACTCTATATAGTAGCACAACAGACTTGTCATTAAAACTAGGATAATATCTAAAAAAAAATTTTTTTTTTCAGAATAAGTTTCGTTCGGAGATAAAGACTGAAGAAGACGACAAAGCACTTATTGGAAAAATCAAGCTGGAAAGAGAAGGTAAGATTTTTTTATTGCACTGTTGATGGAAAAGAATCCTTTTCTAGCACAAAAGTACAAATGATGTGCAACATGCAACACCACTAGCTATACAAGGCTTAACTGAAACAATACCATCCTTGAAACACCTTTGCACATGAAAAAAAGCAGCTGTTCATTTCGACCAATAATACATATCCGTTATTAAATTAATTTTCTTAGTATCTAAATTCTTTAAATATTTTTCTAAAAAGCATTTAAAAATAGTAGCCTACCGGTATCGGGAACAAGGTCCAAGTCACCGCAGCGGTCAGGGCTCCAGATACACTATATTATTATATTTATTTAATAACAATTGCTTTATTATATTATAGTGTATACTAGCTGTCCCACGCGGCTTCGCTCCCGTCAACTGCCTACCTACCTACCCATCTTCTACCCTACCCTACCTACCCTACCCTACAAACATGATTTTTGCTTAACTTAAACCGTTTACGCAGCGCGCACGCAACGGAAGCTCTCAAAAAGGTTTTTTTTTCCGTTTTTGCTACATTTTTCATTTATGCTCCGCTCCTATTGGTTGTAGAGTGATGTCATATAGCCTATAGCCTTCCTCGATAAATGGGCTATCCAACACAAAAATATTTTTTCAATTCCAATCAGTAGTTCCTGAGATTATCGCGTTCAAACAAACTAACTTCCAGCTTTATACTCGTAATATTAGTATAGACAATAATACACTAACTTATTATTATTAAAGTGTATTATTGATCGAAGGCTGTTCATAACATTTTGTCGAGTTGCAAACATATTATGGGGCAGGCTTCAGCAATAGCATAACTGTAATTTCAGAATCTTTGATAATTAAAGTCATCAGCCCATACGTGTAAAACATTTACTACACCAATAGTCTGATCGTCGATTGAGTCTTATCTTGAAACTTTCGAGCCGGGCTTTGCATTTTGAACTTTATTCCAACTAAGATAAAGTTCCTCGTTATTTTTTTTTTTATTTGTGATGGGTTTGCTCTTGACTCTAGTCTAGGTCAGAGATGGAGTGAGCTTACCCAGAAGAAGCCTGTTCACTCTAACTTTGAAGAGATTCGGGTTGTATGCGTTCGGAAACACAGACGCAGGTAGTGAGTTCCACTCTTTTGCTGTGCGCATTATGAAGGATGTTTGGAAGCGTTTGGTGCGAATTGGTGGAATGGCAACTAGGTCAGGATGGTAACTTGCAGTGCGTCTAGATGTCCGATGGTAGAAGGGGGCCGGTGGGATGAGGTCGTGGAGTTCATGAGCACACTCACCAAAATACAGTCTGTAGAAGACCGACAAGCAGGCAACCTTACGGCGATGATCCACCAGTTTGACGTCGCCAATTAGTCTCTTAGCTCTGCGTTCCACCGAGTCAAGCGCGGCAAGCTGATTTTTAGCTGAGCCATCCCAGGGTGACTTCTTTGTTGGAATAAAGTTACAACCACAAACAAACGATTATTGGATTACTGTTCAATCTGACAGTTCTCTTTTTCCAGACTCTGCTCCGTTCTTCGAAGAAGATGCTCTTCTGAAAGAGTTCCAACAAATCGAATCGAAAGAGGAAACCAAGAAGACTTAAATGTGATTAACTTAATATTATATTATTTTAATATTTAGTAGTTATTTCAACGTGTTAGGGGCAAAAACTGAGAACGGTCTTTAATGGAAACCAAATAACGGTAACAAAAGCGGTAGTACAAATATTTATTTATTATTAAAATAACTTCAAAAACCAAGTTCAAAGATATATTTTTAAATGAAGTTGTTAAAAGCTTATCTGATTAGTACAATAATTTTTGTGCCATTTGTTTTTCTATTAGAGAACATTTTACATCTCTTTAGATTCAGCAGATTGTAAGTATGTTGCCGTTGTTATGTTATTTACGTACAAATAGTAGCATTTATACTTAATATTAGCACAGATAATATAATACTAGCATAAAGATGCCTCATCCCATACATAGAAATCGTGCCGATGTAACTAACATTTTTCGTCGGACTAATTCGACTATTTTAATAAAAAACATCGAACGCGTTCGGTTCTCTCCCAAGTGATAGATGGTGTTAGCATTGACTTGCAATTAAAAGGGTTTACTCGTTTCATATATTATTTTTTTAATTACAGGGACAATGCATTTATATTTAAAGTGCCTCAGAAATTTAAAACCGCGCCATCTATTGGAATTATTTTTAAATGATCCGTTCAAATAATCTTTGATAGGAGCCCAATATTTCATAATTGTATACCTAGGAGAGTTGATTAAACAAGAACATAATTTTTTTATGATCGATTCAAGAAAATGTTAATTTTACATACAATTATATAGAATTGTGTGTACATGTCGCGCCATCTAGCGAAATTTATTTGAATCAAATTTTCTTTCTTAGCGTCGAGACCTCGTGATATTAGTTAGTACCATTTAAAGAAGTTCAAACTTAACATTCATTTTAAATTCAAAGAGTCGTTTTCAGTTTTTGGCCCTATAAAGGTGTTATTATGTATGAAAGTATACAATTTTAACACTAAATTCAAAAAATGAATACCCAGTTAATTCAGAATAGGTACAGCTTATTGATCTACTTATTGTAATTTGATGCATGCAATTGCACTTGGAAATCACAATAAAATTATTTAAGTAGTATGGGTACCTGTGTAAGTCAAGCAACATATTATTATAATAACAGGGGGGTGGCCATAAGCTCTTAGAGCGGTATCAATTTGATATCGAGTAAGTGACAGATGTATACAAGTCATATACATCTGTCCCTTATTCGATCTCAATTTGCCGCTCTAAGAGCTTATGGGTGTTCTGGTATTGAATGTCAGAGAAAGAGATACCGCACAGACTGTTTTTTTTTTATTTGTTGGAGAGAAGGAAAACTAAATCTAATCTTAAAAAGAGGAAGCATATTTTGAAAATGTAGAAAATGCCTAAGGCAAATCCGCCTCTGTATATTTGTGAGTTTAAAAAAATAATAATAATCTCTGGTATTGGGATGTTGACAAAAAATATCTATTTAGTCCGTCAGTTAGATAAGCTAATAAAAATATGGACGCGTATTTTTTCTTTAAATAACAAAAAATTACGACGATACAGTGCGTTTAAATATCATGTGACGTCACGGTGTGCTACACTTTATACTAACAAAGTGACGTTTCCTGCAGCCTAATTGTGTAAGTGAATTCTGCAAAGCAAACAAGTCGATTCTTTCCCAACAACGACTTTACGTATTGCATATTAATACGTTTTTGGGAAAGTATCGACTTTTTTGCTTTGCAGAATTTACTTACGCAATTAGGCTGCTGAACTTTGATGCGCTATATCTTTGTAATTTTTTATTTATTTGATGGGAAAAAAAATTCCAATATTATTTGATAGTCTCACTGACGGACTAAACAGAATTATTATTTATCCACGCAGAAATCAACCCTACGAAAATTATTTCAGAGGTATAAAGCTACACCTATCGCTGCTTGTATAGTTCTCGCCAAACATCTTGGGCGGCCTGAAGTTGGCTACAATGGCTGCGCAGTAGTAAATCTCATACAAAAACAGCCCCATGTCGTGCCTTGCGCATCGGTAAGCCAACTTCAGAGATGATTGGCGAGAACTTTACTGGCTTTAGCGCAGAAAAATGAATTGAATTTTATCTCATGAGAAAAAAAATTGAATAATTGTAAAACGATGTCTTTAACGAATTACAAATAAAAATTAAGTGCTTTATGTCCCTAAATAAAATCGTTTATATAATTTATATTAAATGTCTATATTCTACCAAAAATCTGTCCTATGTCAAATAGATTTTTGGATGTTTAGACTTTAAACACACTTGATATCTTAAATAATATTTATTTCTAAAAAAAAAACGGCTTATTGCATCTAAAAATATTTTAATATATGACTGAAAATTGTATTAAAAAATTGTATTTTAGTGCCTTCGAAATAAAAAGCAACTTTGCATGACATTTCAATTCCGCTTTTGATGTTTAGGTAAAAATAAATGTTATTATGAAGGAAACTTTATGTGATAGAAGATGTTATAAATAGATAAAAACTATAAATTGGAATGTGGCTTTTAATTAATTGCCTATTTTTCTGGGGGCGAAAGTAACCTAATCATGATAATTAACAACTTTTAAAACAAATCGGAAATCGCATTTTTTTTTATATTCTATAGGCTTGCGTTTGACCACTATCTCGCCTGATGTTAAGTTATGATGTGGTCTACGGTGAAACAAGCTTGCCTAGAAGAAACCTATTCACTCTTGACTTGAAAGACCCCATGGTTATAGCTATCAGGGAACAAAGACTCCGGAAGGGAGTTCCACTCCTTAGCTGTGCGCACAATGAAAGTATTAGAAAAACGCTTTGTGCGTATGGGAGGGATGTCCACCACGTACCGATGGCGCATGGCCGTACGTCTTGTTGTCCGATGATGGAAAGGGCTAGGTGGAGTCAAGTTATGCAGTTCCGTCGTATACTCCCCCGAAATGTAACCGATAAAAACCGACAGGCTGGCAACTCGGCGTCGATGTTCGAGGCTCTGGAGCTTTGACGCGACCAGTGCATCGTTGCCAATAAGCTGTTTGGCCCGTCTGTCAATCTGTCATATATTTCCAGAAGAGCAGATTTTTTTTCATATTACCATGTTGTTCTAAACCGACTACGAAGCCAGGGCAGACCTTATTAGATGGGGGCACTGCAATTGCGGAGCCACGTCTGACGACACGACATACGGCTTGTAAGTCGCGACCGTTACCACTGCTCTTCGGGAAATACAGTATTTATGTTTTAATATTAGTCTATTTACTAAGATCTACTTAAGGGTCATCAAGATGAAATTCTTCCCAAATAAATTTGAAACAAAAACCATTGTTTTACTTAATTTTTGGACATAAATGAGAAAATTATTATGTTAGGGCGTTTACGCACTACACGTCCGTGTCCGTGATTTGAGTTCAGAGTTCAAAATGTTCTGAATTATGAGAGATATTACGGATAGAGTTCGGATGTAGTTCGTAAGCTTCCTTACAAGAAGTACTACGGCTACTTCGGAACCGAAATTTGACGGACACGGATCGGATGTAGTGCGTAACCGCCCTTATTGTGTCTATAGAATGTCAGGGAAGTCTATAAATGTATTAAATGCATGATATTTATTTATGGAAATTATAATGTGATAAATATTTTTTACTTTGGAGTTAGAAAATAAATATTGATGTTGTCTACACTTTTTGTTTTGTTTCGTTTCATCCTTTCTGCTATCACCAATGTTTCACCAGCTCCGGATATGTTGCAGTTACCTTATCCGACTTATAGTGGGCACGGTTGGCGCAGTGGTTGAGCGATTGACTGCTGCGCTACGTGGCGCGGGTTCGTTTCCCGCACGGAACAAATTTTTGTATGACCTACAGATTAGTTGTTTCGTCTGGGTGATGTGTATGTGAGTTTATATGTTTGTAAACGCACCCACGATACAGGAAGAAATTTCTAGTGCGGGATAAGGATAAAAAAAAACCGGCCAAGTGCGTTTCGGACTCGCGCACGAAGGGATCCGTACCATTATCGCAAAAAAGGCAAAAAAACACGTTTTTTGTATGGGAGCCCCACTTAAATATGTATTTTATTATGTTTTTAGTATTTGTTGTTATAGCGGCAACAGAAATACATCATCTGTGAAAATTTCAACTGTCTAGCTATCACGGTTCATGAGATACAGCCTGGTGATAGACGGTCAGACAGACGGATCGCGGAGTCTTAGTAATAGGGTCCCGTTTTTACCCTTTGGGTACGGAACCCTAAAAATATAGTTTCCTATAAATATCTTTCCATTGCTGAATTTATCTGGTTATTAGTGCCTACGAGGAGACTTACCTTCTTACTAATAAACGCGGTATAAAGTTATACCAAGTATAAACCTATGAAAATGTATGGTTATTCCTTTGTTATACCTGGTATAACTTTATACCGCGTTTATTAGTAAGAGGGTAAGAGTTCTATTAAAACTTATAACCTTTAAACTTAGGATCCTTAGGAACTAAGTTCGATTCTCGGGCCGGTTATTATTAAGCTACCATTAGGAAATTCTCATTTACCAGCCTGAAGTAATCTTTACCCACTTGAGACTCGGCCCCTCTGACATGGCACATTAAAACCTGAAAATTTAAAAAATCTTCCCAGCATGAGTGAACTGACATCTGGATTCATGGTGGCATAGATTCTGCTACAAGGGAAACAGGCGTTATGATAGAAAATAAAACAGAAGCTTGAATTTTTTTAAATATTTTATAATCAAAGAATTGTAACCATAAATGGCTGTGCCACAGTACTCGGACTTAAATATGACACGTAGGACTTAAGACAGAGAGAATGTCACACCGGTATGAGTCAGCAGGCGTGGATACAGGGAGGGTGCAACGATGGCAATTGCCCCCCACCGGGCCTCGACCAAAATTTTTCTCCGATGCAGGGTGCTAAAATTTTCGATCTCGCTACGCTCGCTCTCGCAACGGAAGTTGTCTAAACTCTGATACTTTTGAAGAATGATCAAAATCTTTCAATGAAGTCCTATAAGTTTTGAGCTAACTTCACTCGCTCTTGACCACAATGGTTTTCAAGTTAACATTTAATCAAAAATCCTACTAGAAAACAGCACCAAAAACCAAGGCTATTAATACGATCCGAAAAGCAGGAACAGTATATTTTTCAATGACACCCCGTCTAAAGAGCCATTTGCCCTGATCGAAATTCTGGATCCGCGCCTGTAAGTCAGAGAGACAACGCTCTACATTTTTTTTAAACTCCAAATGTAAAATCTAATCTATGTAACCTTTCTATGTTGGGGTCCATTTCCAGGTTTAGAGAGATTATCATTTGGATACAATTGAGTACCAGTATTTAAATGGAGAGACTGCCTATCTGACTTCTACAACACAGTATGTGAGTTACTCGATACCCCGTCGCAAAACTGGAGTTCTAATATCTGCCTAAACTAACGACTGTCAAAGTTGTACAATTGACAGCCGGGAGTCGGGACCAAAGGCTTAACGTGCTTACCGAAATCTCGGTATACCTATAATAAAAAGCTAAAACTTCAACACGGGTGGTCTATGGGCCAGTTTCACAAAGCGGGCCTTTATTGCACTCCGAGTACAGTATAATAACATTTTTAGGAGTCTGGTGCGGCTGCCGCGGTATTGTAGTGCTTCAGGCATGTTTGCAGATGCGCACATTGATGATTTCTATGCAATTATGCGTAAGAAAACCATGTCTGTGGTGCACAGTATGAGGGGGAGTCGTAACGGCATCCTGAGAATGATAGCGGATAGAATGGACTCACCGGTCATACGTCGATTCATTGACCTGCATGTGAAAGGTTCAGGTTAATGAAGAAACGTATTGTGTAAATTTATTCCCATTATTATTTTTATTGTACTAACATGGTTTATAAGATTTCTGATACTAACTTTTCTATGGACTATGTAATTGTCTGAGATTAACAGTTTTTTATATTGGACGGTCACCCATCCACGGACAGACCTCGGTAACCGTTGCTTAACCTTGAATATCTTCATTAGCTACGAGCTCCCGCTCTACAGCTCCTTTTCAAAACTCGATGTGTCATATTTAGGACCTAGTACTGTATATTAACTATAATAATTTAGAGTGGCCTCGATACATTGGCATTTTGTCTTTTAAAAACAGACTGAACCCTAGCCTTTTAAGCTTTCAGTCCCAACTATATAATATTTGCGGCTGAATTGCCTAGTTAAAAAAATATTATTTCACTAATTTTGATTAAGATACAATTGATTTTTAATTGTAAATGGCCTGTCTACGTATATTTTTTTAATTTAAATATCAATATTGGTATATAATGGCTATGTAGGTATGTTTTATTATTGTGGTTTTTTTTTTTAGCTAATGTTAAAATTTCTGAATGATATATAAATGGTTTTTCTATAGCACCATTTTGTGGCAGTTTATGATATGTACTTAACTTATGAAGATTTAAACACAAAAAATTAACAGAACTGACTTGAAAAATGTTTTAATATAAAATTGACAAATTATTAGTTAGCTAGAATTTTGTGGGGAAATTATACCGATTCGTAATAAGAAAGTAAAATAAAGCTCTGGTCAAACTGAGGCGAATCTCGCGAGATGCACGATTAATTCTTTTCGCGTTGATTAGGTCAAACAACTCGTATGGAGTTAACGCTGGTGTGAATAGACGCTTGACTTCCTCCTCATTCAAACAGACGCGTCACGCTCGAATTTAGCCTTGTTTTAATCCAATATATATGGCAATTTGCATTTCCAGAGCAAATTGTCATATATTGGATGCCAGGTTTTGCTTCAGAATTACGAATCGGTCTGTTACAGCAAACAAAAAAGGTTAAGCTAGATTCAGCTGAAATAACATTAATTTTATTTAAAAAAAACTTAAACTTAATAATTTTGGATCATGAATACATAATTCCTAAAAAAAATACTTGTCTATTCCCAAAACCTCTTTGACACTTGTAATATCAACAATTTTTTTTCTAATATTAATAATAGGAACCGAAAACTAAAATAATGTAGTTACAACCGTTAAGTAAAGTACTTACATCACTTTTTTTTTTAAGTTGAATTTCAACTTGAAATAATTATGTAAAAGTTTTTTTAAACTTTAAACATAATTTTACAACCAATTTTTTTTTCAACAATTTCACCCCCTTGATTCTGAAAATTCAATCTCATGCAAATTTGTTGTTTGATCATCGTTGGTTATTTAGTCAATCTATTTGGTAGGTAACATAAGATTTAATTTAATTAATTAAATTTTAATTGATTGGGTTTTCAGAAAATTAAATTTTAATTGAAAGGGGTATCTAAGGCAAATATGTAATGCAATATGACTATCGGGCTGTTCATCTTAGAAATATCTGAATTTATTTTTGTAGGATTGTCGAAACGAATAATTTAGAACCTTTGACAACCTCTTAGTGCATTTTGTGACAATTTCTGAATTATGGATTGAAATTTAAAGTTGAATATTTCTCGAATCGGAAGACGATGCGTCGGAAGGCCTCCCACTAGGTGGACCGATGACCTGGTTAAGGTTGCGGGAAGGTGCTGGATGCGAGACGCACGGGATCGGTCAGTGTGGCGATGCCTGGGGGAGGCCTATGTCCAGCAGTGGATGTCTTTCGGCTGAAATGATGATGATTTGTCGAAACCTACTTTAGGTTAAATTTTGTTACTAACCATCCAATCAGAGAGCGGCCTGAAAACCTGTCAATATTTGACATTAAAGTTGGATTTGACAAGTTTTTAATCCTTATATACTCAATTCAGAAATTGGCACTTGGATAACTAAAAGGTGTTTTTAATTTACAAAATTGTTTTTAATTGACTGATTTACATGAAAAACCCATTAAAACGTAAGCTCTGGTTGAACTGAATCCTACGCGGGATGCAGAATTAAAATCGCTCGCCCCGACTTTGTTAACTAACTTGCGCTCATAGTTGTGTGACTTGAAAAATAAAATAATAATAATCATTAAAACAATCAATGCAAGCTTTCGCAATCCGCATACCGCGCGGGATCGCCTCAGTTTGAACAAACCTTTACTCTGTTCCAAAATGCCTAAACGAGTTCATTTTTATATCAGCTGTTGTAATTGGCTAACGGAAATATAAACAACTAATCACAGATATGTATTAGATTTGACAGAAAAAGTTCAATAGGCTTTCAGAAATCGAGAGTTATTCTCATAAAATTAAATACAAAGAAAAAATATAAAAAAATTGCAATTAAGACATACATTTTTGCCTAAAGCAACATATTTTGCAAATATAAGAACGTTTAGTTGCTTTGTTTTGTGCTAGATGGCATAATAATATTTTTATGTTTTATACAAAAGTAAACATACTTAATAATGCTAGGTGCTTGGGGACATAGAGAAAAATATAGGACAGGATTATGCTTACAAGTCTATTATTGTCAAATCTTCATTGACTGGTGATAAATACGATTATAATTTTACATGGATAATTTAATTAAACATATATCAGTTTTAAGAAGATATTTTTAATCGAAATGTCATTTTCAACGCTCATACAATTTTAACCTGAATGAATATGGCGGTTTGACAGAATTTCATACATCTTCAGGGTAAAAGGTCTAACTGGGGCTCTTGCAAACTAAAGAAAAGGTAGTGACTTTTAAAATAAGATACGAAGAGTTGCCGAAAAATAAATAAATTGACAAAAAAACTTAATTATATTTTAATAATGTTGGTCGCGAAGAGAGCTTGTAATGAAAATGTGTATTTAAAAAAAAGCTCCTTCTTTTATGAAGTAGGTTAAAAAGTAAATCAGGACATTTCGTATTTTGTTAAGCTGTTATTCCAAGGACCCAAAACACAGTTTTTAAATGTGTTTTGTATAGAAAAACAAATTTGCACTTTGAATTAAAAAAATACTGAGCACAATTTTATTTTAGAATATAAATCATATCAAGTAGTTGTTTTTCAAAAAAATTACTAAAATATTTCAAAACTATGGCTGTTCCTATTGCATCATATAAAATATACAAAAGTTGCAGAATAACCAATAATATTTAGTTAGCAATTACATTATCATATTAGGTACATTTTTTGAGAGCTCATCATTAATTACTTACTTGGCAGTTTTAAATTTGAATTTCGAATGCATTTTAAATTCTCTATTGCTTACAATTTTACTTTCAACCAGTACATGATATAAATTCAAATTCAGAATGCATTTTCAAACTTACAGGTACTTTTCCATGATGGCCGATTAGCCGTCATATTGGTCTTTCTTCAGTTGTCGTTTAGATTCAGCTTGCAGTAGACGCGTATCGGGATAATTCTGGTAAAACCATGCCAACTGCCTGGAAGAATTGTGCAATCTACCATGAGCTTGTTAACAACACCGTCCGGTGGTAGGGAAACGGATAGGATGTGTAAGGAGGGGGGGTAAGGGAGGTTAGGATTTTAATCCATACAGATAGGGTCAAGAATAATGGTACAGTAGTATAGGTATGTCAAGTATATTAAAAAACAAAATAGAAATGACATTAAAAGGGGGCAAAGTGGAACTACCGATTTCTTTGATTATTTTACATTTTGAAATGCTAAAATCTAATCTATCCGAATCGAACTTGGGATAAAACTATATGGCAGTGGCTGGGTGAAAAAGAGGACAAGGGTAATATGAGGAAGCCGTAAGGGTCATATGAGTAAGGGATAAGGGTAATCTGAGTAAGAAGTAAGGGTAATAAGAGGTAGCGGTAAGGGTAATATGAGTAAGGGGTAAGAGTAATCTGAGTAAGAAGTAAGGGTAATAAGAGGTAGCGGTAAGGGTAATATGAGTAAGGGGTAAGAGTAATCTGAGTAAGAAGTAAGGGTAATAAGAAGTAGCGGTAAGGGTAATATGAGTAAGAAGTAAGGGTAATAAGAAGTAGCGGTAAGGGTAATCTGAGTAAGAAGTAAGGGTAATAAGCGGTAGCGGTAAGGGTAATATCAGTAAGAGGTAAGGGTAATCTGAGTAAGAAGTAAGGGTAATAAGCGGTAGCGGTAAGGGTAATATCAGTAAGAGGTAAGGGTAATCTGAGTAAGAAGTAAGGGTAATATGAGTAAGGGGTAAGGGTAATCTGAGTAAGAAGTAAGGGTAATAAGAGGTAGCGGTAAGGATAATATGAGTAAGAGGTAAGGGTAATCTGAGTAAGGGGTATTGATAATATAGGTAAGGTAAATATGGACCCGATTCGACTCGGATAAGTGGAAGGTTCAGAATTAAATACTCAAAAGGACTCCCTTGAATGTCGTTATTTTTGCATGGATTAAAGTCTGAATATCAGTCGGTTAATTACGGCTGCACGAATTTAAAAAAAACACTCGAAAATACTGGGGCTGCCGTTGAGGCTGGCAAAATCTAGTAATAAAACACAGATGAAAAACCATGAAGCCAAGTAAAATCTAATATCTAAAAAGACGACATTCAAAAATTAAGATCCGCAGAACAATCATTGCTATAAAGTCAGGTCCAAACCAATTCCTGTTATTAAGTAGAAAAATTAAAGCTAACGTTATCATAGAGACAGACAACAGAATATAACAGAAATAGTGGTAGTAATAGTATAGAATGAAGGAAGTTATGATAGTAGAGAATATGTCGTGGCATGGATCTTTTACCTCGTTTTCTGCACGTTCTTCATCGCTCTGGTATTGGACATCTAGTTCTGAGCTATTGACGCTATTCTCCCAGTCTTCGGAGGATTCTATTGATGATGCGTCTAGGTCCATTTCCGCTTAAAAGAAAAATGAGAATATTGCAACAAGACAATGAAGCAAGATAACACGATTTTGTAGGCCATTTATAAATATATCGCATCAAGGCTGGCCGATAGATGTAAACCATCGGGAAATCAGGATGTATTCCCTTAGGTTAAGACATCGTGTGTGGGCAGGTAGTTGGGTAGAATCGTGAAATGAATCACACAAGTTATTCGATACACTGAGTATATTCAAATAGACACAAGTTACATTCTTGCTTACTAATATCACGGATCGACACTGATTCTACGACGTCTTAGCTTCTACGGCTGTCAGTACTCAACTGCCATATTCTGCTATGCCCACCGCGCAAGCGGTTAGAAAAAGCGCGCCAATGCGTAGTTGTACTTGCGTTGCCGCCAGATGGCGTGCTTGCGATTTGTTTTGACGTCCGTACTATTGAAATAGAATACTTCCTCTCTATTTATAGTATGAACTATCATGAGAATAGCCCATGCCATCATAAAATATTTGCCAGTCAACAAAGCGGTAGCGAGGCTGATTGCCCAGGATGCATCAATGTTGGGTAATTATTCTAATTATTGGTATTGGACCAATAGTTTGGTATTGGTCCAAATGTTTGGTATTGGTCCAAATGTTTGATATCGTCCCAAATGCTTGATGTTGGTTCAGATGTTTGGTACTGGTCCAAATGCTTAGTACTGCTCCAAATGATGGGTATTGGTCGAAATCTTTAATTCCTAAGTGATTAAACTTACCAATAACCAGAGGCTAATGTCTATTGGTGGGACAACAAACAAGAAAGAAAGAAAAAAACACAAACAATAATAAAATATAAAAAAACCCCGTGCGAGACCAAAAAGGCTCCTATCTCAGCATGTGCAACGATATTGACGATATTGATATTGGTCCAAATGATTGATATTGTTTCAAATGCGTGGCATTGGTCCAAATGATCGGTACTGGTCCTAACGATTGATATTAGTCCTAAATATTTTTATTTTCTTACCAATAACCAGAGGCTCATGCCTATTAGGCGGGACGGCGGGCAGGCGCAGCGCGGTCGCGTTGATAGCCAGCGCCTGCGCTCCGTGGCGACTACTGCCCGACGGTTGCAGTGACAGGTCTTGGAGGTTCGGGTCAGGAATGGGATGCTCTTCGGAGTATCTTACTAAGGGGTGTTCCTGGGGATAGAAAATTTTCGGCATAAACTAACCGTAGAAAACTCAAATTAGAGATATCCAATTGCCAAATACACAAGCCTTTAACTTGTATAAAAGTATGAAAGAAGTTGGCATATCATTGTGCAATATAATTTTTGATTGGCGAATATCACAATAGCATACAAACTACATATTTGTTACAGCATTAGATCACATTGTTCTTATGTTTGTCTGTCTTGCAGCTTACCGACCTTTGGCGCCTTGTTTTACTCGTCTATACTCCATTAAAAATAACATTACAGATTTTTATAACCCTTTTCAGGGTTCCGTACCCAAAGGGTAAAAACGGGTCCCTATTACTAAGACTCCGCGGTCCGTCTGTCTGTCAACAGGCTGTATTTCATGTACCGTGATAGCTAGACAATTGAAATTTTCACAGATGATGTATTTCTGTTGCCGTTATAACAACAAATACTAAAAACAATATAAAATATTATTCTAAGTGGGGCTCCCATACAACAAACGTGATTTTTTTGCCGTTTTTGCGATAATGGTACGGAACTCTTCGTCCACGGGTCCGACTCGCATTCTTTTTTATCTTATATAGGCTCGCGCTTGACCACCATCTCACCTGATGGTAAGCGATGATGTGCTTAGCCGGTTTTTGTAATTCGTTCAACAGATTTTTGACTTCTATTCATAATGAAACATATGACTTGGGAAAAAACCGGCTAAATGCGTGTCGGACTTCGCACATTTGGGATTTCGTACCAAACCGCAAAATCAAGTACGTGGTAAAAGAAAAACATAATGAGCGAATTTCATAGAAAAAATCTGATTTATCAATATGGAAGGTAAAAAATTCTACGGAACCAAATTATAGTCTACCGTAACAAAACAATACATTGTGCAAAGTGGCATACGACCACGGTTATCCTCTACGGAATAGTTTTTACATAACAATTTCAGATGAGAATATTTTCTTGTTTCATACTTTTTAGAGCTTGATTTTTCATTAGACGGGTTTTAGTTTTTGAACTTATTTTTTACTAGCTGTTGCCCGCGGCTTCAATCCCGTGGACCACCCCACAGGACCCGTTTTCGGGATTAAAAATAGCCTATGTCACTCAGGAATAATGTAGCTTTCTATTGGTGAAAGATTTTTTTAAATCGGCCAGTAGTTTCGGAGCCTATTCGGTACAAACAAAAAAATCTTTCCTCTTTATAATATTAGTATAGATTTAAAGACTTTGGGGTTTTTGCAGAGCCACATCACATTGTTTTCTGCGTAGGGTTTGTTGTTTTACTTAGCCCATTTTACAACCCGTCGTTTAAATTAGCCCATTTTATAGCCCGTTTAACCGATTTTGACTTCTATTGCGTTGGTGATACGACAAATGGTAGCTGTAGTAAACAGTTGGTTTTGGTAACAGGTTTATGCTTTTTATGTCATCCTTGTGTTTACGGAATAGAACACAAAATCGGTTAAACGGACTGTATACGATTTGGAAACGTGTATAATGTTATTTCAAATGGAGTATAGATAACGCATATGTTATAATAGTGGACCTTGCGACGCCGGCGCCGTAGTCGGGTAAAAAAAATAGTTTTTATGACATGACTGAAATATGATGTACCAAACCCTACCTTTATTTTAAAATCTCTGTTCAATGATACCACACATGATAGGGGCCAAGTAACACAGTAAGCATTTTAACAAACGAATAGTAAACTTATGTAGAACTTAAGGTCCGTATAAACTCTTATATAAGCTCACCGAGCATCTTGACGCTTTATATTAGCATTTTTAAACCATTATGATGCTTTACACTGTATAAAGTTTGGATAATGGCATATCAAAATGCGTTTGTAAAGCCTTTAGTTTTAGTGCAGCAAACCACACCGCAGCTGTACAGCTTTCAGCTGTTTTTAATGCATTTGGATTTACAATAGCATTTTTAAGTAGTAAATAAATGCTTAATGCTGTTTAATAGCATATACGTGAACCATTATAATGCCACGTAAATCCACTATACAGCTTTCAGCTGTTTTTAGTGCCTTAGGGTCTACAATAGCATTTTTAGGTAGTAAGATAATGCCTAATGCTGCTTATTAGCATAAACTTGTACCATTATAATGCACCGTAAATCTGTTATACAGCTTTGAGCTATTTTTAGTGCTGTTTGTTGTGTAATAGCACTTTTAAGTGGTTAGTGAAAGCCTAAACCTGCTGAACAGCATAAACGTGCATCAATGTAATGCTTGCATTTTTAAAGATCAACTGAGTTCTGTTGTATAGCTAACAGCTCTTTAATCAAATACACGTGAGTTATTGTAATGCATAAAGCTGTAAATAGGTTAATTTTACTATATTCGTAAAACCATTTGTCGGCCTTATTGAGGGTATGCACAATATTCGCTATAACTATGTTTTTTTTTTGTTGACGGCACCTTAATTATTTTAATAACCCACGCGCAGGCATATGGAGATCATGCGTTCAGAAAGCTATTTTATCAACAGACTCTTGGCAAACGGATACAAGTTGAACAAAAATTCAGAAACGGGTTTATTTGTTTTGCTCAAGGATCCCCAAAATTACGTTTAAATAAAAGCACTATTTCAGTCTACATCAAGTCTACTGGTATACTGATGAACCCATATAGAACTACTTTATAGACAATGGCACTACAGTGGTTCATCAAAAGCCTTCTCTCTGGCCTCTGGCTTAATAATTGTTCACGTGTGAGTGTTTATACAGCTGGCGGCATTAATTAGCTTTTTTAAAGGCTCACCGGGCTGCTATGGACCGACACCATTTTGAAATAGTTTATAACCTAAAAGTATTATCATTCGGACCTATTTGTAAAAACAATAGGCCTATATAGTAATAATATAACTTAATTTAATACTGTCCAATCAATACTATTATGTTAATTATGCAAAATTCGGTCTATACTAGGAATACACAATTGTTTTGGTTATGTAACACATATATTTATATAACATTTTTAAACAAAACCACAAAATATCGAAGGCGCGTGAAAATTTTCAATTAAACTTATATAGACATTTACAGTAAACTACATTGCGCAGTAATATTTGAAGGTATGAAATAACAAAAGAGTCAAAAACTAAAACAATTTAATAAATTTTGTTTTGATGCAAACAAATATGGTGTCCCTCAGTTTTAAAACTCTTCTTCCATATTATATTTCGAGACAACGTAGTTAAATTACAACGATAATTGTATTATAACATTTGTACCGTGGTATTAGAGATGTTTTTGCAATGATGTAGGGTTTAATTAAGTTCTAACTTAATTTATTTATTTATTCTAAATTATTTTTTTTTATTTATTTAAATAGCTCCAATAATTATTTTACTACATTCTAATGCTAGTCTTATGCTTTTGTAATGCAGTTAACATCTTCAATATCAATAATATTGCTAGTATAATGCTTCTGTAATGCGATTGGCAACTTCATTGACTGAACAGATGAACATACATACATACACACATACCGGTCAAAAACATAACCCTCCCTTTTGCTTCGCCGTAGTCGGGTAAAAAGAAGCTGATCCGACAAATGAACAGTCTATAGTTTATTCTCTACAACTACATAGTAGTTTCTAGCCGCATCATTCAAGGCCGAGAGCCGTCATAATTTAGTTCAACTCAGTTCAAGTACAATGAGAATGAGGGTACTTACAGGATGAGTTAGTTCACAGATGGGGTTCAGGCGGAGGTCGATCATCTCGAGGACAGTAAGGTACCGTGTGTCGAACTCCGGCGGAAGTGATGATATCTGCGAATAAAATAACATTTTAAAATACTAGCTTCTGCCAGCGGCTTCGCTTGCGTCAAAAGCATTTTCTTGACCCAAGGGAACAAAGTGCTATACCAGACTATAATCTATCTCTATGCCATATTTCTTTAATTTTAGATCATCAAGCTTTAAGAGGAAATATGGGCAGAGAGCGCCGACTGAATTTCCTTAGTAAAAAGTCATAATTCGAGGTTTGGCTTTCGTCTCTTTCCTCCTCCAATATTGGACCAATTTAAAAGATATTCCATAAACTGGTAAAGTAAGATATATAATACTATGTTCCTATGTTTTCCTTTTTTCATTTATATTTGTCAAATTTCTACACTAAGAATCTGTTGACAGCGCAATTTTGAGGGCTCTAGTGCTTCTAAAGATAATGTATCATCAAAAAACCGGCCAAGTGCGAGTCGAACTCGCGCACGAAGGGTTCCGTACCATTATCGCAAAAAACGGCAAGAAAAATACGTTTGTTGTATGGGAGCCCCCCTTAATTCATTTTATTTTAATTTAACAATTACTATTTATTGAAGTGAATATACAACTAAATATTCTGTGAATATTTCAAGCGTCTACCTGTTGCCGTTATTAATATCGAGCAAAAAACGGCAAAAAAATCACGTTTGTTGTATGGGAGCCCTCCTTAAATATGTATTTTCTTCTGTTTTTAGTATTTGTTGTTATAGCGACAACAGAAATACATCACCTCTGAAAATTTCAACTGTCTAGCTATCACGGTTCACGAGATACAGCCTGGTGACAGACGGACAGACAGACAGACAGAAAGACAGACGGATCGCGGAGCCTTAGTAATAGGGTCCCGATTTACCCTTTGGGTACGGAACCCTAAAAAGGAAAACATAGGGACATAGTATATATCTTTAATTTTCAGTCTACAAAATATCATTTAAATTAGTCCAATATTGGAGGAGGAAAGAAACGAGAGCCAAACCTCGAATTATGACTTTTTACTAAGGAAATTCAGTCGGCGCTCTCTGCCCCCGTTTCCTCTTAAGCATTTCCCCAAGAAGCATCGCTGTGCTTATTGTGACAAAATAAAAATTAGTAAAACCTTAGTAAAATGTGTTTAAAACGAAAAGAAAATAAAGGTGATCGAAACAGTGAAAAGTGAAATTTCCTGAATGACATATTTATCATCAGGTACACAAAATACCAAAACAAATTTGCATCAATATAAAAACAGATATAAATAAAAAGGTTATCGCAACTGAAACAGTCTGAGACGATAACTCGATCAATAAAAGCGTAAGTCATTGCACTGTTGACATAATAACAACATTGTATAAAGGTATTCTCCAATGCGTATTGATTGTCTTGTCTGCATTGTTCTAAAGAGAAAATGATAATATTTGGATAACATAATTTTGGTTGTGTATGCGTGTGAAAGGAGAGATTTCTACGTATTTAAATTGACAGGGTAAAATGTAAAAAAATGGGACCATGCCATCATCATCTGCCTGCCCTTGTCCCGTGAGTCGGGTCGGCAAAACACTATATGCGGTTTTTCTCACGATGTTTTCCTTTACCGTTTTGGGAGCAGTGGCGATGAAATAAATTACACAAAGTAAACCGGGGTTGCGCACAGGACCGATCAGTGTGGCGACGCTTGGGGGAGGCCTATGTCCAGCAGTGGACGTCTTTAGGCTGAAATGAAGATGATACCGGGATTTGAATCTTCACACTCAAGACCTAAGTCTACTAAGACTTGAAAGTCGCAGCCGGTACCACTCAACTGGACCACCACTGCTGAAGTGTCCGAACGAAAGTTCGGTTTCCGTAGAATTCCGGCAAAAAAACGAGTTTCGGTTTAGTTTCGGTTTCGGCGGCAAACCTGCCGAAACTACGACCGAAACCGAATCTGCATTCGGGAGTCCTCGCGCTGTGATCGGTCATGTTCGACGCGTTAAATTCCATCCAAGCGGGTTTTTTTTGCGAATATGTTTTTCTTAAGGTTACACTAGTCGACGGCACGAACTATTTTGTGTGCGGGGTTAAAATGCATTTTATATCAACCGACAACACGTGCAGAAGAGATAGATGCTGTGATGAGCAGTAGGAAGCTAGTTTGCGTACGAATACACACTTGCAAATTTGTAGCGAAATGGATAATGATTTAGGACGAAACTGAGCGCGCGAAATTTTATAATCAGACCTTTGGGAGTCTGGATATCATGAAAAACCGACTAAACGTATCTGTTCAAAATTAAATTATTTGCATTGTTGAACTACTAATGTATCCTGTATGGTGGCCGTTTTTCAATTTTCCGTCTTGTTATGGCATTTATTTGCGCCCAAAAATGCGTTAAAATTAGTGTCGAAATGTGGAACTTTCGACGGTCATAACTTTCAAATATTTTATTTTTTTACTTTATTGCTTCCATACAGGGCTAGATAATGATGAGACAAATTGATATCACTTTTTATTTTGTACGTACATTGTCAAACAGGGGAATAATCCCTAGACTACGTTTGTATGGAAGAATTTTCGACTAGTGTACCCTTAAATGAGATGTGATTATCATACCAATAACACCAATGAGTGAAAATGTCGAAGACTGCATAGCTATGTGATTTAAAGATAAAAAATAAAGAGTGACTGATTATAATAACGTTTTCTTTATTTTTCCCTCAAAACATGATCCTTGTAAGGAAGTTTCGGTTTCGGTTTCGGCCGAAACTGAGACTGTTGCCGAAATTCGCTTTCGATTTTGGTCGTAAAAACCAGTTTCGGTCGAACACTAGTTTACAGACCCATAAAAACACAAACAAACAGATCCGAAACAACTATCTTTAGGTCAAATAAATATTTGATCAATTAGAAGTCACAATTCGAAGCGCAGTATATAGCCAATCGATTATTTACTGCACTCATACTGGCCTTGTCTTCAAATTAACAAATATTAGTAGGACTAGTCGCCTAGATAATTGTCCCAGATTTATGTGTTTATCAACGTCGAGGTCGCTCAACAGGTCATGGACCGACCGACCGCGCGCAGTTATGCCATACCCGCCTTTATGGTAAAACTAGCTTTTGCCAGCGGCCTCGCCCGCGTGAATGTCGAAAATTATCCCGAGGGAACATATTCTTGGGATCAAAAGTAGCCTATGTAGCACATAGGCTACTTTCAGACTATAATCTATCGCTGTGTCAAATTTCATCTAGATCCGTCCAGCCGTTAGAGCGTGCAGAAGTAACAAACGTACTCAAAAACTTTCGCCTTTATAATATTTGTGAACTAGCTTCTGCCAGCGGCTCCGCCCGCGTGACAAGTGTTTTATCACCCCAAAGCAACATTATACCGGGATAAAATGTAGCCTATGTGCTATTCCAGACTATAATCTATCTGTGCCAAATTTCATCCAGATCCGTTCAGCCATTCTGGCGTTATTGAGTAACAAACACACATCCATCCAAACTTTCTCATTTATAAGATTAGTTATTTATTATAATATAGTGTGAAGTGTGATGTGCGGTCGTTAGATCCACCACACTAGGTAATTGGGCCCGCTAGTAATGGCGGGCCGATACCAGTCGGGTGGTTTTTGTCACAACCCTCCGTTATAAAAATCCACGTCCTTGCCATCCGCTCACGAACGGATGGAAAGAATTGGTGGCGGTGTCGGCCCTTGATGAAAGTATCCCACCTACATTGCCATTCGGATAAAAGTTCCTCCCAGACGTCAGTCTGTGATTTAAATAATCTAGAGATTTTAACACGGTCACTCCGCGTTAAAAAGTCCGCGTCCATGATCTCTCTTGCGGAATAGTACATTGCAGCACGTCACTGCACTTCAAGATAGACCAGAAGTACGCCAGCAAGTACCGGTAAGGCCTCAGTACTAACCGTCGTGTACGCTTTGCATAAGAATATCAAAGCATAACGCTGAGTTTGAAGTAATTACGTCGTACCGCCCCTATGGTGGCCCTATCGGCCCAAACAGGTCCCCGTAGCACATACAACCAAAGTAAGTAGCCACATAAATAGTCTTTAAAGTTAAAAAAGACAGATCCCACGTAGATTTAGATATTCTCGAGGTGGATCACTGTGTTGGCCAATTTCTCACAGGATATGGTAACTTTAAAAGTAAATTATTTTCCTTCAAACTTGTTGCCTCGCTTTTTACCCGGCTACAAAGAAAGGGTTATGTTTTATGCGCGTATCTTGTATGTTTACCTCATATCTTTCAAACCACTTGACGGATTTATAAACTGAATGACTGTCTCGCTGCAACTTCAAAAATACGAGTAAACATTCACTCGGCCACAGCAGTGTCTCGGCTAAGTGACATTTTACTGTCTCGCTACTTTACTCGGTAAGTGTAATCAGGCTAAAGATTAGGATTCTAAAGCAATACCATAATATACTTATTACGTGATTTAATTACCTATAAACCACTACCCAAAACAAATATCTGAATGCGGAAGATATACGAGTAAAACTACAATCATATTCGAATCTGTAACCTAGAACAGGTTTCGGTGCCGATTATGTAGCGACGAAGGTCGCTTTAAGGCACATTTATATAAAAACAAGGACAATCATAACGAATAATTAGTTACATAAGCATTACTCTTAGTCAAGCGGTTTGACGACTCGATTCATGTATAGAATATATTTTTATGATCTGTACGTTAGACTGCCTTGTTGGTAACGCGGTCGCAAGTGCGACTGTTGAGCGTGGGATCGCGATATCGATTCCCAAGTCGGGCAGTGTTGCTAGGTTTTCAAATAGCAATTTCTCAGTGGAAGTTTTTTTAGCTTGGAGAGATGCTCATGTTTACTGCGCCAACATGGGGAGATAGTGCAGTTATGTGGGACTAAAATTCCATGGTGTCCTCCTGTGCCGCTTATGGCGGACACACGGGCACGCGTTAGCACTCACCGGCACCGGCGCACCAGAACGCATTGCACGCCGTGACTAAACACGCACGTCAAGCACGTCATGAGGCCAGACATCCCCGTGTATCGCACCCTTGGTCCCCCTGTGACGGGTCAGGTCAGTGGCCCCGTCACCTACCAATGTTCGACCGCAGGGGATAGGGACCTCCCCTGCGGCCCCACCGCGTCCGCCACCAGATGGTGGCGACCCCATAAAGGCAGCGGAAGGTCTCCACACCCGCCGCGACCTCCAACCCGCGATATAGTATGGGAGGCCCTGGGAAGCCGCGATATAGTATGAGAGGCCCTGGGAAGCATCATACATACGGCATCGCGGCCCGGCTCAGTTGCAATTTACCAAACGGCGCTGCAGCCTACTTGTTGGCCGCTACTTCGTCGTCTTAATCGGCAAAAGCTATTACGAGCGGCCCCTACTCAGGTTCTTCTTCACTTCACCGTGGGTGACCAAGCCACGGCTACTGAGCCCCCCACCTCGACTATGCGGGAACCCACTGGAGGGGTCTCAGTGGAAGCCTGACGTTTGGAAGATGGCGGTGTAAAACCCCATGCTTGGGTTAGCACGTTATGCCGTTTGTGCACTATATTAAGTAATAACTCCCGCCGTATTTGTAGGGTCTACACAGATAGTTGTCCAGTTTTTATGAAAAGTGGTTACCGCCGTGAAAGGGGGGACACCGATTAGTTCCCAACGATAATGTATCATATAGCAAGCAGCAAGATACGACCGATAACAGTAGATATAATTCTGCATACTGCACCGCAAAGCGTCACTATAAATTACGGCATGATTTGTAAAATGGCTGCGTGAAAGTTTATCATGTCGCTGGTTCCATTACCGCTCATCATTCATCATCATTTCAGCCGAAAGACATCCACTGCTGCACATAGGCCTCCCCCAGGCGTCGCCACATTGACCGATCCCGTGAGTCTCGCATACAGTGCATTCCCGCAACCTTAACCAGAGGCCTTAGTGGGAGTTTTTACTCACGCTCAATCGCGCCAATTTGTATTGAAACTGGATAAGCGCCGTCTGGTGACGGCAAGGCAAAACCTCTTTTTTTTGTATACATTTTGACATAAGAGATCGTTTACGTTATCACGAGTGAGTACGTTAAAAAACTAGCACTAAGCACACAGGTCATCTGTCCACCATGTGGGATGCCTTCCATTCCCGCTCGGGGAACATTTGTATCAGTTACATATCCATTCGAAGATCGGCCTGTGCAATTTATTTAGCCGCAACACGAACCCTGTTTTTTCATACAAATAAATAATTTAAAAGACAAATTACCTGATTACTATTGAGCTGCAGGAACATTAGGTCGGGGCACTTAAGTATGGACAGCGGGAACTCCCGAACCCTGTTGTTTCTGAGGTTACAGTGGACCAGGGATTCCATATTGTCCATGTTGTTAGGTAATGTTTCTATGTAGTTGTTCTCTAGGGTCAGCCATCTGAAATGTCATGATGGTAAAAACACAGCAGTCCAAACATTTGCTTATACATTTATCATACAAGAAACAGCATTCTTAGGGTTCCGTACCCAAAGGGTAAAAACGGGACCCTATTACTAAGACTCTGCGGTCCGACTCTCACCAGGCTGTATCTCATGAACCGTGATAGCTAGGCAGTTGAAATAATAAGTCACAGATGATGTATTTCTGTTGCCGCTATAACAACAAATACTAAAAACAGAATAAAATTAATATTTAAGTGGGGCTCCCATACAACACACGTGATTTTTTTGCCATTTTTGTGATAATGGTACGGAACCCTTCGTGCGCTAGTCCGACTCGCACTTGGCCGGTTTTTTTAATGTTTCGACACCAGCACGCTCCCAAAGGTAGCCATTTACTAGACCGAAGCGAGAGTGAGTGTAGAGCGAGTTTGCTTCGGTCTAGTATGACCTATGCATGACAAAATTGTGGTGTCAGAAAAACGCACAGGCTACCCTGTCCTATCTATGTAAGTCAGTAAGTCAATGATACTCATACATACATTCTCAACTCATGCCTTTTTATCATGATTAGGCAGAAACTACAGAACACCACCTGATGGTCCTGACAAACTTGTGTTACTTTTGAAAAAATAAACACACAATTGATTGTTAGCAATTTTTTTTGTGCAGACTGTTAGCACAAAAATTGTAATCACCTTAACACGGCAGAGTAGTTTTTAATTGATAAAAACTATACAAATACCACAGACATGTTGTGCCAATTTAATTTTAAGAGTCCAAATAAGACTTTTGTTAAAATATAAAGGTAATTTAATATTAAAATTACAAGGCTATTTTTTAATACCACTTGAATATTCATGTGGGAAACATACAAAAAATTGTAGTTATAATTATATCAATAGTTTGTATTTTGTAAAGATTTTAGGTATCTCAAGCGTTTTCCCTCAGAGTTTAGCACCTCATACATGCAATTCACCAATTATATATAAATGCAATAGAGGGCAATCCAATAGTCTCCAACAAGGTTTAAATTCAGATCCCAGGCACTAAGTAGAAATTCCTTAGAGAAAAACCAAATGACCCTGCCTGACCTGGAACTCAAACCCAGCCATGACCCAATGCAAGGAGTTTTTCTTTGATTTATAAAATGCTGACATGAATTTAAAAATATAAATTATGATATTAAGTAGTAATGGCAAAAAGTTATAATAATTCATTAACAAAAAATCTGTGCCAAGGCACATCTGGAGATAAATGTTATTGAAAACATTTGAGGCTGAGCCCAATTATTAAGAAATAGTATAACAAATTATATACAAAAAGTTTATAAGGTCAAATTCAAGGTTCTATGAGTATTTCTACACAAGTAACCTTGACCAGAGAACACACAAGCACCTAGTTGATTTTAAATGACACTGTATGAGATCACTATTTGTGGTAAAAAAAAGAGTTCTAATTTTGAAAATAAAAAGATAATTGTTCTCTCTGGTCTCTGTACTAATTTTTAGCTAGTATCTGGCTATTCATTATTTTATTATTAATTATACTCAGTTTCTTTTAAAACATTCTTGCTGTAAAAAATTATATGATCAAAAATATAGTATTTTTTTTAAATGATAGTCAACTTACCTTAGCTTTGCTAACTTGGTGATTTCTTCAGGTATAGATATGAGCTCATTGCCTCTTGCGCCAAAAGTATCCAGTTTATCCAACTTCCCTATTTCTTTGGGTATCTCCCGTAGTCCTATCCTGTTGCACCAGAACGCTTCAAGGTTTTCAAGCTCACCAATCTCGGGTATCAACACTTTCAAAGGATTATAACTTATATTTAAATTCACCAAGTTTTTTAAATTACCAATCTCTGGTGGGAGATGCGTGATATTATTATAGTCTAGGGTCAGCGTTGTCAGGTTCAATAACTGTGTTATTTCCTGTGGAACCACTGTAATTTTATTCCTATGCAAGTAAAGATGTTCTACATCTGAACAGGTATAGAGCAAATCTGGTATTTCGACGATTTCGAACGCGTTTAAACTCAGCCGGGATTTCTTTTTGACTATGGCCTGTTCGATAAGGGCCAGTATATGGTTTTCACGGATAAATTTTAATATTGCACTCATTTTTGTATCTATTTTTGGTTACATTTCTATTGCGCTTTTGAATTTGTTGTGAACGTGACAGGTGTGTTTGGTTCGCTAAATTATTATGATAGATAAACATCTGGGTCTATATGCAAAACATGAGAGTGGGATGTCTAGATGTAGTTTTTGTTGTAAGAGAGAGATGGAATAATAACATCGCGCTGGAATAGAGATGTGCAACTCGAGTTACTAACTCGAGTTAACTCGAGTTGTGCCTGACTCGAGTTGACTCGAGTTATCTTCCGAACTCGAGTTACTATCAAAAAACCTAAAATAAAAAAAAACATGAGAAAAAGTTTTTTTTTTTTAATAAATAAAGCTACAAATGTAAAAGTCAGTATTAGCTGCAACCAAAATGATTTGTTGTAATTGTGATAATTTGTGAAAGCTGCTGTATAGCAGCCATATATATGTATAGTGTAAAATAAGTCAGACTAAAATCAAAAATACAAATATGTGATTTATACTAAAAATAACCTCTATTATTTTAATCCTACCTACTTAATCTTATTTTATTTTCTTAGCCTGTATTATCCCACTCCTGGGCAAAGGCTTCCCCCATTCCTTTCATTTCCTTCGATGTTTTGCCTCATCTCGCCAATTCTCAAGGAAGTCATCCAATTATCTATCAAATATGTAAAAAACTGATTTGTAACTAATAAATAATTAATTCTAACTTAACTTCCTTCGTTCTGCTAACTCGAGTTGCGTAACTCGAGTTCAACTCGAGTTATATGAATTTCAACTCGAGTTAACTCGAGTCGTACCTATCCCGAGTTGGCCCATCACTACGCTGGAACGTTTCTTTGACAAGCTTTGACATTACATAATTCACTGTGTTTCTATTACTCAAAATAAAATTTCTACTAATCAATAAATACAGTAAACTACACATGATTAGAGTTTTCGTTGTAGTTTAACTTTTTTAATGCAGAAGTTTAAGTACGTTACATAAAATGTTGGATAGCATTACTCGACATTTCAATAAAATATTGAATTTGAAATATTGAATCAATAACCTAAAACATGTACAATGCAAAGAATTTCAGTGTAAAGGATCGTAACCACTGTATCGATTTTCCGCGGTAGTTGTGAAAATGGCTAACTTTAATCGCCGTTTAAATGATTAAGTGGATACAACTATTATATCAACAATCGAGGTGGATTCAAATATGTAAATCGATCATATTCCTCTAATGGAACTATAAATTGAAGTTATGTCCAGTTAGTTTCATGTAAAGGCGAAAGGATTTGATATATCAACATGCAGTCATATATTGTTAAATTCGTCTTTTTGATATTTTTTATTGTACAGTGTTATATTGTAGACGCCAATGGTAAGTATTTATTAGTAAACATGGTATTAGAAATTCAAACAAACACGTTTTTTTTTGTTTATTAGTACTACAAATACACTTATAAATACTACATTGACCTTGATTTAACTTACGCTAATGAGTACTGATTAAGTAGGTATTACTTACACGCACAACATTTCTATTCATAAAAAATCAGTTAGAAAAAGCACCTTGTGTTGTTGTTATTTTATGGTTTTTATTTACATACAATTACTTTAATTAATAAAAAAACACGATACATTTGAATGATTACTTCATAAGAGGTCGATCAGACTTAAATATTTTCAAACCGTAACATGTTTAAAATATAATATTTTTTTAGCTTTTGACCTTACGATGTTGGTAAACATGTTTCATTAATTATTTTTAGCCTCCCAAAACAAGAGCTCGCATCATCTCAGAAGGCTAGGAGACGATGGCTACTTCAAATCCAAGCCCTCATACCGGTCCTTTCAGCCAGTGTCAATCAGATATCACAAATCAACGTATCCTAGAGCTGATGATAGATCTGATTATGATATCACGTCCTATGATACGGAGTACGGAGGCGTTGTATCGAACTTTACGTCTTCCATTTACGATGATAATCCTCAGCTGTACCCTAATCCGGAGTTTGTGTCTAGGAGTAATCAAGGTGAGCATTTTCTCGCTTGCTGATATTCGTAACTCCTTATGATGGTAATCTCAGTTGCTGACAGAGAGAGATTTCATTATTTTATCAGATGAGAAGATTCATATTTATATGGCTTTAAATAGCCCGGTTAATCAAAATAAAAGCGGAGTAATTTAAGTATTAGTCAGTAAGGTAGGACTTTAAGCAGCTGGCTCTGGATCTAGAACGTCCTCTCACCCCGCCTGCTCCAGCTAGTACGAAGATGCGCGTAAAACTGTAATTGTCAAATAAATAAAGCGTATTTTGCTGTAACAACGTGGTTTTTGGATATTATGTATTCGAGTCCATACATTACGAAGGTTGATGTAAATTGTCTCATATAAACGTACCCTAACTTTATATTTTAGTTGACCTTCGGTAGCTTTGAGTATTAAGGCACCTGCCTTTAAATAATTGATTTAATTTTGTGAATACGATGTATGCGTACTAATTGTAAAAACACATATTTCGCAGTAATAAGCAAAACAGCAGACAACAAGGTAGATTCGGATACAGATCTACCAGATGACTCCCTGGCTGATGCAGATCTGAAAGAGCACAACATTATAGACAGCGTGACGTATCTGTATGGATTCAATAATTGCCATGGAGTTAGGAACGAATGGATGATACTGGTAAGTTCATTATCATGAACAAATTTAAAAAAATTGTATGTATGTAAGACAAATTTCTTTGTTCTTGCAAAAAAAAATCTGCATTTTAGGTGTTACGATTTTTTTTTTGAGTTTTGTGAGATGCTTTCGGTACCTAAAATCCGATTGGGAAATCCTATGGCATCGTTTAATATCTCTACAGCATTCGACCCCATCAACAACTGGCTAATATCTTCGCCATGGTATAAGCTATTATTATTATGAATTCACCTGTTAATGCTTTTAATACTTTATACCTATACGTAGTATAGTATTTAGAGCTATTCTGGGTGCATGGTCCCCACGTATGTGAATGAATGTATTTATTACTGTATGTAAATGATAGATACAACTTCTTTCAAAAGAGTTTAGTTTCTCAGCGCAAAATTATCGCAGAATTAATGTGACAAATTGTCAAGCACGCGTTATCTGCTGTGATTGGCTGTTGAAAATTCATTCAACCACAACAACAATACAACAACACAACAATATTATTCTGCAACAATTTTGAGCTGAGAAACTCGGGGTAAGTGTGGCGTTTCTTGTCTATTCTTCTCCATAACAAGCAAATTTTCCGAATGGATGGTAGAATTAATCATGATTACTTGTAAATTTCAAGTTGTTGTCGTTAAAAAGTGCCGCTTGTTGGCCTAATTGAAATAAATAATTTTGACTTTTTTATACAATTCCTAATATGAGAAAAAGAGGTGTTTAGTACAGTAAAACCTTTCATGTTCCGCCAGATCTTTATTACAAGTGGCATATCCGTGGTACTCCTAATAAGCGCAGTGATGTGGCTTATGTGGAGCGAGTACGCGGCCGAGTTCCGTCGCAGTAGCAAGCTGTACCCCATCAATATTAACTTGTGCTGCTGCTTAGCTGCGTGCACTGTTATCTATATACAGGCCGTTATGGTAAGTTTATGTTTCTTTCTTACATGTTTTTTTATACTCATAACAGATAAATCAAAAAAATCACCCTAACTGAATTACTCAACTAACTTTCGACACTTGTAAATACATAAAAAAGTATGCGGCTGTGGACCCGTCAGGAACGAAGTTCCTCATGCCTTTTCTTTTACTCAATGTAATTTGATGTGGATAAAAGGCACATATAACTAACACGTCTTGTAAACATGTATGGCGGCCAGCGCTTGGCAATAATATTCAAACTGTGCTGGACGGAACCGAGAGGTGTCACGCTAAACCAGCCAAATCTTATCGCAAGCGGCCTAAGGAAATAAGTTAAAAAAAAATGTGTTAATCTACTGCTGAACTGCTCAATTTGTAGTTTAGCAGTGGACGTCTTTTAGCTAATATGATGATGATGAATAAATTAAGCGTATGTTTGGAATGTGCTGGAATACACTCGCTGCAAGAACATCACTTAAATTTGAAGAAGAGGATTCAGTGTTATATTATAACAACGATATTTTCCTTATTTCATATTTTCTTTCTTCTCCAGGGCGTATCATCCCCCTCTCAATGTGAGAGGATAGCCCTCCTCCTGCACTACACTCACGTTTCCTGTGCGATGTGGATAGTGGCGTTAGCGGCAGCAGTTGCAGAGTACTGCGCGTGTGACACTCTACTACCACTGAAGTACAACTACCTACTAGCCTACGGCGTGCCCGCTGTTGTCGTCATGGTAAGACCTGTGCAGTGCATCTTATATTAACCTTACTGCCCCGCTGGTTTCTCTGTCGTAAGTGCATTGGTCCTGAGCCTGAAATCCAATTTTTGTACTAAAAAAACAATCAAATTCAAGTTGCAATATCATCTCAGCGACAACCAAATATTTGGGATGTTTTGACGGATTCTGTTTTTAAAATATGGGTCTCTCTTCGTTCGAATTTACGAGAGTGCGCCTGTGTCTGCGAACACATTTGTGTAATATTATATATATCACGCCGAGATGGCTAGTCTACTCCAATATTAGGTCTCGTGGCCGAAACTTGGCTTGTAGGACTATACAATCGAGCCGGTCCACCATAAGTTAAGAATAATATTATGGTTAGGATGCTCCCATAAGTGGCTCCTAAAAGCAGTTCATTAAAGACTTGGAGTTTCGCACTCCGTTTTCCGCATTCTCTACTGTCACTATTCAAGTACAGTACAGGACGCAGAAAACGAAGCGTGAAATAAAATATATATATATTTTTTTTATAATAAAGCGTCAAATATTTTTAAACATTTAAGTCGTTTTGGAGGAGTTTCCAAAAGTAGCGAAAAAATATCGTGTTGTTAATTATTTTTTAAAGCAAAACTATTTGTCATACAAAAAAACATGTTTCAAAAATAATATAGGTAGGTACAATCGGACAAAGCTACATCTGATCACCGTAAGGACTATTTTTGCTTGCAGGGCTCGCCCGCTATAGTAACGCCGACCTATACTCATCAACCAATAGCATCGCAGCATCGGGTGACTGTTTTGCTAGTACCTGTCAGACCCTTGTTTTAATGAACATCGGGTGACCTTTTTTGCCTGGACCTCTCAGCCCCTTGTTATTGTAATTAAAAAAAGACGGCAAAAAAACAATCGAGTAATTTTTACTTCTTCCTAGATAATAACCAGCTGAGTTGTGCGGTTTGTTTCAATGAAAATAAAATATCAATGGGAACCTTCGTGTGAGGCACGTTTTAAACAAATTTATCCGTGATAGTTACTAACATAGTATCTTTTCTCCTCTTGGTTGAATAAAACTGCTGAATTTGGTATAAAATACTGCTTTATTTTATATTATTATTTCAAAAAAAGGTAGGTAAGGTCAATTTGACTGATGTTCAGTTCTTCGCCTCGCAGAAACAAGATTTCATGCCTCTGTTGTGCGGTCAGACGGTACTAAAACATAATTATCTAATGCTACGTAAATATGTTGTTACGGAATGCTTTGCAAATTGCAACTGAGCCGGAGAATTAGTTAAAACAAAATGTTAAGCATGAAAACTTTCTCTTATTTGATCCTTTTTTTGCTTAAAAATCTTTCTTTTTGTTCCGGATCCTTTTTTGTTTACTACTACTATGCATCGACCTAAAGCCAGCATATGGCTATTGGTCGACGCAAAAAGGGCGGACGCAACTTTGGTCATCTTGTGCACGGGATTTTGTTTTCAAAGTCAGCAGATCTAGCTTTGCCCCATAGTACCTACATGAAACAATAATATTTTTTTTTTTTCAAACCTTTTATCCTAGCCGTTACTAAGGAGTATAATTTAGAATGTTACCGTTTTACGAAACTAAAGCGGATGTTGGCCCTTAAGAACGACAGAAGAAAGACGTAAGAGCGAGTGAAGTGAGCTCAACAATTTTAGCTTTCCGTCTCGGGTAGGTATGCTAGGTTCAAGCCTTGTCTAGAACCTAGAACCTTCTCGCTTCGCTCGGTCTTACATCTTTCTTCAGTCGTTCTTAAACTTTACTTTATTTTAGTCTTAAACCAAGCTGTCTCATTGTGTATCTGTGGAGAACGTATTTGATTTCACATTTGTATCATTTCTGTATCCAATCTTTTTGTAATTCTTAATGTAAAATAAAATAAAATAAAGTATAATCTAACTGTGAATGGGCAAAGAAAAACTATTCGAGGCTATTGCTGCAGATACACCACCCTCAAAATAGGCCGGCCAGCGCCCATGGTGACCTTATTTTTTTGTGAAAATACTTAATGAGTGTAATAATGCCGTTGCAACAAATAATTAAGATTTTATTTTCAGTTCAACTACGCTCTTTCAATGGAACACTATGAGATAAAGCATTACTGCTGGATGTCTATAGAAAAAGGCATGGTCATGGGTTTCATGGTACCAGCCATGATCCTAATACTGATCAACACAGGTATCATAATCTTAGGCCTACAAAGTGTCAACAAAAAGCAAGCAGAAACCTTAACGGCCAAAATACAAGAATTAGTCGACCACCATATAGCTAATTGGCCTAAAACAGATCAAATGGATGACAAAAATGGAAGTATTGATACGTTAGATAACATCTATACGCCAGGCAGTAGTAGGAAGAACACGGATAGTTCAGAAACACTGGATAAAGATTATAATGGAAGCGAGGACGATTGCCATTACGTGAATATGGCAATACCGGGGGAAAACGGTGAAACAGGGAGTGAAGTGAGTTGCCAGATCAAAATTTATATCAGTTTGGTAATTTTTTGATCTTACTGAAATGGTAGTTTAGCACTTATTGAAATTATTTGTTTTAGCCCAATTTAGCTCAAGCCGCAAAAGCCTTGCATGATAAGAGCCTCCTCAATATGTTGTACATGGACAATGTGTCTTGGAAATGGAGCTGGAATACTGAAGGCAATGAGTTGAAGACATATTTGAACTTATGTCTTGTGTTGGAGCCATTCTTTGCCATCAATTGGGTCATGGGTGTAGTGGCTATAGAAAATGCTGCACACTGGTCTACGCCAACGATTTATTTGATCCTCGTCGTTGTTATGGTAAGTTTGGCGTTAATCATAAAAATATCGGTAAAATAAGTTCAATTTTCTGTTCAATATCTTGTATTTTTGGATTAAAATATTCCTATACTTTTTTTATTATTTTCAGTACATTTACTTAACAATGACAATTTGCACTACACTGCCAATTATAAAGCCGAAGACTACCGCACCGTGCTGCGAAGCCGTTATCAGTGAACCTACACTTACAAGAAATAGGTAAACATCTACTTATATCTATCCAATACCTTTAAACAAGCAATTCTTATAAGTACATATATATAATCTGAATCACAGAAACGGCTCCAACGATTTTCATGAAATTTATTATGCAGGGCCTTTTGGTGGCGATAAATCGATCTAGCTAAGTTTCATTTATAGAAAACGTCGTTTTCTCTATTTCCAACCGAGCAGAGCTCGGTCGACCAGGTACTAATAAAAAAACACAAGACACAAAACGCAAGATTAAACTTCGATTCGAGAAGATAATTGTGAAACTCCTTGACAATTGGCTGGTAGACTCTCTCTATTTCAGTCTCAAGTCTGCTGTTATTGTAGGCCTATCTTCTCGCTGAGTAATCAAGTTCGTCTCTAGATCTTTGCATTGATCTGTGATATCGCCGTGTAGAGTCTGGCAAACGAAAGTAGACACTCGAATTATTTGCAAACTTTTTATATGGCAATGCTATGTCAACCCCAATTTTCCATAGGACGCTACTAAGTTGATACTTTGTTTTAGATTCCGATTTTGATTGATAGTGAATAAACCAAACTTATTATAGAATACTGTTGCTTTTTTTTATTAAGATTGATATATCGAAAGTATGTCCTACCTAAATGTACCTATAGTATTTTTATTCAGACGAAGCAATAATTAAATAATTCTAAAGTATCAAATTAGGTTATTCCAGGTATTTCATACTAGTTCTTGGGGTTGCTATGTATATGCAGATATTTTTAAAATTTGCCGCGCTTTTTCAGTCTCTACTTTCGTTTGCCAGACTTTATGAAAAAATGTAGGTACTTACGAAATGTATTTTTTTACAGAACAACGGACAGCATTCCTCTCTTGGATCCCACAATCCAGCAGCCAATCGTGACTCCTGCACCCGCAGACACCATAAGTACTATCAGTATTTAATTTATTTTAAGTACCATGACTTGGTTTAGCCAGTTCAGTCGGATAAAAGACTTTGCTTGTTACGAAATACGATTAAAAATCGTTCAGAAGATTGGTTCTGTTTTGAGGGAAAGCGAACACAGAAGTATGACAGAACTAATGGCTCCGTAAGCTAGAACTTAGGAATTGACGGCACTGTTTGGAATATAATCATTTTACACAAAAAATATTCATTTTGTGTAAAATAACTTTCAAAGATTTTCTTCTGGAATTCCAAATAGTAAAAGAAAATTGAAAATAACAAGAAGAGAACCTAAAAAAAGTTCGGCTAAATGATTGAAAATATATTAATTTATTATTGCCCATTTAATTATTTATTTGAATTGAAACGTTATCTTGCAAGATTGAATCAAAATTCTACCAGTGATAATAGAATTTTACTCTGGTATCACAATTCAATATTAATTTAATGTTGCCCTGTTTTATTTTTCGTTTTCCATATTTTTACTACAGTAAAATTACCTCTAGTTTTTTTTACCCGTTTGGTACTTTTATTTTGCTCATCTACCTTTAGTAACTATCGAGTACTTTCTTTTATAGTCTTCGGGAACATTTATTTTGTTGGTTGTCTTGCTTTCCAGAAAAGAGTTGATTTGAATAAAATAGGTGGTATGTAAGAGTTAAAATGAAATACGAAGAGCCTAAATGACGGCGATTTTTCGTCACAATGTGACTTTTTAATTATTAAGCTGTTTATTCCCTTGAGTGCAAATTAGCAGACACAATAGGAAAACATTTGTTTTCTGTTTTCCAATTGCACTCAAGGGGTATACCAAAACCACTGTTGCATAAATTGTGTAAGTTCATACCACTCAGATGATGTTTATCCTTGAAAAATATGTATTTACTGAAATAATGTAAAAATATTGATGTCGAAGTGGTATGAATTGAGATTTTATTCTTAGGGCCAACTGTAATGAGAAATTGTGTCTTTTTATCTTAATATAACTAAAATTAATTCTTATTATTCATATCTAAATAGAGTTATGTAGGTACTGAACACTGAAAAATTCAGAACAGTATAATTCTCTCCCAGAAAATGCATTTACAATTTAATCATTAATATAATTATTCAACTTAAATGTGATTCATAAAAAGGAATTTTAATAAAATAAGTACCTAATTTAGATAAATGTGTGTTGAAAAAAAATAATTCGATTCCATTTCAAATGATATTAGATAAAAATGGCGTAGTTTTGGAAATTATATGCTTCTGATTTATTTCTGGGAGTTGTATGCCTATTAGTGATAAAATATCAATAAAAGCAGTGACAAATATTACACGCACAATGACAAATAAATATACCACTAAATAAACTACTGAAGGGTCCAAGAGGTTAGACCTGATTTCTGGAAAAAAAACTATCACCTCGACGTCATAAATTAAAAATCCATAGATATAATAAACAAGTAGGTATTCCCGGTAGACGAAAATATATCGGCAATCTGTCTCCAGTTTGCACCTACCACACGGCAACTACTACACAATTACACATGCATTTAATGCATTTCAGTAAACGCAGTCGCGCAAACACCCACATTTTTTAAATCAGAACGTACTACACAATAAATTATAAATCTTATCTAGTCAAGTATAGCGTGTATCTACCATGCACTGTACAACATACCTACACAAAAACATCTGCACAAGCACATCATCACTAACTCGTCACAAGAAGCAGCGGCTGTACTACGCGATGCATCCCCTTAATAAATTATCGTTTTGTGATTATTACATTGCTTGTCCAGTCACATAGCGACAAACTTAGATGGAGTTAACGAGCAATGTATTTATTGCAACAATAGTACAGTCGCTGTGTTATTTAAAAACAAAAATAAATGACTTGGTCACTGTGAGCTCGACGCGCGGACACCGACATGCCCCCTTGCCACTTCTTCTGTTATTAGGGTTCCGTACACAAAGGGTAAAAACGGGACCCTATTACTAAGACTTCACGATCCGTCTGTCTGTCTGTCTGTCCGTCTGTCACCAGGCTGTATCTCATGAACCGTGATAGCTAGACAGTTGAAATTTTCACAGATAATGTATTGTATGTTCACTTAAAAAAATAATAATTATTAAATTAAAATAAAATAAATTAAGGGGGCTCCCATACAACAAACGTGATTTTTTGCCGTTTTTTGCGATAATGGTGCGGAACCCTTCGTGCGCGAGTCCGACTCGCACTTGGACAGTTTTTTATATTTCCATGATAAAACCGCACGCTTGTCAAGTGAAACTGGACCTTCGATTAATAAATCGAAGGTCCAGTTTCTGGAACAAAAAATATCGCAACAGATGCTTAACTGCTGTGATTAGTTAAATTTATTTTCATCTGCCATTTGCTTCACTTGACAAGCGTGCGGTTTTATCATGGAAATATAAAAAAACTGTCCAAGTGCGAGTCGGACTCGCGCACGAAGGGTTCCGCACCATTATCGCAAAAAACGGCAAAAAATCACGTTTGTTGTATGGGAGCCCCCTTAATTTATTTTATTTTAATTTAATAATTATTATTTTTTTAAGTGAACATACAATACATTATCTGTGAAAATTTCAACTGTCTAGCTATCACGGTTCATGAGATACAGCCTGGTGACAGACGGACAGACAGACAGACAGACGGATCGTGAAGTCTTAGTAATAGGGTCCCGTTTTTACCCTTTGGGTACGGAACCCTAAAAACAGAAGAAGTGGCAAGGGGGCATGTCGGTGTCCGCGCGTCGAGCTCACAGTGACCAAGTCATTTATTTTTGTTTTTAAATAACACAGCGACTGTACTATTGTTGCAATAAATACATTGCTCGTTAACTCCATCTAAGTTTGTCGTTATGTGACTGGACAAGCAATGTAATAATCACAAAACGATAATTTATTAAGGGGATGCATCGCGTTTGCGATGCATTTCTTTTTATTTTGACCAGTCCAAAATCCAGATAAAGAGTACCGTACTTATAGTAATAACTATAAGTACGGTACTCTTTATCTGGATTTTGGACTGGTTTGGACTGGTCAAAATAAAAAGAAACGAAAATCCAGCATCAACCAAGAGCCAGATTAAAGTTACTGCTTTTATTGATCAACAATTCCCAAAGATTAGGTTATTGGCTCTAGATTTTATAATCTATCTTTAAGAACTTTTTTACCGCAAAGTTTACTAGGTATAAGTTATAATTCTAGAAGTCTACATTTCATTAAAATCTCCTTCATAACAATATAACCGTTTGACTCATAACTGTGCATGGTCAGTGGTGTCTCATCCCATACAAAGAAACCGTGCTGACGTACTGTACTGATTATTTATTGTACATCGATCGCGTTCGGATCCATTCCTCGGATATAGATGGTGATCTCTCTATCGCCGTGGAACGGAACCGAACGCGATCGATTTACAAAAAAAGAATCGGTATAATCAGGTGAAAAACGCTAGTTACGTTGGCACGGTTTCTTTGTATGGGATGAAGCATCTGTATGCTAGTATTATATTATCTGTGGCGTGGTCAGGGTGCTGACAATAACATAATTATATTGAAAATTCTACGTTTATGTGCTATGAAATATTTTTAATACACCTAATGGGCGCAGCAAGGTAAAACATAAGCTTCATTCACTACGATCCTTGATAAGTTTTATATTACCAGAGGTCTATAACTGACAATAAATTGTGAAATATACACTGCCCACGGAATTACTCAGCTAGGTAGTCCTCAGCTACGCCCATGTTAAAATAAATTATTAGTTTATACTATTTTCTGAAGAGTTCCAGGTTGATTCAAACTTAATGGCGGCTCGGAACACGAAACCCATTAAGGCCGTCCCTGCCCTTGTAATATGGAGTTTCAGCGTACCATATCATCGGTTTCTTTAATTTTGGTACAACTTAGAACTTTCTATATGCTAAGAACACAAGGGCAAACGAGTTTCGTTCATATTCCATCGGAAAGACCAGTATTAGCTAAAGGTCTATTATAAAGTTGTATAAAGATGAAAATTACGCAGTAAATCTGTCCTATCACGAACTCTTTAACCATTATCCATGACGTAGCTCATGCCTATGAACTAATATCGAGTCGAAAAAGATCGGCGCAAAATATAGGGCCTACGAATCTGTTAGTTCAACTGCTGAGACAATAGATGGCGCTGCGCTAGGTCATTAATTTTAATAATGTTGCCAGATAAGAATAATTTATTATTAAATCGGGGTAAAATATTTTGCTAATAAGCTTATTCTGAAGTATTGAATATTTAATAATATAAAACAAGAACTGCCTGAATTCAATAATGTAACGCTTATTCAAATAAGTATGATCGTCTTAGTTGTATTGTGTTAGTTTTAAATATAGGTAATTACCAAATGTCTACGGCAATAAAAATATCAAAATCTCGTCGGAACTAAAATATAAATGTTTGAAACTTACTACTTTGATTGTAGTTAAGATTTCATTTGTGATAGAAGATAGTGTGATAGCAATATTGTTGCCACGACGAGTTTTAATAAATGTTTTAAAATATCATTACTTCTTTGTTTTAATTAGCCGCCTTGCCTTCAAATTAGCATTTTTAGTTAGCCTATTCTGTCCAACTCTTGAGAAAGGGCCTGCCTCCATCTTTAGCCGAAACCTATACCTCCTCGCCTCATTGCCTTAGGACACCAGTTGATATTTGGCCCACAGTTTGTCGTGCATGCGGCAGATATTACCTGTCCAAACCCATTTAAGTTGAACAGCATTAAAAAGTTTTAAATTCGCAGTGCAGTGCGATCAGCCGTTGCAATCGGACGCGACTACACTGAACGCGAAAATTATTTAATTATTGCCGAGCGCGGCAAGTGCCGCTGCCACCATGCGTTCGGAAGAACTTGTGGCGAACGAGGTCCTGGCATTCCTGCAGTATCAGGTGGATTTCATGGACGAGGTCAGTGTGATACAGATCTGCACGTCCAACTTCAATGAAGAGGAGATACGCAGGGCAAAAACACAGCTGTACGAGTAGCTACATATGGCTGACCAAATACCGTCCCGTAGGAGGGATGAAAAAGGACAGAGGAGTCTCCAGGACATTATTAAAGTGTTAAAGGAGACCGACCCGGACGACGTGCCGACTTTCGTGGCGAAGGATTTGCGCAAGGTACCTCCCGTCATATTCGACCACGTCGACGTCACCAGGCTACTGCGGGACATCACAACCCTCAGGTCAAGCCTGGTCGAAATGCAGTTGAAGTTGGAAGCATCTCAATCTACCATCAGTGATCTACGTACCGAGATGGCAGTTTTACGCAACACGGTATGTAGGTCACACGAGCCAGCTAACAACGAAAACACACGTCACGGCGCGTTCAATGCATCGCAGCTGAGTTTCGAGTCAGCAAAATTTGATTCGTCGCCGGCCGCCGTCATTGCAAGCGATGCAAAAGCGTGCACCGCCCTCCCCGCGTCTCCCATCGTTGGGGCGCCGACCAATAATAGCACGTCAACACCGGGACGTGCTTACTCGGCTGCCGTTATTGCTGCTCCTGCAAAAGATCAGCGGCAACCCAAGCAAGCAAGGGGTGTCCATGGGCCCTCTGATCAAGTTCGAAGCTCGTTGCCAGCGGTAACAAGACCAGGACAGACCGATGAAGAAGGCTTCGTTCGAGTGGTGAAGAAGAAGAAGAAGAAGTCTGCTTGTCGCAATCAGTGCGGTTCCGCACTGACAGGGCCGAACATGTTGCTGCGTCCCGCTATTCCGTCGACGCAGCTGTACGTGTCACGTCTGCATCACTCCACGAAGGCAGAAGAGGTTGTGGAGTACATAAAGATAAAGACTAAATTCTCCCTGAGAGTCGAGCAGTTGGAGTCGCGTCACAAGATTAATTTCAAATCTTTTGTGGTGCGGGTTCCAACTCATCATTTAGAGACCTTCATGAAGGAAGAATTTTGGCCGAAGGGTGTCGTGTATCGGCGTTTTCGCGGAAGGTTACATGACACCACGACTCAGCGCAATACGTCGCCGACCCAACGTACTAAATAGATTTAACTTTGTTATCAATTATGTATTAGTTTATTTTTGTATGTTTAATTTGTGTATTTTATCTATGGGCCTTAGTTGCCTGAAATAAATAAATAATAAAATAAATAATAAAAAGGGTGGAAAGTCAAAGCGGGGCTTGTTGGGGAAGTACCTTACATATTGATGCTACCAATTTCATGTCCGTGACTACCGCCGGACCAATGTCAATCGCTTCCATATTTGGTAAATAATTAGAGTTCAATTGGTACTAATTAGTATTCGAATAAAAAAATTGGTACCTTATTAGTAGTTTTCGAAAATATCGACTTTGAAGGTGGTCACGCTCACTTGCTCCCTTTTGGAGAACCACCATGAGCGCCGAAAAAGGTTTGAGGAAAGCGGCAGGCTGCTCAAACTTTGAATCAACATTCAAAGTTTTGGTCCTGCTGAACGAGTGCGTGAAAGTTATCATCGTTGATTTCTCGGTAAATACAAATGTTTCAGTTCTGTTTTTTTTTTACGAAATGAGTCATATGTATTAGAAAATTATTTGTTGACTTAGAATAGCTGTACCATACCCCCGTTTTCGGCGCTCATGGTGGTCCTGCTGAATGGAGCGTGACTACCGCAGGACCACCTTCAAAGTCGAATTCCTCGAAAACTAATATGTTACCAATTTTGTTGCTCGAGTACTAATTGGTAACAATTGAGTATGAGTAGTAATTATTTACCAAATATTTAAGCGATTGGCGTCGGGGTCCTGCGGTAGTCACGAACATGATGTCAGAATAGTAATAACAACAATTCAATATTTATAATTTTTATACAAGCTGTGTTTTATACAACCTACGTACTTGTTAAGAATAAAAATAACCTATCGTTACCAATGGCCTGTGATGCTTTTGTTAATGACGTGGGTAGATAGGACCACCTTCAAAGTAAATTTTCTCGAAAACTACCAAGGTACCAATTTTGTTTGTGGAGAACTAATTAGTACCAATTGAGTACTAATTCGAGCAGTAGTGGCCCAGTGGTATCGGCCGCGACTTACAAGTTGTAGGTCGTGGGTTCGAGCCCAGATAGGCCCTTTACTTTGTATAAATTATTTCATCACCACTGCTCTCAAAACGGTGAAGGAAAACATAGTGAGGAAACGGAATAGTAATAATAGGAATGTCCTAGAACCAAAAATTCGAAGACATGTGGCATCCACCAACCCTCTGGATTACGGCCCATTCCCTCTCACAGAGAGGAGGCCTGTGTCCCAGCAGTGGGAACATTAATAGGCTGATGATGTGAGTACTAATTATTTACCAAATAAGGAAGCGATTGGTGTTGGTGGTCGCGCGGTAGTCACGCACATGCCAATTTCTATTCATTTCATTGGCATAGATAGAATTATTCTACCACATAAGAGGAAGCTGGAGTTATGCACTTAGGGAAACATTCGTTTATCTCAAAAATAAATTAAACTGCATTTAATTAATTTTGAAGTTTTCTGCCTGAAGCGTGAATTGAACAAACTCAAACATTCTGTATTTTAAACAGGAATGGTGTCACCATTCCTGCTACCACTTTCCACCCTGTATATGATCTGGTTAGAATTTAGTCGCAATGGTGACTCCATCATAGATCTTTGTGTGTAAAGCCTTTAATATAATGAAAAGACAATTTTGAGTTGTAAATATGTTTGTAGGTGTATATGCCAACAGGCTCACTCAGGTACTCACCGAGCACGGTTGCTTCGGTGAGTGCCTGAATAGGATTGGGCGAGAGACCACGGCAAATTGCCACCACTGCGGAGGCGACCTTGACTCTGCACAGCACACGCTCAAGGAGTGCCCTGCGTGGGCCTCAGCGGCAGGTCTTGGTCGCCAGAATCGAGCGACACCTGTCTCTACCAGCAGTTTTAAGGGCCATGCTGGCAGAGACAGAACACTGGAGGGAAATGGCCTATTTCAGTGAGAACGTGATGGTACAGAAGGAGGCTGCCGAGCGGGATCGTGAGAGGGCCGATCCCACTCGGAGAAGAAGGCGTCGATGAGGCAACCGCCTTGCGCATCGGAAAGCCAACTTCAGGGCGGCTCCAAACGGTGCTGTTTTTGTAGAGATTTACTACTACTGCGCAGCCAGGCTACAATAGCCAACTTCAGGGCGGCCAAGAAGTTTGGTGAGAACTATAGCTGTATAATCCGTCTATAATAGTTACAGCGGGTCTTTGTGTCTCTGAAGTTGGCGCTGCCAACCATTGCGCAAGAAACAGTTTGTCATCGAGCATAGAGTAAGCGAGATAGGACGATGCGACTAAAGTGAGACAGTTATACGATGCTATCTTCACCTTCATTATTGACAAATAAATAGCTACTGCGCAGGATCCTGTAGCCAATTCAGAGACACAAAGATCCGTTGTGAGTATTATACCCATAGAAAAAAATTTACTCTAGCGAGGATTATACCCTGTTGTAAACGTTCCTAAACGTGTCGTGGTCAACTAGTTGCACCACGGGTCTTCGGTAGGGGCAGTTGTCCAACAAAAAATAATGATTGGACAACTGCCAAAGGCCTCTTTAGGAATGTGATAGGAATCCTTCCGGAACGTGTGACCAATCCAACTCCACGTACGCCGCTTGCTCTGACGGTCGATCGGGGTGGTCTCTCGCCCAATCCTATTCAGGTACTCACCGAAGCAACCGTGCCTGGTGAGTCCCCCCGTCAAACCTGGCGACGCACCGTAGTGGCTGAAGTGACGAGTATCGGAATAACATGGAGCGAGGTGAAGCGCGAAGCTGAAGACCGGTCTCGATGGAGGACTACTGTGGAAGCTCTCTGCCCCAGCTATGGGTCATAGGATCTTAAGTGACATCCACCAACCCACAATGGGCCTGCTCGGTAGATTACGGCCCATTCTCTCTCAGAGAGGAAGCCTGTGTCCCAACAGTGGGAATATTAAAAGGCTGATGATGAATATGAATAATTAAAATAAATCAGTTAGACCACGGGTCTTCGGTAGGGGCAGTTGAAGACCTGCAGTCCAACTAGTTGACATTATAGTTGGACCACGACCCCTAAACGGTTGTAAACCAGTACCTAACCCCATCGAATGACACCATGATTGATCTTCGGTTAGTGTAGCTTTGAATGAATGTCACAGGAAATATTTTAAGGTCAGATTTTCGTCATTCATTACTTGATCATGTTGATGTGTGTCATGTGTGTGTTGTCTTGATCTTGACTAATCGCTGTCTCACAGCGGCAGTTTGATATTATTGTAGGTGATTAACACAATGAGTAACAAATAAAACAACTAATATTCTCTTATATCGAGTGTATTTCTGGATAAATCGGTTACAAAATACTTATCCAACGCCCGCCATGTATCGAGCCGAAGCTCAAGCTTACATCCGTTAGCAAGATGAATCTCAAACGAAACTAGGTGACCGTATAAAATCGTACATTCTTTATATTACAATCTAAATAGTATAAAAGCCGACCGGCGTTCGCTTACCAGTGTTTACAATTTATTAAAAAAAGATCGACGCGTACGCTGCATTAAAATTTAGTTTGAGCTTAACTTACTCTTTAGTTATTTTATAGGAAAAAATATATATAATAATTAGTATAATTTAAATTATTACATAAAGATTCCTTAATGGCTTTGATAGACGCTGTCGCGGAGCAGCCGTGGGTTTACAGTTGTTCGACTGCGGGCCGCTCCAGTTTAGAATCGACTGCAAAAGCTTAAGGATTGAAACGTTATATAAAAAAAACCCATGCGAAACAGTGGGTGGCACCGCGGGCCGCCTGACAATACTGACTAAGACCACAGAGTAGGAGCTTCATGCAGTAGGGCAACGGTCAACGTTGGTCTACTGCATGTAGTTGTATTGTGGCGGTTTGAAGGTTGTTTTCTGGGGCGGTCGCGATGCGCCGCACGTCGGTCGATAAATGCTGACTTATTGGCGGTCGGTGGCGCGCAGCTTCTCTTCAACAGCCTCCTGCGAGGCCTCCGAGAGGTCGGTCGCTTGGATGTACTTCTGTACGCCGACCAGAGACTTCTTCAGTGCGTCGAACGAGCTGCGGACAAAGGAACGGAGTATTAAAACACTGTCATCAATCAATGGTTCACAAGCACCTGTACCTTCCACTACTGGAACGAGGCCAAAGACAGAGCTATTCAGGTGACCACATTTTGTTAGGACAAAATTTGAGTCAAATTGATACATAAATAAGATCAATAATTAAAACATCTCAAGTAGAACATTAGCTGAGCTTTTTTACTTCTTAACCTATACCTAGGCTTACAACAGTACCGATAACATGCTTAACAATTTCTAGTTGCATCATTGCGTCGAATCGAGACATGACACGCCTTTGTTTTTGCATAGCTATGTCTTGTTTAGGCGTGACAATAATGTGAAGTAAGATTTTATCGCGTACGCATATTCGTTTAATTCGTAGATTAATTAGCTAGGCAAACCGAGTGGGAATTGTAGGCAGTATATTTTTTACTACAAATTGCCTCTCGATTCAGAAAAACTTTGTAGGATAGCTCATGCCATAGTCAAGATTTTAAATTAGTCATCAAGGTGGTAGCTGTGTGGACTACCAGAGTACGCCGGACGTAAATTTGAGATTCCATCATCCTTGGAAGCTATTCTGATTCACACACACACACATAATATGAAATATGAGAAACTGTATAATTTATCTAGCTACCTATCTAATCTGAATTAATTTTATAAACAGGTATAAAAGTTTGATTGTACTGGGACAACTTGCGACCCACGGATGCCCCTCAAGTTAAAGGGGAAAAGTCCGTGATGACCTGTTGTACTGTATGGATCAGAATGTTGAGCTGTGAAAAAGATGGAGAAAAGAGATTTGCACGGGACGGCCAAAGAAAAGATGGATGGACTGTGTGAGGAGTGATGTGAAAGAAAAGGGAGTCAGTGATGGTGGTGACAGGACGGTATGGAAGAAGAAAACGTGTTGCGCCGACCCCAAGTAACATGGGACAAGAACAGGAAGATGATGAATTGTTTGATTGTAGAAAGTTTATGTCTTGGAAAAATGCACATTCGCTATAGGATAGACCGCGGGAACGAAACGCGGGAAAAAACCGGACAAACTAGTGGAAAATTTATAACATTATCAACAACGAATCTTATCACACTAATATTATATTATAAATGCAAAAGTTTGGATGTGTGTATGTTTGTTTGGTACTCAATCACGCCAGAACGGCTAAACGGATCTGGATGAAATTTGGCACAGAGATAGATTATAGTCAGGGATAGCCTATAGGATACTTTTTATCTCGGGAATATTTTCCCTTGGGATAATTTTCGACTTTCACGCCGGCGAAGCAAAAGAAAAATGACAAAGAAAATCAAAAATTCCAAGCTACAGCATGACTTTCGTTTCAAGGCTACGTCATCACATACAAATAGCATTTCCAACGATTAGTGTATCGTGTCGATAAGGATATCACGGTTCTTAGTAAACATGATTCGATTGTATGCGTCACCGCAAATGATTTGAGTGTAGGGCGCGGTCGTTTGCGGATACATTGTTCAGCTTGTAATGACGAAAAAGTAATTGTTAAGTCTACAGCTCTACAATTGTAATAACAGTATTACAGTAAGGAATAAAATTGAAGATACGAATCACGACAGTATTTTCATTCCTACAACAAGACCCCAACGAACAACCAAATACAGTCCACTACAGGAGGCATGCGGTCGCAGACATCAGACTGAATATCCTAAGTAATAATTTGAGGTTTGGCTGTCGTCTATTTTCTCCTAAATTATTGGACCAATTTAAAAGATATTCCATAATCTGAAAACAAAGTTATATACTGTGCCCCTATGTTTTCCTGTGATGCGCTTTATCTTTGTCAATTTTTATTTATTTGATAAAGCAAAAAATAAGGGTCCAATATTATTTGATAACTAGCTGTGCCCGCGGCTTCGCTCCCGTCATCTGCCTGCCAACCCTACCATACTTACCAGCCTGCCTGCCTACTCCACATACTCAACAATATACATATACTACATACCAATTTTTTTTTCTAGCGTCATTCTTTCGCGTTAAATCTTAACACCGCGATTCAGAAAATGACCTTAAATGCACAACGCCATCTATCGAATAGCGAGTTCAACTGTCCAAGTAACTGAATTGCGTGAGCTGTGATAATTTTACTTCTTGAACACTTTAAATTCATCTAACTTTTGATAGAGTGAACCGATTGCGATGAAACAAAAACTAAGTAATTCTTCAAGATACGCACAATTTTTATGTATAAAAGTTATCTACATTGGTTTCGTACATTTCACGTGATGCGTGCACAAATAAACAGACAAACAGACAAAAATTCCAAAAATGCTAGAAATGGGTTCTGTTGGTTATCCTTTAACACCCTGGCTATTTTCTTTGGATTTTTTTTCGATGTAGAAAAAATATTTTTCTACAGATTTATTATATGTATTGATCTCACTGACGGATATAATTATAATTATTCTACCCAGGAAACATCCCTTTTGCACACAAACACTTTTCTTGGATTGGTTTATTGCAATGATGTTGCTATAATAAAGGATGGGACTCAGAAAACAGCAGAGAGAAGTGCAAAGAACGAAGAGAGGCCTTTCAGCAGTGGGATATAAAAATACAATGGAAATGTGCACATTTTTTTATTAAATTCCAAAGATAATCGGATATCAAGCATTATCTCGGAAGTTTTATTACCAGTTCTCATTATTACTATAACATTGTACATTTATCAAAAGATCATTATGATTTTCAAGATAACGTAAACAAAGAGATTTTTATCAAAACTAGCTGGAATATGTAAAAACAAATGAATTTATTGATAGCAAACTCTCTCGCATTCTTATGCGGTAAGCAATGAAAACCATGCGGAATTTTCCTCTGCTCAAAAATATAAATCTTCTCCCTTTCAAAGATGACTGTTCTTTACATTCATAGACCTCGCAAATAGCTGTCTCGCTAATGGACCGCGTGACCCACAGAGTAATTGCGTAAGTGATTCGGCAAGGCGAAGAATTTGTTCCCATCAATCGATCAATCACATAGACGGCAATCCACAACGCGTCATTCATCTCGCACGTGATTGGTCGTTTGATGAGATCAAATCCTTCGCCTTGCCGAATTCACTTACGCAATTGGGCTGCAGGTGATCAGCGTCGTCACGGTTGGCGCAGTGGCTTTTGCCCTGCGTGTTCAATTACACGGAATGAATTTTTGTATGGCCTAAAGATAGTTGTTCCGGGTTTGTGTATGTGAGTTTAAATATGTGAGATTTCCTTGTATGATGTTTTTTTAAAGTAGAGAAAATTATGACGGCAGTTCAAATTTTATCCTTTCTGCCTAATTTTCCACAAATAATTAATGACAACTACCGTCATGCTAGCTAATAAACATTATTTCCGCTCAAAAACGCGTTGTTAACTTTAGCTATATATAACTTCGTGTTTTTGGCAGCTGTAAGCAAGGACTCACAATTTATTATCACAAGATTACGTCTGGAACGACTAGAGAGCGCTATTTAGATATAAATGTATTATCTATAGTACAATTCTGTCACAGTAGAGATATTATGTGCATTTCAGAGTACAAATAACGCGTGGAGTATGTCATTATTGCTTTGGGGTGATGACATATCTGTATTGACACGTGTGAACACCCACAGTAGAAGAAACAGAAGGACGTTCTAGCTTTTAGAATAGTATTTTCTGAGTAAAAGCTTGAGCAAATTGAAGTAACAAGTGTGTAGGATTTGTTGATCGCAGTTTGTTATAAGCCGACACGCTAATCCTTTCACGGTCTTACAACGCCTACAGGTGTACAAAATATGACTTCCGCATGGAGGCATACTTGACTACAGATAACATTCAGTATGATAGCTACACCCTGAGCAGTCATACATTTAAGTTTTAATCATGCCCAAGATTGTTATTTCCACCAGTAATTATATTTTTTCTGACAAGTTCATCAAGGCTTCACTATCACTAAAATCACTACAGTAGTCCAGCTGGACATACATACTGTGGGATTTGAGTTTTGACTCGATTTTTGGCTATACAAATGCAGCATATTTTACTTGGCTGACTCAAAAGGATCGTAATGTATTTCTTTATTTCTGCTGCCAGCCTTTATTTATTTAGACATCATGCACAAAGGTTGGCGGAGTTAATGTCTTAGACAATCTCTACCCGTCAACCAAGGGTGGTGAAGAAAATTGTTTAACCATAAAGAAACTAGCTATTTTTTATATTTGATCCAGAGACTGCAGAGATTGTGTGCCTGTATTTCGACCAGTTCTTATCATATGGTGAGGATATTTACCTGGAGTACAACATCTTCTTCTTGACCTTAGCGGTGTCGGGGCACCATGACATGAGGAAGAGCTTCTGTTTCTTGCTAGCCTCCGACGTGCCCTGGCACTGGTGCGTGTACTCGAAGTCGAACAGGCCATATCTGGAACATTACACAACAAGATTGAGTAAACTAATTTCAAGTCGATGGTGTATATGCAGCTATGACAGAGACTGATGAAGTCGCTCCATAAGGTTTCCTTTATTGTCTAGGTACGCCGGTAGAAAACGCCATAGGAGTACATACACGGGACTTATAGGTGAGATCCTTCAGACAGACCAGATGCGTAGTATTCATAAAAGGTGTGCATATGTCAATAGTCAAACAAGTTTGCTGCAACAGGGATGTTTCCTAGGTTGACAAATTATAATTCTATTTACTCCGTCAGTGAGATTATCAAATAATATTGGACCCGTATGTTTTGCTTTACCAAATCAATAAAAAATTACAAAGATAAAGCGCTTCAAAGTTTAGGAGTGGGGGCTTGTGATGTCACTATGTCAGTATAAAGTGTAGCACACCGTGACGTCACATGATATTTCAACACATCGGAAAAGAAAAAACCGGCCAAGTGCTAGTCGGACTCGCAAACGAAGGGTTCCGTACCATTATCGCAAAAAAACGGCAAAAAATCACGTTGTATTGTTGTATGGGAGCCCCACTTAAATATTAACTTTATTCTATTTTAGTATTTTTTTGTTATAGCAGCAACAGAAATTACATTGACATTATCTGTGAAAATTGAAATAACTGCCTAGCTATCACGGTTCATGAGATACAGCCTGGTGACAGACAGACAGACCGCGGAGTCTTAGTAATAGGGTCCCGTTTTTCCCTTTGGGTACGGCACCCTAAAAATACGTGTCCAATATTTTTAGGGTTATCTAACTGACGGACTAAATACATGTTTTTGTCAACTACCCACCCTATTACGTTATTAGGAGTATCTTTAGAAATGCTGTCTTATGAGGTAAACAGGTAGACGTAACATTATGTATTTGTTGCAGGTGACGAGATCTCGATGTGGAATAACGCCAGGTTTAAAAAAAAACCTCGATAGATATTTTGAGCTTGTGAATGGATGTGTAAAAGTGCAAGTCATGCATCACTTTTACATATTTTCATCTGTTTATTTCGACTTGCTAGCTTCGTATAAGAACTTGTTATCAAAGATCTATTTCAATAAAGTGAAAATGGACTGCCTTGATAGTTGAAATACTTAAAATCGTACCATAGCAAGACAATGACCTATTCTACTTTTGGTTTCAAACTTCCTGTGGAAAATCCCTACAATAGACGGGATTTTCTCCCTCCATTTAATACGGCAGCCATTTTAATTATAAACACATTCTATTCGCAAACTTTCTTCAGCTGGGTCTGCCATTATTATGGCCGGATCATTTTAGCCAAGACGTCCACTACTGAACATAGGCGTTCCTCAAGTGTCGCCACATTGACCGGTCCTGTGCGTCTCGTATCCAGCGGATCCCCGCAACCCTCACCAGGTCATCGTTCTATCTAGTGAGAGGCCTTCCGACGCTGCGTCTGCCAGCAGGCGTTCGCCAATCCAAAACTTTTCGGTCCCATCGACAATCTGTACTACGAACAATGTGTCCTGCACCGCCGTGAATTAGTTTTAACTGAATAGAAGAGTATGTTACCTGCACTCTCCAGTGCCGCCCTTCTGCAAATCCTCAAGGAACTGATCGTACTCGGCGTTGCGCTCGCCGACGGTCTCCACGTCGATCTGTTTCTCGTCGCGGATGTAGAACACCACGTAGCGGTGCTTCTTATCCTTCTTTATTTCCTCGTACGTCGTTTTACAAGCGTCCGATACTGTTACTCCTGACGCCTGGAAACAAGATGGCGGGTAAGTATTTTAAAATGGCGGCATATACAAAATGGCGACGATAAAGATGGAGGAATGTCTTCTACGGGAAGAATCAGCCCCAACATCAGAGTACAGACGTGTGAGAAAGAAAAGGGGGGGGATTTCCTTAGCAGTGGGATATTGTGCTAGTTAGATTGGAATTGTACAAAAAGTATTGGCAAATAAGCACGTTAATATGGCTAGACTGTGGTGGGTAAAGCACATGCATGTTTCCCACCTTGGAGAAAAAGTTAATATGAAGACATGTGCTTTTCGACACGCATGCCCTTGACAACGAGACGAGGTTTTTCTCCTAGTTATTTATTTTTATGAATATTTTCTAAAAAGAGTTATAGTAAATAAATAAATAGTAACTCCTTGTAAGAACCCACCTGGACAAGAATTTACAGCATGTTTTTTTTATACCACCAAAGCCATAATTTTAACAAAAGCAATAATTTCTTAACACTAAAGACACAAATATTTCGAGTCGTAAATTACGAATCGCAGAATGTGACAGAAGGGGCATTTTCATAAATAAGACTGATGTTTAGGGACCATTGCCAATCGATAAACGTCAGTGTAGTATGGCAATTTTCAAACCGAAAATTACTTCTTATTGATGTGACTGAATCCCACCCGTACGCAAAATACGCGCTTGGTCGTGGAGTTGCGGAAACAGCCCGTCGAAACTAAACTTAACTAACTACTTCTTATTTAAAGCCAAGAACTCTAGTCTTTGTATAAAATAGACGCCATTGATAACCGTGAATTTGTGAAATACCTTACACGAGAAATATATCAAAGAGAAATTCTTATACATCGTTAAGTATCTAATGAAATATTTGAAGAGCTTGCGGGTGGGTCGAGCGTTCCCTATTGCAGAAGAATCCTTTAATATCGACACCCCTGCGTTCTTTCCGCATGTAATTAAAATTCTTTACCTATGATCAAAGTTTACGCCTCAGAACCGAATACCCTTGCTCGTACCCAAACAAAACCTATTCCACCATGTAGGTAGTCAAATTCGAATTCGTTTTTGTCAAATATGAGTAAAGGAGTAACTTCTCTCGGATTGACAAAAACATGAGAATATTGTACCGCAATAGGCCACTCAGAAAGGCAATATCTACAATTTCATGCTATATACGGTAAGTCTTGGTGGAACCGTTAACACGAGATTGGTGTTTTGTAACAGCAGATCATGAAGAAGATGTCGGGAGCAATGCACATGAGCGACAACAAGGAATAAGGTAACAAAGAATTTATCCGTACTCAAACAATCCCTAATTACGGTACTGACAGTTTACAGATTGTTGATTTATCCTATTAGGGCCTCTTTTCAATTTGACGACACCAAACGGCTAAATTGAAAGAACCCTTTAATCATCTGTAAAACCTAGACTTAAAGTTTGAAGAGGTCAAACGGCAGTCCCACAGAAGCGAAACGATGCATGAATGTGCTAGTTACAGATGAATACACAATCATTTACAACTAGGGCGTTCCCTGGGCTCCTGCCAGAGGAACGGCGAGATCAAGAAGATGTCTCGATGTTTAGAGTGTGGTGTGGACGCTAGGCTAATTCGTTTACAAGTTATAAGTGTTGGAGAGAAGGAATAAATGTTTCTTTGGGTCATTTCAGAGAAATGTTTTGTCTTTAGTGCGAGGTTATCGGGCTGACCTTATATTTTATTATAGTGTTGATTTGTTTGTTTACATTTGCTGATTAATGTAATGATATTTTCCATAATTCAATTAAAAAATTGCAAAATGAAATTATTTTGCAGAAAAACGACATCGTTGCATTCTTGTAAACAGCAAGCAGAGATAGCAATGCGAACGCGTTGGATTCAACAGTCTACCAAATAAGCAAACACTATTTTTTTTTTTCTTTTATTATCAATAGGCTTGCGCTTGATCACTATCTCACCTGATGGTAAGCGACGATGTGGTCGACGGTGAAGCACGCTTGCCTAGAGAAAACCCATTCACTCTTGACTTAAAGACCCCTAGATTGTAGCTATCGGGAAAAACAGACTCCGGCAGGGAATTCCACTCCTTAGATGTACGCATAATAAAAGTGACCCCAAAACGTTTTGTGCGTATGGGTGGGATGTCCACCATGTACCGATAACGCATCGCATTACGTCTGGTACTCCGATGATGGGATGGATCTTTGTCAAAAACTGTGTCCTGTGTGAAATGAAGTAAGCTACATCCTAAATTGCAGAAAAATTGAACATCACCACAACAAACTTAATTATAACCAAGCGGTTAGTTACAACATCTATTTCCGAAACCCCGAATAAATATAACAAAATGTCCATTAAAAATTCAAGAGGCAAAAGCAACATTTCCTGTGGACCTAAGTCCCGCTTGAACGGAACTAGTCAATAGGAATGGGCAATGGGTGCCTATTGTCTCAACAGGCGGCCAGCCAACGATATTTAAATAGACTCGCGTAGATACGTCAGGCGTCATTTAGATGTTGTGGAAGAGACATGATTTCTAGTGCGGTTGTAAGATTTGTGAAGAGATTAGCTTTATTTTTGTTTCGTAGTAAATTAACAGAACATTTTATTAATAAGATTTTTAATCTAAGAATGAACCGTTTTTTCTATTTAATGAACCAGAAATTAGACAGTGAACCCAACGATGCGTAAAACTAGGAACTATCTATAAAACACAAATACATTATAAACTTGAGCTTATTTCCTATGGGGGAACTAACTAAAACACTATTTTTTTCAGTAATAATTTAATTAATAATAATAATTAAACCTTTATTGCCTTAATCTTTAGTAATTGATCGTTACCGAGGTCTTGATTGTATCAATGAACTTGAGAGTATTTTCAGACGCATTAATCAGCAGAAAGTCAAAAAGAAAACTTATGTTCTTTTGTAAAATGTTCAATAAATTTTCAGAGTACCTTCTTAAAATTTTGCCAGAAACTCGGGACACAGCAAAATAAATTATGTAAGTATGTGGGTAGTCTTAATAATCTGCGTTATATACGGAGGCAGCTGTTGTCGCATTTCATTCAGTTCTATTTCAATTAAACACAAGGCTGATGCAGTTAGTTCTAAACTTTAGGTTGCATTGTAGTATTTATTATTCGAAATAAATGTCAAAATGTGTGACATCTATAACAAATACGACGAAATCACAAAGCAGTGAGTAGAACAATAATAATTAGGTAAACGAACCAATGAGAAATCGGTTCATTCCACATTTGAAATTTCAAAATAATAAATAAAAAGAATCCTTGTCAATTTTACGGCTCGTTTTATCAGACGATCGTTTCGAGAAAATTGCTATTCATTTGTAAAGATCTGCCGACGCAAACAATTTTCATATGTATCATCATACGTATTTAATTTATTACTCGTATCTTCTTGTAAATTTAATAATCAAAGTGCAAAGCCGATATACCTTCATCTTCACAAGAAAGAAAGAAAATAACAAAACCTCGTTCAAAACTGAACGAAAGAATCCCAGACGCCTTTCACGATTTGGGAACTACCCACTTTTAAAACAAAATCGTTTCGCTTGTCATCTCGTGACTCACCGGGAATGTTATCACCGTCTATCTGAGTTCGGGTTCGAAGCACAAATGTAATGTTTCCATACATTTAAAATGGGTATAATTGTTATAACCATTTGTTTTGTTTGTACAGGTGGTTCTCGGTTCAATGAGTAACGTTTATGCGGGATCAAGTGGGCTTGGTCTAGAGTTGTTTAGTCAACAATACTGTGTAATGTTAGACTTGTCTGTTCTATGCCTTGACCTAGTCAGAGATAGACCTTGTGGTCGTTCGCTCCGGCTGGATATCGTACGTAATAAATACTGGTAGTGGGACTTTGATTACATTTGTAAAACATGAGATAAATTCTGACTATTTTGGTCGCACTTAAAGAATTTTGGACGTAGCAGTGACTCACTTACACTGTCATCTAAGTGCAAATTATTACAATGGTTTTAGCAACTGATATATTTGAAAGATAACTGGCATTCCAGAAAGGCAAAAGACGGTTTATATTATAAAACTTTTTTAAGTTCATCAACATAGTAACAGTTTAAAAAAAAATCTTCAAACGAACCATTCAACACTTAAAAAAAACCGTAACACTGCTAGAGGGATCTAAAAGCGACAATCCCCCGCGTGGTACGTTAAAAATAGCCCTAGTCCACACCCGCCGAAGACATTGGCCGTAGCACGATCTAATAATACTTCGGTGCATGAACCAAGACACGTGCGTTCTCTAATCCTCTGGGGATGAGCACATGTTAAAGTGTAACTTTGGCTTTGGAAATTTTGAATTTTGGAAGGTAAAAGTGATCCCTATTAGAAAATTCGAGGGAAAATTTAAGGTGACTTTTTCAGTTCGTTGAGATTTCAGGGGCTTTTCAAATAACTCATTTTAATGTGCTTTGGGCTTTTGGTGCAGTTGTGAAACCTCGTATCTAGGTACTTCGTTATTATACCAGAAGTCGGTTTTTGGAAACAGCATCAGTGAAGCTATTAATTGAAGAACGCGAACTGTGAGCGAGCTATAGTCCGCCCATTCTTTACTGACGACTACAATGAATCTATTTATAACGCAGTATAAAAGCGAATCTATTTCTATTTCAGTGTCTAATATCTGAATGATGTCATTGTTATTGCATTTCTTAATTTATAGCGTGTGTAAACATCAGTACATTTGAATATTTTCATTGTAATGATCGTGAACGTCAGCCGCCTTTTCATCGTAAATCTCGAGAAATGTTTCGCAGGGTTAGCTAAATCATTGGCAAACGGATCGGTGATATCATAGTTTGATTTTGTTCCCACGTAGGATACTGTTGCAATTGCACCTCATAAATTTTCGGTGAATATACGTTTTTGCTCGAGCAGACGAAAAAGACGTTTTGATAATGCCCATAGAAAATATAGCTTTTTAACTGCCGAAATGGAACGTGTCTCTTCGCTCGACGTTTCCAAACCATTTCACTGGGTAATTGATATTTTCTTCAGACGAGCTAAGGGCGTTAGGATGAACAAAGCGTTTCTAATTTAGTAATGCTGTTTGAATGTCAAAAGGTCCATAACTTTAACCACCTTGTCCTTTGCGATATGGGTTATTTTCATCTTTGTTTCGCCTTCGTCGCACAGCAAAATTTTAAGGTCACACTCTAGTAAGAATTGCACCGTGTTTCTATCCAGTAGGGTTATACATTCGTTACTCAAAGTAAAACCACTAAACTACGAGCTAAGCCAGTAAATCATGTTTCATCTAGATTCGTATCTTCCCATTCTGTTTAAGCTCTACCCACATAAAACATCATTTTAATGTAGGTATTCACAGCACGTTTAGTTAATCACCATATACTTGCATTATTTCTGCCTGAGTGGTTGCATTTCCCAGACTGCACCATTTTGCCCGCATTAGGAGAGATTATCGTCATGCAATCCTAAGGTACTGCACTACGGGTGCTGATCGATTGCCGGTGGTTTAGTACTGCAATTCAGAATTCCCGGCAAGCTACTGAATTATTTATTAGCTCCTATTCGGTTTATACGGCCTTTGAAGAGCCTTGAATTTGTCAGGTCAGTTCCTTGAAAATGCTTCTGTATTTTATGTGAAGTAGACGAATTGAAAACCTTGGAAATAGCGGCATCGATTCACTGAAGGCAATATAATATAGCTTTCAGATCTGCTCTCAAGAACGCAATCTTGATAGAATTATTCATACGTCTCGACTTGAAAAGATGAGGTGAAGATTTTACTTCAGAAAATCTTTCTTATACATTTCAAACTGTTAGAAAATCTCGACTTTGGTGTGCAGCATGTGGAAAATAACGTTAGTTTTAATCGGAGAAACATCATGATTAATCAAAACTGTTTTCAATTAACGCCAATTTTCTGCAACTTAAATTAGAAATTGCCGTTCGAGAGAATTTTGTCCTAGTTACAACAAAATTCTGAGACATTCCACTCTCTCACAGAATTAAAAAATATAAGATAACGCTACAAATGCTCGTATATCTGTTCATGTCATGTTTCACACATGAATCAGCTTTATTGTTCATTACATTCATTTGCTCTGAAACCGAGCATTCCAGTTTTTCTAATATCACAGAAAACGCGGATAGAATTAATGTTTTTCAATGACACGAATATGTCTTTGCTACAAGTACTGAATAGGGATGAATCCTACCTATTTCACCATTCTACCTCTACAATAGAAAGAAAGAAGAAGTATTGTTTTTTTACATGCCCTTTCTCTTGACCGACTTTTACAAATAGTCCGGGGCGATTAGTATCTCAAATAGTCAATGCCTTTCCATTCGTTGGCATTTAGAATATTCTAGACTAGAATAAGAACCAACCGATTTTTCTTAAGCAATCTCAGTAGTGGGCGAATTCGGGCTGCAGATTATGATGATGAAAGGAAACTATGGCTTCGGCATAGCACGAGTTACTAGCATCAAATTATTTCCAGCAACAGAATTTGTTCTACACAATGTAGCGCGTATCATAGCAGTGACGCCAATCGGAACGCCGAAAAATGTATACTACCCACATTAGTTTACTGTCGTACGACCGACTCCGCTATTCCTGAACATTTGATTAATTTTATTTAGATCCAGCTTTTGCGGGGTTTTGGAGCAGCACACAAATATTCTGAAAATATACATCAGAAATGTTTTAGAATATCTTTCACTGTTACATAAGAATGGTGGGTTTTGATAAATTTTAACGATTTTAATGAACTTAACTCAAAAACTGCGCCTAACAATGCTCTAGCTCCATTTTCTCTGTAATCTTTAAGAAAAAAATACTCAAATATACTTCTGCGGCGTTCGTTCTAAGCAGTTGCCTGCAACACTCGAGATAACAACATCATCAAACCACTTTAGATAGGGCATTTAACTATCTAGCTTACATACCATGAATGTCGATTAACATAATTGTTACGTTTTATACAATTTCTGAGGGAGTTGGTTACAGTTAACTAGCCGAGTAGGTTAATTTAAATGAATGACTCATACTGACGAATGGAATGAAAAATATTCCGCTATTATACTACCGCTTTCCGCTATTGATAAGTAGGTATAATAATGAAGACATTTCATTTGAAAAGCTTAGCATTTTTCTCTCCTCTGCAATCAATATTGAGTGTAGGTCATTTCCCCGTGGGCCGCCTGCATTTAACTCGTCTTCGCTACTGCGATCAGGTTGAAGCTATGCATAAATTCTACCAAATGTAGAATTTTGGCGGTTTTAAGTAATATAATATGAATAAATATAACCGGATGATGACCATGATTATCTCATATTCTTTTAATAGTCAAAACATTAGGCATTTAATCAGGAAAATGATTCAGCCGACTCAATACTTATTATAATAATAATATATGAGGAAGAACAATATATTACTAGGAAAATGACAAAATAACGAAGATGGGAATAACACTGGACGAATTTAAAGCCAGTGGGTATAATGTACGTAGTAACATTGACTTTCAGAGCAAGAGATACCGTAAAATGAAATATAACGTCATTTTGCGATAAAAAAAAGTGATATGACGGACGTCGACCTACTAGTCGGGCGAACACAAAGCAGATTACTGCTCGGAATGCTTCAAATTGAAACGTAGCTAAGCCGTTGGATTTGCCATTTGGAAATGTATATAATTATAATTTGTATTGTTGAGTATTTCCTAGTAACAGGACTTGCGAGATCAGAAGAAATAACACTTTCCACGATCTCACGAGCGACAAAGTCTATGATTTCATAGATCTGACGATATTAGAGTATAAAGGAATGAAAAGAGATTACGTCAATTAAATAGTCTATACTGTATTCAATCTTGATTAACATTTACCACTGCAACAAAATGTCTTCGTCATAATACTATCCAAACTTTATTCTATTACTCATTTAATTTTGAAGAATCACAGTAACAATACAAGTCGTACATTTACTTTGGATGGATTTCCATACTGTCTCCTTTCAGTCTGCCTCAATACAGTATAATCACCGCAAAGTATCAACGCGGGCGGCATTGTCCTATAAATAAAAATAAAACTGCTGCGAAGGTCATCGACCTTAATGTCAGTCGGTTAACTACAAAAGTATGCGTCACTGGCTGACTCAGGTGACTTGCGAATGTACTGATGAGTAAGTTACAGTTGACTGGACCAGGTACGCCATTTTCTTTACGTATTTCATTAGAAATGTGACGTTTGTTAGGACTTGAGATGTCACGGTTTTGTGGGTAGTAGGTGAAGGAAATCTGTCAGCTTATCAGCTGTTTATGCTTTGGGATAGCGACGTATATCGGTTTGTCTGATAGGTATGGTCAATTCTCTGACCAGACGGGCGTCTATTAAGCCATTAGGTGAAGATGTTGATGAATAGATCATCAATTCGATTCTCACAATGACATTTATCAGATTTTGGCTTCAGCGATAGCAATCAATGGCTTCGGGTAGGTAATAGTGGTTGGGATCTTTGATATAATATGCAGCTTTCTCATGTGCTTTCATGTCTACTTACCCAACTACAGATGTAAACCCATCGTTAGATAAAGACAGATCATTCTAGTTGCAAACACTAGAAGCTGAAATGACACGTAAACGCAAAGACTAACTCAACAAATTCCTCCATTTTATTTTTACGATCAAGCGAGATGTGTCGTTGTAACGCCAGTTTTCGCCCTCTGAGAATCCCCCTCACGCTTATTAGCACTCAAAAGGGGAGTTTCGACAGGGGACGAGGTTGTCGAGCTTAGCGATTCATTTCGCCTGCTACCATTGTCCGTTACGGGTTGATTGTCATCTGTGTCTTTTATAAAGAAGTAATTTTTGCCCGCAGCTCCGCTACAAGGGAACACAATGTGTTAAAATCTACCCAGACGCAGAGTACACGCCTATCTATAAAAGCTTTTGGTCACCACCTGGGCGCGCAAGCTCCAAATGAGAAAATAATGATATTCAATGTCTAATTGAAATTCAAATGATCTTTGTGACAAGTATGATTTAAAACCCGTTTGATGAAACTAATCTCGCCTTCTTTCTTTATTGTGCTGTCGATTTTGTTGACTTAAAGCTAGTCATGGTAGATTCATTAGTGTCAGACTTCTTAGTGAAGTCTAAGTAGACAGCACTTAGATTTTGAAACCGATCAATGATTTATGGCATGTTTTTATTTGATAAAACTTTTAGGGGAAGAATAGGTTTCGGGGTTGGGATTTTAAGTTTTGGGTGTGTTCATTTGATCAGAATTATTTTATTTTACATGTACACAAAACATTTTTTTTTTAATGGTAAAATGTTTATCGCAATCTAAAACGGACGATGACTCAAATGGCAAATTACATCGAATTACATCCTTGTTTCGATAGAGCGATAAATTACCGATAAGGGAACGATATTATCGTAACTAATTGATTTTACATAATGGTATTATATTAACCTTAGTACTCAATTGAGCACCCGTTTTGTTCGACCTAGCGAGATTAAACCAGACTGAAGTCAGACACTGAAACTCCTTGAACTCTGAGGATTATTTATGGATCAATAGCTGTTTTGCTTTTTGGATAAGAACATTTGAAAAGGATCCAAAGCGTAAACAATATGAATATGCAAAATTACTTATGCTATCGGCTTGGTGGATAGTGTGAGAAAAATTCGTATCAATCGCATCTTTCAAATGATATTGCCATTACCTACTTGCATATTTTCACATGGGGATGACGGCATTTCTGCAAATATTGAAAACGAACATAGAAAATTCGTCATAACAAAATTCCTTGTGAACACCATTGAAAATAGACTGAATTGGGATCCATTAGACGGACTCGCCTTCTGGCCATATTCGCCGAACCTCGCTTCTATTGTGCTGTCCTGTCTGTCTAGTCAGAGTGTGATCTACGTAGGCAGACAGAGAATCTTAGGTCTGGCTGCGGTTAAATCAAAGGTCTAGCTGCCATAGCCGTTAGAATTGACCGCGGGTAAGTGCGAGCGACAGTATCATATCTAGTGCAACTGTCTATTATGGCATTCAAGCCATCGACAATAAAGAACAGATCAGATACATCAGTCATACAGGCAATAAATTGAATACTATACCACAGAGAAAGTCTAGACTTCAAACATGGCCTAAACATTTCAGTATGACTCACAAGAAGTAAAGTGACTCACGGCACGAGTTTTTATACGCTACTGACCTTATATGGTTAGAGAAACTTCATTTGTCAATGGCGTTAAAAGGTTTACTTAGAGGTCTTTCTATAAATGGTTAAAAGGTATTAATATGATCATGTTTTTGTTTGTTTAGTTACGCATCACGATGCATTTAGACTAACATTTGTAATCTTGCATATTGCTACGATTTTGCATCTAGGTCATATGAGTTTTAGGTAGCTCAGTGTTGCGAATTCAGCCTTGATTGTCAAGGAAAGGACAGTGAAAGAAGAAAGACAATGCATGCGACTACTGCACTATGCGGGATGCACGGAGAACACGTTCCTTGAGCTGGCAGAGTTTCTATGGCTATAATTTACATAAAATCTGTTTGGTTGCCTTCAACTAAAGCTCTAACAAGGCTCTATCCGTAATTGAATTTCATGTGAACATTGAGTTGTCCACTGCTTCAGACAGCCGTTTACCAGATTACGATCAACGATACCAGCCCTCATGCTTAAGCATCATTATGTGGTTTAAAATCGGTATGATTCTGTCTTAGTCAATAAAGTTCTGATTCAAGATTCGGCAGAATATGTGACACATCGATGACACGATTCGTACATCCTGCCGAATTCTATGTAAATTGGAGCAGAAATTCAGATAGTTTTATGTGGCTAGAAGTTTGTGCCCGTGTATTTGCAAGACGGAAGTATCAGTCATTACAAATGAATCATTATTTGTCCTTACTTAGTATTCATCTCACTACTTATTAGTTAGTAATCAATGACTTAGATTTTAGGGTTCCGTACCCAAAGGGTAAAAACGGGACCCTATTACTAAGACTCCGCGATCCGTCTTTCTGTCTGTCCGCCTGTCACCAGGCTGTATCTCATGAACCGTGATAGCTAGACAGTTGAAATTTTCACAGATGATGTATTTCTGTTGCCGCTATGACAACAAATACTAAAAACAGAATAAAATAAATAATATTTAAGTGGGGCTCCTATACAACAAACGTAATTTTTTTGCCGTTTTTTGCAATAATGGTACGGAACCCTTTTTACGGAAGCCGGTTTTACAATTTAAAGTGGGCTTGCTCTTGAACAGTATATCACCTGCACTTGTAACCAAGTTGACAATATACAATCGATAACGCTAATAGAAAACGAATCAATGTATGGGAATGACACACCTGAACGTTAAGTCACGTGGTCAGACCATACAAATTGAAGGCGTTAACGATTGTAGAAAGAGATTCAATACGAAACGTTTGTCACTTGGCTAGGGGGGCTGATGGTAAGCGATGATGTGATCAAAGGTGAAGCATGCTTGGCTAGAAGTAACCTATTTACTCTTGACTTAAAGTCCCCTAGATTGTAGCTATCAGGAAGCACAGACACTGGCAGGGAATTCCACTTCTTAGCTGTACACATAATAATAGTATTCTCAAAACGTTTGGTGCGCATGGGTGGGACGTTTGGTCCACTGATGACTATAATGTCCTTTTAAAAGTGACTCGCACAATTCACTAGTAACTTTTATACTGGATTTAATGAAAAAGGGGCAGTTTGTGTATAAAACATACATAACATCATGCCTGTATACTCCCTGAAGGGTGAGGCAGATTTGCACACTCATATTTCACCAGTTATGTTAAAGTATCATGTAAAAGCGGGCGGGCCTGTTGCCTTCAACCGGGCACACATGCAGACCAGGCTGCTGTTGCGACATTTTAAATAGAAAACACTTAAATGGCAAATTATTTACCATAGTAATTGTAGAATAGAACCATTTTTAGGGTCCCATACCCTAAAAATGGGACGTTATTATTAAGATACCAGTGTCCGTCTATCACCAGGCTGTATCTCATGAACTGTGAAAGCTAGACAGTTGAAATTTTCACAGATGATGTATTTCTGTTGCTGCTATAAGAAATACTAAAAACAGAATAAAATAAATATTTAAGCGGGGCTCCTATACAACAAACGTATTTTCTTTGCCGTTTTTTGCGATAATGGTACGGAACCATTTGTGCATGAGTTCAGCACGCACTTAGTTGGTAATTTTTTCTGCTAGGACATTCTACTAGAAATTATTGAGAGCTCATAATACTTCCCTAAATATAATTCAACCTTTTTAACTTGCATGTCAGCCCTCAGACAGTGTCACACAAAAAACAGGGACAGCTGTGTAGTCTAAAACTATAAAATCAATGGCTGCATGTGGGACTTGTAAACAGTTGTGTCACAAACTGTCAAGTGTTAGAGAGAGATGGCAACAAGAGTCACCTCACTTCCCCTCTGAGGAAACAAGAGTGAAAGAGGGATTAACAAAACAGATGGGCTTAGAAAGTTAGTACAAATAACTTGGATGATTTCAAGCAAAATGATTGAGAGGCAATTTGACTTTATTGTTATGACATATTTTTATATTGGTTAGATCAATGTAATAGTTGAATTCAATATAAATGCTTCTGTCCACCAATAATGCTCATATTTTATAGGTAACAAACGCTACAGAAATATCAACTAAATATGACTACCATTGTAATACCACATTTATAGTTGCACTCATTGCGAGGGCTATGTCTAGGAGTTGACGAGACAGACTGAATTAAATCCAACTGGATGCCAAAGCAGTATTCTGTATCCTTTGCTATGATTAAAATAAAGGATGGATAGGTTCAGAGGAAGTTGTAAGCTTCTTCAGAGCCCTTTTGCCAATGATGTTGGGGTAGCCTATGAATCAAATTGGATTTAGCTGAACTCCTGTATTTTCCATGAAGGGACTAGCCTATCTAATTAGAAGGAGTATTTAGACAATTTCTTGGTTTGATTCTATTGGAAACTGTTATTTGATAGTTCCATATAGTGTATAGAAATTACAAATAATCTCTTCTTATTAGAATAAGGATAAATAGCAAGAATTCATAAGTCAGAATGTTATTCATGCCATTATTAAAGTTAATTAATTGGAATCTTATTTATTGCCTTCTCTGATAGGCTTGTTTTTAAATTCTCCGACTGGAAATACTGGTCAATAAACTATGATGAGTAAAATGTTGATAAGTAGAGGAGGCATTAGTCACAACTTCAAGTTTAATTAGAATCTGTAGCATTCCTATTACATTATTCATGATAGATGATTTTCATATTTTCAATTATTCATGCTACTGAATTAAGGACAGTTATAGGCATACACTGCTGCTAGTAGGAAGTTGTGGACAATTAAACTTTATCCTTAAGTTTTGTACTAAATATAGGGTATGTGAGACAATTTCTGGTGGTTTTCCTTGACAGAGCATCACATACATTTTGTTAAAGAGTTTTATCATTGTTCGTTTCAGCCAATAAGCTGTATTATTAGCAGGAAAACTACAATGATAAGAAAATTAATCCTATACAGTTCGATATCGGCAACTCGCGTTTGGCGTAATGCCATCTTGTAGGACCTTATTGATTAGCCGTAGAGACCAATTTTGCGCGTTGCAGGTACCTGTCAAAATATCTGATACAGCTAGATTTTCGTCAATAGATTCGAATAAGTAACGACCTTGACATTGCCGGGCCGATACCCCCGGCTCACTTATTAAATGACGTAGCACCGGCTGCGGTATTCAGACGCGCCTATTCGCCCCAAAATAGACACGAAAAGTATGTGACAAGCAGTACCGCGATCACTACGCCTTATATGGTCAAACGCAAGTGCGATTGCGCGACGATGCATTCCCTGGAAAGTTCGTTGCCCCCGGCACGCTACACACCACTGATAACTCATCTGACCACCACATCTGCCTCTACAGCCCCCTAATACCATACAACACCCCATACGGCACTCCTGACTCGTCAAAAAAGGCGTTGCAGGAATAACCTTTCAAACGTACGTGAAATCCAATACCGGCCCATCACGACGCAATGGTCACTCATCATATCGCCGGAGACCGACATCTCCGTGATCATAAACTCGAAAACACAACACGTGGCATCAAATCACTGAACGGTGACAACGAATTTTACGAAAAGGCGTGCAAACTCGGCGGTGGGATGTGCGAAATATGGCGGCACCGGTCACTGAAGAGCGATTTCCCGTGAAATTGCGACATTCCAATTCGTAATTTACCACTCTCGTAATGAAAAAACACAACACGGCTGCTATGCACTGTAATTTATTTTCTTCACTTACCATTTTTTGATGTTATACACGTAAAAATTTCACCACTAACTTCACCGACACCACGACAACGGCGACCGGAACGACACTGTTCGGAATGTTGGCCAACCCTTTTTTACGACACCCAATGAGCGCATGCGTCAAACTGATTGACAAAATCAATACAATGTCCTTTTATAACAATGACGAATTCGCACAAACCAGCACAATCAGAGTAATTTAAATTTACACTTTTATATTTTAAAAATTATTTTTAGGAACTGTATAGATTATAATAATAAAATCTAATTTGAAAGTGGCAGCAGCAAGGTGACAACTTTCAGAAAAGTACACTAGCAAGTCTAGCAACTCCGTTTAGCTACGCGATAAAACATACTGAGTGTGCTCGAATAAAAATGTTATTGATAAATAAAAGTCACTCCAATGTTGGTAAGATTAGATACCAGAATACATGACACTTTGCTGAGCCAAGGATAAAAATACTTTTCTACAATCAACTTTAAAAAGTGAGTCACTGATGACGACAGCGCGTCAGCCAATCAGAATTTAGTATTCAACAAATGCCCATATACGGACAGACGGAAACAGCCGCAAAATTGCAGATGACGTTTGAATTTGCGCGCGATTTAAGTTTTTACTTTACAATACCGAATTTTTCCAACAATACATTTGATGAGTTTACGTGAATTTATTTTTTGACCTTGACTTACCTGCTATCTCAATAACTCTGAACATGGTTGTAGTTTTGTTTTCCTTACCATTTATGGTAGTGACATTTCGCATGACTATGTTGAAAACATAATCATCATCGCTTTGATAATGATCTTTCGATTCATGTTACTCAGTTTTATCTACATCATGGAGAAAATTCTAACACAATGATAATGAATGATAGGGCATTCTCCGTACAACAAAAGATAAATAGATTCTGTTTTACAGAAGTACTTACTTTTAACTAGTATCTAGTATTTAGGGTTGCAATTCCTTATTTCATTTGGAAAACTACTGGGCTAAAGGGTAGCTGTAATATAAGGTTTACCTACTCAGTTTACTCACGGAATAGTAATTATTTCAATTCGGAAATTTCCAAGAAGCAAATAAGAGGCATGACAGATTTGTCGCTAAAATTGTATGAAAACTTTTACCAACCATTATTTTTGTGCCCACTTTAGCAGATTCGACCGTCCGCGTCGTCGACTTTTTTTGCAATTTTCAGCCAGTTTTGATAAAAATATAGTCATTTGCAGACATTTTCGCTAGCTCCATGGGAATGATGGGACATAATAATAACAAAATAAAAATTGTAAGTTGTAATAAAAAATATATTTAATATCTTAAATTATAAAAATAGCTACAGCACTTTTATAACGTAATATCGTTTTTTTTTCCTTAAAAATAACATATTTCATATGGTCAATAAAGGGAAATCTTTTCAACTAATAAAATATGAATAGTTAAGTAATTGTGGGGATTTTACTTTTTTATTTAGTTGCAAGGAAATTCACAGCTTGACAAATTGTTAATTAAAAATGAAGGCGTGTAGGTAGGTAGGTAATAGTAGTGTAGGGTGTAGGCATGGTAGGTATATACTACTACTACATGGTAGGTGTACTATAGTGATACCTACATATAATAATAATCTGGATAAAGTTGATTTATCTTTTTTTATTTCGTTATTGTTTTAACTTTTTATTTCACAATCGATTGCATATTTTGCAATTGAGTTAAAAAAATATTCCATAGCATTCGCCTCGCCTCTTAAAATTATAGGTAGGTAGTAACAATAATTATGTAGACGAAATAAGGATACATACACTTATCAATTCAGTGTTACAACTTAAAAAATGTTCATTTGATATTGAACCAGTTATTGATCATTTCCCCTTTAATTTAATTCCATCTCCTGCGTTATGCCACTCTATGCATATATACACCCAGTTTCTGAACTTAAAAATTGCAATTACGTATTTGTCAAACTGAAATTTAATGCATAAGTTCTCATGGAAAAAAATTACAAGTTCTCAACTTCGAATTCTCAATTCAAAAACCAGGGGATAGTCTCGAACAATACACAATTATGCACTTTATATCTATTGAAATGAATAAGTATTGTATCGAATATACATTTCGATTCCACCACGATTGGATACCACTGTCGAATAGCTTCCTTTAGCTAATCGATCGCATAAGCCTTGTTCAAAATTAATTCTCGATGACAATTAATGACTTTAGATACCTAACATTTTGCCAAGCTATATTTACAAAGGGTCTTATTTATAAAAAAAACCCTCAGAGCTGTTTAGCAACAGATTGCCAGACACTTTATTCAAATTTAATTTACTTTAGTCACGGGGTCTCGATGCTAAGAAAGAAAGCTTGGTAAATATAAATTTTCCTAGATGGCGTGTTACGTATCGACACAGATAATATAATACTAGCATACAGATGCCTCATCCCATACAAAGAAACCGTGCCGACTTAACTAGCGTTTTTCATCTGATTAATCTTGTTATATTTGTAAGTACATCAATCGCGTTCGATCCCGTTTCACTGCAATAGATGGTGTTAGTAGCGACTTGCAAGTAAAAGGGTTTACTAGGTTCGTGAATATTTTTTCTTTAAATACAGTGAAGGCACAGTGAAGGTTCGTTTTATAGTATTTTTTGCACGTTTTTACAGTTTTTTTAAACCAAAATGTGTTACAATGCAAATTTTAACAATCGAGTGGAATGCATCAGAAATTAAAAAATGCGCCATCTATTGGCATCAATTTTAAATGATCTGTTCAAATAATCTTTGAAATGTGAATTAAGAGCCCAATATTCCATAATTTTGCACTTAGGAGAGTTGATTAAACAAGAACATACAATTTTTATGTTCAATTCCAGAAAATGTTAATTTTACACACAATTCTATAGAATTGTGTGTACATGTCGCGCCATCTAGTGAGATTTATTTGAACCAAATTTTGTTTCTTAGCAATGAGACCCCGTGGCATCGATTTATGTGATAGTTTCCACCTAATAGTTACACACTAAGAATTCCCCATATACTTATGGTATCTCTTATACATAGTATACAAGTTGCTCATGGTCATTTGCCCGACATAACCAACTAGCCCCCTCTTCAAGAACGCCATAGCATAAGTGCTGTCACAGGCCTGTATGAGTAGAGCTACAGAATTTTCTAGATGTTGGCGGACCATCTTCGTTGGAGCGTTGCGTTCGAGGGACGTGCAGAGGTCGGCAACGGTGTACGCTGCTATACGGGAGACGTGCTTCTTGCGTTTGCTTATTGATTGGGTTAATCTAAAAAACAAGGAAATAAATGTGAGTTTTAGTTTGGTCGGTAAATTGCAATTAGAAAATAAGATTATTTATCATCAAGTAAGCCTTTTCCAAGCGTCACCACATATTAAACAATTATCCAAATCGAGGTTTTCAAAGTCGTCAAATTTATGACCAAAAATTCGAAGACGTGTGACATCCACCAACCCGCACTGGGCCCGCGTGGTGGATTAAGGCCCATTACCTCTCTCACAGAGAGGATGCCTGTGTCCCAGCAGTACGTAGGAACATTATAAGGCTGATGATGATGATGTATTTATGAAAAGTTCACAATTTCTTCATTAGAATTGCATATTTATATGATTTTGGGTCAAGCCGCACCCAATTAAGCAGGTACAGAGATAATCCAGATTACCAAAAAGTTAATAAAAAAAACATACTGTGCAGTCGGAGGATACAATGTTCGCGAGCTGGCTGACCAAAATGAGATGTATCCTCCGACTGCACAGCATGATTTTATTCTTGTTTACATCTTTTTAGTTCGCTTTTTTAAGCAGTCGGGTTTTTTGATTTTTTATTAACTTTTTTATTTATAATATTTAAGTTATTTTTTGTTTAGAATTTTGTACATTTAAATATATAAGTGTTATATATTTTTGAAATCACCTCTTAAAACCCTTTATTTTGATACCCCACACGATGGGAATGGAAGAAAAAATAATAATTGGGCCCCCACAATATGGCGCCCAAAATCCGCCATTTATATATTTTCCATTTTTAGGGTTCCGTACCCAAAGGGTAAAAACGGGACCCTATTACTAAGACTTCACGATCCGTCTGTCTGTCTGTCACCAGGCTGTATCTCATGAACCGTGATAGCTAGACAGTTGAAATTTTCACAGATGATGTATTTCTATTGCCACTATAACAACTTTAATTGAATAAAATAATATTTATGGGGGGCTCCCATACAACAAACGTGATTTTTTTGCCGTTTTTTGCTCAATATTAATAACGGCAACCGGTAGACGATTGAAATATCCACAGAATATTTAGTTGTATATTCACTTCAAAAAATAATAATTGTTAAATAAAAATAAAATAAATTAAAGGGGGGCTCCAATACAACGTGATTTTTTTTGCCGTTATTTGGGATAATGGTACGGAACCCTTCGTGCGCGAGTCCGATTCGCACTTGGCGAGTTTTTAATGTTCCCAGTGACACTCGACGAATCGATTGACGTAAGAACCATCAAAATCGGCAAACGCGTTCGGTCCCTAGAACGCCACATAGTAACAAACATACATACATATGACTAGGCTGATAAACACATTACCGTCCTTCGGCAGTCGGGTACAAAGGACACCTGAAACCTTGGTAACCTGAAACGAACCAGGCTATATCTAAAACTTTTCAAATCTAGTCTCGGTCTTCCTTCTGTCAGCAATACGCACTATCAAAATAGGTGTTCAATCGCAAATTCATAATGTCTGTTTACACAAATTTGTATGCAAAATAACTTACTTCTCAATAGAATGCGCAATTTCAGCCAGTTTCTCTTCTATACTCCTTTCGACTTGCACGTGCGTTGTGGCTCGTTCACATAGTGCTGATATCAGAGCCCTATAACACTGCATGTAGCAGGGCCATCTGAAATTGAGACAGGTGAAATTTGGAATTTGGTTGGATTGATTTAAGCTAATTTTAACCCTCATTTTCTGCGTTTGCGTTGCAGCGGCACAAAAAAGGCTACACTAGACAGATAGACGTTTTTGAACTGAATGGCATGTAAGTCTAGTCAAATAGTTAGTAGTAGTTAATAACATAAGCGAGGCTTCATAGAACAGGGCTGAAGCCTTTGAAAATGGTAAAAGTGAAAAAAAAGTAATAGTAGGATGAAACCCATTGGAAAAGGAAGAGAACATAAAAAAAAATGAAAGGAAAAATAATTCACGGGCGATCTGAGGTCGGGAAGTGGAAGGAGGTGAGTTTTCAAGTGTAAAAACGGTTTATCTCGATTTCCGTCAAAACTACTAGTCCTATGGAAAAAAATTAAATGGCAAAGTTGTAGGTAATAAAAATATATACAACTTTTGTAACTCACACTTCAAAGAAAGACAAGAGATTCGGGTTGAATGCGTTCGGAAACACAGACGCAGGTAGTGAGTTCCATTCATAGAGAAGGGAGGAGGGTCTGGGCCTTACTACCTGTTATTTCGTTTTTAAATTAAATTTACCACACATACTTTTTTTAAACTGTAATATAACCTTTTTTGCACCAATAAACATTCATTTATTTTATTTATTTATAGTAAAGTGTATTTTTTTTACACCATCAGAAAGAGAGATTTCAACGAACCAAAAGCCTACCGACTATTTTTTTAAAAGCAGATGTTTTGACGTGAGAATTTTCGATTGAAAATTAGGGTGCTTTTTTCGATATTATGTCAAAATAAGGTGAAAAAAAAAATATTTTAAATAAAAAAAATTACAGTGTGTTTGGGAAATAATAAGGTAACTTTTCACCAAACTTCGTGAAAAAAAACTTGGTTATTTGAATTTTCACAAAATTTTGAGGTCATGTGAAAAAAGTGTAAATAAAAAAGTTGTAGATCTTTTTATTACCTACAACTTTAGCATTTAACTTTTTTGCATAGACTTGTAGTTTTGCCGGAAATCGAGATAAACCGTTTTTACCCTTAAAAACTCACCCCCTTCCACTTCCCGACCTCAGATCACCCGTAAATTATTTTTCCTTTTAGTTGTGTTATCTTCTCTTCCTTTTCCAATGGGTTTCACCCTATTATTTGTTTAGGTTTCAAAAATTTGCGACCCTGGTCTATCATGGATTCAATTCTATAATATTAGAAGAGTTTTCACAAAACCAGTATTGTGCCAAGATTAGCACCTAGTCAGTGGTATTAGGCACGTCTCCGAATGTGATGGTATGAGAGCTTCCGTTTTTGTGATCACCAATTGGCGCCACTGGCGAGTAAGGTCTATATGCCGCAGTTTTGAGTAGCCTCTTTTTATTCGAAAAAACCGACAAAGTGCGAGTCGGACTCGCACCATTATCGCAAAAACGGCAAAAATAGCATGTTTGTTGTATTAGGAGCCGCACCTGAATATTTATTTTATTTTGTTTTTAGTATTTATTGTTATAGCGGCAACAGAAATACATCATCTGTGAAATTTTCAAATGTCTAGCTATCACGGTTCATGAGTTTCAGTCTGGTGACAGACAGACAGACGGACAGTGGAGTCTTAGTGACAGGGTCCCGTTTTTTACCCTTTGGGTACGGCACCCTAAAAAGGAAGTATAAAATTTTCGGAAACATAAAACTCTATTAAAGCAGTGCTTGTTAAATCCCGTACCTACTTTAATCTGCCATATTTGGAAAAAAATCACAACAATAAAAAAATTTAAATAAACTCGCGCTAAAACCCAAAATATAAGAAATTTGACATTTTGAAAAGACCCTCACTCTACACCAGCGCCCCTAGCGGCAAATAGACAAATAGCGACTAGCGGTAGCCCTCATTATTATAACAAGGGTAGCGATTGTAGCGAATGAATTTACTGCACTTAAACACGTCTGCTTACTCATGAAATACAGCCGTGAATAAGCACTAACTATCAAGTAATTGAATCGGATCTCATTTATTAGGGTTCCGTACCCAAAGGGTAAAAACGGCACCCTATTACCAAGACTCCGCGGTCCGTCAGTCACCAGGCTGTATCTCATGAACCGTGATAGGAACCGAGCTAGGCAGTTGAAATTTTCACAGATGATGTATTTCTATTGCCGCTATAACAACAAATACAACAAACGAGGAGTGGTTGTGAAGTTTATTGTCCATTCTTCTCCATAACAAGCTACATTTCCAAATGGACGGCAGAAACAATTATTATTACTTTAAAATTATTATTTTTTGACGTTCAAAACTGCCGCTTAATGGCTTAATTGAATAAAAAAAAAACATGACAAAACAAAAAAAATAAAAATAAAATAAGTATTTAAGTGGGACTCCCTAAACAAACGTGATTTTTTTGCCGTTTTTTGCGATAATGGTACGGAACCCTTCGTGCGCGAGTCCGATTCGTACTTGGCCGGTTTTTATATCATCATCTTCTTGCCCATGCGCCATGTTATTTGGGGTCGGCGCTACACGTCCTGTCAACCGTTACGCTATCACAGACTTCGTAGATCTCATTTTTGTAGATGGTAAACCATAAATGTAGCAACATACCTGTCCTCTAGAACCTCTTCCCTAGCCAGGAGCAAGTTATTCAGCACTGCGACGCATCCCTCGAACAGCATGAAGAAAGCCTCCCAAGACACATCGCACCTCACTCCAGACTTGGTTCCTAGGACGTAGTGAATTAGGTGCTGGACTTCGAATGTTATGTCCACGAAGTTGTAGTCGAGGGATATCTAGAACATTGAGAAAGGAGTTTTAAATGTTTTCTAAAATATTGCTGGTTTTATCCTGAGAAAAAGGGAAACGTAGTACGAAGTAAACTGTGTAAGTAAACGGTGATAAGCTTGCTTTGTATGGAAAGAAAGACAAAGAAAGAAAAAAATATTTATTTGTAACCCTCACGGAGACACGAGAACTTAGGACAAATTAAACAATAATAAAACAAATCTCCGTGCGAGACTAAAACGGCTCCTACATCGGCAAAAGAAAAACACCAAGTGAGGAAAAGTAAAGTGTCGATAATGCTAGAGGTGGCAACAATTGACCGGTTGGCACAGACACTGCGAAGTGGAAGACTGCCTTTTTCCTTTTACAAAGAGGAGGCCTGTATTTATTTATGGGAAATTATTAACCGAGGGAAAAATATACTGAATGGGCAACTATTATACTAAGTAAGTAACTATTTATCCGATTTGAGTAATACCTTTTAGGAGATTTTTGTGAGCTGCGGTAATAATATTGTTACATACTTTAATTGTATTTGGGTTTCTATTTTTTCTATTTTAGAATATTATTATTTTGAAAATAGCTGAACAACTATCGAGGCGACATCACTGTGCAGTGCGGGAGTTCGGGTTTATTCGTGTCCAAGAGCGAGCGAAGCGAGCTCGGGAACTTAGGGCACCCCGACACGGATAGGTTAGGTTTGAAGGGGATGACGGGAGCTGAAGTGAGCGAGCAAAGCGAGCGAACTTAGCTCCCGTCATCTCCTTCATGTTAGGTTACTTTAGACCCTGCAGACAGAAAAAGGATCCCTGTCGACAAACTTATATTTTCAAGTCGCTGTTTTAAACATTTGTATTCGCCCACTGTTTGTCGCCCACTTAGTATTTCAGTAAGCCATATTCAGTATTTTTTACACCTTTAATTTGAATTTTTTTTCGCTCGTTTAAATACTATCCTTTATTTATTTGGTACATAGGCGGACTATGCCACAAGACATTCTATACCAGTCAACCTTTGGGTTAAATAGGACAACGTTGCGAAACGGTACAAAACAATATCTAAAAATAACATTTTGTATACGAAATTTTATAGAAATACTTACATATATATTAACAATCTATACTTAATATTATAAAGAGGAAAGATTTTTTTGTTTGTTTGTACCGAATAGGCTCCGAAACTACGTGACCGATTTAAAAAATTCTTTCACCAATAGAAAGCTACATTATTCCTGAGTTACATAGGCTATTTTTAATCCCGAAAACGGGTCCTGTGGGGGTGGTCCACTGGAGCGAAGCCGCGGGGAACAGCTATAATTTATAAAGATATTGCGCGAAGTACTAATACCACGTGGGCGGAGCAGCGGGCGGCAGCTAGTACACATATAAAAATAAAATAGGCTAATAAATACTTCAACAAATACCAATGAAAAACGAGAAACCTATTAATAATTGCTATGACTAGACTTCTGTCTCGAGATGAGAGCTATTTAGTCTGACTTAAATAGTGGTTACGAACTTTTCTTTTAAAAGAGAATTTGCTTTCAGCTTTTTTAATGCCAAAGGGCAAAAACAGAATAAAATAAATATTTAAGTGGGGCTCCCATACAACAAACGCGATTTTTTTGCCGTTTTTTGCGATAATGGTACGGAACCCTTCGTGCGCGAGTCCGCCTCGCCCTTGGCCGGTTTTTAGGGTTCCGTACCCAAAGGGTAAAAACGGGACCCTATTACTAAGACTCCGCGATCCGTCTGTCTGTCTGTCCGTCTGTCACCAGGCTGTATCTCATGAACCGTGATAGCTAGACAGTTGAAATTTTCACAGATGATGTATTTCTGTTGCCGCTATAACAACAAATACAAAAAACAGAATAAAATAAATATTTAAGTGGGGCTCCCATACAACAAACGTGTTTTTTTTTGCGATAATGGTACGGAACCCTTCGTGCGCGAGTCCGCCTCGCCCTCGACCGGTTTTTTTTTAATTATTTCAGTAATAGGGTAGTTTACGGAAAATTAGTTTTTTGTCCGTCAAGTAGATTAATAAAAAATATTGGTCCCTATTTTTTCCTTTGACACGTATACGTAAATTGACGACGATATAATGCGTTGAAATATCGTGAAACGACACGCCGCTAGTACACTTTATACTGCCTTAGTGAAGTCACAAGCCCCCACTCCTGAACTTTGATCCACTTTAACTTTGTAATTTTTTATTGATTTGAAAAATACGTGTCCAATATTATTTGATAATTTCACTGACAGACTAACCATTTTTTACCCAGGAAACATCCATATTACAGCGAACGTGTTAAAAGAAAACGTTTGGCGTAATAGGTGAGCGATCGGCTATCGCCCTAAGGGTCGCAGGGTGTAATCTCGCGCAAGACAACAGACAGAGGTATATCTTCTCTTTGGTTAGGAACAACGGGTTTTTTTTTAATAATTTTTATTCATGACCATAGACACAGAATAAATATACAAACAGTATGGAAACTACCTACAAACGCTCGAAACGGCACACTCACACAAATATGCGCATCAACGAGACCCCTAAGCGGCTCGCACTACTGACAGCACTGCAGAAGTGCTTGGTCTCGTCGGTGCGTATGTTTGTGTGAGTGTGCCGTTTCGAGCGTTTGTAGGTAGTTTCCATACTGTTTGTATATTTTTACTGTGACATAGATACAAGTCTTTCAGTCGGATACACAGATGGGTTTTAACATTCTTTAGTATGCATTAGAATGCGGATGTAACAGATTCTAATGTTTTTTGGAGTATTTGGCAGCCAATTGTATCAAGTCAGCCTTCCCATTAAGCTTTGCTGAGGTAGTCAATACTACAATCAAATTCTCTGCACCGCTATCCCGATATCGCTTCTGTCAATGATTTTACATATTGTCCAGTTGCGTAGACAGTTGAGACAAAACTAAAGCAATTTTATGTCGCAACTAGCTGACCCGGCAAACTTTGTTTTGCCATAAAAACACCAAACACTTCATCTACCCTACTCTACCTATCTACCTACACTAACCTACCTAAAAACACACATAAACCATCTACTAAATAGTCCGAATAAAGTCTAAACATTTGGTTTGGATATTCCGTTCTTGAGTTATAAAATTACAACGAAAAGTGGCATTTATTTTTATATATATAGAAGAGCCGCTGAACTTCACTCGAAAAAATCCCGGAACTATGGTTGATTCATGAGGGATACCAGTAACTAACCTTTTTTGCAGCCAAAAGTATTTCAGACAACGAATCTAGATCCAGCCTTATAATTTCACAAATATCATCATCAACTTTAACAACTTTCACAATAACATCGTCGGTAGAAATTTCTTCAGTTATCCTGGCAGCATTGTCTTCAAACTCATAGTGTTGCCGCATCCAATTCCTCAAATTCTTACACGCGCGGTACATTAATTTTGACATGGCAACACATTTGGGGCCCACTATGTTTGCTTTGAGGCACTGTGACCAGAGATATTTGAATACTTTTCGGTTTGTGATTTCTGTGCTGTTGTCTTTTTGTATTAGTGATGGTTTCTGAAAGTGTAAAACAAGTTTGGTTATTGATTTGCTAATCTTATGAGAGTTATCAAGAGTAATTTACAAAGGGTACATGGAAATTATGAGATTCAAGTATATCTGACGGAATTACAGTCGAATTTGTGTAACACCAATTTCGGGATGGTGCGTATTTACAGGTATAAAAACCCAGTATGAGTTTACCAGTACGCAGACCGGGTATATCCAGCAGAGACCCGGTCGGTACCCGATAGGTATAATGTCGATCTACGCACCGAACTAAATCGTATTAAACCACTAACCCGCACAGAACACTTGCCGTATCGGGTATGACGTCATACCCAGTGCGGCGGGTGCGGCCGACCAATTGTGTTTTCTTTCTTTTATCAAAAAATACTAGCTGTGCCCGCGACTTCGCTCCCGTCATCTGTCTGCCAACCCTACCCTACTTACCTTCCTGCCTACCCTACTTACCTACCTACCATTTTTGTTACTATAGTCATCATTCTGTCGCGGAGAATCTTAACACCGCCATTCAGAAAATGACTTCAAATGCACAACGCCATCTATCGAATATCGAGTTCAACTGTCCGAGTATCTGAATTGCGTGTGTTGTGATAATTTTACTTCTTGAACACTTTAGATTCATCTAACTTTTGATAGAGTGAACCGATTGCGATGAAACAAAAACTAAGTAATTCTTCAAGTTACGCACAATTTTTATGTATAATAATTATTTACATTGGTTTCGTACATTTCACAAACAGACAAAAATTCCATAAATGCCGGAAATAGGTTACACCCTGGCTATTTTTTTGGAAATATTTTCGATGTACAAAAATTACTTTTCTACAGATTTATTATATGTATTGATCAACAGTATTTATTGAAATTGCGATTATTCATCCTCCTTGGCTTTCCAAGCTTGGCCTTACTAAATGTACCACACTTGCAACTTGCTGATTATTCCAAAGAATTGAAATATTCTCATCTTACTAATATTATAAATCTGAAAGTTTGGACGGATGTGTGTGTGGATGTATGTTTGTTACTCAATCACGCCAGAACGGCTAAGCGGATCTGGACGAAATTGGCACAGAGATAGATTATTGTCTGGAATAGCACAGGGTTTCTACCCGGTATTATGTTCCCTTGGGAAGAAAAAATAATTTTCACGCGAAGTCATTAGCAGAAGCTAGTAATTAGGTATAGTTCATGCCAATACAAGATAAGACATTGATCTTAATCGATTCAATTACAACAGGCGAAATTAAAGAGAAGTCTTAATCTTAGGCTTCGCCTTTTCCACTGACATGGGGCTTGCCTAATCATGCCATTAATTACATTACCATTTATTTCGGTACTAGCAGTCCCTCGCGGCTTCGCTCTCGTCAACTGGCTACCTAGCTACCCATCTACCCTACATACATTATTGTTGCGTAACTTAAACCGTTTACGCAGCGCACGCAACGGAAGCTCTCAAAAGGAATAATTTTGCCCGTTTTTGCAACATTTTTCATTTATGCTCCGCTCCTATTGGTCGTAGTGTGATGTTAGATAGCCTATAACCTTCCTCGATAAATGGACTATCCAACACAAAAATAATTGTTCAATTCTAACCAGTAGTTCCTGAGATTAGCGCGTTCAAACAAACAAACAAACTCATCAGCTTTATAATATTAGTTTAGATTGTGCGACATCTTCCGTTACACCTATTTCTGTCATGTACCTGAGAAATTACAGAGTAACAAAAAGATATTTACCTTGAGAACCACCAAATTATTAAGATCACTGATAAAATTCGTCACATAACAATCAACAGACGACAATTCGCACACAAACTTCAATGTAGTCGCCATTTCTTCAAGACAACTGCTACTTATTCTTTTCTTATCTTGTTCTAAAATCAATCTAGTTTTAATACTTCGCCATATATGTACGAAAAGTTTGTCTTTTTCTTGGAAAACGGAGTGTGTTTCCAGTTTCTTTATACGTCTTAGTACTACGCTTAGCAGTTGGATTGCGGAGTCGATGTGTTGCGGTTTCGAGTCTGGATTTTCTATTGTTTTTATCTGGAAAAGAGATAAGAAGTTAGTTATATGGAAGTAGATGTTGGCATCGGTTAAATGAGTAGGCGAATAATTTCCTTCAGAGTAAGTAATTACTGTCGCACCTTACCGTAACTGGCAAACATTTTTACCACAGCTTGAACATTTGCTATTAAGAGCGGACTCTAGTCAACAAGAATTTGAAAAATAGGTATTTGAAGAAACTATTGCCGTCGCGCTGCGCCCGACCAAGCGAGCTATCAATGTGTGAACGAGTAATGTATTTGTGTGTGTAAGAGCGCGCCGCAGCGGCCGATCGACTCCGGTGCACGCGCCCTCGCCGCGAGTACTGAGCCGCTTTACACTTTACGAAAAAATTTCAAGAGACGATGTATTTTGGAGAAATGTAGTTTTTTTTAATGCTTTCCGCCAGAAATAATTGATAGTCGTATACTACGAAATTTACCGGCAAGTGAAAGGATTGAAAGAGGAGTGTTATTATGTTTATAGGGCTCATGTATGTTTGTGAGTTTCTTTATTCCACCATAACTTCTAAACGGCTTAACCGGTATCAATTTATGTGGTATTTTTAGAAGCAAATGGGAAAAAAAAAAACATAAAAATTTTACTACCAATTCTATCATCGTCTAGCTAGTCTAGAGCTTACTTAGTATATATATAATAATATATAACAGTAGTATTAAATAATCATTCGTTCCCTAATAACATACCAAAAAAAAAATATATATATAACAGTAGATTCAATATCCAAAACTTATAAAATAAATTGTTTTTGCAAAAATTTCGTTTTATTACTAAAAGAGGTATGATATCAAAAATAAATCATTAAAAATAATTTAAAACAGGCCTGCCTTGCAGTCGGGGGACGGTTCCTTGGATCAGTTTTTACAGGTCCCCCGACTTCGTTGAAAAGGTTGGTTTTCAGTTGAGCCCATTCAACACAAAAATAATTACGCTTGTTTTTAATTTTTTTGTTCAATTTTTCATTCACTTTTCGACAAGCTACATTGTCAAAAAGTGATTTTAATTAATAAGCGTGTTTTTTTTTATTATGATTTTAATTAAATTCTATATTTTAATTTAAATATCCACAAACCCTACTTCTCCAAAATTCATAATACATTTTTATAAGTATCTGCTTTATAAGAAATAAAAATTTAGTTTGCATGATACTGGTGTAAGACCAACCGAAAGAATGCAAATCAGCAGACAGGACGTAAGGTGAGCGAACGATTCAGTACATCAGAGCCATCATTTTGAGGGCCGGGTCACCCGCGTCCGTAGGAAAATAAGCGTTTTGAATCTTTATACGTGGTCCCCGGATGGTGCTAATCATGTAACATACTGGTGGTAGGTTTCGACCGAAGGGCTTGTGACCACATAGCGGGCAAAGACATACCGCCACGTGGCCTAGCCGTGATCCGGTTACGATACCCGGTGCAGCCATTAGAGGAGTTGGGTCGAGATAGCTGTTCCACTGATGGCTGGCCGGCCAGACTCACGCTGTTATGGATAACTTATTTTAAAGTAAGATTTTATTTGCAAGTTATTGCACCGGAAAAGGTCAAATACTATTTCTAGAAGGGAACCTTTGGAAAAAATAAATTTATTATATTTATATTATACAGCGAGCGTCTTTTGTTCACTAAAAAGAGCCAATTTCATCCGGCTCCATCTTTCCGTGGTGTAACCGTGCCGATATTATATTGAGGAATGCCTCAACATGCTGCTAAGAAGTTGAGACTGTACTTTACGCCAGAACAGGTGCTTAAGTTACTTGAGCTTGCTTAACAAGTGCTTGCATGAAGCACTGTTCTCATCTCTGGGACGGATCTGCCAAATACCAGCTTGATGCACTAGATTTGATCGAAAAACGGGTCAGCAGGCTCATCGGCAATGAGGTCGAGTCAAAGCTCCAGAATTTTGAACATCGTCGCAGAGTTGCCAGCTTGTCGGTTTTTTATCGATTGCATTTCGGGTATTTTGCGATGGAATTGCATGATTTAATTCCATATAGCCCGTTTCATCATCGGACTACAAGACGTACGGCGATGCGCCATCGGTACAAGGTGGACATCCCGCCCATAGGCACTAAACATTTTGGAAATACTTTAATTTTGCGTACAGCAAGGAGTGGAATGCCTTGCGTCTGTGTTGACCGATAGCTACAACCTCGGGGTCTTTAAGTCAAGAGTGAAGTTACTTCTGGGCAAGTTTGCTACACCGTAGATCACATCATCGCTTGCCATCAGGTGAGATAGTGGTCAAGAGCGAGCCTATCTATCATAACAAAAGTCAGCGATTTCTTTTCAACAACATTTGTTAGTTCGTTCGGTTGGTCTGTACCGAGCATTATTCTGGATCTTGGTTTAATTTTCTTAACAACTTTTGATCGTGTATTTGCAACTGCACTTTCCAGATCTTATGCATGCCTAAGTTAATCATTCGACAAGTGCCTTCAACAATAATAAGTAATACTCACTATCACACGATTTATTAAATAAAATCATTGTATAGTGTAAATATCGACATCGGTGTATATCACTAGAGTATCGATAAAAATATCGCCAACTACCACTTCCCTATTAGTGTACGTGTAAGCCTTACCCTCCCTCACCTCCAACCTCCCCCCGTAAAGTGCGAAAGGGACAACTGCAGCTCAGGCTGATTTTACCTACAAAAACCTTGACCAAAAGGCGTTTCGTATTCTGCTGTTTTCTTCTTCAAAACTGGCCTGATCTTAAAAATTCTTATATCAAAATTTAGAGGAAAAGTATATCTATGCTTGTATCATTTTCTTTTTTGTTAAAAACTTATCAATTTTGTCTGAAAGTCGTCTGAACATGGCGGTAAAAACGGGCATTTTTTTCTGGTTTTTGGATTGTCATATTTCTTTTAGTGATTATGTTTTCGAAAAAAGGAAATGATAGGGGCACGTATGAATTAGACCTTGATTTTATGGGAAAAAATCATTGCTCTGAAGGCATTATCCACGAAGAAAACAGCGGAATGTTTTTGTATGGAGAAAGGACCAATAGAGACCCCTCTTAACATACAATTATTATATATATAACAATAGACATATTGCATTCGATATTGACACAGTTTCGGGTTCTCAAATTCATTTTTTTTTTTTTGTAAAAACATAGGTACAATTTAAAGATCTATTTCTAATGTCAGGATCGCTGTGGCGCAGGCCACATAGAAATGGCGTCGGGCGCGGACGGCTTCCTATTCCATTCAAATTTAAAACAAAATGCATGGAAATAAAACGCAATTTGATCAGGCGCGGGCAACGAAATGGCGCGTCATAACCACGTCCGAGCAACGACATACCGTGTGTCCTAAATTGCGATTTATTTCCGTGCATTTAGTATGAAAATTGAATGGAATATGGAATAGGAAACCGCCCGTGCCATGTCCGCGCCCAACGCCATTTCTATGTGGCCTGCGCCTAATAGGCATACAAATTTTGGATACATTTATAATTCAAATTTTAATATATATGTTTTATGCATTAGTGTATTATTTAAATAAAAAAAATAAATTATTATTAAAGTAAAATTAGATACTAATAATTAAATTCACTAAATAGAATTGAGCATAAATAAATCGGACATTTGACTCACACTACATCATCATCTGCCTAGCCTTTTCCCGACTATATTGGGGTCGGCTTCCAGTCTTACCGGATTCAGCTAAGTACCAGTGTTTTACATGGAGCGACTGCCTATCTGACCTCCACAACCCAGTAACTGGGTAACACGGTACCCGTTGGCAAGACTGGTGTCAGATCTCAAGCTTCTGACTATCCGTAACGACTGTTAAAGATCTTCAAATAACAGCCGGGACCAACGGCTTAACGTGCTTTCCGAGGCACGGAGGAAACTCGGTATGTTGAAATGGTCACCCATCCACGGACCGACCTCGTCAAGCGTTGCTTAACCTTGATGATCGACCCGTGCGGCTGTTATTATTTAGCCACGAGCTCCTCGAGAAATTAAATTATTATTAAAGTAAAATTAGATACTAATAATTAGATTCACTAAATAGAAATGAACATAAATAAATCGGACATTTGACTCGCACTACGATATACCTAATTATTATTTATTTGAATTCACCAATGGAATAGTGCGCTTTTTTACCATAAAATCTGTTAGCATTCTTTTCTCTCTCCGGTTGTATCGGATTGCCGTCTCTCCTCCTGTCACCTGTGTTTGGGGACTCCCTTAATACCTCTCACGCCACTTGTTAGTTTCGGCTAAGATTTTGGCCAAAATTCGGTTAGGAGAAATATTATGCCAATACAAGAGAATAAGACCAGGTAAAAATGAGTGTGTACAGAGAACAAAATACCTATATACACTGGACGACAGGGTAGGGCAGAGGTGTAAGGTCTTCCACCTCGTACCCGCTTGTAGTATGGCTGAAATTATTTATATTAATAAATTTAATACTTACAGCATTCTGCACAAAGAACTCCAAAGCAGTCAACAAGCATTCCAAATTCTTGACATCATCACCATCTGCAGCATCACAATACCTCGAAAGAGTTAAAGAATACGCCACCATCGCATTCAGTGTTGCCACACTACTATCAGATTCTACCACACTATCATCAGTGTTGCTCACATCATTTTGTGAAAAACTACTATTACTAAAATCAATGTTTTTGATTGATTCTAGTAAAGATTTATGTAGCTTTTCTTGTAAGTCTGCTAATATGGATCTGAAGGCACTTGCAGTTATGGCTTTCTTCTGTTTGACTATTGATGGTAGAATTAAGCAAGTTATTTGGAAGACAGGATCGTTAAATGATTCCATATCAGAAATAGTCTTCTTATTTTTCTTCAGTAGCTTTTCTACAATGTTTTTGACTTGGTCACTGTCGATACGAACTTTTTTCACTGCCAGTTCAAGAAGGCTTTTTATGATTAACAAACTGTTTGGTGTCTTTATTTTCAGCGTAAGCAATTCCAATAGATAGTTGTCTTTGAAATTAAAAATGGAATCTGCTGGTAATATTTGGTATAAGTCTGGTCTTTGAAGACTTAATTCGAAGATGCTTTGTAATACATAATCTATGTTTCGTTTTAGCTTCTTTGCGCTTGAACATTTCTTGATTGCCAGCATAACGAATATTGCTACCAATTGGAAGTTTTCCTCTAAATAATGTAAAGGCAACTGTTTAAAAACATTCACTGAGTTTTTAATCACATCTTGTGATTCGGAATTGATAGTTATTTCATTAAAATAATCAACTAACGCTACTTCTTTTGCGTACGCAGCCATATTAAAATCAGTTTTCCCTAGCATTTTGCTCAACGACTCTCCGTTTTCAAAGCATTTAGCTACATTTTTAGCTGTTTCTAGTACCAACATATTTAACAAATCTCTGTTGGAAGTTATGGCATCAATATTAAGCACATCCAAGTCAGGATCGGCCAAGCAAAGTTTGATCAAAGATTTGGCCAACAATTTTACATGTGATTTGTCTAAATCTGTGAATAATATTTTACAGAAGTAAGTGTTCTGTAAAAGGGATGGGTTGGCGCTAATTTGTTTGATCAAATGTGTTTTAGTTGATGATATGGTAGCATTTTGCTGTTCTTGTTTGTTTCTTATTGATAGTAATTGGAGAGCCATTGTTTTAGCTAAGATTAGGTTGTCCTGGAAGATAAATATTATATATCAGTAGAGCTTGAGAACATACTGTGTAGTTTTAACTTTTCATATCTTAGTGGACAAATAAAGCCAAGGGAAAATGTTCCTAAGACAAAAACGAGAGAACGTATTCTTGTAAGTTGCAGGTAAATCAGGCATTTTTGTATCTTACTTTTTGATATATTATTCATACATAACAGTGCAAGATTTACACATACCACAGATAATGTAATACTAGCATACAGATGCCTCATCCTATACAAAGAAACCGTGCCGACGTAACTAGCGTTTTTCGTCTGATTAAGATGATTATTTTAAAAGTACTTCGATCGCGTTCGGTTCCTTTCCACGGCTATAGATCGTGTTAGCAGCGACTTGCAAATAAAAGGGTTTTCTCGGTTCGTGACAATTTTTTTCTTTAAATACAGTGACGATTTGTTTTATAGTATTATTTGCACGTTTTTACAGTTTTATTGCAATACAAATTTAAACAACTGTGTGGCATGCCTCAGAAATTTTAAACCGCGCCATCTATTGGAATCAATTTTAAATGATCCGTTTAAATAATCTTTAAAATATGAATTAATATTTCATAATTTTGTGCTTAGGAGAGTTGATTTTAAAAGAACATACAATTTTTATGATCAATTCTAGAAATGGTTAACTTTACACACATTCAATAACAATTCGATGCATATCGCGCCATCTAGTGACATTTATTTGAACCAAATTTTGTTAGCGCTGGGTCCCCGTACACATACATAGGTAAAATGATAAGGGAAGGTTTTGTTCAGTAGCAAACTCAGCCTATTTCTACTAATATTATAAATGTGAAAGTTTTTAGTATGGATGAATGTTTTTTACTCTTTCACGTTTTATCTAGATGGTAGGTTTCTTTGGAATGATTGAGAGTCTAAATCATCCTAAAGGTCAATAGGCCATACCCATGGCGTACACAACCGAAATATAGCAGAATGTATTGATGGCTCTAATTTAGTTTGGCATTCACCAAATTCATGTGAATTACGGCCATGTCGAAAAAATATAAAAATATCGTATACGAGGTGAGTTTTTCAAGTGGGCCAAATCCGAAACTATGAGGAAAACCTACAAACATTGAAAGGAGTCTCGGGACCGTGACAGTAAAACTGCATTACGGGATTTTTTTTAAATTTTGGAAAAATAAACACGCTGATTATTACACTATCCGATAGTGTCGCTAATAAGGATCCAATTCTGGAAACTAACGACACACGGCAAACTTAAGGAAATACCACATTTTTAACTAAATGTACAGACGAAAAATAAAAGTTATCTGAAATCGTTGGATTTTTATTTTTTTAAACAATTCGGTACATTTTTCTCAATGGATTAAGAATCAAATAAATTTATGCTATGAAAGGTCACATATTCTCTTTAGTTTAAAACTATTTTAGTTAATGTCCGCCACTCTTCGCAAAGCGGGCGAGGTTTCATTTCATTCTTCTCTACTTTAGCTACAATCTCGGGGTCTTTAAGTCAAGAGAGAATAGGTTACTCTTAGGCAAGTGTGCTACACCTTCGACCACTTCATCACTTACCACCAGGTGAGATAGTGGTCAAGCGCAAGCCTACCTACAATGAAAAAGGAAAAAGCGGGTCAAATTATGCCCAATGACCTTTTAGATTTTCACGCGGGATAAGAGCCGCGAGCGGCAGCTAGTAGTGACAATATTCATAAAACTTACCAAAAGCACGACAGTTTCATCGTCCTCAATCTTCGCAGCAAGTGCTATCCATTGCTTGTTATCCAAACAGGGCAACAGCACACTAAGGTCTAAAACCTCCGATGTATCACTGCTAGGAGATATATCCAGGTTTACGTTACTGTATTTGATTTTCAGGAGCTTCAGCTGTGCGAAACTTTGACAAAGTTTGAGGAATGATGTTATTAGAGGTGGGTTCTGAAATGTAAAACATGTATGGTAAGAAACGTGTAGTACTTTTCAAGGTCAAGCGAAGTTAATTTGGGAACCGATCACTATTCCGAATTTTTTTAGTTCGAATTTCATTTGACCGAAAACTATTGACATCTTTTTTGCTATTTTTATTTTTTTTCTTTTTCGTCTTATTTGACATATTCTTATATCATCGAAGTATCATTTGGCATATGTATTATTTTACCGAAGTACATTTCACCGATTTACAAAATAACTTTTTGCTTTTGGCCGAAGCCTCTTTTGAACTTTTTTCATTTACCATATTTTCTCCACACCGAAACAAAATTTTATGGAATACTAGCTGACCCGGCAAACTTTGTTTTGCCATAAAAACTCCAAACATTCACCTACCCTACACCTACCCTACCATATTTTTTTTTTTTTTTTTTTTGGGATGAAAAATAGATGTTGGCCGATTCTCATAGATACCGGATAAGCACAAAAAATTTCATCAAAATCAGTCAAGCCGTTTCGGAGGAGTATGGCAACGAAAACTGTGACACGAGAATTTTATATATTTAGGTCACAAATATATAGCCGGTTACTTGACTCAATATGTTGTGCTACAAAATTTTGTGACAGAAACGAATCGCTGCAAAACCGATTTTACGCAGTCTTATCTGTGTTTACATATTTATTTTGTAGTTTCATGCAAATGATTGAGCTGTCATGCATCAGACATTTTTATTAATTAATTATTTCAAAGAATTAGTCCAAGAGCAAGCGAAGCAAGCTCGGGAATTTAGGGCACCCCGACACGGATAGGTTAGTTTTGAAGGGGATGACGGAACCTATCCCGTCATCTCCTTCATGTTAGGTCACTTTAGACTCTGCAGACAGAAATAGGAGCCCCGCACAGCGGGGCGACAATTTTTTATTTTCAAGTCGCTGTTTTAAACATTTGTATTCGTCCACTGTTTCTCTCTTACTTAGTATTTTGATATGCATATAAAAATAAATACTCCGAACAAATGTTATTTCGGCTAAGTGTAACTTCCGTAAAAAGTTTTTCGACCAAATGAAAGGTCGGAATAACGGAAAACATCGAATTGAAAATAAGTCAACTGAGACAGTGGCAGACGTGACTTCGATGAAGTAAAAAAAAAAACGAAACGATAATAGTTGAAAAGTTTTAGGGGATATGAAATTCGGTCAAACATTTTTCTAACTTGTGATGGGTAACCAGTTAATTTACATGATTATCTGCCACACTCAGAGACGTTAACGGTTACTTAAAGCTCTCCTTCGTATAGATTTTCAGTACAAAATCAATACTAAGGAGCGCGTTAAGTAACCGTTAAATGTCTCAGTGCGGCAGTATGAGTAATTTTTCAGAAATTCAAAGATCATTTTCAGCTGCTGTTTGCAAGTATCAAAAGAAGGAAAAGAAAATACTTACATAGCTAAGCTTCAAAACACACAATCCGAACTTGCCCAAGCACTCCTCTTCGAACTTAGTGTATAAATTCCAGAAGTCTTCAGCTATGTTCATTGGTACAGTATGATCCGCCATCTTGTTGTGTTGTAAGAACGACGACAAAATGGCTGACAGTACTTCTGTTAGTACTATGATTGATGGACCTGGAAAATAAGACAGTAATTTTTTATTAAATGGCTGCGGCGAATGGCGATTCTTGGATGAGGTATTAGTTAGGTGTTTATGCTTTCTTAGAGACGTTGGTCTGCATTAATAAATGCCTGAATCAAGAGTTCTTAGACTAACATGACAAGAGGTAGCACATGCTTTTGCAATGATCGTGAGGTTTGATGCCCAGTTCCGGTAAAGCACCATTCCGTTTTCTACTTAAGAAAAAAAGTTAATTAAAAAAATCAAAATACCTGACTGCATAAACAAGAAGAAAATCTCATGTCAAAGTCAAAGTCAAAGCACTTTATTTCAAGTAGGCCAGTTACAGGCACTTTTGAATTGTCAAAAGACAAAATAAAATATTACAAAATTATGGTGCTACAGTCCCAGTCACAAGACATAATAACTGTGAAAGTACCGTAGATGCCCATTCCAAGGCGTAGATCTCAATGGAGAAGAACGGGCAAGAAACTCCATGGACACTCTTTTTTAATTAGGTAATTATTACAAATCATTTGTTACATCATTCATGTTGAGATTACACATTATGTGAGAACGATGTAGAAAGTTAAAAGCGTCCATAGTAAATATAAAAAGACAATTCAGAAATAAAATTAGTATCAATTAAAATAAACCATGGCAGCTAAGAGATGACCAGTCCCAACCGACAGCGCCCGTTCACGAACATGACACATGTATCAGCACCATTCAGCTCAACCATTTTGAAGGGAGCTAAATGATCCGACACACGCGCCACCATCGGCGAGACATTTGAGTGGGCATGACATACTCTCAACCACCGGAGTCATTCAAGTCAATAGAAGACGTAGGTATCTAGACAATGATAGCTCTGAAGTACATGGTACTCACACAATGCTGGCTATGCTGCTATATAATACTAGAAAGATTAACTCTATATAATGCAAAGATAGTAGCAATCTTCATCAGCTCCGACAATAACAGTAAACGATACCTACGACAGTCTTACCAAAAAATAAAATTTAAAAAATACACATAAAAACGAAATTAAAAAATAATAATATTTAACCTGACAGCAAGCTAATTTTGGTAAAAGAACACGAACATTGTCTTGAGTTCAACACAGCGACCAACTATGCTTATCATCTAAATAATCATTAATAGAATAGTATGCCTTAGAACAGAGATTAGCTTTTACCTTTGCTTTAAATGCGTTAAATGGCAAATCTAGAAAAGAAGACGGTAACTTGTTGTAAAAAGTTATACCAACACCTTATGAAGTCGATGAAAGGGAGCTCGTAATTTGTCCTTATTTCTGGTGTTAAAGTTGTAAATATCACTATTGTTACTGTACAAATGAATGTTCTGCCTAATATATAAAATGTTGGCGAATATGTACTGTGAAGCCGCTGTGAGAATACCAATCTCTTTAAAAAAATCTCTTAGAGAAACACGCGCACCTAATTGGTAAATGCACAGAACAGAGAAGACAGTAGAAGTCGCATATAGCTTCATTAGTATCGGAACCAGCGTACCCAAACTCACACATATACAGATTAATTGTATTTCATAACACTAAGAAATCTTTAGTGTGATTGGTAGTTTAATTTTTAGATGAAAGTAGAAAATATGTCAGTCGTCGCTTATTTGAAAATAAACCACAGCTTTATGACCATAGAGTTGGTTTATTGTCTACACGTTTTGAGTATTTATTACTTTTTCCGTTTAAAGCGTACACGGAATAGTTTAATGAGCAAGTTACGCTACTCGCCGCTAGATGTCACTATAATAAATGCATTCAATTCAAAGCCGTATTTCGTTAACGATAAGATTTATATTTGCGAAATGAGGTCATTACTACCCGTCCTCCTGTAGGGATGTACCACTGTCGTTGGCTTATTTATCGACATCCCGTTTTATATTCAAACAAAATACAGTCAATAACTAGAGTCGATAAATATTATTATGTTTGTAATCAAGTTTTTATATAAATTTATTCTAATACTTACGATTTATAGAAAGAATAATTAAGATATTTTATGGTAAACTACTGATCCGATTTTGAAAATGATTGTATGTGGTGTTTTTCTATCAATAGAATTATAGAATAGAATACTCTTTATTATGTACACCATATAAGTTACAGAAAGTATAGACCAAGAAAACATTACACTGGGTGACACAATGGCGGCCTTATCGCTAAAAGCGATCTTGTCAAGACAACCTTTGGATGGATTTAAAAAATGAAAGGAAATACAGTACTTTAGGTAGTCTTTGGTGTACTATTATTAATTATGCGATAGACTACACTACAAATGCAATACGTCCTACTGATATGGGAAGCTTACGCTTTCGGCTGCGGCTACACTCTTATTATGATTAGCTTGACTAACTCCTTAAGGGCCTACATACGCTTTAGTGCCGTAAAACGGCAACTTTCTAAAGCATACTCCTTAGTAACGGCTAGGTTAAAAGGTATGAAAAAAAAAATTATTACTGATTCATGTACATAATTTTGAACACAAGGTTTTTACGTGTAACTAATAGTTTTGCTTTAAAAAAAATATTAACAACACGATAATTTTCGCAACTTTTGGAAACTCCTCCAAAACGACTTGGATGTTTAAAAATATTTTTACACTTCATAACTAACATAGCATATCGTAAATCAAATAATATTTTGCAAACAAAACTGTTCAAAAGGAGGTTCAATTTTGATATTTTGGACTCGAGCGGGCGCACGGCCAGTACTGCGTTAGCATTGGGGTGTATATATCGCCTTATCGAACTGTTGAAATTTTGGTCTATACACCAGTAGATCTTAAATTTCAGACTAACACATAAGCCACTTTTTAACTGACTTAAAAAAAAGAAAGAGGTTCTATATGTTCATGTGTTATTATTATTGCACTTTGTAGATTTTTAACCGACTTCAAAAAAAGGAGGACGTTCTCAATTCGTCGTAATCTTTACTTTTACACGGCTGCAAGGAAAGGGTTATGTTTTTAGCGCGTAAGAAGATTTTTTCGAATATTGTAAGTTTAAAGTATCGATAACTCATTATCGATATTGGTAATCTCTAATTGAGTAGCTGAATGTGACATGTGCATAGTTGGAATCTTCGAGAACAATGTTTGAGTTTTAAAGAAAGTAGACCTTAAATTTAACATCATAAAATCAACTTTTACTTGTCTTGTTTAATAAAATATTGTTTTTACATTATTATCGAAATAAAATAAATTAAGACTTGCCGAAGGTAAGATATACCTACATTTGATACATTTTTGGTTCTGCTATCGTGTTTACATTCTAAAACAGCACAATAAGGCATTTTTATATTTTTTTTCAAGTTTTTGTCACCGTTACGGTTGAACCAAGACTGATGTGCGTAGTGTGTGCGCGGAAGGAAACATATGCAGAACTGAGCAAAACTCGGGGTACGCGGGCCCCGCCCACTTGCGACTTCTATTGTAGTAGGCGTTTTTTTTGTTCTGTGGGTAAATGGCACGAACAGCTCGTTTTTGAAGCACAAATATATTTTGAATATCAGCGGCTCTGCCCCACAGTAGAATACCGTAGGACATGATACTGTGAAAATAACTAAAGTAGACCAACCTTGCTGTATCAACGTCAGTGTATTGTCTAACCTTTCTGACGGCGTAGGCGGCCGAGCTAAGCCTACCCGCTAGGCTTGATATATGTGGCCCCCATTGAATTTTTGAGTCTACTGTTATACCCAGAAACACAGCTGAATCAACAGTTTCGAGCTTCTCATTGCCGAGCACAATGTTGGGACCCAGATTTCTAACATTGGGCAAAGCGAACTTTATGCATTTAGTCTTCTTGGCATTAAGAACAAGATTATTTGTTGTGAACCAATCTGTGACCATTGATAGTGCGTTATTCACGTCATCAAAAACTTGTCTATTCCTATCTACTTTAAAGATCAGAGAAGTATCATCTGCAAACAGTACAACGTCGCAAATATCCTTTAAATAGAATGGCAGATCGTTAATATAAACCAGGAATAAAAACGGACCCAGTATTGAGCCTTGAGGTACACCCAGCTATTTTTAACATATTCTAAAAAATTGTTATCAAACTTGTACTGTCTCAGACCATACAACTCATACAATCTCGCTCGGCTTTTATAAATGCCTGGTGTAGCCCATTGGTTGAAACCAGCGGAAGTCCCAGTAATGTTGATAGTTTTAGTTTTAAAAACGGATTTGTACTCATTTTGCACAACATCAAAAAGGGCCTCGTACATTTCATTTGGGTTCTCGTACTCTATTATTGACGGTATTACTTTAAGAGCTATATTATTTTTAAACTTACTGCAACGGCTAACAGTATAAGGCCTGCATTCTACTTTGCGCGGCTTTTTACTTAATGGCATAGGGAAGCTAGCCATTAATCCACAGTGATCTGATGATAAATCACTTAACACCAATTTATTGTCGGCATCAAAATCACAAAATATATTATCAAGGCAAGTCGACGAAGACGCCGTGATCCTAGTTGGTTCGAAAAACAAATTAACTAAATTAAAAGATTTAAATAAGTTCAGAAGCCTAGTACTTAGTGGAGTAACATCTAAAATATTAACATTAAAATCTCCACATAAAATTATATTTTTACTACTGCATTTAATCTTATTAAGTGCATCCTCCATTGCAGATTCGAAACTAGTAAAAGTAGGTTGAAATTGGGGTTTCTGGATCAGATGAGATCCAGAAACACCCAATTTCAACCATCATTCATTACATTCGAATAGTAAACCCAATTTTAACCATCATTCATTACATTCGAATAGTAAACCCAATATTAAACATCATTCAATGCATTCGAATAGTACACCCAATTATAGCCATCATTCAATACATTCGAATAGTACACCCAATTATAGCTATCATTCATTACATTCGAATAGTGCACAACATTTTAACCATCATTCATTACATTCAAATAGTAAGCCCTCACACATCAGCTTCACAATTACACATCGGCTGTTCGGACTTTGGGAAACTGTCAGTATCGTAAATCTCAATCTTGATTATTTTTGTCCCGCGACTGACAGGTTTCTTTATGTATTGAAAAAACGTTTGATCTGTTTTTGGTCTCTTACGAGCAAGATCCAACGTTTTCTTTCCAGTTGTTTGTTGAACTGCTGGTTGATTCATAGGTATAAAATTAAAAAGGTCTTCCGAGTCCTGGAAAAAAGAATTAAATAGGTACAACTGCTATAAAAAGTCTCACGTCTCAATATAATATTATGTTTGAAACAAAGCGTTATGTTGAAATAAATATGTGTTGGTGTATTAGTTATCATAACATCACACCTTGTTACCCTGAAGGATTGTGCAGAGGTGTGTGTCAATATTTTATTTGTTGGATAAAATAATGGTAAAGAAAATATTATAACACTTACCGACATTACCTGAAGTTCTACTCAGTCAGGACAACAGAATATAAGTACCCTAACGAGAGTCAGTACTCAGTTGCAGAAATTAAATGATCTATTTTAAGTGTTTTCCATTTATATAAGTATCATTTAATTTTTATCAATAGAGTTCAAAATCGTACGTTTTTGCTAGATGTTGATATTTCGGACAAAAATGGTATGGTGTAATTGAAACCCCCGAGACATTTCGGCGCCAAACATTGTATTGTTTACCGTAAATTTATACTGATAAAATAAATACTACTGTACGTTTGTTCACTGTTATTGTTTCATACATTTTATTGAGAAGATTCGGCAGGCAAAATCATCGTATGTAAGTAGTATGTCAATCATGATGACTTTGCAAAGTAAGTTGTAATTCTCTATATGGAGATGGAACAAAACAAAATAGCAAATCGACATACTATTCTTACACCTGGTTTTGCCTAGGTACTTTTATTATGTCGTTATCCAAACTTATACTTTTCAAGTTACCTAAAGAAAGGTAGTAGCAGTAGTAAAGTAACGTAGGTACGTAGGTATATCTGAATGCTGGATTTGAAGACATGATTTACTGAATCGATGTAATATGGTTTATAGTTCAAAAGTATTTAAAAAAAAACTGGTAGATATTCGCAGAAATGTGACATCCCCCAATCCGTACTGACAAACACATCACCGTCATTCTTGACACAATCGGGTAAAAAATATTGTAGTAAGCTAATTTAGTTGTAATCATAAAAAGATACGTACAGAAGGTTGGCTCCAAACACAGATCGATAATGCACATCCACATAGATACGTACTCACGACGATCTATGATCAAGTCGGTTAAACCGCGAACGTCAGTCATATCGACCAATAGCAAAACGCGAGCGAGTTTCATCACTTCACGTCTATGGGTGCACACATTATCGTTCACTGTAGGGAGTTAGCCTTCTGTTCCTAACTTTTTGTATTGGATCAGCATAGTATTACAATATTGAAGACAACTGACACAGCATTTTAACAACATGCGCCCTTTTCCATATTTGGGATAATATGACGTCGATTTATCACTATTTAAGAGTCTAGCAGCTGAAGTTCAACCGCAAAACACTTCTTCAAGAGCTAGGGGTATCATCGATATACGAGCATAATCAGTAGCTACACGCTTTCGCAGATCCTCTATAAGATGTAAGTTACTTTGTTTTACATAAGTTTGTTTATCTGTGTACATACAGTCATTTTATTACTCAATCATTGTAATATTCAATCATTCTACTATTCAATCATTCTTATATTCAATCATACTACTATTCAATCATTCTAATATTCAATCATACTACTATTCAATCATTCTTATATTCAATCATACTACTATTCAATCATTCTAATATTCAATCATACTACTATTCGGTAATTCTAATATTCTATCATTCATCAAATGAGTAATATAATAAGTCAATCTTAATAGATAAACCAATAAAGTGATATTTCAATTATTATCTTAACTAATAATAAAAATAAAATCTTCTCTATTTTCAGGTCCAAGCAAATGGCTGACCAGTTGTTCCCGTCTTCGGATGAGTCGGTAGTTGACGCTCCAGTCAAGACCGGCAAAAAGAAGCGAAAGATTGCAGATAAGGCATCGGGCAGCCAGTCTAACACTAGTAAGAAGGCTTCTAACTCGAGAGCTACGGTACGAGATCTCTTCGGGACGGATAGCGACGATGACGAACTGGATCGCAGCGCCGGTAAAAAAACAGCACCTATCTACTCCTACGTGACACGTAGATTAGCCAATGGTTTCTCACGTCAGATTGATGAAGAGAAAACTGGGAGTTATTATGTTGAGTTAAAAATTTATAATAGTGACGAAATCGAGCGGGTACCGCCAGTCAATCGATGGCGGCACTCCGTAATAACTATTAAAAATAAAACCAATTCGGGCACTGAGCCCTGGAAGCATTTAAATGCATTTATAAAGGAGACGAAGAAAGAATTTAAAAATCGTACACCCACTTTTATAAGCTCATACCAGTAGAATAATGTGTTTTTTGTAAAACTAAAAAAAAAAAAAAAAAAAAAAAAAAACTTTATAATCGTATTTAATCTAATAACTTGCTATTAATCTCTGTATAATCATTAACCTATATCTACATATTAATTATTCTAAGATACATTTGTATTTTAAATGTAGTTTTGTTTAATTAAATATATATGTTATACTATGCATAATTTTTTTTTCAGTTGAATCACCCTCTACTGGTTCACCATCAAGTTATATTTTTTGTGATAAATGTAAAATTGAGATACCAAAACATGAATACAGATATCATAAACGAACTAATATCCATAAATCAAATTGTTTGATAAAGTCTAAGTTTGAGCATATTGATATAATAGCTACAGCATTTAAAAACAGAATAATGACATATCGCTTAAACCCATCTATAGAAGACGAGTACCTTCTATCAGAGGCGTTCTTGGATGGTAAGCGAGACGATATTTATAAACTAATTGAGTTATCATTATTAAAACATAAATGTATTAAAGTTAACTTCGAGCTGTTTTCTTACTTTGTTTTACCTCAATCAGGTGAGCAGCAGCTGAAGTCATTTAATACAAAATACGAAGTTATTTATAAAAGTACTAATTTGGATGAAATTTACATAAATTTAAGAGAGACTTTTAAGATGAAATTAACTGAATTTGAACACTGCGAATCTGGATGGTCATTCACGTCATTAAGTCATTTAGAAATAAATATAAATAAGTATTCTCCCATGAGAGGTGGTTCTTACATAGAACTACCATCTGTTATTAAAAATACAAAGAGCTGTATAAACATTAATAATAACGATGAATATTGTTTTTTATGGAGCATCTTAGCAGCATTATTTCCAGCTAAAAATAATGTCTGTAGGCCAAGCTCATATCCAGATTTTAGCACGATATTTAATATGCAAGGGATGTCATTCCCACCATCCGTTAAAGACATCAGGTTGTTTGAAAAGAATAACAGTGATTTAAGTATTAATATTTATGGATTGGGTGAACATTACACTGTAACTGGCCCTCTTTATATGACAAATTGTAAGAAAGATAAACTTATTGTATTTCGAGAAAAATAACAGAGCTCATTATTGTTTGATAAAGGACCTTTTGCGCTTAGTGAGACGACAAGTTTCCCACCATAAAGGTCGAATGTATTTATGTGAGACATGTTTGCAATTTTTTACTAGTGAAATAAAATTCCAATCTCATGCCTGTTCAAAAATTTTAACATTATTACCAGATAAAAACAGCACGTTACAGTTTAAACATTTTGAGAGACAACAAAAAATCAACTTTGTTATATACGCGGATTTTGAAAGTCTATTAAGCAATTTTAATGAAGAAAACACTAATAAAAATACTATAAAAAATAAGTTGCATCAGCCTTCATGTTTTGCATATTACGTATGTTGTTCACATGACAGTAGCTTAAATAAATTTGTTACTTATCAAGGAGCAGACTGTGTACAAGTATTTGTTAAGAAATTAATTGAAGAAACCAAATCAATACATGAAATTTTGATGACTGAAAATGTTATGAAACCAATGACTCCAGAACAAATGAATAATTACCGTAATGCAAGTACATGTCATATCTGTAAAAATTTATTATTTGATGACAAAGTGCGCGATCATGATCATATTACATCAGAATATAGAGGTGCAGCTCATTCACACTGTAATTTAATTTATAAAGTCTGTCAATTCATACCTATCATATTTCATAATTTATCTGGCTATGATTCCCATATTTTTATCAAGGAACTGTCAAAATATGATGGCGAAATAAAAATAATACCAAAAACAAAAGAAAAATATTTATCCATTACAAAAATCATTAACACTGGATGTAATAAACCTTTGCAAATTAAATTCATAGATTCATTCCAGTTCCTTAGCACAAGTCTTGATAATCTAAGTAAAAGTTTAACAGACACAGATTTTTTTAATTTAAGATTACATTTTCCTGACGACACAAAATTTGAATTAATACGAAGGAAAGGTATTTATCCATATGAATATATTGATTCGTGGTGTAAATATAATGAGACACAACTCCCTCCAAAACATTGTTTTTACAACAGTTTGCAAATGAGGCATATAACTGATAACGAGTATGAACATGCGCAAAACGTTTGGAATTACTTTAATATTACTAGTCTTGGTGAATATACCGATTTATATGTTAAGTGCGATGTATTATTATTATGTGATATATTTGAAAATTTTCGAAAAATATGTCTTCAGCATTATAATCTCGATCCTGCATACTATGTAAGTTCACCTGGTTTAAGTTGGGATGCTATGCTCCTTTACACAGGTGTTCAACTAGAGTTGATTCATGATTTAGATATTTATAAGATGATAGAAAATGGAATACGTGGTGGATTAGCTCAGTGCTCTCACCGATATGCTAAAGCCAATAACATTTACCTCCCTTATTTTGATGATTCTAAACCGTCAACATATTTAGTATATCTTGACTGTAACAATCTTTATGGATATGCAATGACAAAAAAATTACCCATATCAGATTTTAAATTCATGACAAGTTCCGAAATAGACAATTTTTGTTTATTTGATGTACCTGACGATGCTGAATATGGTTACATTTTAGAAGTTGACATCATGTATCCAGATAATTTACATAATTTACATAGTGATCTGCCTTTCGCTCCAGAAAAGTTCATTCCCATAGGAGGGAGGACTAAAAAGTTAATCGCGAACTTGTATGACAAATACAACTATGTTATACATTATGTACATTTAAAAGAATGTCTTAAAAATGGACTTGTGTTGAAAACAATTCATCGTATAGTTCAATTTAAACAAGAAAACTTTTTGAAAAAGTATATAGACTTAAATACTCAATTGCGTCAATCAGCTATGACACCATTTGAACGAGATTTCTTTAAACTTTTAAATAATTCAATATTTGGAAAAACTATTGAAAATAAACGAAAACAGGTTGATGTTAAATTGGTAACTAAGTGGAATGATAGTAAGAATAGAACAAATAAAACAGTAGGTGCAGAGAAACTAATTACAAAACCAAACTTACGAAGTATTTGTGTTTTTAGTGAAGATTTTCTTGCAGTTCAATTGAATCATGAAAAACTTGTTTTAGATAGACCTATATATATTGGTTTTGCTGTACTGGAATATGCTAAACAACATATGTATAATTTCCATTATGAATTTATTAAAAAAAAGTATGGTAAAAATGTCAAACTGTGTTATACAGATACTGACAGTTTATTATATTTAATACATACACAAAACTTTTATAAAGATTTGAATGATAATATATTGAAATTTGATACTAGTAATTTTGACTTTAATAATCCTTATTGTATACCAAAGTTAAACAATAAAATTCCCGGCTTGTTTAAAGATGAATTAGGTGGTGATGTAATAACCGAATTTACTGGCTTAAGAGCAAAACTTTATTGTATTAAATCATTAAAAACACAGATCAATAAAGCTAAAGGAGTAACAAGACCCATTACAAAAAGTTTGAAAATATCCAACTATAAGAAAGTTTTATTTAAGAATATTACTTTAAAATGTAAGATGAATATGATAAAGTCAAGCAAACATGTACTGTATTCACAGGTAGTTAATAAAGTAATTTTAAATAGAATAGATGATAACAGAATTGTTCAACCAAATCAAATAAACACATTACCTTGGGGTCATTGTGATTGCATATGTTAGAACTTTTGTGTTTTACAATGTATACTGCTATGATTTATTTATTATGCATGATTGTACGTTAAGTTAGTTGTATTTTATAATGATAAAAACAAATTATAATATAAGTAAAAGATTTACCTAATAAACTATATATTTTACTCATAATAATTGACTTTTCATTTATTTTCTTATGTAAGTACAATCGAAGCAAACATGAAATTGGAAACAACTATCAGAATTAAAAATTATTGATTTAAAAGAAGATACACTTTCTTTGAAACACTGAGTGCTTTTTCATATAAACTACTTTATTAGGTGATTAAAAACACAGTATGTATAATAAATTGTAACTTTATTGAACTTCACATTTAATTAAACATTATCTTATAATTACACTACACTTAAAGACTGTTTGTAGCTGAACTTAATTTTTTAACTATTTTACCGACGAGATATTCTGTTTCATCCATAATTTCATCGTAATTGTCCTTGACTTGATACTGAACATTCACACAAGCAGTGTCACTGCGGTCAACACAATTGTCACTTATATCATGAATAGTTATTTTTATTAAATGGTGTGCTTTTCCTGGCTCCTTGCGAATAACAAAAGATGAAGAAGATGTATCTAATAGTTTGGATAAGGTAATTTTAGAATTTAATTTCGACTTCTTGTTTTTTCCTTTTGTTGATCTTTCTTGAGTGTCCTTGACTTTATCCTGGTGATTTTCCTGGAACTCAGTTTGTTCGACACTGTTCCCAGTTAGTTCTTTTGTTAAATAGAATGAATTAATAACATCATCCATAATATCAAGATCTTCCATTTTCTGAAATAAAACATAATGTAACAATTAATTTAATAATAAATAAGTATCATAAGACTTGGAAAATATATTAATTATTTAGTTACTTACGATTATAAATAACAAGGTTAATAATTAAGAATAAAAGCTTGTTGATCTGCTCAGTTGATGACATCAAGTCGTAGATTCCTCATTTAAGTCCACTTTATATAACATAGGCCGAACCGATCTCAACTTTCAATGCATACCTATGATAGTGCCTATATTTAATTGTATATATGCGTTTGTAAGTCAGAAATTAAATTAATAGTCACGATGAGGTTGACCAAACAACCCACATCATTAAACGTTAATAATATAAATCTTGATGACTCTGCTCCTCAGATAAGACATAGCGTTCTATTACCTAATTCAATTCGCTGTATAATATGTGGTCCATCAAATTGTGGTAAAACTAACGCAATGATCAGTTTGCTATTGCATGAAAATGGGCTCAAATTTAAGAATCTTTACTTGTATTCGAAGACAAATTTTCAACCAAAATATCGTTATTTACGAGAAGTCATAATGAGAGTGCCTCAGATTAAGTTTTTTGAATTCAATGATGGGAATGATGTCATAGCTCCGAGTGAGGCTTTAACCAATTCTGTTTTTATTTTTGATGACGTTGCATGTGAAAATCAAATAAACATTCGTAATTATTTTTCTATGGGTAGACATAAGCAAATCGATTGCTTTTATTTATCTCAAACTTACTCGAAAATCCCGAAACAGTTGCTACGTGACAATGCAAATTTTCTAATAATATTTAAACAAGATGATGTGAATTTAAAGCATATTTACCAAGAACATATTAGTTCTGATATATCATGGAATCAGTTTATAAATATTTGTAAAATGGTTTGGAGTGAGCCATTTAATTTCGTTAGTATCAATAAAGACTCATCATTAAACAATGGAAGATATAGAAAAAATTTCGATCATTTTATTCACTTTGAATGAAGTTATAAATTAATTTCATACATCAAATTAAATTAGTATTAGAGTGTTCTTAGTCGAATACAGTACCATTTAAGAAATACTTAATAACATGGATAAAAATATTAAAATGGAGTTATTGAAGTCTGTCGACTCAATAAAAAGCAAATTAAAACAACTGAAAAATCAGGAACATGAAATTAGCTTAACGTTTGATAAAATCCTTAAACCAGTTTCGGAGCCCCTTAAGACCCTAGTGAAGTCAAAAGTATTACTAGAAAATATAAAAAATAACGAAAATAAAGCATACAAATATTCTGAAGCATTCGAGTCAGATGAAAATAGCACAAGCTCTTCTGCTATGTGTGACGATTTTTATGATGCTGAATTAAAGTCTGCAAGCTCTCCTGAAAATGAAGTGAGAGATAACTTAGAAATTTCACTAGATCGCGATGATATTTATGATATTCATGATGGTATAAGTATACCATTTGGGATAAGAAAACAAAACAAAACTTTAATGATGGGTAATTCAGTAGTAACAATTTCAAAAATTGATAGTCTGAATAACGATAACTTATTATTGATTAAAATCGGAGACAAATCTTACAATTTAACACCTGGCCTAAAAGAACTCTTACTTCGAAGAAAACCTAATTTAAAGTCAATATCGAGCACAGATAAACTTGTCTATAAGGACATATTACATCATACAAATGCTCATAAGAGAGATTTTAACCCTAAGGGTCAAATAAGAGGTGACAAAGGAATTAAGTATCGTGAAATAATCAAACCATTATTTTCCGATACTTCTAACTATAAAATCCAGACAAAACTTGGAGGCAGCTTGCCAAAGCTTAAAAAATATAACAAGGACACTGACTTGGTTTATTGGGACGATCCCAATGAATTAGTTGAGAGATTGAAATTATTAGTAGCTTCAAGAGATGCTGGTAATACAAATCATGATAATGAAATTTTATCAATAATTGAAGAATTAAAAGAAGCCAACATAATTAAGGAATAAATACTATTACTAAAAAGATTTTGATTCAGTATCACATAGTCATTCGTGATGAACATTGACAAATTTCGTAATTATCTATATACCTTCATTGTATGAATGACGCAAAAAAATGTGTTGTTACTTCAGCGTAGTTAAAATAAAAGTGAACATTCTTAGCATTGTCAATACGTAATAATTTTGAGTACTAGAATAATTAGTTTCTGAAGAATCTGAATTATAGATAGAAAATTAATAAAAAGAAAAAGTGATACAGAACATTTCTGAAGATGAGCAAGGCTGATGTGGTAAATGAAATACATAAAAATGTAAGGGTGAATTTTACGCGACGAAATGTAATTATGAAAGATATAGATGATCTATGGCAAGCAGACTTAATTGATATGCAATCAATTTCAAAAGAAAATAAAAAAAATAGGTTTATTCTTGCAGTTATCGATACATTTTCGAAATACGCTTGGGCGCTTCCTTTGAAAAGTAAGAACAAAGACGTTGTATGTAATACCTTTAAGATTTTGTTGGATAAGGAACGTTGCCCTAAAAATCTGCAAACTGATAATGGAACAGAATTTTATAACAATAAATTTCAGAAACTAATGAAATCATATCATATTAATCATTATTCAACCTTCTCAACAAAAAAGGCATCGATAGTTGAGAGATTTATCAGAACATTGAAGTCTAAATTATATAAAGAATTTAGTTTAATAGGCAACTATAATTGGATAGATAACACCCTCAAAAATGTTATTTATAAATACAACCACACCTACCATAAAACGATTGATGAAATCCCGGCAAATGTGGACAATAATAATAAAAAACACATATTAGAAAGATACATGCGGTTGATAAACAAAGTTAGACAAAAAAGGAGTAAATTTCAAGTGGGTGATTATGTACGTATCAGTAAGTACAAAGGAATATTTGAAAAAGGATATACTCCCAACTGGTCGACAGAAATATTTAAAATTCGAAAAATACAAAACACAACTCCTATCACCTACTTAATTGATGATACAATCAGAGGTCAACCTATTTTAGGAGCATTTTATGAACAAGAACTTCAGAAAACGAAACATCCTGATGTATATCTAGTCGAAAAAGTTCTAAGAAGGAAAGAAAATATGGTTTTAGTAAAATGGTTAGGTTTACCTTCTACTGAAAACAGCTGGATTAATAAGTCTAATATATTATAATAAAAACTAAAAGGTACATGATTTAACATTTCAAAGTAACCGCTAATAACCATCACGTATTTATTAAGAGTTTTATCCATGTTTCTTCAGTCTTATGATGTGTATTGGGGGGAGAAGTCTTCTCAATTGGCTTATAAATCATTTACCATTTGAATTACACTTACCAGGATACAATTATTGCGGTCCTGGTACAAAATTACTTAAAAGGCTTACACGTGGAGATAAAGGTGTTAATAAATTGGACGAATATTGCAAAGAACACGACATTGCCTATCATAAGTCATCAAACTTAGACGATCGATATAAAGCAGATATAGTTCTATTAAAAATGGCGAAAAAGCGAGCAGTTGCCTCTGATGCGAGTGTAGGTGAAAAAATTGCAGCACATTTAGTGAGCAAAGCTATGTTAACAAAAATTAAAACTGGTGCTGGTCTAAAAAATAGTAAATGCAATAAAAAATCTTCAAAAAAAATTACGTCTAGAAATGGTGTTAAAAATAAATTAAAAAATATTATTACTAAAACGAAAAAACAGATGCGAAGATTGAAACCAAAATGCAAGAAAATGGCGATAGAATTAGCTATGGCTGCTGCTAGAGAATTAGCCGATGATTCATCTATAAAACTGCCGCGGATTATACCTATACCAAAAACCGGTGGTTTGTTACCGTTGATACCTATTTTCGCAGGATTATCAGCTGCGGGAGCCTTAGCAGGCGGCGCTGCTGGTATAGCAAAAACTATAAATGAATTCAAGATGGCTAAAGAACGTTTTAGTGAACTGAAAAGACATAATGAAAAAATGGAATCACTTTGTATCGGCAAGGGACTATATCTTAAACCTCATAAAAACGGGCTCGGAATTTTCGTTTCAAAAGAAAAAAACTAATATATCGGCTACCCAAACGAGCCTTAACTAACATTGATATTCTGAAGTATGGAAATAATATTCCCTATTTTAGAGGTGTCTTTATGAGAGATGAGCTCCCTAAGCAACCTTTTAAAAAAGAATGTGGAGTTATCAATTTAGATAGTTCTAAAAGTTCAGGTTCTCATTGGGTAGCCTATGCAAAATACAATGATTACATTGAGTATTTTGATAGTTATGGCAATCTTAAACCACCTAAGGAATTTATAAAATACATAGGTTCTAAAGTTCACTATAATTATGATAATATACAACGTGATCACCCTTACAATTGCGGGCACTTAAGTTTAAATTTTTTAAAGAATTTTTGGTGTAGTCAAAGAATAAAATAAACAGGATCTTCTAAAAGTGTTCAGTATACAAGCATGTCTGTAGCTGTTACCATCTCTGGAAATAAATCAGAATTGGAAACATTCTTTCATCCACCTCTGAATTTATCTGGTCAATATGAGTGCTGTTTGCTATACTTTTCAGTATTAAATTCAATACCAAATGTACACATTAATAACAACATTCTCCCCGTGATCAGAATCGAATGCGATCTTGTACATGGTTCATACTGTAACGGGTTACCAAGTCACATTATTCATGAATTTGTATCTAATACTGCTATAGGTCATCAAATCATAGAAATACCGCAAAACGTTATTTACTTTCCAGTGAACAAAAACATTATTACGTCTATATCTATTAGGATAGTTGATCAATTTGGTTACTGTATTAAATTTAAAGAAGAACATAATATTCAACTACGCCTTCATATAAAAAAAACAAAATGATATTATATTTTTATAAAAACCCTGTGGTTAACAAAAAACATCCTATTTCTTCTAAAACCACTAAGGTGCAAAGACGTAAGAAAAAAGTTATTAAATTGTCTAAAACAAATCAAGATTTTCTTAAAGCCTTAGGTTTCAAAATATGAATATTCTACAGATTAATGAATTACCACACTTCGATACTTCGATTGAAAGTTATGAAATCCATTCTTACAATCCCTACAATAACAGCTTCAGAAAAAACGATGAAATCAGAATCCCCATACACCAACAAGACATATACGTGTTACCATCAGCCAGTTCAATTTACGTCGAGGGCCAAGCAAAATTCTTCGACAAAGATGGAAAACCAATTAAGAAAAATATTACATTCAGTAACAACCCTGTTATGTTTTTGTTTCAAGATATCCGATACGAAATAAATGGTATTGAAGTAGATCGCATTAAAAATTCTGGAATAACATCGACAATAAAGTCATACGTTTCAATGAATGATGGGGAAAATAAAGTTGCTGCCTTGTGGGGGTGGAACATAGATGGATTTAAAAATGATGGTAATTTTAGTGCTATTGTACCTCTCAATAAGATTTTAGGATTTGCGGAGGATTACAATAAAATTGTGATAAATTGTAAACATGAACTTATTCTGAATAGAAGTAACTCTAACTTAAACAGCATCATAGCGACTGATGATGTTATGCATTTTCAAATAGATATACAAAGATTACAATGGCGTGTACCGCATATAAAAGTGTCAGACCGCGAACGACTAACACTTCTAAAACACTTGGAAAGAGATAAAGCTATTCAGATAGCATTTCGAAATTGGGATTTATATGAGTATCCTTTGCTCCCTAAAACTACAAAACATTCTTGGTCAGTTAAGACTGCATCACAATTAGAGAAACCTCGATATGTAATTTTTTGCTTGCAAACCAACAGAAAAAATAATAAAGCTAAAGACAGTTCCCTGTTTGATCACTGTGGGGTTACCAACGTAACACTATTTTTGAATTCACAATATTATCCTTACGAGCCTCTAAACTTAAATTTCGCCGAGAGCAAATACAATGTATTATATGAAATGTATGTGAAATTTCGTCAGTCGTATTACAACTGTCCTGCAGACCCCTTGCTTGATTTGACCGGTTTCAAGGAGAAGGCCCCTCTCTTTATCATAGACTGTTCAAGACAAAACGACAATTTGAAAACAGGTCCCGTAGATGTGCGGTTGGAGATTGAATGTTCAGCACCAATACCAGATAACACAACTGGATATTGTTTAATTATTAACGATCGACTTGTGGAATATAAACCTTTGAGTAACATAGTGCGCAGGTTATCATGACTGCCATTGTAGATGTTCAAGGTTTTAAAACAGAAACAAATGAATTTATCATTAAAGAAATTGCTGTATTAAGTAATCAAAAAATTCAGGTGTTTTTAATTAAGCCGCCATTTCCATTTTACGATTTGACAACACGAGAAAAACAGCAAGTCAGTTGGATTGAGCGTAATAGAAGGATATATTGGAGTGAAGGATTTGTGTCTTACTCAAATCATCAGAATTTGATTGTAGATATTTTAAGAGATAAAAGTGTTTACACCAAAGGTTTAGAAAAAGTGTTGTGGTTAAAAAATATTTCGAATAATAATAATATAAATAATTTAGAAGATGAAAGTTGTCCTAATTTATTAAGCTTGTACAATAAATATGAACATTATGATGATGTGTATAGTTGTATCTATCATGATTCAATATGTGCTTTAAAAAATGTAATATGTTTAAATAAATGGTGTATAGATAATAAATTTTTTAAATAAATATTTTCTTGTTTTATTTTCACATTTAGATAGTATTTATCAGATTCCTATTCTATAATCCCTCCAATATGATTCGTTATAAGTTGCTGACAACAGCTGTGCGATGTCATTATACTTTTACAATTATCTATGACAAGATCTAGGAAGTGAGTAAACAGAACATGTCTCAAAATAATTATAACCCTCGTTATGACATGTATAATGCATATAAAATGCGTGAATTTTCATTTAGTTATTATTGGGCAACGGCTGATTCAAGGAGAAGATTGGTAACGGAAATGGCTGATGCTGGATTTTTTTATTGTGGAGATGGTATAAATGATAAAGCAGCTTGTTTCTCATGTGGAGGTGTTATAGAAGATTGGGAGATTTATGATGATCCTTGGATGCAACATACTATACATTTTCCTCAATGTTTTTATTTGAACGCTGTGAAAGGAAAAGAATATATAATTCAAAATTCATGTCTCTATCACAGCATTCAACTCTTAGCACTGTAGTGTGATGGTTCGATCTTAATTATATAATTAAGTAACAAAAATTATTTTGCAAATATTTTACGAAAGATAATAAATTGATATAAACAACATCATGCTTCGTTCAAGAAAATTTGATTTAGAAGGCATTTCGAAACTTATTTTAAAAAATGCTAGTGGTGAGATTATATTTACTCAAGACATGACTAATCAGAAAATAATGAATACCGCTTCATCAAAACATCAGGATAATACGAACAGGACAGAGCAAGATTCAGTAAAATCCGCCTTCGAAAATACACAATATCTCACTCTCGAGAGTGATCACGATGAGCACCCACAATTTGATCGAGTTGGTAACGTACAGCCTGTACCAAAAAAACCGGCTATAAGTTCATCAAATCCTAATGTTGACGGTACATTAGTAACAAGAAATATTGTGCGGGATATAGTGTTTCCTGATTTAGAAGACATTCTATGCTACCAGATTCTGCCAGAAGACGAAATTCCTTCTATTTGAACATTTTTATTAGTATTACTTCCATGCCTGTTATTTTAGAATAATATTAAATTTTATACACATTGTAAATACATGCTAGGTGTGATCGATTGTTTTCACATGAGTGTCGACAAGAAACTAAGTAAAATGTCATAATTAAAATGCTATATTTAAAATAAAATGATTCTAAAAAAGTATAGTTCATTTCTTTCTACCTCGTTAAATATGAAGTACTTACCTAATAGAACAGTTTAGCACAAATAGCCACTACGCCATAAAAGGCAGCGGTGGAGAGGGCAACATATGAGTGCATTCCATATTTAAAATGTAATGAATGATGGTTGAAATTGGATGTACTATTCGAATGCATTGAATGATGGCTAAAATTGGGTGTACTATTCGAATGTAATGAATGATGGTTGAAATTGGGTGTTTCTGGATCTCATCTGATCCAGAAACCCCAATTTCAACCTACTAGTAAAGTCCCCTGAAGGGGGTCTGTAGACACAAATTATTATGTACCGCTCAAGTTCAACACAAGACAACTCGATAGTGCGCTCAATGGAAAGATTAACTAGGTCTAACCGTTGTTTACATTTTAACTTGTTTGAAACAAGAATTAAAGATCCACCGCGAATAGCAGTTTTTCTCACAAATGCACTCTGTACAGAAAATAAATCATCATTGATAAACACTACTTCATGCTCTTTCAACCAATGTTCAGTTAAACATAACACATGAACATCATAATTCTCCATAAACAAGCTTAACTCTAATTCCTTGCCGGACAAACCCTGCATATTTTGATGTACAACATTCAACATATATGCGACTCACCCGTTGTCGAACCTAACAGTTTAAACTACTAGGTGTGTGTATAGCAATGTTAGTATCACTACCAACAGAATCAAAAGTGATATTAGTATCTATACTAATAGTATCAATAGAGATGTTAGTGTCACCACTAACAGTAAACGTAGGTACAGTATAAGTACCGGTGTAAACGTGTAAAGTATATGCTAAAAGATTAGCAAAGCAAAGTCGGAGGATACATATTCGCGAGCTGGCTTACCAAAACCAGATGTATATTGCGACTGCACAGCATGAGATTTTCTTCTTGTTTTCGTCTTTTTAGTTCGCTTCGCAGTCGGGATTTTATTTTATTTTTTTATTTAACTTTCTAATAAACATTTTTTTTTCGAAATAAGTAAATTTAAACATATATATTTTGGAAACCACCTCTTGCCCACCTTATTTTGATATTACACAAGATGAGTTCGGAAGAAAAAAAATTGGGATTTCACAATATGGCACCTAAAATCCGTCATTTTTCTTTTTTCCAATTTTAATGTAGTCAGTGATACTCGCAAGTATAAGACGAATCGATTAACGTAAGAATTATCAAAATCGTTTGGTCTCTAGAACGCCACATAGGAACAAACATACATACATAGACTGATAAACACATTACCCTCCTTCGGCAATCGGGTAAATACTATTGCGAAGTTTCATAATGTGCACGGTATATGGCATTAGGTCGGCCCGTATAACATGGTACCTTTCATAGTCGAAACATGGGCATCTTAGCAACTTTGCTAAACCTTATAAAACAAAAGGTGTGATCATGCATAGCAAAAAGGTTTGATACAAGAAGCAATACTTACTGACAAATCCTTCTTCCAACATCATCAAACAATGCACTTCGAAATCCTTCTGCAATGACTCCAATAACTCCTTATTTTGTCTGAACATCAATTCCGAAGTCATCTTACCATACAAAGCAACTGACTCATCAGGAAATAAATCAGAACCTGTTATTATTTTACTCTCTATCTTTTCAAAATCTTCGCCATTTTCTTTAAGTTCCTTGGCTTTCTGTTTCAGTTCAAACTGCTCAGTGTTGCCAACTTCCAAAATATTTTTGACTGATGGTAGAATTTGGTTTATAAAAAGAGTTCCTCTGCTTAACTTAAATAATATCTCAATTAAACAATTCATAGTTTCCGTGTAAGATTCTGCTATACTTGAACTGTTTTTCTTTGCTGTCATGATTGGAGGAAGAATTAAATTGATTTTTTGCTCGATCAAAACAGGGTCTAATTTCAAAGCCATTTTTATTATTTGTAAAGTAGTTTTGTCCAACTTTCCTTCCAGTTTTAGCTGACCAATCATTACTGCTTGCAGGAAAGATGTGAAGTTCTTCTTTATTTCTACTTTTGATATTTTTTCACCAAAAGTATCAGTTAGCCGTACATTTATATCAACTTCGTTCTTCAAAAGAATGTCAAGCATATTCAAAAATAGAGTTCTCTTTGTTTTAGCATCATTGGCTGCCAAAATAGAAGTTAGATTCATAGCTGGCACTATAAAACTTTGTTCCATATTCAAAACATTAGCCACCATGATGTAAAAAGCAAAAACAATCTGATTCTCTTTTTGAAAAGAACTCACAAAGACATCTATAAAATTGTGTAAGAACTTTGTATCATTTTCAGACCGATTTTTAGGAAATTCAAAGAAAGTATTCATGATCTTGATTACCGATTGTATGTTATCCCCTTTTTCTGCAATCAGTTCTTCTATATTGTCTTTACGGATTAGCGTTTGTAAGAAACTGATAAAGAATGATCTCTTGTTGACAGGAAACAAAATATTCTGGCACACATCTACTGCATATTTTCTACAATCAGTATCCAAGAAACTGAAAACAGTTTCCAGATTTTCTCCATTTAATAATTTGGTGATAAATTCTAACTTTTTTTTGGATTCTCTGTAATACTTTACAAAGTTATTCAGAATCTTTTGACTCAGTTGTGCGTTTGTGTCATCGTGTCTCAGGAACTGTAGTAATGTAATAGTTATAGTTAGGTAGTCGTCAATTTGTAAGTTTAATTGTGAGGTGATTTTAGGGTTCTCTAGAAAAGTTGAGATGTACTTTATGTCAGTAGTCTGGAGTGGGTTCCGCTGTATGTATTGTGATACAATCTGAAACGAGAGACAAAAGTTTAAGTTAGTTATAGTAACTGATTATTCGGTTTAGGACAGATTATAGTTTGGGCAGATTCTTGTTACAGCAGATTATTTTTTTGGCGGATTCATCATACGGCAGAAGTATTATGACCAACATAAACCATACAATTCATGTAATGGTCTATTTAAAGACAATTTAAAACTATTAACTTTATTAAAGGTACTTAGCAAAGGTAACAAAATTACAGCAAACAATTAAAAAAACTTATTAACGCAAAGGTAACAAAATGAGACTATAGAGACATATATACTCTATAGAGCTCACATGATATCGCTCCTGATCTGACCAGATCAGGCATCAGATCAGGTCATACATGATTTTATCCGTAACAGTAATAGTTTTCCAATCAAAGCATACTTTTGTATATAATCCATACATAATACTTTGGTAGTAATATTTTTTTTTTCTCTATCTTCTATCAGTCATCCCTGACTATGATCAGATGTGTGGAAAGATACATCATATTTTACAGAATCAGGACCAGTGTCCAAATTCTACTTAATCAGGCAGCACAATATCAGCTTTTTTGAGTCTCTTAGTATGATTTGGCAACAATAGTGATCGTGAAAGTGGATTGGGATGGTTGGTTAATGTCTCTTTGTATTTCTATAAACAGCGTTTCGCTTCTTCTAGGATTGTTGGGATTTCCAGGTGCTCATGTATTTCTGAGTTGCGAGCATACCAGGGCGCTGCAGCTAGGACCCTCAGGATACTGTTTTGACTCCTTTGAATCTCATGATGTTTGATTTGCTTGCGGAAGACCATATTTGAATCCCATATGTCCATATTGGTTTTATGATGGAACAATAAACTCTAAGTTTGTTACTCAGGGTGAGTGAAGATTGTCTACCAAGTAACCAGAGCCAGTTCTTGAATCGGACGTTTATTTCTGTTCTCTTTTTCTTTAGGTGATCCTTCCATGTCAACTACTGGATATCAGATGTCATATCCTCTCTCACCAGGTGCCTTGCAGGGGTACCCTGCAAGGCACCTGGTGAGAGAGGATCTAGCGTCTCGTACCTTTACTTGGAATTGCCTATCACTAAGGTATGATTTCATCAGCAAGTAAAATGAATGGGGCAAGAGCAACTTTATCTTGCACAATAGTCCTTTATGCCATACTCGATCAAAGGCTTGTTGAACGTCCAGGAAGGCTGGCGAGCAATACTTCTTCTTTTCTAGGCATTGTCTTATGGTGCGGTAGACTCGGTGTACCTGTTCAACGGTGGAGTGTTGCTCGCGAAATCCGAATTGGTGATCAGGTACTACTTGGTTTTCTTTTAGGTGAGGTTTCAGCCTGTTCAAGACAACCCTTTCCCATAGCTTCGATAGTACCGGAGTAAGGCTAATAGGGCGGTAAGATGAAACTTCACTTTCCGGCTTTCCAGGCTTAGGGATCATTACGATTTGTGATATTTTCCAGAGAGCAGGGACATAAGAGTATCTGAGAGAGGCATTAATAAGGATAGTAAGAAAGACTAATCCCTTTGGAAGGAGTAATCAGATCGAATCCGGGTGCCTTTTTGGAGTTCATCGGAGATATCAAACTAGATAGTTCCTGTGGAGATGTAAGGCGCAGAGGGGCACAAAGTTGCAAGTCCCGGTTGAGAATGGCATCTATTTCAGGATCATCAGGAACTGCAGATTCATTCAGCTTGAAGACATTGGCAAGGTGAGTGGCGAAAGCTTCACACTTTTCTTGATCTGAACGAGCCCATGAGTTATCTGATCTGATGGGGGGAAAGCGTTGCTGAGGTTGTGCTAGATTCTTAGTTGATTTCCATAGGGAGTGAATTCCTTTAGCTTCAGGGGTTATTCTCTCTAGCCTGTGTTGAAGAGCATCCATCATTCTTAGTTTTCTGAAGAAGGTCTTTGAGCTCCTTAATGGCACGGTTAAGACGGGTTTTGTTCCGTTCATTATGTGATGACTGCCATATTCTGCAAAATCGTCTCTTCTCAGCGATTTTTCTTCGGACTTCGGTCAGGGTAGGTGTACTATGCGCAGAATATTTCAACTCAGGAGAGCTGATCCACGCTGCCACTTGTAAAAGATTGGTGAAGTACAAGCACGCGTCGTCTACGTCTTCAGGGGACTTCAGAGGCACGTTGAGGTTAATGTTATTGTTACGAGCTGGGGCTCAGGGATAAATTATTTAAACAGCAGACTTCAATTAATCACACTTTATTACAAAAACACTTCTTAAACAATTCTATTACTTCGCACTATTTTCCTTTTCTGATCACTCTGTGTCGCTTCCGAATCGAAACTGACTCACGACGAACCCGACCGCTCTTTTTATAGCAGCGAAGATGTTTCTAGAACGTTCCACACTGTTCTAGATATTTCGAGAAACTTCCAGAACAATCGACTTTCGAACTCACTGTTCCCGAAGAGACTAGAAACTTCCAGAATGTTCGGTTCGAACGTTCTGGAAAATTCCATTCGACACGAGAAGATTAGTTCCGCTATTCGATACTAGATGGCGCCACTAGTAACTACATAATTCTTCTACTCGTCACTAGATGGCGTTGCCCTATCTTGTAACATTGCCTCCCTCTTAGACATGCTCGTCCCGAGCATCGTTAGACCCATGGTAACGGGCCAACCGATCCACATGAACGACCTTTGATGCACCTCGGGGTCCCTTCTGAATTCGGTAGGTGACGTCATTAATCTGGGTAACTACGCGATACGGTCCATCCCATTTTGCTTGCAATTTAGGCGATTTTCCTTTGCTGCGTACCGGGTTATGTAACCATACCAGTGATCCTTCATCGAAGCCCTTATTGTTCGCCTTCCGATCGTAGCGAGTCTTCATCCTCTCAGACATCTGTTGACCTGTCTCTCTGATGTGCTCATATACATCATTCATCCTGTTCCGTAGTTCGTTTGCATAATCTGTTATACTGCGTGGAGACTCAGGTGGGATGCCAGTGATGAGATCTGCAGGTAATCGTAGTTCTCTGCCGAAATTAGCAAAAGCTGGTGTTACTGTTGTGGTTTCATGAACAGCACTGCGATATGCCATGAGATATGGTTGAATGTGTTTGTCCCAATCCTTCTGTCTGTTTTCCACAACCTTTGCAAGATATCTCTCTAGTGACTGGTTGAATCGTTCAACCATCCCGTCTGATTGTGGATGATAAGCAGTAGTTCTGGTTTTGTGAGCACCCATCACACGACACGTCTCCTTGAACACTTCTGACTCGAAGTTCCGGCCTTGATCACTGTGGATTTCCAAGGGTACCCCAAACCGACAAAACACTTCGTGAACTAACTTATCAGCCACCGTAACGGCTTCTTGATTAGGGATTGCAAACACTTCCGGCCATTTTGTGAAGTAGTCCATGACGACCAAGAAGTACTTGTTCCCGCTTTGGCTTTCCGGAAATGGTCCCGCAACATCTAATGCTATTCGTTCCCACGGTGCACCAACATTGTAAACCTTTAGTGCCCCTCTGCTTCGAGTTTGTGGTCCTTTCACAGCCGCACAATTTGTGCATTTGCGGCACCATTCCTCAACGTCCTCTCGACAATGGATCCAGTAAAATCGTTCTCGGATCTTGATTAAAGTCCTCTTAACTCCCATGTGACCCCCTGAACTTTCATTGTGATAGAGCTGTAAGACCTCCGGCACTTTAACTTTAGGTACGACCATTTGTAGATGACATTGGTCACCGCGAGCATTCTCCCATTTCCGGCACAGAACTCCATCCTGGATAACCAAGCTTTCCCACTGTGCCCAATAACTCTTGGTGATGGAACTGGTTGCTGCGGCATCACTCCAGTGAGGCCTAGGAGCACCTGATTTCTTCCATTCAAGGATCGGTTTTATGTCTCTGTCTTCCTGTTGAGCACTCTGCAAGGTTTCCTTCCACTCTTCGCTAAGATCCGTCCTCAAAACCCGCACTAGTGTTACCTGCTTAGCTTCTTGTCTCGCACAATGTTTACATTGGTCTGGACATGGTCTTCGCGAGAGAGCATCAGCATTACCGTGCGACGTTCCGCTACGATGTTGAATTACGAAATCAAACTCTTGCAATAATTCAATCCATCTTGCTACCTGTCCTTCTGGGTTCTTAAATTGCAGTAGCCATTTCAGTGCAGCGTGGTCCGTCCGCAGGAGAAATTTCCGCCCCAACAAATATTTATTGAAATGCTGCAATGTTTTTACTACAGCTAGAAGCTCCCTTCGAGTGACACAGTAGTTCCTTTCAGGTTTGGATAAGGCTTTGCTGAAGTACGCAATTACAACCTCCTGATCTCCTTTTCGTTGTGACAACACCCCGCCGATTCCAGTATTGCTGGCATCTGTGTCAACTATGAATTCATTTTCATGGTCAGGATAGCCTAGGATGGGAGCATTGCACAAATGTTCTTTCAGCTTCTGAAATGCGACGTCACAGCTCTCATTCCAGCAGAACTGTATCTTGTCTTCAGTTAGTTTATGAAGAGGTCGGGCAATGTCAGCAAAGCTCTTCACAAACCGTCGATAGTAGGAGCACAAACCGAGAAATGCCCTGACTTGCGTTTTGTTCTCTGGAACTGGCCAATCCATGACGGCAACGAGCTTATCCGGGTCCGTTTGAATACCTTTTTCGGAAACCACGTGTCCTAAAAAGTTCACTTGCCGCCTGAACAACGCGCACTTCTTTGGGCTTAGTTTTAGATTGGCTCCTCGTATCTTCGACATCACTTGCTCCAGATTGCGGAGGTGATCTTCAAAGGTCCTACCCACGATGATAATGTCATCCAAGTAGACAAGGCAGGCATCTCCAATCAGTCCAGTAAGCACCCGCTCTATCAATCTCTCAAAAGTGGCAGGAGCATTACACAAACCAAATGGCATGACGTTGAATTGCCACAATCCTTTTCCTGTAGAGAATGCTGTCTTTTCTTTATCTCGAGGGTCTATCTCGACCTGCCAGTAGCCACTCTTCAGATCTAAGGTAGAAAACCACTTCATTCCCGTAAGCGTATCCAGCGTGTCGTCGATTCTTGGCAACGGATAACTGTCCTTTATCACCAAGAGCTGCTCCTCCTGACGGCGAGCCTGCTCCTCCTTGTCGCGCTGCAGCTGCTCCTCCAAGCGCCGTGCCTGCTCCTCCTGACGGCGAGCCAGTTCCTCTTGACGGCGAGCCTGCTCCTCCTTGTCGCGCTGCAGCTGCTCTTCTATGCGGCGAGCCTGCTCCTCTTGACGGCGAGCCTGCTCCTCCTGACGGCGAGCCTGCTCCTCCTGACGGCGAGCCTGCTCCTGCATGAATGCCATCAGGGCGGCTAGGTCAGGCGACGCCGACGATTGAGCGGGTTCCGCTGCAGCCGTGGAGTCTCGATGTCCACCTGATGACGGTGAGGGAGCGTCTCCAAAGCGCCTCTGGTCTACATCTTGCTGGCGCTGACTCCTGGTGCGCACCCCTTCCGTTTCTTCCTTTGGTAGAACCGGCATAATTTATCCCGCACTTCTGACACCAATTTGTTACGAGCTGGGGCTCAGGGATAAATTATTTAAACAGCAGACTTCAATTAATCACACTTTATTACAAAAACACTTCTTAAACAATTCTATTACTTCGCACTATTTTCCTTTTCTGATCACTCTGTGTCGCTTCCGAATCGAAACTGACTCACGACGAACCCGACCGCTCTTTTTATAGCAGCGAAGATGTTTCTAGAACGTTCCACACTGTTCTAGATATTTCGAGAAACTTCCAGAACAATCGACTTTCGAACTCACTGTTCCCGAAGAGACTAGAAACTTCCAGAATGTTCGGTTCGAACGTTCTGGAAAATTCCATTCGACACGAGAAGATTAGTTCCGCTATTCGATACTAGATGGCGCCACTAGTAACTACATAATTCTTCTACTCGTCACTAGATGGCGTTGCCCTATCTTGTAACATTATCTTCAAGGTACTCTTTAAAGTTATCTCAATCGGTTTTGCAGTTGTAGAGCATGTCTTTATTTGGGTGATTGGGGTGTGGTCTGAAGACCCGTCTAGGCTAGATTCTATTTGGATCAATTTGTGGCATATGTTTTTTGTGACAAAGAAGTCAAGGAGGTCAGGTATTTTGTTAACATCCGTAGGCCAGTATTACGATAGCACTGCCTCCATGTGCTCGACCGTCCGGATGAGAGGTAAGGTACACGCAGAACCCTGGGATACGTATATCACTTCTTACGGTTGTGTGTGATTCTGATATCAGGCATATATCGATCTTGTTTTCTTTTAAGAAAACTTCTAGCTCATTCGTGTTGGGTGCAATGCCATTGATGTTCCAGGCTGCTATGAATAGGGAAGTCATTTTGTAAGTTTGGTGACGAGGCTAGTGATTAGACCCACTAGGGAGCCTATTTGTTGGATTAAGAGGTCCATCTTTTCGCTCTGTTTCATTAGAATATGATGTAGTGTCTGATTCTGTTGTTGGTGTGTTTGTGGTAGGTCATGGGTTGTAGAGTTTGGTCCGGATAGAGCTTCTGCATACGATTTCTCATGCGTGTTTGTTGCGGCTCGTATGTTGAAAGTAGATGTAGTAAGTGAGGCGGCCGTGGCGTTTACAGTTGTTTGGGTATACACCCTTTCTTGTGGAGTGCGGCTTTTGTACATGACTGTAAAATATCTGTCTTATCAAGAATCTGCCCAAACCAGAATCTGTCCTAAACCGAAAAATCCATAATAACTATTTGTTTTGTTTAATATATCACGTGATTAAACGATTTTTGGTGAAACTAAAGATACTCAAGTGTTTACTTATTGTATTTGTATCTGTTTTTGTGGCCAAATCCAGCTATAAAAAATGCATCAGATTCAGGCGTACCGCAGGATGGCGTAAATTCTGTGGTAACATTGAATCTTGCCAAGAGGCAAATAGGGTAAGGAAAATAGTGGCACAGGAGCACACACCCGAGCCTGCCACACTGCGTAAACCTGACAACTCACTCACCACGTCACCTGCAGAGGCCAGACGCGTCCTGATAGAAACCCACTTCCCAGGGAGCGTTATTGCACAGGCAACTGACTGGCTAGACACCACTCAGGTGCCAACAGATGTCGATTGGCTCTACGCATACAAAATTATCACGATGGAGAAACTACAGTGGGCCATCCAAAGCTTCCATCCTTTCAAGGCGCCCGGTCCAGATGGGGTTTTCCCTGCGCTGCTGCAGTGGGGAGGCACGTCTGTTGTAGAGAGACTGGTGCCACTAATGAGGGCGTGCCTGGCCTTCAGGTATGTTCCGAAAGGATGGAGAGAAGTGAAAGCGATATTCATCCCTAAGCCAGGCAAAGGTGACTATACTATCGCCAAATCCTTCAGACCCATCAGCCTGACCTCGTTTCTACTTAAATCGATGGAGAGACTGTGTGAAAGGGAACTACGAGATGGCGTCCTCAAAGCATTACCTCTCCACGGTAACCAACATGCATACAGCTCGGGTAAGTCCACGGAATCTGCTCTCCATTTGGTGGTAGGCCAGATAGAGGAAGCAATCCATCAGAAAGGTACATGCCTGGGCACTTTCATAGACATCGAGGGGGCCTTCGACAAAACCAACTTCTCCAGCATAGGTGCTGCACTCTCCAGACACGGAGCAGAACAGGTACTAACTGACTGGATAACTAATATGTTAAGCAAACGTGCGGTTCGGCTGGAGGGAGAACAAGAACTGGCCCTTATAGCCAGGGGCTGCCCTCAGGGAGGAGTTTTCTCCTCTGCTGTGGAATCTGGTAATCAACGATCTTATCACTAGACTCAACGAACAACGTTATTATACAATAGGGTATGCAGACGACCTCGCAATTCTGGTACCTGGGAAGGTGACTGGAACTATCTGTAACCTTACTCAGCAAGCGCTACGCATAGTGGAAAGATGGTGCAGGGAGTATGATCTTTCAGTTAACCCCTCTAAGACGGTACTGGTCATGTTTACTCAAAAAAGAGTACTAGGCCCTTACCGCCTACCGAAGCTGTTCGACACTGAACTCCTGCTGTCCAACGAGGTCAAGTATCTTGGGGTCATTCTTGACAGCAAGCTAAACTGGAGCAGTCATTTAGACAGCAAACTTAACAAGGCGTGCATTACCTTCTGGCAATGCAAGAAAATGATAGGCAAGAAATGGGGCCTGTCCCCCAAAATCATTCTCTGGCTGTACTGCGCGGTGATTCGGCCCATGATCTCCTATGGGGCCGTGGTTTGGTGGCCCCGCACAAAGTTAAGTACAGCCGTGAACAAACTGCAACGCATGCAAAAACTGGCCTGCATGGCGACGACAGGCTGCATGAGAACTACCCCGACTGCTGCGCTCGAGGCTATGCTGGATCTGCCTCCGCTCCACCTTTTCATTCAGCAGGAGGCCACGACGGCGGCAGTGCGGCTTAAGGCATTGGATCTCTGGGGTAGGAGAACGACACTACACATGGCTCTGCTGGAGGACCTAAATAAAGAGTTTCCTCTTACGACAGCAATTAGTGACCGGATACCTAAACAGTTTGTTTTTGAAAAAAAATACAAGATCCAACTCCATGAGGACCACCGCTGTGAGGGGTTACGCCCAGACGAGTTGAGAATCTTCACCGATGGTTCCAAGACAGGTAATGGCTCAGGTGCGGGGGTGTTCTCAGAGGACCTCAACATCCACATAGCCGTGCCACTTGGGGCACACAACACGGTGTTCCAGGCAGAGTGTGTGGGCATCACCCTGGCCGCATCGGCCATTCTAGACAGGAAGGTAAAGGACTGCCCAATACGTATTTTCTCAGACAGCATGGCCGTCCTGCAGGCGCTGCACATACGGGTATTTGATACAAAAAACTGGCCAAAAGTCATTTTTACAATAGTAACCGCGCAGCTATCCTTTGTTATGTTTTAACAATGGGACACTCTATTCATTAAGAAACCGGTACCCAGAAGGGGCTAGAGCGCTCCATGCGCCCTCAACGTCAGTCGGAACTCATCTGTTGTGCTAGTGACACGTTTGTTTTCTCGGCGCTCGCAAATTTCAATTGCTGTTTAAGACTAATCATACTGTTGTGTTTAGTGCAAACCCCAAAAACCATCATGGAATCTTCAGGCACAGGTATGAACTTTATTTTGAATCTATTGTGCTACTGTTAGGATCACTTTTTCATTCTTTAATTGTACCATAAAGTCATGAGTATTTTTATGCAAAAAAAAAACACGTAAAATAGGTTTCCTTCGTCAAATTAAGTATCAGATAAACATAGTTAAGCTAAAGTTTATACATAATCGTGTTCTTTGAACCTTCTAGATTTCATATCAAGAGAAAAACCTTCCGCCTCTTTCCGCCCCTATGAATTATAGCCTCTGAACAAAAATAGGTTTTTTTCGAAAAAAAAACAACACTTTGTGTTTCTTTGATTTTAACATAGATTTTTTCTTGTTGGCAGGTCCTTATGATGAGTCATCGATGACAATAACAAGAGAGGATATGTTTAACGTAATAAAACAGTGCGACTACAAAAATTTAGATAAAAAACTGGACTTTCTTGAGCATAAACTAATTGAAATGACCAAATGCCCCGAGGACAAAACTAAAGTACTCCGCCATTGCTTAAAATCATTTAAACATCATTACAAGCTAAAATGGACCTCAGCAAGCTACAAAGAATGTCGTTTCCGAAAAACGAATGAACAATGGCTTAAAGAAAAAATTTCTCTACCTGTTTGGCGACACAATAAACCCGGCCGACCTCTTAAGGAATTCCAAGAATGTAGTGAAAGAAGCAAAAGGCGCAAAACAGAGAAAGTGAGATCAGAAATATCGCATGAAGAGTTGACGTATGCTGCTGTGATGAGTGAACGAGCCGCAGGCAACAATGATTTGTCTCAAATAATAAAACAGGCTTCAGCGACTCCGAGACGAGCCACTAGATTCCGCAAAATCATAAGTTCAGCCGACAAAAGTTCAAAAAGCGGCAAGTTAACGATAACACAAGCACTGATTAAATACGTGGAAGCCGACCTAACGCGCAAACAATATAATGTGATAAGAGATGGGCAGGAGGATATATACCCCTGTTATTCTCTCCTACAGAGAGCGAAAACGGAGTGCTATCCTAAATCTATTGTCTCCGAATCGATAGCAGAAATTACTTTACAAGATCTTCTTGACCACACCACTCAACGCCTTTGCCTGTACCTCCAGAAAGTGTTAATGACAGCAACAGAAATTGAAGGGCAGAATATGGAACTCATTTGCAAATGGGGATGTGATGGCTCGAAAGCACAAGAATTTAAACAAAAATTCCAAGATGAGTCAGGCTCCGATGCCCATGTTTTTATAAGCTCATTAGTACCCCTACGACTGACAAGTAATGTGAATGGCCAACTGAAGATTTGGTGGCAGAATCCAGCTCCTTCATCTTGCCGATTTTGCCGTCCTATAAGGATTCAGTTTGTGCATGAAAATAATGAAGTGACTCGATCCGAAATAGCACACATTGAAAACCAGGCACAAAACATAAACCCCACTGAAGTTGAGGCTGACAATAAAGTCATAAAGGTGTCGCACACACTTGTGCTTACAATGGTAGATGGTAAAGTGTGCAATGCCGCAACTAATACCACGTCAACAATGAAGTGCTACATATGCAAGCAGACCAGCAAAGATTTCAACAATCTTAAAACCGACGAAAGTTTGATAGATTCGAACTCGCTCAAATTTGGACTATCAATATTGCACGCTCGGATTAGATTTCTCGAAACATGTCTCCATATAGCCTACAAACTACCTATCAAAAAATGGAGGCTTAACAAGGAGGAAAAGCAGCTTTCGGCAGATAAAAAGAAAGAGATTCAAGAGGCCTTTCGAGAGCAAATGGGCTTGCTTGTAGACGTGCCGAAAGCTGGCTTTGGAAATACTAACGATGGAAATACTTCTAGGAGATTCTTTGCCGATCCTGTAACAACTGCCTCAATAACAGGGATTGATATAAACTTCCTTAAGAACCTCAAGTTGATTCTAGAAGTTATTTCGAGTGGGTTCTCTATTGACACGGAAAAATTTTCGGTGTTTCTGAAGTCAACAGCCGAACTATATGTGCAGTTATACAACTGGCACCCCATGACGCCAACTTTGCATAAAGTTTTGTGTCATGGGGCTTTGGTAATCAAACATGCTCTTTTGCCGATTGGACAATTATCAGAGGAGGCAGCTGAGTCGCGGAATAAACATTTCCGCCTATACAGGCAAAACTTTGCAAGAAAGTTTTCGCGAAAGAATTGCCTCCAAGATGTCATGAACCGCCTTCTTCTGACCTCTGATGTCTTTCTTAGTAGCAGCAGCAGAATGCAATTCAAAAGGAACAGGAAACCACTATCGCAAGAAATTCTACAATTTCTTAAAGTTGAATACGAGTGTCCCGCGGACACTGACACTGATAATGCTGACCCGGGCACTAGTACTGATCAAGCAGATAGCGATAGCGAGTCTGACGAATATTAGCTGTATAAGTTTCTCTGTAAATATTACAAGAAAATGTATATTTAACTTTTATTTCGATGTAAATTACAGTTTGTACATAGCTTTTCATTTATGTATTTTGTAAGGTTATGTAAAAAGTAAGCGTTATTTTTAAATCATTGTGTATTTTTAAATGCTTTTTTTATTAGTTATTGTACAAATAAATCACCATAATGCTTGAAATAGAAAATAATGTTTTATTTTATTTCGATTTTATTTCACACGTAAGTCCCTTTGGAGAAAAGGGTATAGAAATGATTGGGTTATACTAAAATTAATATGAAAAATAACTAGGAGGCACAATTGACCCAAAATTACCAAAAAAAAGGTTTTGGCCAGTTTTTTGTATCAAATACCCGTATGTGCGCTGGGCAGCCACACCGTCTGCTCCGGACTGATATACGAGTGTCACCAACGCCTAAACCAGGTTGGGTCAAGCAATAAAGTAACCATTCAATGGATCAAGGGACATAGTGACTCCCGAGGCAACGATGTGGCGGATGAGCTCGCGCGTAGGGGGTCCGGTATGGCGGCGGTTGGTCCGGAGCCAATCGTGCCTATAACATTTGGCTACCTCCGCAGTCTGGTATGGAAACGCACCAAGGAGCAACACCACAAATTGTGGATTGATCACAGTGAGTGTAGGCAGTCCAAGGAGGCACTTCCCTCTTTGGATGTTCGTTTTACGCAGAAGGCCCTACGTCTGACGAAACAGCAGTTGCGAGCAGTCACAGCTGTAACGACTGGCCACGGGACTTTTAATAAGCACCTTTTTGTCTTAGGGATTACGGACAGCCCGCTGTGCAGGGCATGCATGGAGGAGGACGAGACAGCATCACACCTGCTTCTAAGCTGCCCAGTAATCGCCGGTTACCGGGCCAAATACCTCGGTGAACCAGGTACCGTACAGGAGTTAGTCAGCAACACGAAGGCGCTGTTGGCCTTCCTCGAGGAGTTGGGATGGATCGAGTGAGAAAGTTGGTAGAAGGTTAATTCCCACCCGTACGCAAAATACTCGCTTAGTCGTGGAGTTGCGGAAAACAGCCCGTTTTAACCTAACCTAACCATCTGTTTTTGTGTGCAATAAAAAGTAAGAATAGAAAAAACGCATGATGATGATAACCCCCTCATGTGTTTTGAGAAGACTGCCGAGCCTGCATTAAAAGAGTTCTAAGATGTGCCAATGCCATCATGATTCTGTTGTGTGAGAAAGATGGAGCTAAACAGGATGAATAGCACTGTACCTTTTCCTCAACATGTTCATGATGGCAATGACATGTAATGGTATGTAGGGGTTCTGTAAGGATTTAGGGGTAGCCTGTGCCCAGCAGAGGCAAAGAACCTTTCTATACTATATTGTACTCCAAAATAGTTATTCAAAATATTATAGAAAAGAAAGTTCTATGGATTCAAGACTGCTAAGTCTTATCACTGACAGCGATATCTACCAAACAACCTTTGGATGGAAAATGTATTCTTGTCTATCTAAAATGTCAAACATACCTGTATCAATTTACTCTTCAGCTCACTAGTCAAATCATCAACTGCTGCCAGCCAATCGAGTACATTCCTCAGCTCTTCACTATTTAGTTTATTCTTCTCGGTCAAGGTATGAAGCCATTCAGCCACAATCCTCTCTTTAGGAGCGGTGGGGAAGTGATGGGATTGCACCACGTTTTTGGCGAGACAAAGCCTTTTGGGGAGCGGTGTTTTTTCATCGTCTAGACGACGTTTTAGTTCTGAAAAAAGAGATTAGTTATTATAAAAGAAATATTTATATCTAATGAAGACTAGTCAATAAAGTTTCAGAAAGTAGGATATTAACTATTAATGAAGGTTGATAAGACAATGTTGTGGGGTAGAGTAAAATACTGAACTGGAACAGGAAAATTTTAAACTCGAAACATTTTTTATGAACCGGAAAATAGACCATGGTGATTTTAAGAGAAATTAAACGTTACATTATATAAAAGTCATGGAAACTACTGTAACTTATGAATTTCACCTACTAAATACTCATAATCGTACAAATTAATGTGGTAAATTTAAGAAAAATAGTAATTTTGTATGCATTGAGGTTATGTTTTACAGAAACCATTTCATTCATGTTAAGAATAAAAGATTACCGTTTAGTGGATTCAGTGCCATGATAAATAAAGCACGATAACTATGCTATACACACTTATTAATTGAACACTAATTAATTATTTAAAACTTAGAAACGCAATGTTCTTTTCGCATGCTGTATTGTTGTTACTTAACGTTATGATACTGCTTAGTGCTTTGCTCATTGCTTTTGATTTCAATCGTAATGTCACTTTTAACTTTCGCAATCACATATCAGTGTGTTTATAATAAAACAAAATAAAAATCATTTTATAGCTTTTAAAAGATACCTTATTGTACTGATAATAATTTATTTTACGTACTGTAAGCTAAAATACTCATCAATTAATCAGTTTTGATAGCGAATATTACACTTCCTGGTAGAAACTAAACGCAATCGTAAAGTCGCTGTTAGTCGCTCGTAGGTTCGACAGATGGCAGCACAGAAAAATGTAAAACCAGAGTTAAATACAGATATATATTTATGATCTGTATATATTTAATAATATACTCGGTATGGTCTCAGATAATAATAATTGAATACGGTATTAACGCGAGAATTAAAAAAAGGCATATCGGATTTGCCCTTTCTTATACTTCTCACGTTACCTACCTAGAAGTTTTAGCTAGAGTTTTTTTTGGCAGAAAAAGTCTTATTTGCCTGGTTCAAACAAGGAAATTTAGTTTTCCTGGATACTTCTTTTATGTTGCTTTTACACCAAAGATGTGCGAGGTAGCGAGGCGGCGCGCGAGAAACATTTCAATTCAATCAATTATGGGTTATGAACATACCCGCGTTGCGGGCGCCGCAAAGCCAGTAAAGGCGACACCGGTCGCCGTAACGCAGAAATTCGCGTCGTGCAACACACCGCGCATTCCGGCAGACAACAGTTTGTGTGAAGGACCAGTGGTGTCTCATCCCATACAAAGAAACCGTGCCATAAACGTACTGTACTGATTATACTGGTTCCGTTCCACGGATATAGATGGTGATCTATCTATCGCCATGAAACGTAACCTAAACTGCTTGCTTTAGCTGCGAAGCCTAAGCTGTTTGCCTTAACTGCGTAGCCGTAGCAGCATAGCTTAAGCTGCTAGCCTTAGCTGCGTAGCCGTGGTTGCGTAACCTTAGCTGTAGAGCCTTTAGCGTCTTAGCTTAAGCTGCTTCCCTTAGTTGCGAATCCGTAGTAGCTTAGCCTAAGCTGCGTGATCTTATCTACACAGCCATACGGCTACGCAGGTAGTAGGTAAATCGTAGCGGCAGTCTCGTAGCCCTGGCTGCGTATCTACATGTTGATCGAAGTGCGTAGGCGTAACATCGTAGCGGTACCTGCGAAGCCTAGTAGGCTGATTTTCCTTGCTGTGGATGCGTTTGATATCCACCAAACATATATATTCATTGGCCCACATGGAATAGCACTGGTGGAAACGGGTCGACTAAGATATATGCGTCCTACAGATGCGTGCTGTGGATGGGAGCTACGGATACTGCATAGCACAGTTTTTTTTATTTTTTTTATTTGTATTGGCTTTGCTCTTGACTCTAGTCTAGGTCATAGGTGACAGAGACAGAGTTGACGATGGAGTGAGTTTACCCAGAAGAAGCCTGTTCACTCTAACTTTGAAGAGATTCGGGTTGAATGCCTTCGGAAACACAGACGCAGGTAGTGAGTTCCATTTATTCGCTGTGCGCATTATAAAGGTTGTTTGAAGCGCTTGGTTCGAATTGGTGGAATGGCAACAAGATAAGGATGATAACTTGCAGTGCGTCTAGATGTCCGATGGTAGAAGGGGGCTGGTGGGATGAGGTCGTGGAGTTCTTGAGCACAGTCACCGAAGTACAGTCTGTAGAAGACCGACAACAGGCAACTTTGCGGCGATGAGCCAAGCTTGGCTCTGCGTTCCACCGAGTCAAGAGCGGCAAGCTGATACTTAGCTGAGCCATCCCAAAGGCTGCAATACTCCATGCAGAATCGGACTTGCGCTTTGTATAGGGTTAAAAGCTGTCCAGGCGTAAAGTATCGCTTCTCTCTATTTAGGTTGCCCAGTTTTTTGACCGCAATTTGGGCTTTGTACTCGATGGAGGCGCCGAAGCTGAGACTGGATGTCAACTCCATGCCTAGTTTGTTTCCCATTTCTGTTGGAAAAGCAGCCTTAGGGTGTGTGCCTTTCCACCAGAGATATGCTATGCTACGTTCCTATGGATATGTTTTTTTTTTCAATCATCCAATCATATTCATTGGTCCATATAGCAATATAGCACTGGTGGAAACGAGTTCTGCTAAGCTATGACTTTTATATGGATCAATGCATGACCTGGAAGCAGACTCTGGATGCCTATTGGATATTGGATGCGTGCTATGGATAGTCACCTCTCCCCTCCTTGCGCCGCCGCCGCGCCGCTCTCCGTGTCTTCCTTACTATCGAGACATCGCATAGCTCGAACTACGCATCTTCCTCGCACAGCTACCTCGCGGCGGCGCATCTTCATAGCGCATCTTAAGGCGCAGATACCCTTGAGTAGCTGATTTTAAAATGAGAATCACGTCTAAGCGGCTATTCGTAATTTTTTGAAAAAAAAAATATGTTACATTAGACCATTTTCTGAATAATTTGATCTGAGCAAATTTTGAGTTTTATTCGTAGGTATAACATAGTGTAATTAATTTGTAAAGTGATTTCTAAAACGGACAAAAACACGACAATCGCACCAAAACCGCTGGCCGTATTTTAATAAAATTAACACCATCTCAAAGACAATTTAATTATCTACATTTTGATCTGAGGCTTTTTTTTTAAAGTCATAGAATAATAAGGAAAGTACAAAAAACTACTTAAATTTGGATCGCGCGGGTGTGAAACTAGTGCGCGTTTTGTTCCCTCAAGGTCGTTGGCGTTAGTCGTCGTCTTAATAGCCCGCTATAAAGCTTAACATCAGTGGAAACGGTCACATAGTTTCGGCACTTAGCTTTTACATCACAGCATAGCTGCATAGCACATCTCTGTTGGAAAAGCAGCCTTAAGTTGATTGCCGTAGTTTTGAAGTGGTAATTTAAATCTTCTTCTTCCAGTCATATCATCATTCACACAATCCATCCATCGTGGTCCTTCCATGTTACCTGTACGTGCCGCAATCTAGTTTCCCGTTTAGTAACCGGAGTCGAAACGGAACTGAACCGGAACTGGCCTTCGTGTCGTCCGGGCCTAAACTCCTTTGTTAGGCGCTGTCAACTAAATAAATACGATAGTGATTGATTGAGAAGTGCGTAGTGTAACTAAACTACTTAGGTATACATGCTTTGTTTCCATTTGTTTGATATCCTGTTAAGGTTGCCCTAGTCGATCGTTCTTCCATAAAAACGTAGTATGGCAATTATGTTTTTTCATGATATCCATTTTTTTTATTTTTTTTATACACACATCAACACGGTCTAGGGATATTTTTAATAAAGCGAATTACTATCAATGTGTTAATTATTTATAAGACATGTATATATTTAAAAGATACGTTATTTAATAGTCTACCATTTTTAATAATGGTTAAGGTACTTCGATTAAAATTTCAGGATTTTATGGAAAAAAAATTAAGCATAGACGGAAACCGTATATGAATTAACTTTTAATTTATGAATAAAAACTGAAAAAAATAGAAAATTCATTTAATTTGTGTTTATAAACTTGAAGTTAGTAGTCTGAGAAAGCGCCCATGATGTTCATAACACATCGGCAACGATTCGGCATGCTCAGAACAAGGTTGTCAATGTCTTGCTGCGGAATATTGTCCCATGTCCTTCTGAGGTGCGCAAAAAGTTGATCTTCTGTAGACAGATTTTCAGGAACTTCCTTCAGAGCTCTTCTTTGCAGCATATTCCACTCTCATGCTCAATGGGATTTAGATCTGGCGATTGAGCAGGCCAGTCTAAGGCCTTAACATTGTGTGTATGTAACCAAGCTGCTACCGTTCTCGCCGTGTGTGCCCGGGCATTGTCGTGCATGAGCAGGAAATCTTGCCCCATTTGTGTTCTGTGGGGCAAGATTACGGGCCCCAGCACCTGTTGGACGTATCGTTCTGCCGTCATATTGCCCCGCACCCAAACGAGATCAGTCCGTCGTCCAAGACGAATTCCTGCCCAAACCATAATTGTTCCTCCTTGGTATGGGTGAACTTCCTGAGGGTTCTGAAGACGTTTCCATTGTCCAGGAACTCGCCAAACACGCGTCCTTCGTGAATCTGGATGGAAGCCGAACCTGGATTCATCCGTGAACAGCACATTGGACCATTGCTCACGGCCCCAGTCCACGTGGTTCCGAACCCATTCTAATCGTCGTCCACGATTGCCTCTCCGTAAAGGTGGGACCCGGAGTGGTCTACGAGAGCGTAGATTGCTTTCATGCAGTCGCCTTCTTACAGTTTGGTCACTCACAAGCACTTGGTGTTCCACTCGCAGCCTTTGGATCAATTGAGTCGCCGTTGCATTTGGTTGAGCTCGCGCAGTAATTTGCAAAAATCGGTCTTGTCTGGGGGTAGTGATGTGACTTGGCCCCCGGTGCCTCTCCGCTACTTCACCTGTGGCACGATAGCGTGTCCACAATCTTGAAATTACATTTTGGTGGGTCCCTATGGCCTCAGCAACATTACGCTGAACAGACCCAGCTTCCAGCATTCCCACAGCTCGTAACATCTCCGCCCTCGTCAAATGTTGGCGTTGCATGGCTACAATACCTCAATTTTAACTTTATCTTTCGTTTAAAAATGAAAAAAAACTAAACGTAATTCGTATTGTTTTCTAAATTTCGCACAAATGATAATGCCCTCTCCTACACATCGAGACATTTTTATGCCACCGAAACAAAAGAATTTTCAAAAATTTTAATTTGGAATTAGTCTGAGATAAATTACAAACAAATCGGTGTATAAAAGATTCCAATGCGGCCAGTACTTTTCGAGTTATTTAATTGAGTATGAAATATCCCTAGACCGTGTTGATGTGTTTATTATTGATAGGCTCGCGCTTGACCACTATCTCACCTGATGGTAAGTGATGATGTGGTCGACGATGTAGCCCGCTTACCTAGAAGAAACCTATTCACTCTTGACTTAAAGACTCCCAGGTTGTAGCTCTCAGGAAATACAGACTCCGGCAGGGAATTCCACTCCTTAGCTGTACGCATAATGAAAGTATTCCCAAAGCGTTTGGTGCGTATGGGTGGAATGCCCACCATGTACCGATGACACATCGCCGTACGTCTTGTATTCCGATGATGGAAAGGGCTAGGAGGAATTAGTTCATGCAATTCCAACGCACACTCCCCGAAATGTAACCGATAAAAAACGGACATACTGGCAACTTGGCGCCGATGTTCAAGGCTCTGGAACCTAGACTTGACCAATATCTCATTGCCAATGAGCCTCTTGGCCCGCTTTTCGATCGACTCTAGTGTATCCAGCTGGTACTTGGCAGATCCGTCCCAGAGGTGAGAGCAGTACTCCATGCATGACCGAACTTGCGCTTGATACAAGTTGAGCAGCTGTTCTGGCGTGAAGTACCGTCTCACCTTTGCAAGGATCCCCAACTTTTTGGCAGCCAGTTGAGCTTTTGCCTCAATGAATGGACCAAAATTGAGGGTCGATGTCAACGTAACGCCAAGAAGCTCGAGATGGTCCGTTATCGGCACGGTTACACCGCGGAAAGTAGGAGCCGGGTGAAATTGGCTCCTTTTAGCGAAAAAAAGACACGCCTGGGTTTTAGCAGCATTAAACCTGACCAGATTGGCATCGCCCCATTCGGAGACTGCTTGCAAGGACAAGTTCAAGCGCTCCACCATGGCCTCCCGGAGAGACTGGACCCGAGGCCCGGTAGCACGCGCGTTTGACAAGTATCTCTCAGCAACAGTGCTGTCGTCTGCATACCCAAAAGTGCCGGGTTTTAGCAGATCATTTATGTGCAACAAGAACAATTTTGCTGAGAGTACCGACCCCTGAGGGACCCCGGCGTTGATATCCAGTTGGTCAGACGAGCGGCCATCAATAACCACTCATATAGACCGGTCCCTCAGGAAGTCTGCGATCCAATCGCACAGACCACCGGGCAGACCGAATGGCGGAAGCTTACCAATAAGGCTCTCATGCCAGACCCTGTCAAAAGCCTTCGAGATGTCGAGGGAGACGGCAAGCGTTTCCCCGTGCCTCTCGATGGCTTCACTCCATATGTGAATGGCATACGCTAGAAGATCCCCAGTTGACCGATTTCGGCGGAAGCCATATTGGCGGTCACTGAGGATGTCGTTAGCTTCTAGGTATGCCAGGAGCTTGGAGTTGAGCACCCGTTCCATACTCTTACAGAGGATGGACGTAACTGAGATGGGTCTATAGTTGGCCGGGTCAGCCCGACTGCCCTTCTTGGGCACAGGCTGAACGTTAGCTTGCTTCCAAGCATTCGGTACTTTTCCAGTCTCATATGAAAGGCGAAACAGGCGAGTCAGGATCGGAGACAGTTTAGGCGCACAAGTTCTTAGAACAATTGCCGGTACCCCGTCGGGGCCACTAGCCCTGTTCACGTCAAGATTCCGCAGCACCCTACGGACGTCTTTTTGATGGATGCGAATGTCCAACATATACATTGTACTCGTCTCGCATCCATCAGGAGAAGGAGGGGGCCGCGCGTTACCAGAATCCAGGCGTGAGGATTCCGCAAAAAGAGAGGCAAACAAGTTTGCTTTCTCCTCAGCGGAGTGGGCCAGCGTTCCGTCGGGTTTCAGCAGTGGTGGTAGTGAGGGCCGGCAGAAGTTCGATTTGACCGACTTAGCCAGGGACCAGAACGCTTTACTACCGGCTGGATAGGAAGCAAGTTTGGACCCAATACGGCTTATGTGGTCAAACCGAGCCCTTCGCAATACCCTCTTGCAGGACAGCCCTATTAAAGGCTCTCTTCCACTGGCTCACGTCGCTAGCTTTGCGCGTCCGAGCGTCGACCCAAGCTAGGCACGCCTCATGTTTCACCGTGTTGGCACGATTGCACTCTGCGCCAAACCATGGCAGGTCAACGCTAGACATTGCTACGTCAGAGAACGGAATGAAGTACTCCATTCCCTGACGCAACACGTCCGTCACGGCGTCCGCGCACGATGAAGGATCAGCCGAAGAAAAGCAAATGGGCTGCCAAGGATAAGATGCGAAGAAAGAACGCATCCCATCCCAATCTGCTGACCTGTACCGCCAAACCCGCCGAGTGCCTCTTGGGCTGGGATCGGGCGGGGAGTAGACGGATACATACTTCACCAGACAATGGTCGGAGCTACCCAAAGGTGAAGATACCGACACAGAGTAGCGGTCTGGATCTGTTGTCAGCAGAAGGTCCAAGCAATTGGCAGTGTGCGAATGAACATCCGGCACCCTTGTTGCTCCCTGGACCAGCTGGGCGAGATTTAACGCAAGCGCAAGCTTTCGCGTCTCTCGCCCAGCATGATCAGTGCACTGGTATGGGAAGAGCCACTCCTGGTGGTGGGCGTTGAAATCCCCCAGTATCACTAATTGGGCAGAAGGGTACCGCTGCTGTGCCATATCAGCCGCCTCACACAGATGTTCCGTGAGCCTGGTTGTCTCCTGATCTCCACTGTGCGATCGGTAGACACAGGCGTAGATAATTTTATCCAGGCCTGTGTCCACCAGTGCCCAGAGCACAGAAAACCTGGAGTCCTCAAGGTTTCGGAGACGCCGATAACAGATGTCGTCTCGGGCGTACTGGCATACACCCGCGCGTGGTTTAAAATTGTGCTCCAGGGTAAACCCTGGGTATGATAAGTACAACACGTTTGACGGACATCCGATCTGCGTCTCCGAAAGGAAAAGAAGAGCTGGTCTATCAGTCTCCAGGTGGTGATGGACTGCTTCGAGATTAGAGTGCAGCCCTCTTATGTTGCTGAGGTGCACTTTGTGTGACAGGGAGTGCTGCCGCTGTACAGCTTTTCTTTTATTTTTCCTTTGCATTTGAGTGATAAAAAGGTGAGGAGAAGTCATAAAGATGAGGTTCCACGCTGGCAACCTACAGACACGCACTGACAGGAAGTATCAATAGGGGACTCATCTGGAGGCCGCGGGGACGCCCGAGCCCCCCCCGGGAATGTCCATCGGGCCCTGTCTTCTGGTCGCCAACCAGCACGATGGTGCATTCCGGGATTTTTCGACAGTTGGCGGGGCAGCCTTTCGTGTGTGGCTGGCACACTACTTGGGCCCCCAACTACTTGCGGTCGGCCAGCGGCGCACCGTGCCTCGGATCCCGCTACCCTCCGCGACCAGTCTCCCGATAGGCCCATCACAGCGCGCGTCAGGCTGGAACGCCTGCAGTGGAACAGCTATCTCGACCCAACTCCTCTAGTTGGCTACACCGGGCATCGTACCAGAACACGGCTAGGCCGCTTGGCGGTACGTCTTTGCCCGGTGGGTGGTCGCAAGCCTTCGGCCGTAACCTACCACCAGTTAATTGATGTCACCTGATTTGCACCACCCGGGGGCCACGTGTAGGGATTCATATGGGGTTCTCTCCTACGGACGAGGGTGACTCAGCCCCCAAAATATTATTCACCAAACCATATTCCCAAAGGTCTGTTTATAAGATTTCGCGCTCTTGTTTTCGTCCTAAATCATCATCAATTTTGCTACAAATTTGCAAAAGTGTATATATGTCTATGTCTTTCGCACGAGTTGTCGGATGAGATAGCAGGCATTTTAACCCCGCGCACAAAATAGTTCGTGCCGTCGACTAGGGGAACCTTAAATCGTAGTGATTAATGCTCGCCTTTTCTGTATGAGAAGATGCCTTTGCCCTGCATTATTATTAATTGAATCTGGTTACTAAGAATAAAAATACATATATTTCATGCTTTTTAAGCTACATATCTATACTAATACTAATATAATAATAAAAAAACTTAAAAATAAAAATACTACCGACTTACAAGTATGAAAACTACAAAGTGAAAAATAAAAAAAATGTTTTTTTTATTTTTCACTTTTTAGTTGTACCTACCTAATAGGCAAGTAGTTAAGTAAGGTACCTATAATGTCAGAATAGATTACCCGAATATCATGAAACTGAACATAACCGGTGAAATGAGAGTGTACCAAGGTGAACTGTACACACCTGCGTACCCCTTTAGAGCCAATTTCGGAACATACTGCTTCAAACAAAAAAATAATTTTCAAAATCGGTCCACAATTGACTGAGATATCGGTGACATACACAAAAAAAATAAAAAACATACATGAAGTCGAACATAGAACCTCCTCCTCTTTGGTAAGTCGGTTAAAAAGGAAAGATTTTTTTGTTTGTTTGTACCAAATAGGCTCCGAAACTACTCTACCGATTTAAAAAATTCTTTCACCAATAGAAAGCTATATTATTCCTGAGTGACATAGGCTATTTTGTAATCCCGAAAACGGGTCCTGTGGGGTGGTCAACGGGAGCGAAGCCGCGGGCAACAGCTAGTATTACATTTAGTAGTAAACACGGTTCAGTCGACAATCCATCAAAACACTTATGACATCGTCATCAAACCCAGATTCAATTAGTAAAATGCGAAAATAATTTTTTTATTACAGCGACAATTTGTTTTATACTCGTAGTATTTTTTGCACGTTTTTACAGTTTCATTGTACCAAAATGTGTTACAAAACATATTAAAAAAATCGAGTGGATGCATCAGAAATTTTAAACTACGCCATCTATTGGAATCAATTTTAATTTTTATTCAAATAATCTGTGAAATGTGAACCCAATATTCCTTAATTTTGTGCTTAGGAGAGTTAATTAAAAAAGAACATAATATTTTATGATCGTCTCTAGAAAATCTTAATATTTCACAAAACTCAATAAAAAATTTAAGCTCATTGCGCCATCTAGTGCAATTTATTTAAACCAAATTTTCTTTCTTCGCTTTGGGTGCCCGTGACTTAATTAAGTAACACATTTTCTAAAAATATGCAAATAATTTTGATAGAATTTTTAAGCTCTTCTTCTCATCTATTATTTCCTTCGTTACCTTTCTCTCACACGCCTTTGATATCGTTATTCGTAGCAGTCGCCGCTGCTGCGTAGGCGTTCCCTAAATCACTAGACACTACTCTATCGCGCGCTTTCTGCAGCCAGTCCACAGCGTTGGGTAAATATATCTCTCCAGCCGCTGCTGCGTAGGCCTCCCCTAAATCACTATACACTACTCTATCGCGCGCTTTCTTTTCGTGTGAGGATGTAGCCACCACTGGTTTCAGAGTTAATTAAGCCACCTCTGGGAATCCCACAGACCTCTGACTTAGCTATTTCAGACTTACATTAACTATATAAGTCCAGCAGAGAGATAATGGTACGGAACCCTCCGTGCTCGCGTCCGACTCGCACTTCGCCGGTTTTTCTAGATTAGATTATGAAGAGAGGACGAATACTAAAAAAAAATCCTACTTTGAAGAATAACCAGCAGCCTTATTGCGTAATGAATTCGGCAAGGCAAAGGGCGAAGAGTTTGAAAATTCAACCAATCACATGCGCGATGAAAGACGCGATCTGGATTTCCGTCTATATGACTGGTCTATTTTTAATACTCTTTGCCCTTTGCCTTGTCGAATTCATAAGGCAATAAGGCTGCAGGTTTCCTCACAATGTTTCCTTGACCACTGCCGGTGATGTCCAAGATAAATTTAGAAAATAGATATATATGAATTTTAAAAAGTCACATAGGTACTTGCCCGGATTTGAACAAACGACCTCAAGCACGAGAGGCGAGATCTTAGCCACTGGGCCACCACGACAAGTAATATAACATAGTAACAGAAGACATCAATCCCTTAGTCAGACTAGTGTCACATTGGTTGCCTTCTACCTTTAGATGTCAATGTGTGCGCTTTTATAATAAGCTTCCACTACTTTTTACAATTTTAAAACTTAGTCACAGGTAATATAATACTAGCATACAGAATAGATGCCTCATCAGACACAGTGACAGTTCTGACGTAACTAGCGTTTTTCGTTTGATTAAACTGATTCTTTTTCTAAGATCATCGATCGCGTTCGGTTCCGCTCTACGGATATAGATGATGTTAGCAGCGATATGCAAGTAAAAGGGTTTACTCGGTTCGTGAATGTATATTTTTTTAAATACAGCGACGATTTGTTTTATACTCGTAGTATTTTTTGCACGTTTTTACAGTTTCATTGTACCAAAATGTGTTACAAAACATATTAAAAAAATCGAGTGGATTAGAGTTAGATGGAGTTAGATGTCAATGTGTGCGCTTTTATAATAAGCTTCCAAGCCACGTACAATTTCTAAGTCTTAATAAATTCAAATCATTCATTAAACGTAAGTTGTGCCAGAAAGCGTTTTATACCATTAAAGATTACGTTGAGGACAAAAAGGCTTGGGATTGAGCTGCTCCAATAAAAAATTCATTTTGTTTTTTTTTTATATTTTCCACCGTGAATTTTGTTTTTTTTTTTTTTTTTGGTTTTCTTGCAATGACAAGAATATTTACTTTTTAAAGTATTATATTATTTTATATTAATTATTGTGAATGTGAAGACTATGTGGACTATTTTTTTTATTTTTATTTTTTATTTATCTTAGTTTTTAATCGTGGTCTGGCAGTTTGAGTAGTTCATGCGGCCTACCCGAATGTCCTTTCTTTGGTATTGTTCGTCGAATCGTTGAGCTCCTTAAATTCTGTGTTGAGCTGCTCGGTTATTGACAAATGCGTGCACTGACTGGACAGGTCCACTCAATCTGGCTGGTTCTTTCCTCAAAAGACCATTTCAGACATCAATTTACATGGTCTTCACATGATCTAACCAAGATTTTTGTTTTGTCTGGACTTTAAAAGAGACTGTGACCTCTGAGTTTGTTTCGGCCTTTCTTCTCAGAGTAGTCAGATAGGAAACGCCGACCTCATCTAGTTTTAAAAATATAATCGACATGTAAAAGTGTTTGTACAAACCAACTTACAGAAATAAAATCATTTATCATTTGTAACGAAAAATCAAATATCGTCGATCAGGAACCTTACCGTGCTTAGCGAGGCACGGAAGAGTAGAGTTTCGGTATATCATCATTAGTGACCGGATTATATGCATCACAAAAAGCTCGAAATATGCATGAAAATCGCGTAAATTATGCATGAAAATCGCGTAAATTAGGCATGAAAATTACCAAAATATTCAACATCAAATAATGAAAACATAGTTATTATTAGTTGTTTTATTTAAAAGCCACATACAATCTGTGCATTCTATTTGATTTTATTATTTACTAGCTGTGCCCGCGGCTTCGCTCACGTTAACTGACTGCCAACCCTACCCCTCTCCCCTTTCTGCCTACCCTACATACCTACATACCAATTTTTTTTCTAGGGTCATTCTTTCGCGTTTAATCTTAACACCGCCATTCAGAAAATGACTTCAAGTGCACAACACCATCTATCGAATATCGAGTTCAACTGTCCAAGTATCTGAATTGCGTGTGTTGTGATAATTTTACTTCTTGAACACTTTAAATTCATCTAACTTTTGATAGAGTGAACCGATTGCTATGAAACAAAAACTTAGTAATACTTCAAGTTACGTACTATTTTTATGTATAAAGGTTATCTACATTGGTTTCGTGCATTTTACGTGATGCGTGCACAAATAAACAGATAAACAGACAAAAAAATCCAAAAATGCCGGAAATAGGTTCTGTTAGTTATCCTTTAACACCCTGGCTATTTTTTTTGGAAATATTTTCAATGTACAAAAATTACTTTTCTACAGATTTATTATATGTATTGATGATTGATATTGATGATGATGATGATGATTGATATTGATGATTGATTGATGATATGCAATAACCGGTAAAAAGGGGTCAAATAAGCAAACGCATATGCAAACATGCAAATGCATATATAATCTGGTCTCTAATCATCATCATCAGCCTATAGCAGTCCAAATGGACATAGGCCCCTCAAATCACACCCCATTGGTCTGGATTTTCGGCAGCTCTCATCCAGCTGCTACCAGCCACCCTGCGAAGACCGTCGCTCCACCTAGCCTGAGGGCGTCCCACGTTACGTTTACCCATTCGTGGTCTCCACTCCTGAACACGTCTACCACAACGGTCATCAGTTCTACGGCTAATATGGCTGGTCCATTGCCACTTCAGCTTGCTTATTCTGTGAGCTATGTTGACAACTTTGGTTCTCTGCCTGATCACCTCGTTCCGGATTCGAGAGAGAAACCCCAAGCATAGACCTTTCCATAGCTCGCTGAATGAACTTAAGCGAGCAGGAGAATCAAAGTTACTGATATAGCCCGAAGAATTGCCAAACTTAAGTGGCAGGGCACATTGCTCGCAGAACGGATGGCTGATGGGGCGAAAAGTTCTGGAATGGCGACCGCGAACCGGAAGACGATGCGTTGGAAGGCCTCCCACTAGGTAGACCAAGGACCTGGTTTACGTTGCGGGAAGGCGCTGGATGCGAGACGCAAGGGATCGGGCAATTTGGCGACGCCTAGGGGAGGCCTATGTCCAGCAGTGGACGTCTTTCGGCTGAAATGATGATGATGAATGGATGGACACCCATCCATAGACCTCTGTAAGCGTTGCTTAACCTTGAATACGCGGTAACTTATCACTTAGCCCGGAGCGCCTCGTCGTCATGCAACTATGTAAACCGTACGCCCGTACGCCACTCCAGATAACTGTTATTTTAAGGTTACACTAGTCGACGGCTAGAACTATTTTGTGCGCGGGGTTAAAATGCATTTTATATCAACCGACAACACGTGCGGAAGAGATAGATGCTGTGATGAGCAGTAGGAAGCTAGTTCGCGTACGAATACATAATTTTGCAAATTTGTAGCGAAATGGATAATGATTTAGGACGAAACCGAGCGCGCGAAATTTTATAAACAGACCTTTGGCAGTCTAGATATCATGAAAAAACGACTAAATCTATCTGTTCAAAATAAAATTATTTGCATTGTTGAACTACTAATCTATCCCTGTATGGAGGCCGTTTTGCAATTTTTTGTCTTATCATGGTATTTATTCGCACCCAAAAATGCGTTATAATTTGTGTCGAAATGTGGAACTTTCGACGCTCATAACTTTCAAATATTTTCTTTTTTTACTTTTTTTTGCTTCCATACAGGGCTAGATAATGACGAGACAAATTGATTTCACTTTTTATTTTGAACGTACATCGTCAAACAGTGGAATAATCCCTAGACTACGTTTGTATGGAAGAATTTTCGACTAGTGTAACCTTAAGAAAAGCTTATCCACAAACGGGAGCCCCGTTAACCTCCCACTCCAGCCTTTTAAAACAAAATAAAACCTCCAGACATGCAAATCTAATCACGATAAGTAAACGTCTAAATATGAAATGAATGAGCAAAAGCGATTCATTCATAAAATGTCAGCCATTTTGTAGAAGGTTACTTAAAAAACGAAATTATTATTCTGTCATGATCGGGATGCGTCGCTAAATAGGCCAAGGAGAAAATTTGCGCAGGCGCGAAAGCATTGATTTGCCTGCGCATGACGTCACAAAACCAAGATGTCTGCTGCCTGAACAAGTGAAGCTCAGTCCTCAGTATAAAACGTTTTAAATTAAGGTTCAGGAGCTACAGTTTGTGAAAGGACGTCAGATGTAACAAGTTTATGCCAAATCCTTCTGTGACTGATGATAGAAAGGGACTCGTTTACACTATTCCATAGATAGATGATATATCGCGTGTGTTTAGTTAGCCAGTGATACGGTAGCTAAGGAGATGGCTTATCGTATAGTTCAGAAGAATTTCCTGGCGGTGTTCGACGTAACTACAACGATGCTGGTCAAGTTTATATGTTTATGTAAGTAGAATATCCATTTTATTTCCTATAAATCTTAAAGTTATAGTATTATAAAAGAAAAGGGCGCAAATATCGAATTTTCCATTGTTATTTTTTCTGTCTACAAGTGATAATATACGACGAAAGCGGAACGTGAATTTTCCGTCGGCAAATTCAAGGTTCTAAATTCAAAATATCAAATTATGACTTGTTATATTAAGATAGATTTAAAAAGTTTATTATTATTTTTTGTCAAATAGGGACATGGTGTTTCAACATACAGCCGAAATACTAAATATATTTTTTAATTCGAGTAGTGTTCATTCCAAGGGCTGAATAATTAATATGTTCAATTAGCGTTAACATACATTAATACGCACTTTCCTTTGTTACACGGTGTACGTGTTTTTATTTTAATTAAAATCAAATTAAGAGGTCTGTTATCGCGTGCTTCCTTTGAGTTAATTAACGTGTTGATAGAGTATTGTAACAATTAGCTTTTTATATTTATTTCGAGCATACGGCCTTCTTGGTTACAGGTTGTTAAGGAAACATTGGTTTAGTACGGTAGTAAATTATATGAAAGAAAATTAGCGTTAAGTATTTTAGCCTTGTTATTAAGTTTCTCGTCAGGATTTATAATCTACAAGAAAGTTATATTTAAGATCTTTTACGGATAACCATTTAGTTTCTTTTAGGCTTTTTACAGGCGATATTTAAAACATATTTCATGTATTTTTAAAGTAAGTAAATACGTTTTTCTTATCAATTTAGAGCCTTTAATGTCTTGACTTCACGAGCGGTAATTTTTATCGGCGGATTTAAAATCTTGATCACACTTCTAAGGGTAGGCTCAAAGAGACTTTGCTATCCTGAATGAGATCTTAACAATAAAGATAGAAAAAAAGTTTTCATGATTTTTTTCATCATGACCTGCTTGTCCTTGGGATCAGTGCGACACGTATTCTTTTTTTATATATTCTTAATGGCCAATACGATAGACATCAAGGTTCATTCGAAAATTGTCATTCAAGTTGTCTGTCCTTTTAATTTCAAGGTCCAACTCATTTATTTCATTCCCCTTTACTGTTTCGGAAGCCTAAATTAATCCGATGTGCTTTTTGGAGGTTTATATCATTCTAATATTACTAAATAGTACCCAGGCGTACTGCCCAATACCGTTACCCTTACATAATCTTTTAGCGTCGTCTCACGACACCCTCGGGAGGGCGACATTCTTCCAAAGGACTTATTATGCCGGTAGATTCCTTCGTACATTTTTGATGGAAATTCTTGGCAATGTTAATCGTGGGATTTATTTTTAAGAGGGAGTTTGTAGGGTCAAGACGCGTGGAAAGTGGTTTTTAGATTTTATCTATCGGTTTTATAGCGTTCATCGTCAGCATTTTCCTGCCCTTGTCCCAAGTTACTTGATCGGCGCAACACGTTTTTCACCGACTGCCCAAAAAAGAGGGGGTTCTCAATTCGGATGTTTATATATGTACATTTTTTTAAATTTATGTATTTTCGGGCACAACTCCGTCATATTTAAACGGAAATGCAAATTTCTTTTATTGTTTGAAAGAAGTTTATTCCGAAATGGTTCTATTTTAATTTGGTAAAGATCTGATGAAGAACTTCGGTGATATACAACAGAACACACTAAACGGATACGCAGATGTGTACAGTTCACCCTGGTACACTCTCATTCCACTGGTCATGTTCAAGTTACATGTTATTCGTCAAAAAAAACTATTCTGGCATCACTATGGGCATTACAGGTACCTTACTATAGAACTTGTCCATTAACAACCACTGAAAAGTGAAAAAAAAATTTTTACTAAAACATACAACCGACTTCAAAAAAAAAAGCACTTCAAAGTGAAAAACAACTTCAATTTCGAAAGGCGGTGTCAAAAATGAAGAAACGAAAACAGGAACACCGACTTCCGTAATTGAAGTTATTTTTCTCTTTGTAGTGTTTTTTGGAAGTCGGTTGTATTTTTTTATAAAAAAAGTTTTCTTCTTCTATACCGTCCTGTCCCCCGCCATGCCATATCATTAACTGCCTTCCCTCTCACTCTAACTGTCGTTTTGATGGAAGACATCGTTTGTTTGTAGCGATCGACTACAGGGTCTAAGGGTGAATTTCACACTTCGTACCGAAGCGATCATCACAACTAAACTGTTCTCTCTAGTCTTTTTTTTTTCAAAAATATCCATAGCAATGGTGATGACACTGACAGCCCTAGAACGCATTTTAGATTTACTGATCACTTTCAGTTTTATTGGTGAAATTGACCCTAAATTGATTTTCGTAGCGATTCAAAATGAAAATGGTTTTTTTGTTTCACATAGGCTTACATGGGCACTTATAAAACGTCGAAAAACGGTGCCCGGTTCGGGTTGGTCGTTTCCTATGGAGAAGAACCGGCAAGAAACTTTTCACTTTGTGGTGCTTTTTTTTTTGGAAGTCGGTTGTATTTTTTTATAAAAAAGTTTTCTTCTTCCATACCGTCCTGTCCCCTGTCACGCTATCATTAACTGCCTTCCCTCTCACTCTAACTGTCGTTTTGATGGAAGACATCGTTTGTTTGTAGCGATCGACTACAGGGTCTAAGGGTGAATTTCACCATTCGTAAAGTGTTCTCTAGATTTTTTAGTTTCAAAAATATCCATAGCAATGATTATGACACTGACAGCCCTTAAACGCATTTTAGATTTACTGATCACTTTCAGTTTTATTGGTGAAATTGACCCTGAATTGATTTTCGTAGCGATTCAAAATCAAAATGGTTTTTTTATTTCACATAGGTCTACATGGGCACTTATAAAACGTTGACAAAAGGTGTACGGTTCGGGTTGGTCGTTTCCTATGGAAAAGAACCGGCAAAACTCCACGGTTAGTCTTTTAAAAAATTGGTTTGGTTTTACAATATTTCCATGTTGATTAAGGGCCTAAGCTCGTTCACAAAAATCCCTGAGCTCTTTATCAAAATGATAACATATTCTTTACTCTAATTCTCTACAGAGAATTTGAATTTAGAATCTGCTCGTCAGTTGCTAAACAGCTTAGAGGTTTTTATAAATAAGGCCGTAATTGACTACGGTAGTTCCATAGCATTGGCCACGAAGTCTGTAGGTCGTAGCAATAAGTCTTCAGGGTTTTTTATAATAAGGTACTAGGCTAGCAGTTGTTTGTAGTAGATAATGGATTCTACAGGAGTTCATTATGGTTGCTACGCAGTGCGCAGATGTTCGTAGCATATGGCTACGGAATTCCGTAGCGTAGATTTCGTAGATGCCTACGAGCGTCTTCGTAAGCTCATTTCACGTTAATTTTGGTGCTGTTTAAGTTTGAGTAATTTTGTATATGTAATGATAAAGTAAGATATATTTTATGTAATAGATGTTACACGGGTAGAGGAAAATAAAAAAGTTTCGGGTAGATTATGTGAAAGATGATAATGCCAGAAAGCAGTAGACATTTTATTAATGTCGGCAAATAGAAATGTATAAAATAATAAGTTCATCATCTTCCTAGCCTTATCCCAAATATATTGGGGTCGGCTTCCAGTCGTACCGGATTCAGCTAAGTACCAGTGTTTTACATGGAGCGACTGCCTATCTGACCTCCACAATCCAGTAACTGGGTAACACGGTACCTCTTGACAAGACTGGTGTCAGATCTCAAGCTTCTGACTACCCGTAACGACTGCCAAAGATCTTCAAATGACAGCCGGGACCAACGGCTTAACGTGCTTTCCGAGGCACGGAGGAAACTCGGTATGTTGAAATGGTCACCCATCCACGGACCGACCTCGTCAAGCGTTGCTTAACCTTGATGATCGACCCGTGCGACTGTTATTATTTAGCCACGAGCTCCTCTTATGAAATATTTATGAAATAAAAAGTTAATTGAAAAAAATAACAAACCCGACTGCTTAAGAAGCGAAATAAGACGTAAACAAGAAGAAAATCATGCTGTGCAGTTGGAGGATACATGATCGCGAGCTGGCTGACCAAAACCGTAATGTATCCTCTGACTGCCACAGCATGATTTTCTTCTTGTTTACGTCTTTTTAGATTGCTTCTTAAGTATTCGGGTATGTTGATTTTGTATGACTTTTTAATCGACTTACCAAAAAGGAGGAGGTTCTATGTTCGACTTTATATAAGATTTTTATGTTCACCGATATCTCCGTCAATTGTGGACCGATTTCGTTTTTTTTTTTAAAGCGCATATTCCGAAATTGGTCCCATTTTAATTTGGTGAAGATCTGATGAAGAGCTTCGGAGATATACAACAGAATTCTTCAATAAATAACTGCAACATAACATAACATCACGCCATTACGCTCGAAAGGGGTACGCAGATCTCTCATTTCACCGATTATATTCAAGTTTCATGTTATTCGGGTAATCTATTCTGGCGTTATAGGTACTTACTAAACAACTTGCCTATTAGGTAGGTACAACTAAAAAAGGTAAAATAAAAAAACTTTTTTGTAAAAAAATACTACCGACTTCCAAAAAAAAATATTTTTCCCTATGTATTTTTTTTTCATTTGGAAGTTTTTTTAGCTACCATTTTTGTTTTCGAATTTCTTTTAAACTTCAGAGTTTTATATTTTTTTGTTGTATTTGAGTAAAACATGACATGCTGAGTCGACCGCTAATAAATTGATAGAAGGGTGATATGTACTTTCTAAATTTATCTTGGATACCGCTACCAACGGTGAAAGAAAATATTGTGAGGAAACCTGGACATAAAAAAAGAACTTAAAAAAAATACTACCGTCTTCCAAATAAGAAAACTGCGGCTTCGCCCGCGTGAATGTCGAAAATTATCCCAAAGAAACAAATAAAAAAAAAATTGCAAAGTAAAAAATAACTTTAGTTTTGGAAGTCGGTGTTCATAACGCAAAAAATTGGTGCCTACCAAAGACACCGCTTCCAAAACTAAAGTTAATTTTTACTTTGAAGTTTTCGTATTTGGAAGTCGGTAGTATTTTTTTGTAAAAAAGTTATTTTTAATTTTTCACCTTTTGCACATAGGATACTTTTAATGCCGGGAATTTGTTCCCTTGGGATTATTTTCGACATTCACGCGGGCGAAGCCGCTGGAAGAAACTAGTCATAATATATCTCTTAGTTAAAAAAGCAAAATACTTTATTTGTAAAACTGGCTGGTACTTTGGTATTTTATCTACGAATTTATGAAAAGCATAAAACAGTATCCATATTATACTATATATTATATCATACTACTCGTAATATATTATAAATGTGAATGTAAGTTTGTTTGTTACGCGTTCACGTGAAATCTCAACCAATCATCATGAAACTTTGTACACATATTCTTGGAGGTATTAGAAGTAACATTAACTTCTTATTGCAAAAAAAAAAAACGAAGTAAATCACTTTTTCCGCGATAACCGACATTCACGCGGACTCTGTCTGTCTGTCTGTCTATTACCTTCTCACCGATTTAGATGAAATTTGTTATGGATATAGTTTGAGACCCTGGAAAGGACATAGGGTAGTTTTTATCCCGGCAATCATCATTTAGGGGGTGGACTGGGGGGTAGTAGTTTGTATGGTGAACTAATAATTTCTCAAGTAAGGCAGTCCACATACCTGTAATATTATGGCGCGATATTAAAAGTGGCTATTCAAAGTACTAATGCTACTCAGACGAAGTCGCGGGCAGCACCTTTCATTTTTTTGTTTTTTTTTAATTGTCTATATAGGCTCACGCTTGACCACTATCTCACCTAATGGTAAGCGATGATGTGGTCGACGGTGAAGCACGCTTGCCTAGAAGAAACCCATTCACTCTTGACTTAAATACCCCTAGATTGTAGCTATCGGGAAACACAGATTCCGGCAGGAAATTCCACTCTTTAGCTGTACGCATAATAAAAGTGTACCCAAAACGTTTTGTGCGTATGGGTGGGCTGTCCACCATGTACCGATGACGCATTGCCGTACGTCTGGTAGTCCGATGATGGAGTTAGCAGCTAGTCTTTAATATTTCCAAAATATTAGCGATTTTTGGGGACCGCTGTATTTTGTGACATCTATAACACACACATGACACATAGGGGTTACGTTTAGAATAGATAGGAAAATCGCCGAGAAAAAGGAAACAGGGAACGCCGAAAACATGCTATTTTATTAATCTATCCCGCAAAAACTTTGATCGCATTTTGCCTTCCCATGCAATCGCACAGAGACATGAGACACGGTCAAATTAGTGATAATTGATTGATTATCAAAATAGCACGCGATTCAGACTCGAAACTATAGACAAAGACAAAGACAAAGACAAAAAGAAAGATATTTTATTTCAAGTAGGCCACCAAGCGGCACTTTTGAACGTTAGGTACATTAAAATTGATTCTGCCGTGCATTCTATAGTATATACTATAGTAATTACAATCGGGGCAACTATACCCCTGGAGCAACTATCCTGGTTTATCCCTTGTATATGTTTTCAATGGGACAGTTACAGCAGGCTGGTATGATTATAAGGGTGATATAGGAGATATTTTTACGACACACAATGACACTTGTGAAAAACCTTCAAGTCACTCGTAAATAGGGATGTAGCTTGAGTAGAAAAAATATAATTCTGTTTAGCCCGTCAGAGAGATTATCAAACACTATTGGACACATATTTATTGCTTTACCAATTCAATAAAAATAGGCAAAGATAAAGCGCATCAAAGTTCAGGAGTGGGGGCTTGTGACGTCACGATGTCAGTATAAAATGTACTAACGGCGTGACGTTACACGATATTGCAACGCATTATATCGTCGTCACTTTGTTTACGTTTCAAAAGAAAAATAAGTGTTAAATTTTTTTTAGTCTACCCGACGGACAAAAAACGAATTTTCTGTCATCTACCCTATTATTTCTAATTATGTCTATAGCAATTATGTACTTTAGTAGTCAATATATCATTGACTATTCCATTAGGAATGAGAACCTTCGTTCTTTGAGAGGGTCACCTTCGAAATCCATTAGCAGTCGCTGGTAAGTTATTTATAGTGTGATAATGTCTTATTCAGGCGTTTATATCGGTTTCCAAATCACTAATTGACAGAAAAGAGTTCTATCGCGCTGTTAAATATCATGTTAATCGCTTTGATAAAATAATAGGGGTTAAAATATTAAATTGCCGTTTTATTGTAATAGGTACTTCGAATTGACATAGAACCTTCATGATTTGAGATTTTTGAATGAAACTTTTTTCACATGGTACACGAAGTTCTTCTTTTAAAAAATGTGCAACATTCGATTATCGACTTTCAGTTGTTTTTTTTATTCGGCTTAGACAAGAAAGATGGATACTTCGAAAATTTGAGAGATTTTTGAATATGAGTTCCGACGCGGAACTAGCGCGGCAGAAACAGCTCGCAATACCAACGTTACGTTTGCAGAGGGGACTGCTAATGAACGCACCGTGCGATTTTGGTTTAAACGCTTTCGTGATGGAAACTTTGCTTTCTTCTCAGGAGGCAGACAAAATTCTTTCACACAGTTTATCGAATCAAGTTCACAAGAGTTCTATCGCAAAGGCATAAATGACCTTCCTATTAGATGGCAGCAATTCATAGATAATAATGGTAATTATTTTAACTAAGGGTACACTAGTCGACGGCACGAACTAAGTTGTGCGCGGGGTTAAAATGCATTTTATATCAACCGACTACACGTGCGGAAGAGATAGTTGCTGTGATGAGCAGTAGGAAGCTAGTTCGCGTACGAATACCTACACACTTTTACAAATTTGTAGCGAAATGGATAATGATTTGGGACGAAACCGAGCGCGCGAAATTTTATAAACAGACCTTTGGCAGTCTAGATATCATGAAATAACGACTAAATCTATCTGTTCAAAATAAAATTATTTGCATTGTTGAACTACTAATCTATCCCTACTATATACTAATGTATAAAGAAAGAAAGAAAAAGTGTTTATTCGCCACAAAAACGACATACAAAATTTTCGACATCTTAAATTAAACCCTTAACGGAGGCCGTTTTGTAACTTTCCGTCTTCTTATGGTACCTATTTATTTGCGCCCAAAAATGCTTTAAAATTAGTGTCGAAATGTGGAACTTTCGACGCTCATAACTTTCAAATATTTTCTTTTTTTATTTCTTTGCTTCCATGCAGGGCTAGATAATGATGAGACAAATTGATATTACTTTTTATTTTGAACGTACATCATCAAACTGTGGAATAATCCCTAGACTACGTTTGTATGGAAGAATTTTCGACTAGTGTAACCTTAAATAAATATGTTAAATTAATAAAATACTAATTTTTCAGTACAAATCGGCAATTTCATACTTTAACCCCTAATATAACAACAGTTAAACCAATCAATTGATACAATTTCATTAAGCTTTTAGAAATTGGGGATATGTCGGATACAGGCATACCTACCTACTAGCATCAATAAAACCTCTAAGATTGTTTTCTATAACATCTACGAGTATAACAATCTGCCGTCCTTTAACTAGAAAGCCGTTAACCCTCAAATGGTAAATTTTTACTTTTAATAGAGAGTGACAGAGTTCAAAATTCTCTATCTTTCTGTATAAGAAACATGTCTGAAATGTAAATAGTTCCAAAGATATGAAATTGTTGTAGGCCGTTAAGTAACATAATTTACGACGATTCCATCACTTGAAAGCGTCTAACCCACACTTCTTCGCTAAATGTACTTTTAAAAACCTTAACTGCCCGATGTGATGATTATTTTCTAGCCTTTTGCTTAACTACAAGAACGTTATCAGATCATTCTTGACTATATAGAAGCAAAAGGACTATAACTACTTTATAGTTAAGCATTTAAAGAACAGTTTCAATGAAAAACTTAACTTATTTGCAGTTATTCGCCCTTAACGCTTTTTTAGTTAAGCATTTTATAAATAATTCTTGCCTGTTAGATGAAAACAGCGAAAAGAAATTAGATTTTGCTAAGCTACAAAACAGCTAAGCCTCATTGCTTAACTAAAAGGCAGTTAGCCGACTCTCGCGCTGCGTTCATACCTTTATGAGTTGTGAACAATTCCACCACCAAGCTGAACTTTCAATGAAAAAAAAAGGCGAATTTACGACTTTGCTGATTTCGAAGATGGCCTCGGCTAATAATGCAAAAGTTATTTTGAAGTCTTTGCAGCCACAAGACTTTATCAAACAATGTATTAGAGCGACGCATCCAAAACGCGAATCCAAGAGCATATCTCAGACACATGACTGAGGTGTATTTCATAAGATCGAGCTTCAATCGTCACTATAAAAATAATTTTGCTGAAGATTATATAACTTTGAAGTTTTTAAACGACAAGTTTCCATAGAAACCTCAAATGTCAATTAAATTTCGAGTGCATCCTAAACGAATTGAAAAATGACGAAAATTAAATATAGTGAAAACATTATCAATGATAAATAATACATTTACCTACCCATTATTCGTGATGACAATGAATGTCGTGTAAAAACCAAATAGAGTCACTAAGTAAATGTGTTTATTATATTCTAAAACAATTATTACTTAGTGGTCTAAATATGTGCCTTTTTATACCTCGTTATTGTTTTAAATTTCGATAGTGTTCAGTTCCTAAATGCTGAAAACCTCAAGTTTTTACTCGTGATTTTAGAAAAGAAGAATTTAATCTAAAAATGTGTCTATGTCAAATAAATGTTTTCACTTATTTGACATAGACACAAAACAACAACAACAATCACAAAGTAACAGAGAAGAATAGAAGAAAAATAGTTCTCGCCGTGAAGTTGGCTACAATGTCAGCGCAGTAGTAAATCTCATACAAAAACAGCACTGATTCGTGTCTTGCGCATCGGAAACTTCAGGGCGGACCAGAAGTTTAGCGACTACTATACACACTTGTTGTTCGTGAACTCAGTCTTGCTTCCGCTACCGCTACCGGAGTGAACACATTTATTTGTTCGCGCACATTATTTAACCAGGTTAAATATGGATTGGACAAATGATAAAATTTATTCAAGCAATTGAAACTTATCCTCGACTATGGATTCCAGTCACAATGATTATAAAAAAAGAAACAAAAAACAAAACGCCATTCAAGAGTTGGCTCAAATTTTCAATTGTGACTGGACTGAGGTAGTAAGAAAATGGAAGATTATTTTGGCTCAATACCGAAGAGAAAACCGCAGCTTTTTTTCAGATTCTCGTTTTCCTGCCCATCCATATTAACAACTAAACTACTGAAGGCAGAAAACACTGATCAGTGAATATGTTCGTGCACAAGTGTGCTACACTGTGTGCTTACAAAAGTTACACAAAGCCTTGCCAATAGAGACAGAGGCTAAAAGCGATACCAGCTTAGTACGTACAATGCTGGCGTTTTGCACAAAGTGTTTGTTAACAAATCGTACCTTAAGATTTTAATTAGTTATTAGTTGATTATTGCTTATTAAATTAATTATATTTCTTTTAAGTAACTTTAAACCCAAAATACGTGCTTGGTCGTGGAGTTGCGGAAACCAGCCCGTTTTTAACCTTAACCTAAGTAACTTTTAAATGCTGAAATAAAATTTTAATTTTTAAAGATGTCTATAATTTCTCAGATATTCCCATATTGAATGCTAAACTATAAAGAAGATAACCACAATTGAAATATTTTTAGCCCCCTTTTAGTTAAGTAAAGTAGTTAAGATTTTAGAAAAGTTACGCACAACATTGGCAACAATTAGCTTAAAAGCATCTAAAGCCCCGTAAACGCTCATTAGGAAAGTTATTGAAATTGAAATCGAAGCGAATGTCATGGCTATAAAGCAGTTATGTCACTTAACAATTTTTTAGGTAAGTATTTATGAACAAATTTAATAAAAATTATTTAGGCTAAATTTTTTAACAAATTACTTCACTAAAAAGCCGCTAAGGTATGGTTAACGGCCTTACAGTACAGTAATAAGATGAAAAAACTGGATAACATGCTTAACAAAATTTGAAAAAATAATTTTAAAAGTAATTAATAAGAGTTTCTGAAACAGAAACGATTATTTAGGACAAATATAATTAAATATCAACTGATGTGTCTTACAATCATTAACCTAAGTATCATAGTTTTTAAGAAACTACGATTCCCGCGTTTTTTGTCATTTACTCGGAAATAACTTTTTGGGCTTAACGGCCTTCTAGTTAGAGGACGGCAGCAATGTTATACAGAGAAAAGGTTTTTTTGTTTGTTTGTACCGAATAGGCTCCGAAATTACGGGGCCGATTTATAAAATTCTTTCACTTATGGATAGCTACTTTATGCCCGAGTAACATGAGCTATAATATAAAAAAAACAATCAGAGATCCTTATGAAAATTGCAATGATGTAACCCAAAGTACAGTCGGTCCATTCGAGTGGTTATCGATGGCTGCTCGTCGGACCACTTGGATATTAATACCGGTGTCCCTCAGGGGTCAGTACTCTCAGCAAATTTATTCTTGCTGCACATTAACGATCTGCTAAAACCCGGTACCTTTGGGTATGCAGACGACAGCACTGTTGCTGAGAGATACTTGTCCAACACTCGTACTACCGGGCCTCAGGTCCAGTCTCTCCGGGAGGCCATGGTGGAGCGCTTAAACCTGTCCTTGCAGGCAGTCTCCGAATGGGGCGATGCCAATCTGGTCAGGTTTAATGCTGCTAAAACCCAGGCGTGTCTTTTTTCCGCAAAAAAGAGTCAATTTCACCCGGCTCCAACTTTCCGAAGTGTGACCGTGCCAATAACTGACCATCTTGAGCTGCTTGGCGTTACGTTGACATCGACTCTCAATTTTGGCCCATTCATTGAGGCAAAGGCTCAGCTGGCTGCTAAGAAGCTGGGGATCCTTGCAAAGGTGAGAAGGTACTTCACGCCGGAACAGCTGCTCAGCTTGTATCAAGCGCAAGTTCGTTCATGCATGGAGTACTGTTCTCATCTCTGGGACGGCTCTGCCAAATACCAACTTGATGCACTAGAGTCGATCGAATAGCGGGCCAAGAGGCTCATAGGCGATGAGGCATTGGTTAAGTCAAAGCTCCAGAGCCTTGAACATCGTCGCCGAGTTGCCGGCTTGTCGGTTTTTTATCGATTACATTTCGGGGAATGTGCGATGGAATTGCATAATCTAATTCCGCCCAGCTCGTTTCATCATCGGACTACCAGACGTACGGCGATGCGCCATCGGTACATGGTGGACATCCCACCCATACGCACTAAACGTTTTGAAAATACTTTTATTATGCGTACAGCTAAGGAGTGGAATTCCCTGCCGGAGTCTGTGTTTCCCGATAGCTACAACCTAGGGGTCTTTAAGTCAAGAGTGAATAGGTTACTTCTAGGCAAGCGTGCTCCATCATCGGCCACATCATCGCTTACCATCAGGTGAGATGGTGGTCAAGCGCGAGCCTATATAAGATAAAAAAAAAAAGTAAAACTTTACCTATAAAATTCATTATTGACGTGCGCTGAGACAACTATTGATGATACATAAAAATTATGTACTACATGATTATAGTACTCATTATTATCTACAAAAAATGCTGCGAGAGAATTAATCTTACTATCATAGTTAACTCACAATAGCAGCTTTTGTGTTCTAAAATTTAATTAGATCGCCGGTAGAAACAAAAGTTGGTTACATTCATTCAAAAAAATAGTTTAACAAATTGGTAGGTAGGAAGGTTAGGAAGGGTAGATAGGTAGGTGGTAGGTTGGTAAATAGCCAGTTGACGGGAGCGAAGCCGCGGTGATCAGCTAGTCTATACTATATAATATTATAAAGAGGAATGATTTTTTTGTTTGTTTGTACCGAATAGGCTTCGAAACTACTGAACCGATTTAAAAAATTCTTTCACCAGTTGACGTGAGCGAAGCCGCGGGGATCAGCTAGTCTATACTATATAATATTATAAAGAGGAATGATTTTTTTGTTTGTTTGTACCGAATAGGCTCAGAAACTACTGGACCGATTTAAAAAATTCTTTCAACAATAGAAAGTTACATTATTCCTGAGTAACATAGGCTATTTTTTTTATCCCGAAAACGGGTTCTGTGGGGTGGTACACGGGAGAGAAGTCTTTAATAAATAGGGATGTTGCTGATATGAGTGTGTCTAATTATGTATAAACTCACCATGATAATTAATCCCATGGATATCTCTAACTATTCTCAATCTCATTTTTTTTCTCTTTTAATTAGACTTTTTACAATATTTTTCAATCATCATTATAGCCCTTTGCTAAGAATAGTTACAGCACTGATTACAATATTTTTGCCACATGTTAAATTTAGTGTTGTGTTTTTTTTTTACCTTTGTATAGATTCTTTTACCTATTGTGAATGTGTGAACATTGTAGGCTTTCTAGATTTCTAGATGATTGTTAACATTTGTTAACTTTTTATTTCGTGCATTATTTTTTTTGTTTGTTTTTTTGTTTCAATTTCGTACGACTTATTGTCGGGCCTACGTTGTCCCCCCATATCGAAGTACTAATGCTGTAACATGGAAATATTGTAAACAAAAAAATTTTAAAGAGTAACCATGGAATTTCTTGCCGGTTCTTCTCCATAGGAAACGACTAACCCGAACCGTGCACCTTTTGTCGACGTTTTATAAGTGCCCATGTAGGCCTATGTAAAATAAAAATATTTGATTTTGATTTTGAATCTGCGAGTTTTTATGCCAAGAGCAGAATGGGTGACCTACTTCCAGGGCAGCATGTTCCATTCATCATAGACAACATCATCGCTTACCATCAGATAGTGGTTAAACATGATCCTTAAAAATAAATAAAGACAAAGTCTCCCGTAAGGGTTATTTTTTCGTTTCGTATCTTCATCTTGAATTTAACATTTATTATTTACACCAACACACAAAATTTCTAAACAATTCCCGATTCAAACATTGTTATCTAAACCACGCAGAGTGCTACCGTTAGGGAGGCACACAGTAAAACGCGAGCCACTTTTTAATTAAAAAAGCAAACGGCCAGTATCATGAGGAACAAAGAAAAGTTGAGTCCATTGCCCATCTATTGTTGCTACTTTGAAATTGAATCACGGTCTGGTTGTCACGCTGCGTAGAGAAGTTTCTTTATTCACTGCTGATTGGAAACTAGATCAGATTAGATTATCGCTTACTAGCGACCCGCCCCGGCTTTGCACGGTACTAATTATATACACAAACCTGTCTCGTTTATAACTCTTTCTTTTGGTGAAAAATGTATCAAAATTCGTAGTGTCGTGACAACGACTATGTTTTATACTATTTTGAGATTAGAGACTAAAGAAGAGATAGAATCAGTTTTGCAAATACTAACAAAGGCCACTGACCCAGTATTTAACCATGATCAGCCTTTTATCAAGTATTTTAGCAGAAAACAAAGCCTAGCCTGTGGTATATCAGTTATTTAAAAAAAAACTCGTGTATTCATTTTTCCATAAAAAGCTAAACATTTAACATAAAATGTTTTCTAAGAATTAAGAAGAAAGTTGTTTTCAAAATGGTCGACTGTTGAAATAACATCACGCTCTAGCTGTCACGGTGTGTAGAGAAGCTCAGATTAGGTTATCTATATTCTCGTATGTAACTATAAACTAGACTAGAATTAGTGATCGCTACGCATCAGTCTATTTCTAGGGTTTTGAAACTCTAAACGCTACATCAACGGCGTGATCAAATCTAGCTGTTCAATTATTTTAGTAATAGTTACTATAGCACCAACATCTCGTTTATCACGCGGAAAAGTACAACTTAAAAAATACAATATTCCATTTCGTACTAAGAGAAGTTGAGTCCATCTTGGTCGGCTTCAACTTTGAAATTGAATCACGCTCCAATTGTCACGCTGTGTGAGAAGTTTCTTTCTTCATTTCTGATTGGAAATTAGGAAACATTAGTAGCATCACTAACTATGGCACTAGAATTTACATAATCTAGCATTGTTCATCGCCAACTGTGTCCTTTGCCAAAGCATTTTGTGTCCTGAATTGGGGCACATCAGCGATACCAGCAATATCATTTCTGTGTCCGTCGCCATCCAAAGATAAGGACAACCAATATTTTTACAAAGAAAAGTAGAACCATTTTGCGAAGAACTACTTAAGAAAAGTTGAGGCCGTTGTTGCTACTTTGAATTTTAATTCTGATCGAAACTAGCCAAAGTTAGGTCATCACTTGCTGGTTACTTCTCAGTCTAATTCATCCACATCACTACTGATGAATCAGCTGGTTAAGTTCAGAATTCATCAAACTTTTGATAGAGTGAACTGATTGCGATGAAACAAAAACTAAGTAATTCTTCAAGTTACCCACAATTTTTATGCATAAAAGTTATTTATATTGGTTTCGTACATTTCACGTGATGCGTGCACAAATAAACAGACAAACAGACAAAAAATCCAAAAATGCCGGCAATAGGTTCTGTTGGTTATCCTTTAACACCTTGGCTATTTTTTTTTGAAATATTTTTGATGTACAAAAATTACTTTTCTACAGATTTATTATATGTATTGATTGAAGATTGATGATGATATTGATGATGATGATGACTAATGTTTACATCACTTGGACTGGACTGGATGGAATATCAGTTTAAGTTTTGAAATATTCGGCCCAAAATATGTTTATAAAGTATTTCAGGTCGAATCACAGCCCGGCCAAATTAATCCGGTTAAAGATAACCTCATAAATGTGGGTTCAACAGTATGCCGAGTGGGCTCTCCATAAACTTTTGAAAGTAAAAAACAGCCCGTGTTGCGGCAACCTAAGAGGAAAGTTGAGACCAACACGCTGGCTATTGCTACTTTGAAATGAAATCTGTCACGCTCTCGATAGAAGTTGCCTTATTTATCGTTAGATTTCAGTTCTGGTTGAAAACTCGTTTTATTAAAACTGTTTCTTAGCAAATATAGTTTTATTTATAACATAATCGTAAGAGATAGCGTAATGAACGTATTTTAAAGTTAATAAAAAACTGGCCAAGTGCGAGTCGGACTCGCGCACGAAGGGTTCCGTTCTTGGTAAATTGCGGTTTACGATTTATGACGTATTAAAAAAAAACTACTTACTAGATCTCGTTCAGACCAATTTTCGGTGGAAGTTTACATGGTAATTTACATCATATATTTTTTTAGTTTTATCATTCTCTTATTTTAGAAGTTACAGGGGGGCCCCCCTGTAACTTCTAAAATACACACATTTTACCACTTTGGAAGTGTCTCTCGCGCAAACTATTCAGTTTAGAAAAAAATGATATTAGAAACCTCAACATCATTTTTGAAGACCTATCCATAGATATCCCACACGTATGGGTTTGATGAAAATAAAATTTTTGTTTCAGTTCTAAGTAGGAAACCTCCAAAATTTATTGTTTTTTTTTTCTATTTTTGTGTGAAAATCTTAATGCGGTTCACAATGGGTTCACAGAATACACCTACTTAGCAAGTTTCAACGGCATAGTTCTTATAGTTTCGGAAAAAAATGGCTGTGACATACGGACGGACAGACAGACAGACAGATAGACATGACGAATCCATAAGGGTTCCGTTTTATCCATTTGGCTACGGAACCCTAAAAATCATCATCAATACATATAATAAATCAGTAGAGAAGTAGTTTTTCTGCATCGAAAAAGTTGGTAAAAAAAATAGGCAGGGTGTTTAAAGAACAACAAAAGAACCCATTGCCAGCATTTTTGGAATTTTTGTCTGTTTAGTTGTGCACGCATCACGTAAAATGTACGAAAGTAATGTAGATAACTTTTAAACAAAAAAAAGTATTATTTAGTTCTTGTTTATTTCGCAACATACGCAATTCAGATACTCACACAGTTGAAGTCCATATTCGATAGATGGCGTTGTTTATTTGACGTCATTTTTTGAATGGCGGTGTTAAGATTATCTGCGGGAGAATGACCCTCGAAAAAAAATTTGGTTGGTAGATAGGGTAGGTAAGTAGAGTAGGTAGGGTAGGTAAGTTGGGTAGGGTAAGTAAGGAGTTGACGGGAGTGAAGCCGGCGAGTGAGGGAAGCGGGCACAGCTGGCATATAATAATAACATTATTCAGACAAAATCCATAATAAGACGTGACGGATAATTCGGATTTCAAAAAATCATTGCTCTATTTGAGATTTTGGCTAAAAAGGAGCTCGTGGCTAAATAAACCCTAATAGCCGCACGGTTCGATCACCAAGGTTAAGCAACGCTTGCCGAAGACAGTGGATGGGTGACCATCTTAACATAGAGGGCCGTGCCTCGGGAAGTACGTTAAGCCGTTGGTCCCGGCTATCGTTTGACGATATTTGTATGTCATTACGGGTAGACAGAAGCTTGAAATCTGACACCAGGCTTGCCCAGTTACTGGGTTGTGGAGGTCAGTTAGGGTTTCATTCAATGGGAAATACTAGTACTCCTCAGCTGAATCCGGTTAGACTGGAAGCCAACCACAGCAAAGTAGGGAAATAGCTAGGCGGATTTATCGACGGATTGTTCTATTTGAGAGTACGTCAGATCTAGTTGCCTGTGTTGTGTGTTAATTTAAAAAAAAACACGAAGAAACAGACAGTATGCTTGGCAAAAATAATAATTAAAGGTAAAAATCCTTTTCAAACAAGCTTTTAATTGACTTTAGGTACGTAAAGGAATATCGCGTAACTGAAAACAGAATAAAATAAATATTTAAGTGGGGCCCCATACTACAAACGTGATTTTTTTGCGATAATGGTACGGAACCCTTCGTGCGCGAGTCCGACTCGCACTTGGCCGGTTTTTTATTACTTGTTATATGTATGACGTTCAAAAGTGCCGCTTACTGGCCCAATTGATTTAAATATATTTGACTTGACTTGTTACATAAGTGCGCCAAATTTAAATGTAATCGCATTCCAGCCGGGCGAGCACGGCCTCTGTGATAGGGTTGAGTTACGTATTTTATCACGGTTTTTGCTCCAAAACTATGATAAAAATGTGTGACTCTAGTCTGTTACAGGAGGCCGCCGGCAGGAGGTGCTCGAAAAATCGATTACTAGCTGGACACACATATGAAAGCAAGGTAATGTAAATATTGTAAAAAGTTGAGTCCAACACGGTCGCTATTGTTGCAACTTTGAGATTAAATCAAACTTCAGATCTCGTTCTATACAATACACATGCAGGCACATAACACGTGTGAACTTGACATAGACGTAAGCAAAAGTTGTATTGATTGTTCTGCGTTTGATTTTTCCATGTAATGAATATAAATGTGATGGATGGAGAGGGAGAGGAAGGCCAAAGAAAAGAAGGATGGACTGTGTGAGGAGCGATATGAAAGAAAAGGGAGTCAGTGATAGCGTGACGGAGGACAGGACGGTATGGAAGAAGAAAACGTGTTGCGCCGACCCCAAGTAACATGGGATAAGGGCAGGAAGATGATGATAATTATGTCTTTAAACATCTCAGGACCCTGGGGTCCTGGTTCTTTGAAAGGAGTGCCCCAGTAGCTCGCCGTCCGATAAGGTCCAAGCCCGTGTTTACGGCGCGTAGTGTTCCACGCGCGCCTCAAAGAGATGTCAGCAAAAGTGACGGGGTCCGATAGGGCCGATGCCTGTCTGGGTCGCGGATAAATTTGAAAGAGAGTTACCGCGGCCCTGGCACAAGCAACTGAAGGAACACGGGTGGGGTTTAGTCAGTAAAAGTCTGACTCGCCCTCCCGCTTCACCCAGAGCGAGAGAAGTCATTGGATGATTTCCCAACCAAAAAAAAAAAGGGAGGAGAGGCAGTGTAAAGACTGATTATTACTTTTAATGAAATGTGACACCATGTGACGATTATCACTGTATACACTACGTAAGTGTACCCAAGGACAATCCCCGGTTGGTGCAGGCATATCGAAAAATATGGAGACAAAACATATTGGGCTATGAGTTATTAGTTCATCTCCTGTTTTTTTTTTTCTAAAAATAGTGATTGTTATCGAAGATTTTAATGCATTTGGTAATTGTACAGGAAAAACATGTACTATTTTAACTGAAAGAAAAATATGATTACAGCAAAAAGTGCTCGTGCTATTTAAATTCAAACGAGCGAAGTTGCAGTAAATTAAACTTAAAATTCGCCAAAAACAAGGGTCTTAGTATAGTAAAAGTTACGACAGACCGTCCTAAAAATCACCTATCTCCGTCGCATCCCCGCAAACTTGGAGAAAAATGGCTGAGTCGCGGCTAAGACTCCCTAGCAACACATCTTTGTAATAATGGCTAATTCTACGCTCGTGTTGGCATGATCTTTCTTAATTTGTTATTTACTAAAAGAACAGCAAAACATAGTATATAACCTGCTAGACGTGAATATCTTGTCTCTGACTCGTTTTGGTGCGAATCAAAGAGAACCTATCGTCGTCGTTGGTGCGAATTCTCAAAATTATTTCTCTTTTCTTTCTATCACTATTCGGAGAGGCTACTTTATGCCGAGTGCGTTAAAGTTGCTAAAATAGTTTTTGATGAAAGTATTTTTACTAGACTCAAAACATAACAAAAAAATCATGCTGTGCACTCGGAGGATACATATTCGCGAGCTGGCTGAACAAAACCAGATGTATCCTCCGACTGCACAGCATGATTTTCTTTATTTTTTTTAGTTCGGTTTTTGAGCAGTCGGGTTTTTTTGATTTTTAAATAAACTTTTTTTATTTATAACTTTTTAGTATTTTTTTTTTTCGAGTTTGGTACTTTAAACATGTAAGTATTATATATTATGAAATCACCTCTTAAAACCCTTTATTTTGATACCCCACACGACGGGTTTGGAAGACAAAACATAATTGGGCCCGCACAATATGGCGCCCAAAATCCGCCATTTTTCTATTTTCCATATATCATCAAGAATCATCAAAATCGGCCAACGCGTTTGGTCTCTGGAAAGCCACATAGGAACAAACATACATACAGAGACTGAAAAACACATTACCGTGTTTTTCAGTCTCTGTATGTATGTTTGCTCCTTCAGCAGTCGGGTAAAAAGTAGGTACACTTCGTCGCCAAGCACGTTTCGCATGTACTTTGAAATAGAATCACGCTCCAAATACCAACACGCCGTGCGCTCAACACTTTTCATCTGTCGGTTATTGTTGTAATATTACGTAAACGTGACAGGTTCTCTCTCTGATATATTAGGTAGATTCTGAATAGCGTGACAGCTGTCGTTTGTAAAGAAATAGGCGGTTAGTACTTTAATATATCAACCAATGTTTGTGCAGATTTTTTTTTTCTTACAGCAAGTTTTAAGTAACGGTCCATTATGTAAGCCTTTTTTAAACCACTTCACAAAAAGGAGGAGGTTCTCAATTTGGATGTTCATATATATATATATGTATGTTCGGGCATAACTCCTTCATATATAAATGGATTTGCAAAATTCTTCTTTTGTTCGAAAGTTGTTTATTCCAAAATGGTTCCATTTAAATATGGTAATGATCTGATGAAGAACTTCGGAGTTGTACAACATAACTCTTCTATACGTGACGGAAAATCTCTCGGGATTGCTGCAATCGCATGCCAGTTTATTGTTTACACCATTTCATAACACACTATCACGCCAGTATGCTTTAGACGGGTACGCAGATGTGTACAGTTCACCCTGGTACATTCTCATTCCATCGGTTATGTTCAAGTTACATGATTCGGGTAATCTATTCTGGCATCACTGTGGGCATTATAGGTACCTTACTATAGAACTTGTCCATTATGTACCACTAACAAGTGAAAAATAAAAATCATTTTTACAAAAAAATACAACCGACTTCCAAATGTGACTACAAAGTGAAAAATAATTTCGTAGTGTTTTTATATGGGAGTCGCTTGTTTTTTTTGTAAAAAAGTTTTTTATGTGGCATTGGAATGCAAAAAAGGAATATGAATAAATACTTATTTTACATATTCAGTCATTCATTGTCATCGTACAGTGGTTTTTCAGAAAAGGTTTTTTTTTGTTTATTAAAACGTTGCACACACACACAATCATACACACAGCCACAATAGGAATTTCTTGTTTCATGTTGAAAGTTACATTGGACGTAAACTTAACTGGTGAAATGTTTACACTCACATTTCAAAAGTTATATTTAAGTCTGTTGTTATATAGTGCGTACACCTTTGGGAAATTCAAGCGTACTGCTATCTTTTACGTGCAAAGTTTACTTCAAAGATGCAATCATTTTGTTCTCTATATTTCTGTGTGGAGAAAATAGATAAATTTCAGTTACTCCATGTAAAATACCGGTTTGCAACTACATTCTGTTAGACCGCAAGTCGATCCTAATATACATATATAGTGGTGAAAAAGGCAAGGCAGATAGAAAGCGAAGATCGCGGTAAATTTAAAAGAGAGTTACCGCGGCCCTGGCTTAAGCAACTGAAGGAACACGGCTAGGTTTTAGTCAGTAAAAGTCTGACACGCCCTCCCGCTTCACCCAGAGCGGGAGAAGTCATTGGATGACTTCGCACATCCCAAAAAAAAAGCACCTACCGGTTTCCTCAACATGTTTTCCTTCACCGTTTTCTATCAATGAAAGTTTTTTTTCAAAATCTTTCATTCGAACTTAATCTCTTAGTACTAAATCAGATATCTAAATTCGAATAGATATTTAAGTTCACTGAGTTTGCTGAGACACCTACTAACTTAACAAATAATAGTAAAAAAAGAACAAAAAAATACGCTTCAATAGAAAAGCTAACTAAAAAGTAGAAAATAATTTTCAATAAGTTTAAATTAAGAATTGTGTGATTACCAATAAAAAGTAGTTTAACTAAAGGAACAGAACGGTGAAGCAGAAGGGCGTTTTACCGACTAAAACTCACCCGGAGTTTTAGTCGGTAAAACGCCCTTCTGCTTCACCCAGAGCGGGAGAAGTCATTGGATGATTTCCAAACAAAAAAGAAAGATATAGTGATACAAAAAACCGGCCAAGTGCGAGTCGGACTCGCGCACGAAGGGTTCCGTACTTGGTATGTTGCGGTTTGCGATTTATGACGTATTAAAAAAAACTACCTACTAGATCTCGTTCAAACTAATTTTCGGTGGAAATTTACATGGTAACGTACATCATAATTTTTTTTTAGTTTTATCATTCTCTTATTTTAGAAGTTACAGGGGGGGGGGGGGGGACACATTTTACCACTTAAGAAGTGTTTCTCGCGCAAACTATTCAGTTTAGAAAAAAAAAATTGTAAAAACATAATTATCATTTTTGAAGACCTATTCATAGATACCCTACACGTATGGGTTTGATGAAAAAAAAAATGATGTTTAGTACTAAGTATGGGGAACCCCCAAAATTTATTGTTTTTTTTTTATATTTTTGTGTGAAAATCTTAATGCGGTCAACAGCAAAGTTCTTATAGTTTCGGAAAAAAATGGCTGTGACATACGGACGGACAGACAGCCATGACGAATCCATAAGGGTTCCGTTTTTTGCCATTAGGCTACGGAACCCTAAAAAGTTGATTATTTTCACATCAGTCTAATTGTCAGTCAGCCAACCGCTTCTCTTCACTTCCCAGCAACGCGGTTTCAAGTTAATAAGTACCAGTATATATTAAATCTACCCCGCACTTTACGCCGGTAGAATATTTAAACAGCTAACTAATTATTTCGTAGTTCCTCGTAAAGATGAGGCAGCTAAAGGGATTAAGTAAATAGGATAAGCAGAAACATCCTCGTTTTTGGCTTTTCCTGTTGAAACTACCATTTTCCTGTTAGTTAACTTGTACGAGAATACAATGCAGCTAGAATTTATTTATGTCACGGGGTCTCATTGCTAAGAAAGATAATTTGGTTCAAATAAATGTCACTAGATGGCGTGAAATGTAAAATTAACATTCTCTGGAATTGAACATAAAAATTGTATGTTCTTGTTTAATCAACTATCCTAAGTACAAAATTATGGAATATTGGGCTCTTAATTCACATTTTAAAGATATTTGAACGGATCATTTAAAATTGATGCCAATAGATGGCGCATTTTTAATTTCTGAGACATTCCACTCGATTGTTAAAATTTGCATTGTAACACATTTTGGTGCAAAAAAACTGTAAGAACGTGCAAAAAATACTATAAAACGAACCTTCACTGTATTTAAAGAAAAAATATTCACGAACCTAGTAAAACCTTTTAGTCGCTGCTAACACCATCTATTGCCGTGAAACGGGATCGAACGCGATGGATGTACTTACAAAAATAACAATATTAATCAGATGAAAAACGCTAGTTACGTCGGCACGGTTTCTTTGTATGGGATGAGGCATCTGTATGCTAGTATTATATTATCTGTGTCTATGTCTTGGTTCCGTTCAGAGACGCAACGTTTTTCAGTGCTTGGAAGTTTATAATAAAACCATAAACTCACTATAAAAAAACTCAGAAATACAAACAATTTAACTGACTTTAAAAAAAGAAGGAGGTTCTCAATCACGTATATGGCAACAGTTCACATCACAGCACATCATCAGCCTATTAATTTTCCCACTGCTGGGACACAGGCCTCCTCTCTGTGAGAGCGAATGGGCAGTAATCCACCACGCGGGCCCAGTGCGGGTTGGTGGATGACACATGTCTTCGAATTTTCGGTTCTAGGACATGCCGGTTTCCTTCACCGTTTTGAGAGCAGTGGTGATGAAATAATTTACACAAAGTAAAGCGCCTACCTTTTTTTTTTTTTGGTTGGGAAATCATCCAATGACTTCTCCCGCTTTGGGTGGGGCGGGAGGGCATGTCAGACTTGTACTGACTAAAACCCACCCGTGTTCCTTCAGTTGCTTGAGCCAGGGCCGCGAACCCACGACCTACAACTTGTTAGTCGCGGCCGATACCACTGGGCCACCACTGCTGCTGGTAACAGTTGCATAGTGACAACTCTATGTCGTGGAGATTAGGGTTGTTATATATTTGACTCAATTTTTATCTTACAAAAGAGGGCAATCCGCGCGATCTATAAAATGGGTCCTCGCGAGTCCCTCAGAGAAAAATTTAAAGAGATCGATATACTGACTCTACCTTCACTTTATATTTTGGAATGTATTTTGTATGTACGCAAAAATCGAGGGCTTTTCAAAACTAGAAGTGACTTCCATAGTTTAAATACTCGCAGTAAGCACGAAATTGTAATACCCAAATTCAGATTAACGAAAACTAGCAAGTCTTTTCTTATAAACAGTATACGCTTTTATAACAAGTTGCCTAAGTCAGTTATAGAACTGACCGATGGAAAGTTCAAAAACTACATCAAACGCGTCCTTATTAAAAAAGCATATTATAAAATCAAGGACTACGTTGAAGATAAAAAAAATTGGCTTTGACACCCTCTGCGCATGCGGCTTCCCTGGTAACTCATAAACGGCACAAATATATGGATATCTCTTAACTATTCTCAATCTCATTTTTTTTCTCTTTTAATTAGACTTTTTACAATATTTTTCAATCATCATTATAGCCCTTTGCTAAGAATAGTTACAGCACTGATTACAGTATTTGTGCCACATGTTAAATTTAGTGTTGTTTTTTTTTTTTTTACCTTTGTATAGATTCTTTTACCTATTGTGAATGTGTGAACATTGTAGGCTTTCTAGATTTCTAGATGATTGTTAACATTTGTTAACTTTTTATTTCGTGCATTATTTTTTTTGTTTGTTTTTTTTTTTCAATTTCGTACGACTTATTGTCGGGCCTACGTTGTCCCCCCATATCCAAGTACTAATGCTGTAACATGGAAATATTGTAAACAAAAAATTTTAAAGAGTAACCTTGGAGTTTCTTGCCGGTTCTTCTCCATAGGAAACGACTAACCCGAACCGTGCACCTTTTGTCGACGTTTTATAAGTGCCCATGTAGGCCTATGTAAAATAAAAATATTTGATTTTGATTTTGAGTTAAAGTTTTAACCTTCAATAGGCGGTTGTTGCAAAATAAAGACAAGAAAGTTAATCGTTTAAGAACCCTTTTTTAACCGACTTCCCAAAAAGAAGGAGGTTCTATGTTCGACATTATGTATGTTTTGTGTATGTTCACCGATATCTCCGTCAATTGTGGACCGATTTCAAAAATTGATTGATTGAAATAAATGAATAATAATAGCATAACATCACGCCAGTACGCTCTTAAGGGGTACGCAGATCTCTCATTTCACCGGTTATTTTCAAGTTTCATGATATTTTGGTAATATATTCTGGCGTTATACGAGTAGGTAACTTACTAAACAACTTGCCTATTAGGTAGGTACAACTAAAAAGTAAAAAATAAAAAAACTTTTTATAAAAAAATACTACCGACTTCCAAATAAAACTACAAAGTGAAAAATAACTTTATTTTTGGAAGTCGGTGTCCATAACGCAATAAATTGGTACCTACGAAAGACACCGACTTCCGAAAATAAAGTTATTTTTCACTTGGTAGTTTTATTTGGAAGTCGGTAGTATTTTTTTGTTAAAAGGTTTTTTTATTAATGTAATATTTTATTCGTCTCTGAATGTTACCTTATTGGCACGTGAATATTAAAAGTACCTTGCAAACTAAATTATCCTTCATGGCTTTCTCATGGCGTCCCATTAAACGTCTAAACAGACTCTTTTCCGAAGGGAAACGAGTCAAAGTGAAGACTTATGGGGGTGGCTTTCATTTCCCACGAGCGTAGTCTACGCTACGAAGGTCTACGAAACGCTACGTGCTACGGTGCTACGAGGTGCTACGAACTTTTAAAGGTGTTGAATTATTCTCATTACGGTTGTATTTCAGGCTGTTTTACACACAGGAAAACCCTTTTGGGGGCTTTACTCACGTTTCTTGGTTTATTTAATGGAAAATTTATATTGTTGCTTGTAGAGGCATATACTTTATTGTTTGTACGTTTTTTTTTTTCAAATCATGGTTAAGCTTGCGTTTGACCACACTTTGATCTGCTGGTAAGCAATGATGATAATAGTCGGCGATGTAGCCCGCTTGTCTAGAAGTGATCTATTCACTCTAGATTTTAACTAGGGGTCTCTAACACTACACCAACCACAACAAAAATCTTCGCTCTTCACATAACCGACTTCTTCAGTGTCCCACTCACCGCACTGACTTCGTTACTGTTCTTTTTTCGTTCAGTCTATTTCTCTGTGGAATGCGCTCCCTCAAGAAATCAGGATGGCAACCAACCGATTGGCATTCAAAGTGAAAGCTCGCGAGCATGTTCGTAAGAAGTTGGCAGTAGTATCGTCACAGCAATAATTTTGTCCAATAATCTGCTACCACTAATTGTTTAAGTATATTCGTGTATTTATTTATATGTTTGAGTATCTATTGTATGTATTTATACTATGTATGTATAGCTTTGTATTTGAATAAACCTACCTTAGGTATCGTCTCTAACTATAAATATTGCACCTACCACTATTTGTATCTGTATCACCCAAAGGTCGACTGGTAGAAAATGCCTAAGGCATTAAGTCCGCCTCTGTACGTTTCTGTGCATGAAGTATTAAATAAATAAATAAACAATCCCCAAGTTATCAGGAAACATAGAAAGGAATTTCCACTCCTTAGCTGTTGCATCAATCAACATCATCTCCCTGCCGACGAGACGTTTTCTTCTTCCATACCATCCTGTCCCCCGTCACGCTATCACTGACTCCCTTTTCTTTCATATCACTCCTCACACAATCCATCCAATGTCTGGTTAGTTGACTTTTCAAGTTTTAAATAGTCATGTAGGCTAATAATTCCACTTTTTTTTTTCATAATAATAATAGTTCCACCTGACCTTTAGAAGTTTTTGGTAATTGGCGTCAGTAATTAAGGGTACTGTCGCGTCGCCGCAAACTGTAATTACACGTAGGTCACAGCTCAGCATAGTGCGTAGGTTGTTAGTGCTGTCGCTTTTGTCCACGACGTGTAGGCGTTAGTGCTTCGACGTATTAACATAACATCACGCCTGTTTTCATTGAAGGGGTAGACAGAGGTGTGTAATACACTCAGTCAGTTATTTTTAAGTATCATTTAGGAGGCAAGCCGATTGCCGGGCATGAATCAAAATTGCTATTCCGAAATAGGGATGTTTCCTGAGTAGAAAACTGATAATTCAATTTATATTGGACACGTATTTATTTCATTACCTATTCAATAAAAATTTACAAAGTTAAAGCGCATCAAAGTTCAGGAGTGGGCGCTTGTGACGTCACTAAGGCAGTATAAAGTGTACTAGCGGCGTGACGTTTCACGTTATTTCAACGCATTATATCGTCGTCACTTTATGTTTACGTGTTAAAAGAAAAACTACGCGTCCAATATTTTTTAGTAATCTACCTGACGGACAAAAAACTAATTTTCAGTAAACTACCCTATTCCTCAAAAGAAAGATGGTGGAGCAAAGTATGAAAACCCCACGGGTCGATCTTGAAGGATAAACGACGCTTGCCGAGGTCGTTTCGTGGATGGGTGACCATCTATTACATACCGAGACTCCACGGGGTAGTACTCAAAAGCCTATGGTCCCGGCAGTTTTATAAAATATCTTTGACAGACGTTACTCTGACTCTTCTCTTACTACCCAGGGCTCATATAATCTGACACAAGTTTTGCTAAAGAATATCGTGAGTTACTGGGTTGTGAAGTCATGCCTTAACAGCAGAACCAATTATGATTAATTTTCATAAAAATATAGACTGGACCTTGGAGCAAGACGTTGGATACTTTCATCCCTGGCGTATTTTATTTTTATGGTAATTTCCGATTTTAACGCGGGTTATAGATAAAAAACCGGCAAAGTGCGAGTCGGACTCGCGCACGAAGGGTTCCGTACCATTATCGCAAAATACGGCAAAAAAATCACGTTTGTTATATGGGAGCCCCACTTAAATATTTATTTTATGTTGTTTTTAGTATTTGTTGTTATAGCGGCAACAGAAATACATCATCTGTGAAAATTTCAACTGCCTAGCTATCACGGTTCATGAGATACAGCCTGGTGACAGACGGACAGACAGACAGACGGATCGCGGAGTCTTAGTAATAGGGTCCCGTTTTTACCCTTTGGGTACGGAACCCTAAAAAGGAAGATGGCATTACTAATTATAGAGGTCAGAGATCATCGAATAGCGTGGGTAGTTGGCAGTTAACCCACGCAAGATATACGAGATCTGCTACAGTGTCCTTGTTGCTCGTTATTTACTACCTGCGTAGGACGTGCAGGCGTACTCTCCAGTCAATATGGGGGTGTAGTAAACAAGAAGACAAATTATGTTGTTTGGACTTTGGTTTATTACAGCTACCTATCTTTTGACGATCATATAAAGTCATTTCGGGTAGTCAGAAGCTCTAAAATAACCTAACACCAGTCTTGAAAAGGGGTATTGCCATACCCAGTTACTGGGTTGTGGAGGTCAGATAGGCAGCCACAAGGTATTCTCTTGCATCCGGTTAGATTGGAAGCTGAACTCTTCATAGTACGGTATGCAGATTGACTATGTGTAGAGGATAAAAATCGTCCAATTGTGTGGGTAGCTGAAAACCCACGCGAAAAATACGAGATGAGCTACAGTGTCCTTGTTGCTCGTTATTTACTACCTGCGTAGGACGTGCAGGCGTACTCTTCAGTCAATAGGGATTTAGTAAACGAGATAATAATTTAAATATATTGTTTGGCCTTTGTTTTTGTGATAGATAACTTTACGCACTTTATGCGCTTTAATTTTTTGCGTGGGCACACGGTTGGCGCAGTGGTTGAGCGATTGACTGCTGCGCTGCGTGTCGCGGGTTCGATTCCCGCACGGAACAAATATTTGTATGATCTACAGATAGTTGTTCCGGCTCTGGGTGTTTATGTATGTAAGTTTATATGTTTGTTACCCACGATACAGGAGAAATTCCCAGTGTGGGGCAACGTTTTTAAAAAAAAAACAAACAACCAACTTTGCTATAACAATGTATAACTTCTATGAGTGCCAGTGCCAGCGCAATCAAGGGAATAATTACCTGTCATGACCATGAGGCTCAAGACAAAATTATAATCTATAAGCAATAACGTGTGTCATCATCTTCCTGCCCTTAGCCCATGTTACTTGGGATCAGCGCAATACATTTTCTTCTTCCATACCGTCCTGTCCCCCGTCACGCTATCACTGACTCCCTTTTCTTTCATATCACTCCTCACACAGTCCATCCATCTTTTCTTTGGCCTTCCCCTCCCTCTCCATCTATCAACATTTATATTCATAACTCTTTTAGTAATATGCGTTTCATCCCTCCTCATCATATGACCATACCAGGACAAACGGTTTCCTTTCAACTTTTCTCCCACTGGCGCTACTTTCTAATTTCCTCTAAAATACTGATTTTATTTTTCACGCTTTATCCAATCACGTCACTCCGGACATCCTGTCAACATTCTCATCTCTGCTACATGCAATCTCTTTTCATCCATCTTTTTCCATACAGTATGACAGGTCTAATCACGGACTTGTAGATTTTCCCCTATATCTTGAAGGGCATCCGTGGGTCGCAAGTTGTTCCAGTGACCTGTCACCATTTCATCCATCCTGAGTTAATCTAGGGCGTTACGAGCGCCGAACAGCAATAACGAGTGTCGAAAAGTCAAACTGTTTGGGGATGCACACGTGACAGTGCAGGGGGGTGACCATAAGCTCTTAGAGTAAGGTTATTTTGAGATCGTGTAAGTGACAGATGTATACAAGTCATATCCATCTGTCCCTTACACACACTCAAAATAACCTTACTCTAAGAGCTTATGGTCACCCCCCTGATAGAATATCTTTATTTAGAGTCTATGATTTATTTTTTATTTGTTTCGTGCCAATATTAAAAATACACACACCTAGATGGAGATCTTTAGAAAAAAATGCTTGTTTTTTTTGCGGCTAGCAAGAAAAAGATTTTGTTGATTACTTTAACTTGTATTATTTTTTAATCATCCTCAAAACCAACAAACTTCGTTCACCAAATCCATGATCCGATCGTTGAAAGAAAATCAAGAAAATCTGCATTCCCAAACATTACATTCCACCAACATTGGCACTGCGTGCCAAAAAGAACAAATGACTTTGGCAAACATTTGTCGGACAACTTTTAAATTGAATCACGCTCTAGATATTGTGTCACGCTGTTCAGAGAACTTTTTAACGGCGCTTCAGCGTGCCACTAGAGTTGTGCCGTGTTAATATATTTTTCATGAACGGCTGACATTACAGTGAACTTTTCAACGCTTTTAGTTTAGATTTTAGCGTTGAAATTCAACGAAAAGATAAGATTAAATAAACACAAGAGAAGACAATTTAAATAGAAGTAAAAAGTTGAGAGATTTGTTACCAAGTAAAGTCAAATAATCATCATCATCTTCCTGCCCTTGTACCATTTTACAAAGGTGAGGCGCAACACGTTTTCTTCCTCCATTCCGTCCTGTCAATCATCACGCTATCACTGACTCACTTTTTCCAAGTACAGTCAAATACGGAAGACATGGAATAACATGCAACATAAAATACCAATGCATTCCACTATCTTCCTGGACAAACCGGACCGCTCGTCTATGGAATGCATTGCCTGTGACAATAAAACGCGCGCAATCACTACCGATCTTTAGAAGACTATTGAAGGAGCACTACCTGTCACTGTGATCTTATTGTTGTTGGAGCTGTATTGTTTTCTTGCCTTTATATTTATATGTATTATAGTATCTATTTTATTATTTCATATTTAGTGCTTACTATTTTTGTTACTTATTATTTGATTGAAAATTGAACCAAGTGTCGTGTCCAGGCTGTCTCTCTACATTCTGGATTGCATGGAAGAGATCGCAGAACGTGATAAGGCCGCCTGTTGTTTGTTTGTTTTTATTTTAAGGTTTCCGTATATATTATTGTTTTTATCTTGGTGTACAATTAAGTATATATAAATAAATAATACTTAATGAATTCTGATATAAAAAGATGTCGATGGAATTGTCTTAAGGTTACACTAGTCGAAAATTCTTCCATACAAACGTAGTCTAGGGATTATTCCACTGTTTGACGATGTACGTTCGAAATAAAAAGTGATATCAATTTGTCTCATCATTATCTAGCCCTGTATGGAAGCAAAAAAGTAAAAAAAGAAAATATTTGAAAGTTATGAGCGTCGAAAGTTCCACATTTCGACACTAATTTTAACGCATTTTTGGGCGCGTATAAATACGGAAAATTGCAAAACGGCCTCCATACAGGGATTGATTAGTAGTCCAACAATGCAAATAATTTTATTTTGAACAGATAGATTTAGTCGTTTTTTCATGATATCTAGACAGCCAAAAATCTGTTTATAAAATTTCGCGTGCTCGGTTTCGTCCTAAATCATTATCAATTTCGCTACAAATTTGCAAAAGTGTGTATTCGTACGCGAACTAGCTTCCTACTGCTCATCACAGCATTTATCTTTTCCGCACGTGTTGTCGGTTGATATAAAGTGCATTTTAATCCCGCGCACAAAATAATTCGAGCCGTCGACTAGTGTACCCTTAATTCATAATTTTTCCTAGATCAGAAATAATTATATAGTGGACGATATAAAACGCTGAACAATAAGATACCTATTATAACTTTCAGTCTGGACTTGTGACCGCTACTATAAGTGCACCCCTGACTAACCGTTCGGGGAAAATAGGCGTAATGTTATGTTAGTTTACCTTTTTAACCACCGACGGAAAAAGAGGGGTGTATCTGTGTGTCTGTCTGTGGCATCATAGCTCCTAAATGGATGAACGTATTTTCATTTAGTTTTTTTTTCGTTTGATGTGTGACTTTGTCGAGAGTGTTCTTAGCTATGTTTGAATGAAATCGGTTCAACCGTTCAAAAGTAATTCGCATTTTACTCTTTAAATCTGTGTTTTATCGCAAGATATCGTGTTATAATTACGTGCTTCGATAGATTGTCGATTTAAACGTGTCTCTACTAGATACATTATATAAATTTTAAAAAGCATAATATAAAATTAAATTAAAATAAAAAAACTCGATTTATAAACTCGATTTAAAAACCTCTAAAAAGCAAAAAATTAAGCCTCTTACTCACGTCGGGGAACCGCTAAGTTAAAAAAATAAACTGCAGTAAATGTTGGCAGTTCCCCGACGCGAGTACGAGGCTTATTTTATGCTTTTTAAAGGTTTTAAATTTCCAGCTTCTGCCAGCGACTTCGCCCGCGTGAATGTCGAAAATTATCCGAAGTGAATATATTCCCGAGATAAAAAGGCCTATGACAGTAATAGTGTAGCTTTTTAAAATAATTATATATATTATTATTATTTCCTTTATTTATTTACATTCTTATTGAATAATATGGAGGAGCTCGTGGCTAAATAATAACAGCCACTCGGGTCGATCATCAAGGTTAAGCAACGCTTGACGAGGTCGGTCGGTGGATGGGTGACCATTTCAACATACCGAGTTTCCTCCGTACCTCAGAAAGCACGTTAAGCCGTTGGTCCCAGCTGTTATTTGAAGATCTTTGACAGTCGTTACGGGTAGTCAGAAGCTTGAGATCTGACACCAGTCTTGCCAAGGGGTACCGTGTTACCCAGTTACTGGGTTGTGGAGGTCAGATAGGCAGTCGCTCCATGTAAAACACTGGTGCTTAGCTGAATCCGGTAAGACTGGAAGCCGACCCCAATATAGTTGGGAAAAGGCAAGGCAGATGATGATTCTTATTGAATACATTTTTAAATATTTAAAAAAGAAAACTTAAAAAAAACATTTAAAAATATAAAAAATAGAGGCCAACCGGTATCGGGAACAGGGTCCAAGCTACCGGTGGTTAGGGCTCCAGAGACAGGAACCTCCTCACAATGCGAGCCGTGTCAAGAAGTACTGACTTCTGTATCAGGCCCTTGATCCAACCGCGCAATGACAGCCTCGACAGATGGTCGTCGAGGCTCTTGGCCATCAGGCCGTTGGCCGCAACGACAATCGGCACAATGATCGCCGAGTCCACATTCCACATGTCAACAACCTCGTGTGCTAAGTCGAGATACTTGATTTGTTTCTCTTTCACAGCTTTCACGAGGTTCTCGTCATGTGGGATGACAAAGACAAAGACAAAGACAAAGACAAAGATATTTCATTTCAAGTAGGCCACCAAGCGGCACTTTTGAACGTTAGGTACATTAAAATTTACAAGTTATCAAAGTTGATTCTACCGTGCATTCGGAAAGTAGCTTGTTATGGAGAAGAATGCACAAGAAACTCCATACTTACTCTTTTAAAAAAAAGTTTTTTTACAATATTTAGTTATGGTGACATCGATTATCATTATGCGACGCGCTAATCGGTCTATCACCACTATATCCGCAACAATAGTCCTATCAGTGATGATAGACCGATCCCAGTACAATTATTATTATATTAATATTATTATTTTTTTAGCTTCTACGATCGGCTTCACACGCGTGAAGAGTGTTTTATCATCCCAAGGGAACATTATACCGGGATAAAAGTACCCGATTTGCTATTCCAGACTATAATCTATCTCTGTGCCAAATTTCATCCAAATCCGTTAAGTAGTTTTTGCGTGAAAGAGGAACAAACATACAAAAACACACACTCATGAACTTTCGCCTTTGTAATATTACGAGTATTATATATAGTAGTATTATTTGTAAAGAAAATACAAAAAGTTGGAAAATCACGTTTTATATACCATAAAGGCATTCAGGGGCTTTTCATTTGTTGTTATTGTTGCAAAGTTACGAAGACTTTAATATTTCATGAACTTTTCCCTTGTGTATTGTTTTCCCTTATATTTTTTCATGGTCTTAGGCCGTCCTTTGTTTTGATTTAGAAAAGGGTAGTTTTTACTTTTGTTTCTGAATTTGATTATTTTTAACAGACTTTCGAAAAAGGAGGAGGTTCTATGTTCGACTTCTTGTATGTTTTTTTTTTTTTTGTTTAATTTCACCGATATCTCCGTCAATTGTGGACCGATTTAAAAAATTTTTTTTTTGGTTTGAAAAAGTGTGTTCCGAAATTATCCCATTTTATTTTGGCGAAGATCTGATGAAGAACTTCAAAGATATACAACAGAACTCTTGTATAAATAACGGCAAATCTCTCGGGACTGCTGCAATCGCATGTCTGTTTATTGTTTACAGCATTTCATAACATAACATCACGCCAGTAAGCTCTTAAGTGGTAAGCAGATCTCTCATTTCATCGGTTTTGTTCAAGTTTCATGATATTCAGGTAATCTATTCTGGCGTTATAGGAAAGTTACTAAACAACTTGCCTATTAGGTAGATACAACTAAAAAGTGAAAAATAAAAAAAACTTTTTTACAAAAAAATACTACCGATTTCCAAATAAAAAACTACAAAGTGAAAAATAACTTTATTTTTGGAAGTCGATGTTCATAACGCAAAAAAATGGTACCTACGAAAGACACCGACTTTTTTTGTAAAAGAGTTTTTTTGTTTAACTCCAAAGATTCTTGATTCATTCGGCAAAATACCGCACATTTGACCGGTGAGCGCAAAGATTTTGAATAGTCCGCAAATATTATGTCACTCGACTGAAATTCATCATCATCAACAGCCTATTATTGTTCCCACTGCTGGGACACAGGCCTCCTTTCAGTGATAGAGGAGATGGGCCGTAATCCACCACGCAACTGAAAGTACTTAAGGTTCCCCTAGTCGACGGCACGAACTATTTTGTGCGCGAGGTTAAAATGCATGCCATCTCATCCGACAATACGTGCGAAAGTGATAGATGCTGTGATGAGCAGTAAGAAGCGTATGAATTAGCACTTTTGCAAATTTGTATCGAAATGGATGATGATTTAGGACGAAAACGAGCGCGCGAAATTTTATAAACAGACCTTTGGGAGTCTAGATATCATGAAAAAATGACTGAACGTATATTTTCAAAATAAAATTATTTGCATTGTTGAATTACTAATCTATCCCTTTATGGAGACCGTTTTGCAATTTCACTTCTTCTTATGGTATTTATTGCCGCCCAAAGATGCGTTAAAATAAGTGTTGAAATATGGAACTTTCGACGCTCATAACTTTCAATTCTTTTTTGTTTTTTAGGGTTCCGTACCCAAAGGGTAAAAACGGGACCCTATTACTAAGACTCCGCGGTTCGTCTGTCTGTCTGTCCGTCTGTCACCAGGCTGTATCTCATGAAACGTGATAGCCAGGTAGTTGAAATTTTCACAGATGATGTATTTCTGTTGCCGCTATAACAACAAATACTAAAAACAGAATAAAATAAATATTTAAGTGGGGCTCCCATACAACAAACGTGATTTGTTTGCCGTTTTTTGCGATAACGGTACGGGACCCTTCGTGCGCGAGTCCGACTCGCATTTGGCCGGTTTTGATTTTTTTGTTTCCATACAGAGCTAGATAATGATAAGACAAATTGATATCATTTTTTATTTTGACGTACATCGTCAAACCGCGGAGTAATCGCCAGACTACGTTTGTATGGAAGAATGATCGACTAGTGTACCTTAACCACCACAAATAAAAATTGCGAAAACAAATCAGCTCTTCCATATTTTCGAGTTATACATATACGCGAGCGAACAGTTTTTTTTGCAAATTTCTAAGTTAATACCATAGTAATAAAAGTACTTTACAGTAGTCACAGCGGATCTTTGTGTCTTTGAAGTTGGCTGCAAGACCCTGCACAGTAGCTATTTTTCAGTCAATTTGTAGTTGAAGATAGAATTATATGACTGCCTCATTCACTCGCTTACGTTTGTCTCATCGGCCTATCTCGCTTACTGTATGCACTATACTCAATGACAAACTGTTTCTTGCGCAATGGTTCGCAGAACCTAACTTCAGAAACACAAATATTCACTGTAACTCCTTGAAAGATAGAATGAAAGGTCATTCTGTAGAGTCGAATAAAAAACGTCTATATACCTATCACTTAGACCCTTAGTATTATCTAGCCTTTCTATTAAGGGTCCACTCGGATATTTTTACGCCCTGAAGCTCACATATTTTCTTAGCCCATATAAAAATACCTACGCCTAAATGTTAAGATCAGCTCACACCGCGAAGCGAAGTTATGTTTGCAGGCAGTACGACGCACGGGCGAAGCATCGCCGCCTAGTGTGTTGTCTTTTGCTTGAATTCTTTTACTGTTACTCAAACGTGTACCCTTTCACATTGTAAATAATGTTCCAAATTGTATCGATTGACTCATATAGGAATTACAGGGTAGGCCGATTTTTTTAATGACGCCATAATTTGGTCATGCATGGGAAATTCTAAACCGAAACAAACTCACCACGCGGTCGGCAATCTCCGGGAGAGGTGGTGTGGACGATACCGATACACTCAATTTCGTGTAAGCGGTATGGTGAAAGCGTATAAGCAAACGATCGGACGGCCATGTCTTAATATTATTTCAATTTATGATTGAATATATAAAACGACCTAACATTTGAACTAACGGGAACGCTGAATCTTGACATCGTGAGTGACTTCGTCTACCTAGGGTCTAACATTAATAACACAGGACCATGCGAAATAGAGATAAGGAGACGTATAGGGATGGCCAAAAATGCAATGTCCCAGTTGCATAAGATATGGAGAGACCGTAATATTGGTGACTTCGCTAGTTTTCTCCATATTCAGTTATGGAGCGGAGACCTGGACACTGAAAAAGGCCGACAGAGACCGAATAGACGCCTTTGAAATGTGGAGCTGGAGAAAAATGCTACAGATTCCATGGACCGCCTTTCGCACCAACGTGTCTATTCTGAGAGAGCTTAATGTCAAAACAAGACTTTCCAATATATGCCTTCGTAGAGTGCTGGAATTCTTCGGACATATTGCTCGTAAAGAGGGTCACAATCTGGAACAGGTGATGGTGACAGGCAAGGTAGATGGCAAACGTCCCAGAGGACGCAGTCCGACGAGATGTTCGGACGAAATACGATCTTCTCTGAACATCAACTTCCACAATGCCCTTCATGAAGCTAAGGATCGCAGCAGATGGAGGGAAATCGTACGTGAGAAACTGATGCAGCGGGGGAGTCGCGACCATCAGTAATGAGTAAAACGACGCTAGGATGAGGAGCAGGATATAAAACGACCCATCTTAAAACGAGCGTGTACGTCGCGTGCGTGCGTCGGTGTGATCTGACCCTTACCGTAATTTAATATATAAAAAAATATGGAATCTATCTTTCATATTTCGTTACATAAGCATATGAAAATCAATAAGGGACGGCTTTTCTTTTGTTTTTTTTATCTTGGATACTGATTCAGCTATCTCAAGGGTTGAAGGCAAATATAATGTAGATTTTTATCCTGTTATTTTACTGGGTTCGGCTTGAAAGCGTATTTATTCGGGTCTGTGTGTTCTTCAATGTAATATAATCAGTGGCGTAGCGTAGTGGGGGCGGTTGGATGGATATGTCGAAGACGCTGAATTGGAAAGGCCGCGGCATTTTCATAAACAGCCAGTATAGTTATCGCCAAATTTCTTGGCCGCCCTGAAGATGGCTACAATGGCTGCGTATTAGTAAATCTCATACAAAAACTGCACCGAACCGTGCCTTGCGCATTGGAAAGTCAACATCAGGGCGACCAAGAAATTTGACGAGAACTATACATCTACGAGTACACAACATTGAGAGAGATGTCATCAAATGAATCTCTGTCTGACTTACAATAGAAGCTGGACGGCTTATTGACTCTCCTGTGCGCAGCCATTTCCAGATGGAATTCGTTTCACCGTAGTAATTACGTGTGAAAATGATTCACCACAGGTTATGTTCAAATCTCACTTCACGCTGGCATCGACGGTGCTCTCAAGATTATTCAAGAATACCTTAGAAGAACTGCAGTTTGGTAAGACTTCGAGATTATATATTCTCTAATTAAATATATTCTCCCTTATGAAAGAAAAGAAAAATCTTTGAGAAGGAGGCTATCGTAAAATTAAAAAAAATGAGAAGGCTATAAGAAGACGGTGATCAAATGAGATTTGTACCGTGGAATTACTAAATTAAGTACGAGAGCACTTCATTTAACCATTACAGCATATTGTATTTGATTTTTTACCCGACTGCCGAAGGAGGGTAATGTGTTTATCAGTCTCTGTATGTATGTTTGTTCCTATGTGGCGTTCTAGGGACCAAACGCGTTGGCCGATTTTGATGATTCTTACGTCAATCGATTCGTTTCAACCTTGCGAGTGTCACTGGCTACATTAAAATTGGCAAATAGAAAAATGGCGACTTTTGGGTGCCATAGTGTGGGGGCCCAATTATTTTTTTTCTTCCAAACCCTTCGTGTGGGGTATCAAAATAAAGGGTTTTAAGAGGTGATTTCAAAAATATATAGGTAATACTTATATGTTTAAATGTACCTAATTCGAAAAAAACCTGGTTTTGGTAAGCGAGCTCGCGAAATATGTATCCTCCGACTGCACAGCATGATTTTCTTCTTGTTAACGTCTTTTTAGTTCGCTTCTTAAGCAGTCGGGTTTTTTGAGTTTTGAATTAACTATTTTTTACCCTACGCCACCAAAGCCAATACAAACGTTGCGTCGCATTGAAAAATTTCATACCACGCTGCTGCTGTCAAAATTGCCACGGCACTAATGTCTACTCGGTCACCGCCATATTCTTGCTGGTTCGATCTTGCCAGGTATACTGCTCAGCACCATTTGAGTAACCAACCCCACTTGTGATGTTGTACCCTCTAGCGGGTATAGCTCCACCCGAAGTTCGTCGCGAAGTAGCCAGCCGCATCGAGAAGGACAAACAGGATCCGGACAGTCGGCATCCCCTATATGAGCATCAACTCCAACCTGCGCGCCTGAAGAGTCGTAAGAGCTTCTTGAGACATACGACCTCCTCGAAAGCCAGCGCAACTGACGAGAGATGTGAATTATGGAAACATATACACCCTACTCCTCCACACTTCATCACTCCGGCAGAGAATCTGCCCCCTGGAAGCGAACAGCAGTGGCCAATCTGGAAATCCCTAAACCGATTGCGGACACAGGTTGGCCGCTGTAAAAGCAACCTGGCCAAATGGAATATCATAGACTCATCCAAAACACAGTGCCAGTGTGGTGGGCCATATCTTGCGAAGGGGCCCCCCTTCGCAAGATATGGCCCACCTCCTTGTCTGCCCTTCGTGCCCGACCACCTGCACCTTACGGGATTTGAACGTGGCAAATGATAGAGCTGTCCGAGTGGCTGCATACTGGTCGGACAAAATCTGAATGGTTGTATAGTTTGAGTTGATCGACACGAAAGAAGAAGAAGACCATTTGAGTTCCTTCATAATTTTCAAATGTCGAACGTTCTAATTTTAAGCTTACATTCTTCTTCTTAGTCGTTATGCTCTTGACAGAGCGGTCGTGATCGTCATGAAGTATCGGTAGTATATGCGGCAGATGTTATGCGTCTCACAATGTCTCGCCTCCTTTCCCTATTAGAAGTCATCCGGGTACATTCGTGCACGGGACCGCCCACAGCAGACTTGATCTGGTCGGTCCAACGAATGGGTGGACCTACTACGTGGTCTAGTGCCTTCCACTTTTCCTTGGACGACTAACCACTCTGTGGACTGACTGTCTCGCCTTGAAACGTGCCTGGAGAAAGTGAGTATTTGGGACTGTACTATTGCGGACAGACGCTGCTTGATGTGGAGTTCTAGGAGTAGCGGGACATTTGTGCGAAACTCGGTCCACGACACTCCGAGCATTCTTCCACATTACTTCGTTTTAATAAAGGGCTGATATAACCAATCTATATAAATAATACTTAATATAAAAAAAAAACTTTTTTACAAAAAAATACTACCGACTTCCAAATAAGAAAACTACAAAGTGAAAAATAACTTTATTTTTGGAAGTCGGTGTCTTTCGTGGGTACCATTTTTTTGCGTTATGGACACCGACTTCCAAAAATAAGTTATTTTTAACTTGGTAGTTTTCTTATTTGGAAGTCGGTAGTATTTTTTTTGTAAAAAAGATTTTTTATTTTTCACATTTTAGTTGTACCTACCTAATAGTCAACTTGTTTATTATTATTTTTTTTTTTTTTTTTTATTATTATTGATAGGCTCGCGCTTGACCACTATCTCACCTGATGGTAAGTGATGATGTGGTCGACGATGTAGCGCGCTTACCTAGAAGAAACCTATTCACTCTTGACTTAAAGACTCCCAGGTTGTAGCTCTCAGGAAATACAGACCCCGGCAGGGAATTCCACTCCCTAGCTGTACGCATAATGAAAGTATTCCCAAAACGTTTGGTGCGTATGGGTGGAATGTCCACCATGTACCGATGACACATCGCCGTACGTCTTGTATTCCGATAATGGAAAGGGCTAGGAGGAATTAATTCATGCAATTCCAACGCACACTCCCCGAAATGTAACCGATAAAAAACCGACAGACTGGCAACTTGGCGCCGATGTTCAAGGCTCTGGAGCCTAGACTTGACCAATATCTCATTGCCGATGAGCCTCTTGGCCCGCTTTTCGATCGACTCTAGTGCATCCAGCTGGTACTTGGCAGATCCGTCCCAGAGGTGAGAGCAGTACTCCATGCATGACCGAACTTGCGCCTGATACAAGTTGAGCAGCTGTTCTGGCGTGAAGTATCGTCTCACCTTTGCAAGGATCCCCAACTTTTTGGCAGCCAGTTGAGCTTTTGCCTCAATGAATGGACCAAAATTGAGGGTCGATGTCAACGTAACGCCAAGAAGCTCGAGATGGTCCGTTATCGGCACGGTTACACCGCGGAAAGTAGGAGCCGGATGGAATTGGCTCCTTTTAGCGGAAAAAAGACACGCCTGGGTTTTAGCAGCATTAAACCTGACCAGATTGGCATCGCCCCATTCGGAGACTGCTTGCAAGGACAAGTTCAAGCGCTCCACCATGGCCTCCCGGAGAGACTGGATCTGAGGCCCGGTAGCACGCGCGTTGGACAAGTATCTCTCAGCAACAGTGCTGTCGTCTGCATACCCAAAAGTGCCGGGTTTTAGCAGATCATTTATGTGCAACAAGAACAATGTTGCCGAGAGTACCGACCCCTGAGGGACCCCGGCGTTGATATCCCGTTGGTCAGACGAGCGGCCATCTATAACCACTCGTATAGACCGGTCCCTCAGGAAGTCTGCGATCCAATCGCACAGACCACCGGGCAGACCGAATGACGGAAGCTTACCAATAAGGCTCTCATGCCAGACCCTGTCAAAAGCCTTCGAGATGTCGAGGGAAACGGCAAGCGCTTCCCCGTGTCTCTCGATGGCTTCACTCCATATGTGAATGGCATACGCTAGAAGATCCCCAGTTGACCGATTTCGGCGGAAGCCATATTGGCGGTCACTGAGGATGTCGTTAGCTTCTAGGTATGCCAGGAGCTTGGAGTTGAGCACCCGTTCCATACTCTTACAGAGGATGGACGTAACTGAGATGGGTCTATAGTTGGCCGGGTCAGCCCGACTGCCCTTCTTGGGCACAGGCTGAACGTTAGCTTGCTTCCAAGCATTCGGTACTTTTCCAGTCTCATATGAAAGGCGAAACAGGCGAGTCAGGATCGGAGACAGTTCAGGCGCACAAGTTCTTAGAACAATTGCCGGTACCCCATCGGGGCCACTAGCCTTGTTCACGTCAAGATTCCGCAGCACCCTACGGACGTCTTTTTGATGGATGCGAATGTCCGACATACTCGTCTCGCATCCATCAGGAGAAGGAGGGGGCCGCGCGTTACCAGAATCCAGGCGTGAGGATTCCGCAAAAAGAGAGGCAAACAAGTTTGCTTTCTCCTCAGCGGAGTGGGCCAGCGTTCCGTCGGGTTTCAGCAGTGGTGGTAGTGAGGGCCGGCAGAAGTTCGATTCGACCGACTTAGCCAGGGACCAGAACGCTTTACTACCGGCTGGATAGGAAGCAAGTTTGGACCCAATACGGCTTATGTGGTCAAACCGAGCCCTTCGCAATACCCTCTTGCAGGACTTGGCAGCCCTATTGAAGGCTCTCTTCCGCTGGCTGACGTCGCTAGCTTTGCGCGACCGAGCGTCGACCCAAGCCAGGTACGCCTCATGTTTCAGCGTGTTGGCACGATTGCACTCGGCGCCAAACCATGGTCGGTCAACGCTAGACATTGCTACGTCAGAGAACGGAATGAAGTACTCCATTCCCCGACGCAACACGTCCGTCACGGCGTCCGCGCACGACGAAGGATCAGCCGAAGAAAAGCAAATGGGCTGCCAAGGATAAGATGCGAAGAAAGAACGCATCCCATCCCAATCTGCTGACCTGTACCGCCAAACCCGCCGAGTGCCTCTTGGGCTGGGATCGGGCGGGGAGTAGACGGATACAGACTTCACCAGACAATGGTCGGAGCTACCCAAAGGTGAAGATACCGACACAGAGTAGCGGTCTGGATCTGTTGTCAGCAGAAGGTCCAAGCAATTGGCAGTGTGCGAATGAACATCCGGCACCCTTGTTGCTCCCTGGACCAGCTGGGCGAGATTTAACGCAAGCGCAAGCTTTCGCGTCTCTCGCCCAGCATGATCAGTGCACTGGTATGGGAAGAGCCACTCCTGGTGGTGGGCATTGAAATCCCCCAGTATCACTAATTGGGCAGAAGGGTACCGCTGCTGTGCCATATCAGCCGCCTCACACAGATGTTCCGTGAGCCTGGTTGTCTCCTGATCACCACTGTGCGATCGGTAGACACAGGCGTAGATAATTTTATCCAGGCCTGTGTCCACCAGTGCCCAGAGCACAGAAAACCTGGAGTCCTCAAGGTTTCGGAGACGCCGATAACAGATGTCGTCTCGGGCGTACATGCAAACACCCGCGCGTGGTTTAAAATTGTGCTCCAGGGTAAACCCTGGGTATGATAAGTACGACACGTCTGACGGACATCCGATCCGCGTCCCCGAAAGGAAAAGAAGAGCTGGTCTATCAGTCTCCAGGTGGTGATGGACTGCTTCGAGATTAGAGTGCAGCCCTCTTATGTTGCTGAGGTGCACTTTGAGTGACAGGGAGTGCTGCCGCTGTACAGCTTTTCTTTTATTTTTTCTTCTTTGCATTTATTTGAGTGATAAAAGGTTAGGAGAAGGCAGTGAGATGAGGTTCCACGCTGGCAACCTACAGACACGCACTGACAGGAAGCTATCAATAGGGGACTGATCTGGAGACCGCGGGGACGCCCGAGCCCCCCCGGGAATGTCCATCGGGCCCTGTCTTCTGGTCGCCAACCAGCACGATGGTGCATTCCGGGATTTTTCGACAGTTGGCGGGGCAGCCTTTCGTGTGTGGCTGGCACACTACTTGGGCCCCCAACTACCTGCGGTCGGCCAGCGGCGCACCGTGCCTCGGATCCCGCTACCCTCCGCGACCAGTCTCCCGATAGGCCCATAACAGCGCGCGTCAGGCTGGAACGCCTGCAGTGGAACAGCTATCTCGACCCAACTCCTCTAGTTGGCTACACCGGGCATCGTACCGGAACACGGCTAGGCCGCTTGGCGGCACGTCTTTGCCCGGTGGGTGGTCGCAAGCCTTCGGCCGTAACCTACCACCAGTTAATTGATGTCACCTGATTTGCACCACCCGGGGGCCACGTGTAGGGATTCGTATGGGGTTCTCTCCTACGGACGAGGGTGACTCAGCCCCCAAAAATTAAGATAAAATATTAAGTTTCCTATAACGCCAGAATAGATTGCCCGAATATCATGAAACTTGAACGAAACCGATCAAATGAGAGATCTGCTTACCCCTTAAGAGCGTACTGGCGTGATGTTATATTATGAATTGGTCTAAACAATAAACAGACATGCGATTGTAGCAGTCCCGAGAGATTTGCCGTTATTTATTGAAGAGTTATGTTGTATATCTTCAAAGTTCTCCATCAGATCTTCACCAAATTAAAATGGGACCAATTTCGGAACATACTCTTTCAAACAAAAATATTTTTTTAAATCGGTCCACAATTGACGGAGATATCGGTGAACATACATAAAAAAAAAACATACAAGAAGTCGAACATAGAACTTCCTCCTTTTTCGAAAGTCGGTTAAAAATAATGTAGTCTGATGACATAATTCTCGTGTAATACCAATTTACCACTCTACGTGATGGATATTTCATGTCCAGCGCAAATGACGGTTTGATGAGGATTGTTCCTATTAGATATTATAGAATAGTTTGTTTTGGACATTGTAATTTGGGTTAGGATTAGGACAGAAGATTTTTTGTCGCTAGTTTGTTTCGTAAAAGTCTAACTCCGACTTTGTACGGAACCATAACGATATTAGAATTTTAGGTCTTATTATAGCTAAGCGCCTACTTGTTTAGATAATATACATTTGAGAGTCGGACAATGTGTTATTGGGTTCGGAAATTCACAAAAAACAACTTTTTTGAAAAAAAAATCTACCGACTTCCAAATAAAAAACTACAAAGTGAAAAATAACTTTATTTTTGGAAGTCGGTGTGTTTCGAAGGTACATTTTTTTTTCGTTATGGACACCGACTTCCAAAAATAAAGTTATTTTTCACTTTATAGTTTTTTATTTGGAAGTCGGTAGAATTTTTTTGCAAAAAGTTTTTTATTTTTCACTTTTTAGTTGTACCTACCTAATAGGCAAGTTGTTTGGTAACCTATAAGGCCAGAATAGATTAACTGAATATCATGAAACTTGAACATGACCGATGAAATAAGAGGTCTACGTACCCCTTAAGAGCGTACTGGCGTGGTGTTATGTTATGAAATGGTATAAACAATGAACAGACATGCGATTGCAGCAATCACGAGAGATTTGCCGTTATTTCTTGAAGAGTTCTGTTGTATATCTCCGAAGTTCTTCATCAAATCTTCACCAAATTAAAATGGGACAAATTTCGGAACAAACACTCTCAAACCAAAAAGATTTTTCAAAATCGGTCCACAATTGACGGAGATCTCGGTGAACATACACAAAATATATATAATGTCGAACATAGAACCTCCTCCTTTTTGGTAAGTCGGTTAAAAACTGAAAATCACTGGCCTTTGCCAAAACAAAAGACAGTCTAAGGTCCGTATTCCTGATGCTCATTTTCGACTCAAACTCAAAATAAAATTGGCCACACCTACAAATCACAATTCTCGATTTAGGCATATGATTCCTTAGCTTGACATAATACGAGTACAAGGTGGGCCAAAAGAAATCACCCTATTGGAAGATGCTCTCATTTTTGCAAATGGCCGCCAATGTCAAATCTGTTTTGACATTTGTGGACTAGACAGATGCACAATACAAGTGAACAAGCCATGGAGCGATACACTCCCCAAGAACGCGGAATAATCGTGTCTATTTTTTGACGATTTTTCGACCAAATCATAATGAGCGATGAGGCTCATTTCCACCTCTGCGGGTACGTGAACAAGCAAAACTATCGCTTCTGCTACCACGAGTGATGCACGAGGAGCCATTACACCCGCTCCATTCATCCATCGGGCCATTTTTTTCGAGAATGCTGCTGGCCAAACGACAACAGTGGACGGTCCGCAATTGGACGAATTAGGACTGAGGGACATGTGGTTCTAACAGGACGGAGCAACGGCACACACTGCGCGAGCCACAACCGATATTCTGAAGGCAGCGTTCCCGGGTGGCCTCATCTCTTGTTTTGGCGATTTGCACTGGCCCGCAAGATCGCCCGATTTAAGCGTTCCAGACTTTTTTTGTGGGGTTTTTTGAAGTCCCGTGTTTACGTGAACAAGCCCGAGACTCTGAAGCCCTCAAGGACAACATTCGACACGAGTGCGAGAATTTGTCACCCGAAGTTCTCGCCGAAGTGATGAAAAATGCCATAAAACGAGCCCGTATGGCAATCAATTGTGACGGCGCCCATTTGACCGATATAATCTTCTCGAATTGACCAATAAAATTCTAAAGGTTCAAGTAAACATAATCAAAAAACAGAATCGATGTTTTTCATTTAGAAAAAAAAACGAGCCAAACAACATCAGATGACTTCTTTTGGCCCATCGTGTATTTGTACTCAATAGAGCAAGATCCCAGACGCCCCAGACGTTACTGAATCTATCTACACAAAATGTGTGGTAGGCATTGAGTAGTTTTAGTATGTACTTCGAACGGCCGACGGCCAGTAAGTACTACGTAGTAGACGGATAGTTTAGAAAATTTTCTTTTTGTCCGTCAGGTAGATTAATAAAAAAATATTAGACACGTATTTTTTTTTTGACACGTAAACATAAAGTGACGACGATATAATGCGTTGAAATATCGTGTGACATCACGCCGCTAGTACAATTTATACTGCCTTAGTGACGTCACAAGCCCCCACTCCTGAACTTTGATGCGAAATGAACTTTGCTACATTGAGTGAGGTCCTACTCACAAGACTGAAATTATATCACAGTTTTATTAATAGGTGTAAATAATGAAATTAACAGTCCAAGTTAGTAAATGTGTACGGTCAAAGTACATACTTGATACTAACTCTACTCGATTCCACTGATTGTGTGTTGAAAGCATGTTGAAAGATTTCGATAACGTTTGTGGCGTCAGGGATCTTGGACTTGAAGACGTTATTGTCAAAAAATACAAACCAACCAATCACAACTGTCTATTTTGAATTAAGTGTCAACACTGCCGGAATACCGGCTTATGACCATAAGAAAATGCAAGGTAAAATAATATACAAGAGGGGTAAAGTTCATGAAATATTAACTTGTTTGTAACTTTGCAACAATAACATTTAACAACAAATGAAAAGCCCCTAAATGCCTTGATGGTATTACGTGATTCAGTTTCAAGCTTTATGTTTTTAAGCAGCTTTTATTAGCTTGGTATTATGTATCTATGTATCAATGTAACGGAATCTTTGAAAGTGATTTTCACCGCCTTCAAAACGTCGGATTAATTTGAAACTTTGCACACTTATCAAGGACCGATGACAATGCAATAATTTAAATAGTGTTTTTTTATTGCTTTTTTTACACGGTATTGTCTTGCGCCAAGTACACGAGACATTAGAGAGCTTGATGTTAATTGTTATAGTATTTTTAACCGACTTTCGAAAAAGGAAGAGGTTCTATGTTCGACTTCTTGTATGTTTTTTTTTATGTATGTTCACCGATATCTCCGTCAATTGTGAACCGATTTAGAAAATTCTTTTTTTGTTTGAAAGAGTATGTTCCGAAATTTGGTGAAGATCTGATGAAGATCTTCGAAGATATACAACAGAACTAACTCTTCAATAAATAACGGCAAATCTCTCGGGACTGCTGCAATCGCATGTCTGTTTATTGTTTAAACCATTTCATAACATAACATCACGCCAGTACGCTCTTAGATCTGCTTACCCCAGCAGATCTCTCATTTGATCGGTTTTGTTGAAGTTTCATGATATTCGGGTAATCTATTCTGGCGTTATAGGAATCTTACTAAACAACTTGCCTATTAGTTAGGTATTTTTAAATGTTTCTTTTTTAAGTTTTCTTTTTCAAATATTTAAAAATGTATTCAATAAGAATGTAAATAAATAAAGGCAATAATAATAATATTAATAATCATTTTGAAAAGCTATAGGTACTATTACTGTCATAAGCCTTTTTATATCGGGAATATGTTCTCTCCGGATAATTTTCGACATTCACGCGGGCGACGCCGCAGGCAGAAGCGTGTAAGTACATAGTAATTAAACTGAAAACAAGGACATTTAAAACCTCTAAAAATCATAAAATAAGCCTCGTACTTTCGTCGGGGAATCGCCAACATTTACTGCAGTTTATTTTATTAACTTAGCGGTTCCCCGACGCGAGTACGAGGCTTAATTTTTTGCATTTTAGAGGTTTTTAAATTGAGTTTTTTTTTTCATTTTATTTAATTTTATATTATGATTTTTAAATTTTATATATTACTAGCTGACCCGGCAAACTTTGTTTTGCCATAAAAACTCCACACATTCACCTACCCTACACCTACCCTACACCTACCCTACACCTACCCTACACCTACCCTACACCTACCCTACACCTACCCTACACCTACCCTACACCTACCCTACACCTACCCTACACCTACCCTACACCTACCCTACACCTACCCTACACCTACCCTACACCTACCCTACACCTACCCTACACCTACCCTACACCTACCCTACACCTACCCTACACCTACCCTACACCTACCCTACACCTACCCTACACCTACCCTACACCTACCCTACACCTACCCTACACCTACCCTACACCTACCCTACACCTACCCTACACCTACCCTACACCTACCCTACACCTACCCTACACCTACCCTACACCTACCCTACACCTACCCTACACCTACCCTACACCTACCCTACACCTACCCTACACCTACCCTACACCTACCCTACACCTACCCTACACCTACCCTACACCTACCCTACACCTACCCTACACCTACCCTACACCTACCCTACACCTACCCTACACCTACCCTACACCTACCCTACACCTACCCTACACCTACCCTACACCTACCCTACACCTACCCTACACCTACCCTACCATTTTTTTTTTTTTTTTTGGGATGAAAAATAGATGTTGGCCGATTCTCATAGATACCGGATAAGCACAAAAAATTTCATCAAAATCGGTCAAGCCGTTTCGGAGGAGTATGGCAACGAAAACTGTGACACGAGAATTTTATATATTAGATATCTAGTAGTAGACACGCTTAAATAAAGAATAAATATTCGCGCCCAAAAACGCGTTATAATAAGTGTCGAAATGCGGATCTTTCGACGCTCATAACTTTCAAATATTTTCTTTTTTTACTTTTTTTTGCTTCTGTATGGAAGCTAGATAATGATGAGACAAATTGATATCACTTTTTATTTTGAACTTACAACATCAAACAGTGGAATAATCCCTAGACTACGTTTGTATGGCAGAATTTTCGACTAGTGTAACCTTAAGACAATTCCATCGACATCTTTTTATAGCAGAATTGATTAAGTATTGTTTTTTTACATATACTTAATTGTACACCAAGATAAAAAAAAACAATAATATAAACCAAACCCTTAAAATAAAACTTTTTTTACAAAAAAATACTACCGACTTCCAAATAAGAAAACTACAAAGTGAAAAATAACTTTATTTTTGGAAGTCGGTGTCTTTCGTAGGTACCATTTTTGCGTTATGGACACCGACTTCCAAAAATAAAGTTATTTTTCACTTTGTAGTTTTCTTATTTGGAAGTCGGTAGTATTTTTTTGTAAAAAAGTTTTTCAGCTTTATTACTTAGCTTTTATACTGACCATAATACTTAGGATTTAGAAACAGATAAAATCGAATAGCTTTTCAAGAAACTGCCAGTAACAATAAGGTCACGTTGTCAATCCTTACATCATTTACATTACATTTATTTTCGGACCATCCTTATCGCTGATTAGAATATCAAATTGTCTAGAGCTAAGAGATCTTTATCCAAATTCTACCTTTTTCGCTAACCTCGCTTAAGGTTCTCCTAGTCGACGGCACGAACTATTTTGTGCGCGAGGTTACAATGCATGTTGACTCATCCGACAACACGTGCGAAAGAGATAGATGCTGTGATGAGCAGTAAGAAGCTAGTTTGCGTACGAATAAGCACTTATGCAAATTTGTATCGAAATGGATGATGATTTAGGACGAAAACGACCGCGGGAAATTTTATAAACAGACCTTTAGGAGTCTAGATATCATGAAAAAACGACTACATGTATATTTTGAAAATAAATTTATTTGCATTGTTAAACTACTAATCTAGCCCTTTATAGAGGCCGCTTTGCAATTTTCCCACTTCTTATGGTATTTATTTCCGCCGAAAGATGCGTTAAAATTAGTGTTGAAATATGGAACTTTCGAAGCTCATAACTTTCAAATATATTATATTTTTACTTTTTTGTTTCCATACAGGGCTAGATAATGATGAGACAAATTGATATCATTTTTTATTTTGAACGTACATCGTCAACAGTGGAGTAATCGCCAGACTACATTAGTATGGAAGAATGATCGACTAGTGTAACCTTAAAGCCAATAGATATGTCTTATATTGACTTTATTTTGTTGAAACAGATAAAACTAGATAGCTCTTCAGAAATGGCAGTTAAAATACGTAGGTACAAAGACATTACATACTCGTATTAATTTGTTTTTTGTAATACAGAAACGTGTCGCACGTCGCTCCCACCGAGGCGCTTTTAGGTTTTGATGTAACGATACAATATAGAACTTTATCTGCAATAAAAGTACACATTTCAGTGTGGGAATCGATTTTTTTATTCAGTTTTCTAATAATCCCACCCACAAGCACAAAACGTTCTGCGAATACTTTCATTGTGCGTACAGCTAAGGAGTGGAATTCTCTGCCGGAGACTAGATTCCCTGCCGTATAGCTACAATCTAGGGGTATTTAAGTCAATAACAGAAAATAGATGCGGCGCGCCGCCGCTTACATACTTTGTCTCAATCTCAGATCAAGTAAAAAAAGTTAATTCAAAAAATCAAAAAACCCAACTGCTAAAAAGCGAAGCGAGACGTAACAAAGAAGAAAATCATGCTGTGCAGTCGGAGGACACATCATGATTTTCTTCTTGTGTACGACTTTTTAGTTCGCTTTTCAACCAGTCGGGTTTTTTGTTTTTTTGAATTAACTTTTTTTATTTATAACTACATAGTTATTTTTTTTCGAATTAGGTGCATTTAAACATATAAGTGTTATATATTTTTGAAACCATCTCTTAAAACCCTTTGATACACCACACGGTGGTTTTAGAAGAAAAAAAAATTGGCTCCTCACAATATGGCGCCCAAAATCCGCCATCTTCCTATTTGCCAATTTTAATGTAGCCAGTGACACCCGCAGAGTTAAGACAAATTGACATACATACATAGACTGATAAACACATTACCCTCCTTCGGCAGTCGGGTAAAAATAGATGCGACGCGCCGCCGCTTACATACTTTGTCTCAATAGTGGATAGGTTACTTCTAGGTGAGCGTGCTCCATCGTCGACGACATCATCGCTTACCATTACCGTCATGTAACATAGCGGTCAAACGCGAGCTTATAAAACAAAGTTCTATATTGTATCGCTATCGCGTCGCAGCGTCGCGTCCCGTGTCAATGTGAGCTGACCCTAAATAACATAAAATGTTATCCGTCCACCGTCCAGGGCCACCTGAAGTTCGTTACTAATCCAATAATATTTCAATTCCAATAAAGAAAATGGGTTTAGATTAGGAAAAGGTGTAAGCAATAAAAAAGTTTTATTATTGAAAAGTCGAACTCAAAATTTACTGCGGGGACTGAGCTCTTAGAGTAAGGTTATTTTGAGGTGTTTTTGGGACAATCCCACCGCACTATTCCCAAAACAGAAAGAGACCACCAGAAAAGCGCTGAGGCAATGAAGTTCGACGAAGTCACAGCGAATGAATTAAACTGTCTTGGACCCCGAACCAGTTAGAGCAGTGGTGGCCCAGTGGTATCGGCCGCGACTTAAAAGTTGTTGGTCGTGGGTTCGAGCCTAGGCAGGCGCTCTCAAAAACGGTGAAGGAAAACATCGTGAGTAAACCGGCATGTCCTAGAACCAAAAATTCGAAGACATGTGACATCCACCACCCCGCACTAGGCTCGCATGGTGGATTACAGCCCATTCAGGCCTGTGTCCCTGCAGTGGGAACATTAATAGGCTGATAATGAGATGTGTGGACCCTGAAACGAAGACCCTTACGCACACTCAAAATAACCTTACTCTAAGAGCTTTTGGTCACCCCCGTGATTTCAAGGTAATATACCAAAGATAATTGTTATAAAATCAAGTCACGATTATGGATTTACTAGAATTTACTGCCTCGTTGATCTTGTGCTCGTAAGCGCTGCTGCTGAGTATGAGGCCTAGGTTCGATTCTCTAGTCGGTGACAGTAGCAGTAAAAGGATGAGGTTTTGTGTTCAGCTGTATATATGTTTTTATAACTCACGACGGAAAAAGAGGGGAGTTCTAAGTTTGACGTGTGTTGCTATGTACCATTTTTTTTTTAAATTTTTTTGTTGTCACGGTACGACATACAATATAATAACACGCTTATGCTATACTCTTAACAATAGTTCAGGCGGAGGACAGTTGACTTTTCGATTTTTCACTCCAATAATAAATAAATAAATAATATCGCTTTGATCTTTAGTGTTTAATTGAATCTATATTTTATTGTTGTTTTTAATTTAATCTGAATTGTATTGACATTATCTGTATTTTAATTGAATTCTAATTTAATTGACATTACTTGTATTTTGTATTGATTTGACATTTTCTATATTTTAATTTATTTGACATAACCTGTGTTTTGATTTCACTTGATATTTTCTATATTTTAATTATGATTGACATAAACTGTATTTTGATTTGTATTTTTAATATTAATAATGATGATTGGGTTGACTTACATATATGGCAGAATCTTTTCTTTACTTTAATTTAACCTGACATAACCTGTATTTTAATTTAATCGAACGTGTATTTTAATGTTGATTTTAATTTAATCTTTATAATGTTATGTGTACATTCAGTTTTTTTTTCTGTTATTTTAATTTCGTATTTTTTATTTTTATTTTATTGTAATGTTATCAATTGTATTGTATTTATATAAAGCGTGTTAACTCGAACATGTGTAAGCTGTGGTTACCTATAATTGAGTGTGCATAACAAGATAAGAGTATTGAATTGTATATTGTCTGTATAAGTTGATGTTGTGTAACTCGTTGGTAATCCTAATCCTAATAAATAAATAAATAAATAGTATTAGTAGTACTTAAATTAAGTTAGTAAAGACGAGAAATAAATCAAACAATAATAACATATACTGCCTACATTTTGTTTATAACAGAAAGGAAATAGGGTGAAAAAGATACCAGGCAGATGCATGTCGTGATTGTGGCAAGTCGGCTTCCACTCAGCATAATGCTGTGCCGTGGGGGACCCACAGCATGGCGCTGATTTTCAGTGGTCGCCTAGCGTCATAACCACGTTCGAGCAAGGACATACCGTGTGTCCAAAATTGCGCTTTATTTCCATGCATTTTGTTTGAAATTTGAATGGAATAGGAAGGCGCCCGTGCCATGTCCGCGCCCAACGCTATTTCTATGTGGCCCGCGCCTTATGGTAGGCACCGGCACTCAAACAATGTATCCCAGTCGTATTTGGGCTTGTTAGAATTGTTATGAGAAGCCCTTTGGCTATAAATGATTTTCATGGTAAGGTACCAAAACTAAAAAGAGAAAAATAAAAACGTTTTTAACATAAAAAACAATTCGACTTCCAAAACAAAACACTACAGTACAAAGCGAAAAATAACAATATTTTCGGAAGTCGGTACCAAAGATACCGACTTCCGAAAACAAAAATATTTTTCAGCTTGTGTTGGAAGTCGGTTAAACTTTTTTGCTACAATATTTTTTTCATTGGTACCGTGACAAAGTTCTAAACATCACGTAATTATATTTAATACACGATACCTATACTAACTTAGATTAACGGTTTCAGTCCATACTACCTTTTATGAACGTCTAAGAATAGATTTATAGAACCGTTAAGTGCGTTACTGAATTATTGATCAGCTGTTTCAGTCCATAAAAGGTTTATTGCTCCTACCTGGCTTTGTTTCTGTAAATTATAAAGCACTCCAGTTGACGCCATTTTGAGACTTGAGTAGGTAGACCGCAGTAGTAAAAAGTTATGATGATTTTAACGGTAAGCTTGGGAAGAGGGGAAGAGCTTTATGGGAAGGAGCTCACCCAGGGAAGTAGGTACTATGAACGAGGACTCTGTAGCTCCAGGTTCGGGTCACATAGATTATTTTAAACAAAAAAAAAGTCCGACTTCCAAATAAAAACACTACAAAGTGAAATGTAACTTCAATTTCAGAAGTCGGTGTTCCAGTTTTCATTTCTTCGTTTTTTGACACCGCCTGCCGAAATTGAAGTAATTTTTCATATAGTAGTGTTTTTATTTGGAAGTCGGTTTTTTTTTTTTGTAAAAACGCTTTTTATTTTTCACTTTTCAGTGGTGCATAATGGACAAGTTCTATAGTAAGGTATCTATAATGCCCACAGTGATGCCAGAATAGATTACCCGAATAACATGTCACTTGAACATAACCAGTGAAATAAGAGCGTACCAGGGTGAACTGTACACATCTGCGTACCCGTTTAGAGCAAACTGGCGTGATGGTATGTTATGGAATGGTGTAAACAAAAACAAAAAGAAACATTTATTGAACTGTTCTGTTGCATATCTCCGAAGTTCATCATCAGATTTTTATCAAATTTAAATGGGACCAGTTCGGAATAAACTTCTTTCGAACAAAAAAGACAATTGGTCACATTAATTCTACGATAATTTAGAGGTGAGAAACTCGGCCTCAGTGTTCAATGTTCTTTTCAGTAAAACTATATGAATAGCATTTCAAAAATTGTCAGTGATAAATCACCGAACGTCAGGCACAGACGTAGCTCCATTCAGCCTATATACAGCCTCATACGTCACAGGGAAAGAGCATTTTGCACCGAGACGTCACTGATTTTCGCTACATGTCAGATGACGAGAACATCGGAAACATTATTATATTATTATCTGTGGTCTGAGGTAAAATTAAGGCGCTCCGCAGACGGAGCAACTTTGATATCCCAGTTAGGGCAATAAGCAACTCGCTAGTAGCTCTATTTAAGGCGATTTTCATATTATTTTGAGAAACAACGTATACTTGACTGAAATTAAGTTGTTCAACTCAACTTGCGAGTTTCGGTAAACAATTTTCGGTTCCGGACTCAGTGTCACAATCAGTGCCAAATTGCCGCAACTAGCAACTGACTATTTTTTATAATACTCACAATGGATCTTTGTGTCTTTGAATTGGCTGCAAGACCCTGCGCAGTACTCGTAACTATTTTTGTGACAATGTTGAAGTTGAAGATAGCATTGTATAACTGTCTCTTTCACTCGCTTACGTTTGTCGCATCGTCCTATCTCGCTTACTGCAGTATACTCGATGACAAACTGTTTCTTTTACCTATATATGCAGAGCCAACTTCAGAGACACAAAAATCCGCTGTGACTACTGTACCATTTGCATCACGTTGCTGGTTTCAGCCATCAGCAACTGCAACGTGTCGTTCACTCCCGCCCCATCCCTCCAGCATCCTGCACCAGTCTTCTTTAACATCAATCGCTTCAACTGTAAACTGAGGCTCTAAGAGTCTAGACCATGGATGGCCAACTGGTCGATCGCGGCTATAGGTCAAATTGAACGCGATATTTTTTTTGTTTTACCTATACATACAAAAAAAATACTACATGAATAACTATAGTTACTGTTTTATTTATTTCAAGAAGTGTGTAATTGTATATCGCGCAGGGTTTTTTTTGGGATATTATAAATTGCATATCAAATAAAATAATCGTCTATCAATACATACTCATCATTTATATTCTTTTTTACATCAAATAACTTACTTCACTACAAATAAACTAAATGTTTAGCAAAACTCAAACTGCAGATAATTCGAAATTATACATCAATATGATCTTTTTTCCTCATAATGCAATACAGTTAAATTTATTTTTGTACAAAAATACTACATACATAGCAGAAATACTAACTGCACGGCAAATTTTCCATATTTCGTAGCAAAATAACTATCTCAGTCGCATATTAACCAGTAAGTACAACAAAACCTGTTCATCACATTTGTCCTAATTTTCAAGAAGTCATGCTCGGCAAATTAAATGATTATTGTAACAAAAAAATCCTTTTTCATTGTTTGTGTTAACTGTCAGTGTTAGTCATCGTGTTTTATTTACTATGTGAATATCCGAAATACCCAAAACCGAATCAGAGCACCCACTTTCCATGTGGTCTTTATGAATTAGTCCAAGACCAAGAGCGAGCGAAGCGAGCTCGGGAACTTAGGGCACCCCGACACGGACAGGTTAGGTTCGAAAAGATGACGGCAGCTGAAGTGAGCGAGCAAAGCGAGCGAACTCAGCTCCCGTCATCTTCTTCGTGTTAGGTTACTTTAGACCGTTCAGACAGAAATAGGAGCCCCGCGCAGCGGGGCTCCGTCGACATTGTCGTTAAATAGTAATTGTAAAAACTTTAACCATGGATATCTCCATAACCAAGGGGCTCCGAGTTGTGGGGATGGTACAGGGGGGTTTCCGCCCCTCCCCCCCTACTGTGACTAATAAAATGCTGTTTTATTTAGAAAAACTGCTGTAAATAATATAAAAATAGAAGCTATATTTAAAAGAAAAAGAGTTAACATGTATGATGTGCATTAAGATTATTAGCTGTGCATTAATAAAAAAGCTTTTGCTTTAGGAAAAATCGCTGTACGCTGCGAAAATAAATTGTAGTGTGTTTAGTGATATTTTGCGTTGAATATTTTGCTGCGCAATCAGTAATTTTGATGAGAATTCGGAATTTTATTGCATAGAAAAAGGATATTTTTTGATTTGCGTTTAAATACTACCCGTTTTTTTTTAATAATCTTTAGATTCGCGCTCGGTTTCGCCAGTAAAAAGTAGATTTTAGATCTAATCAAGTTGGCCAGCCCTGCTCTAGACAAAGAGTTATTCTATCGGCGATGGCGACTGTCGTAATGCCAAAATGTAAGGGATTGATCACATCAAATTTCGATAGCGCTTGAGAATCTTGACATTTTTGACTTTTACCCAAAAGGCCAGCGCAGAGCTGTCGTTTAAAGAATATCACTTGTTTAAAACCTCGGATGCTTTTCCTGGTCTATGCAACTGACAACCGTAAATGGACACTTATAAAAAGTTGCCGTCAACAAAAGTTGCTGTCTGTGTATCGCCTTATTGATATAATGGCTTCTCTTTTTGAATGAGGTGTTCGTTCAGCCGCCATTTTAAAAATAAGTATCAATTAAATTCAAAGTCTATTTTAGTTCGTTCGTGCTACAAAGTACAATGTTATTTTTGTTGGTTTATTTAAAGAGAATTGAGCTCGTGACGATGTCGTTGTTATATTTAGAAGTCTGATGACGTGGATTTTCTAGAATTTGGGCACTAATTTAGGTCTATCACCTTTTGAGGGAAAATTCTAGAACAGTTATTGTTTATTTAGGCCCTAAGCTCCTAAACCCTATTTAGACAGAAATGTTGTAGAACTTGAGTACTAGTTTAGTATAATTTAGGTGTGCCACCTCTTGATACACATATATTTATTAAATTGTGGCATTACCTGCTACGCACTGTGTAGATATACACGTGCAGCCTTATTGCGTAACGAATTCGGAAGGCAAGAAGCGAATTTTCCTTTTTGATGATACATTATATTTAGAAGCTCTAGAACCCTCAAAAAATACACAAAATTGCGCTGTCAACAGAAGCCTATTGTACAAATTGGCAAATATAAATGAAAAAAGAAAAACATAGGGGCATAGTATATATTTCATTATTTTCCATTTTATGGTATATATTTATCAACTCACTTGCTCACAAAATTGGCTCTAATTTCATCACAATTAGGCACATAATGATACCTGTTATCAAACTGTGACTTTTTCATTGCTATTATGCACAAGTGAGTTATAGAGTTTTTTTTTAATTCATTGGTTGAGTTGCTTTGTTCTTAAAAAAGTTTCGATGCAAAAAAGATCGTGCTCAATAGTACAAATAAATTAATGTACCTATTGCTTGCTCATTTCATGCAACTTCGTATTTAAATAGATAATTTCAACTTGTACGTGCTTAATAAATAAAACTTTCACTCAAATATAAATTTTATTTGCTCTGTAATTAATAAAAAAATAAATTCCCTATTTTGTACGTGGCTAAAATACTATCCACGAAAAGCCAAAAAAAAAAAGAAACCTCATTCTTCTAGTCTATGGCCGATCGAAATTGTTAAATGCGCGCGCATAGGAAAACTGATTAATTTTTTAGTATTATTTTCTTCACAAGTGTGTTGAAAAACGTCGTATGATACACGTGTGTATTGATGATTACCATCCTCGGCTCTCTTAAGACCCTCACCTACGGCTCGGGTCTCAATGGCGCCTCAGCGGTAATCACCAACATTGCACACTTGTACCATAATGTACTATTGAATTGATACAATATTGGAGGAGGAAATAGGCGAGAGCCACCCCGAATTTTGACTAAGGAATTTAAGTCAGAGCTCTCTGGCTACATTTCCTCTTAAGTAACATGAAAAAAGAGAAGCCTGATGATGGGTTAAGAACTTCTTTGATTTAGAATTTCTTTTTTTTTGTAATCTAACTAACTCAATATAAAGGGTGTACCTATCTGTATTGTTTACGTTCAGGCTCCATAATTTAAAAAAATTGCTTTATTCTGTCAGGTTCTAGGCTCCATAATTCCAAAGTTTTTCAAGAGTGAATAGGTTACTTCTAGGCAAGCGTGCACCATCGACCACATCATCGCTTGCCATCAGGCGAGATGGTGGTCAAACGCGAGCCTATCAATAAATAAAAATTAAAAAAAAAGTTTAATTTTATTCTGTAAAATATACTAACATTGCTATGCTACATGATAAATTCTACATACCTAGAACGTTATGTGAAGGTCCAAAGTAGATAACGTAGACCTATGTACCTAATGGTCCTACTCCCCAAATTTTCACAGCCCGAAAACTTAATCAGCATAAAAAGATAGTAAACCTTTTTATATAAAACTTATTTCCTCTCTGATGTTAAAGTTCTGCCTATAAAACGACAATGTACTACTTTAGTTTCTGAATTAATAAAATGGAAGAGTCTCAAGTTTGTGACGGTGCCACGAATAATCACTAAAAGTTTTTTTTTAATATTATGTAATACAGTATAATAATATGACGCTTGTACATCCCAGGGTTTGGTCGGCAGAGGTTTACAGTATATAGACCTACCATATTTAAGGGGGTTATTCTTCTTCTTATTCGTTGTCTGCATTTCTGAAGGTAGTGCCCGTCATGAAAAGCTTTGACGGAGTCAACGACGAGCTGCTTCCAAGCCACCCTCTTCTTCACCGCTCTTCTCATAGCAGTGGTCACCGTGAGTCCCGTAATTGCCATAATTGATCTGGGGGGTGACCATAAGCTCTTAGAGCGGTATCAATTTGAGATCGAGTAAGTGACAGATGTATACACGTCAGATATATCTGTCCCTTATTCGAACTCAAATTGATACCGCGAGACCAGCGTGTAGGTGAACGTCCGCGTGGTCTTTTTCCATCCACCTTTCTCACTACAACCAGTTTTTCCAGGTTGTCTGGCTGTCTCCGGGCGAGGTGACCAAAGTAACTTAGGACTCGTTGGTAGCAGATCGTGGAGAGACTGATTTTGATGTTCAACTGGTCGAGAATGGACTTTTTCGTGCTCTTGGCTGTCCATGGTATGCGCAACATTTTTCTCCAGCACCACATTTCAAAAGCTACTATCTTTTGCCGCTCACCGCCACCGTGCGAATTGCCCAAGATGCCGAGTAAAGAAATATCGAGAATACCAGAGTTCTCACGAGCCTCTTTAGTGTTATTGAAGACATTTCTGTTCTGCCATATCCTCGACATCTTGCTCATAGCTGCAGCTTTGGTCATCTGCGTACGCCTGCAGAGAATACTCAAGGAAATGGGAGAATACAATAAATGTAGATAGTTAAATTGTTTTTGATGGTGTCGATTTCATTAAAATACGCCCAGCGATTTTGGTGCGATTGTCTTGTTTTTGTCCGTTTTAGACATAACTTTAAAAATTAATTACACTATGTTATACGAATAAAACTTAATTTTTTCTTAGATAAAATTATTAAGAAAATGGTCTAATCTAACATATTATATTTTTTCCAAAAAAAAAAACGATAAACCGTTTAGACGTGATTCTAATCTTAAATAAATTTTAAAATCATCTACTCAGGGGTATCTGCGCCTTAGTCGAAGAACGTCCCACGGGAACCATAGAATGATATTCGACTAGCTTTCTAGTAATATTAAAATTGTGTAATTTCATATTTAAAATGAAACATGACAATTTCAGCTGTCATTATCGCACTAGGAAAGCCACTACAAAAGGGTGACTAACCTCAAAATGGTTCCCTAACACCGTTCCACCAATTCTGTCACGGAACAAGAAATAACTTCGAAGGCACGACAGACAGTAATCATAACGCGGCATAATAAAAAATAACGGTCGAAACCTTTCCACTTTCGGCCATTTTAACCCCTGTTTATGTAAAGCCACGTTTTCATTTAGAGCTGTTAACAGTTGAGTAGGTATATACGCGTGTGTATAGGTATAAAAAATATAAGCGTGGAAATGCAGGGTAAATATGTGGGGAAGAGGTAAAATTACATTATACACTACCGTGTATAAACTTATTCTTTGCCGTGTCGTACCTCTGAAAGCATGTTAAACGTTGGCCCCGGCAGCGGCAGACTTTTGTAGATCTTTCTACGGATTATCAAAAGATAGAAAGTCAGAGGCCCAGTCTTGTGACGTATTCCACATTGGGCACCACTTTTAACGGTACCTGAGTGAATGGCACCTGAGTTATTCCACATTCGGCACCTATCAAAATGTTTCGCAGATGCGTGGTGGAATGATTTGTTATTAAAAAAATATTCCACATTTGGCACCTACGGATCAGTCGGTACCAGTGTTGGGTTTTTTTTTTTTTGGACTTCAATATCAAAAACGCGATTAAAATCAGTAGAGAGTCTAATAACATTATAAAAACATAACTTCCTCTTTTGCTTTTTTAGTTAGATGTTGAACATTATAAGCATTTATACCCTAACTACCAAGAGGCCAGAATCATGAAAAAGTATTTGCGGGCCTAGAATCATAAGCGGTAGAGACTAACGGAGTACCAGAAGTTCCGAATCAAAAATCGCCCGGTACTCTTTTTACATCTCAAACAAATTTTTTTAAAAGAGTAACCATGGAGTTTCTTGCCGGTTCTTCTCCATAGGAAACGACTAACCCGAACCGTGCTCCTTTTGTCGACGTTTTATAAGTGCCCGTGTAGGCCAATGTAAAATAAAAAAAATGATTTTGATTTTGATCTGATGATTCCAGCCTCGGTAATACTTCCTCATGATTATAATCTCCTGGTACTTAATTAAGTCTTTACTGGTAATGATTCCATACCGCAAATACTAAAATTTCTTTATGATTCTGGCCTCCTAGTAGTTTGGGTATAAATGCTTATTATAAATCTTTAATCTGAGATAATAATGTTAACTAATGTTCAACATGTAACGATAAAAGCAAAAGAGGAAGTTATATTTTTATTGATTTTAATCGCGTTCCAACACTAGTAGCTACTTTTCCGTAGGTGCCAAATGTGGAATAAAACTTTAAATAATAAATCATTCCACTTACGGCACATGCGAAAAATATTGATAGGTGCAGAATGTGGAATACCTCAGTTGCCATTAACTCAGGTGCCGTTAAAACGGGTGCTCAATGTGGAATACGTCAGTCTTGTCAAGGAGTATCGTGATACACAGTTACTGGGTATTGAAGGTCAGATAGGCAATTCCCTATTGTATATAGCCTAGCTGAATACACGGAGCAATTGCGACTGAGACTGACCCGACCTGAATCGTGATTGAATTTTGAGATTGGTAGTCGGAGTACACATTTGGTTATGGTCAGCCAGCTAACGAATATGTTCGCTTTATAAGCAGTCGGGTTTTGTGATTTTTTGAATTACCTTTTTTCATTTAACTATAACTGAGGTTTTTTTTAATTATTACATATTAACATGTAAGTGTCATATATTTTTGAAATCAGCTCTTAAAACCTTTTATTTTGATACCCCACACGATGGGTTTGGAAGAAAAAAAAAATTTGGTCCCCCACAATATGGCGCCCAAAATCCGCCATTTTTCTATTTTCCAATTTGAATGTAGTAGCCAGTGACACTCGCAGGTTAAGCCTGCGAGTGTCGTATCGATTGACGTAAGAATCATGACATCAAAATCGGCCAACGGGATTGGTCTCTAGAACGCCACATAAGAACAAACATACATACATAGACTGATAAACACATTACCCCCCTTCGGCAGTCGGGTAAAAAGGCTAGGTGGGTAATAGTTAAGATGCAAATTTAAACGAATTCAAAAAGAAAAAGATTAGACCGACTGATAAAAAAGGCGGTTATTAATTCGATACGTATGTTACATGTAATATTGTTGGAATTGCACCACATTCACATATAATACTCTATGTTGGCAAAACAACAAACACAAAATATAATAAATTATTAATAAAATAAATAAATATTAATTAATAATATTTAATTAATAAATAAATATTAATTAATAATATTTAATTAATTATTTCTAAACAAGTGTGCCAAATTTCATAAGTGTATGTTTGTTTGTATGTATGTATGTACACTTGTCCACACATTTTGCCGAAACTCGTCATCAAATCGTGATCATTCCTTTTTTATTGGATTAGGTATCTCTCAACTTAGGGCATAGTACAAGTTTCATCAAAATCGGTTCAGCAATTGTCAAGATATGGAACATTTATATGTTCCGAACTCCTTAAAGACAAACATCACTCGGGAATGTGTAAATTGAATTATTGAGTACATGCATGGAGTACTGTTCTCATCTCTGGGACGGATCTGCCAAATACCAGCTTGACGCACTGGAGTCGATCGAAAAGCGGGCTAAAAGGTTCATCGGTGATGAGGCACTGGTCAATTCAAAGCTCCAGAGCCTTGAACACCGTCGCCGAGTTGCCAGCTTGTCGGTTTTTTATTGGTTACATTCATTTCGGGGAGTGTGCGTTGGAATTGCACGATCTAATTCCTATCCCCAAAGGGTATGTTTCGATATTTGGTGTAGATCTGATAAAGAACTTTGAAGATATACAACAGAACTCATTTTTTTCACTTTGTTGTTTTCTTATTTGGATGTCAGTAGTATTTTTTTGTAACAAGGTTTTTATTGGGTTTTGCTTTGTAAGTTGATTTATTTTTTGTGTATAAGTTCTTGTAAAGTTTACTCCACACATTGAAAGCGGTAGCCGGCAAAATCATAAAATATTAAATAACACTAGTAAACAAACTGTCAAACACTCACTAAAAACAATAGTTTGTTCGCCAGCTCAATGTGCTCGGCTGAAAGCAATAAACATGAATAACCAAGCGCTCGGGTTGGCGTGGTTGCCAAACCCATTATAACTGTGGTTACCGAAACCATTCGGACCATTCATGTCAATTAACGTTTCGGAATCGTTAATGAAACAGTGATCCGGTATTTCAGTATTTCGGTAACGAGATAAACTTGCTTTTGAATTTTTTATTAGTTGGATTTGCATTTCATGTAGCTAGTTTTAAAATTGGGTAAAAGGGTTTACATAGAGTCGATAGAGTCAAGTTATTTCATAAAGTGGACAAATTACCTGGTATAGGCCACACGCGGGCGTCCGTATGCGGGAAGCTCAGAGAGCCTGCAGTCTCGACAAAGATAGCGATGCCATCGCAAACTACCGATCGCCAAAAATTTGCGGAAAAATTCGCTTGCCATAACAACGATAATGATAGGCAAGTCTCGAGAGCCGAGATAGCGAGCAAAATCGGTCACTTTCATAGTGCGGTCATTTTATTGTCAAATATTGGCAGTTAAAATAGTTATTTATGCTACAAGTGCGGAAAGTAGGTGATTTCCGATGAGTGGTATTTTATTCACGAGCGAGCGAAGCAAGTGAGTGGATAAATCGACATGAGTCGGAAATCATCTTACGCACGTGTATCATACAACATTTTACTATGCATTGTGCGAGGAAATAAAAAAATATATCTAAACCAAGCAAGAAATTAATAAAATGGCGCTTATTGAAGGGCTTATTCAGCATATCCACAGATTAACTAATAGTTCACATTTCCTCGGGCATATCTACTGCGCAGGTGCAAATAGCTGTCACGTCGTAACGCAAAAAGGCACGAGCAAAATATTCATTCTGCCAAACATATTTAATGAATATTTAAAATTAATTTATTGATCAAAATCTAAATGTAGAGTTATTAAAAAGGCCTTAAATGAAGTATTAGTTTTGTTTTACCTTTTATATGAATGATAATCTTTTAATGATAATAAAATTTTCGCCATCCATATCTACGTGATTCTATCTACTGATTCAATGCGGGGGCGTTAAAAGAAGTTAAGTACAGATCCCATTTTCAACTTTCTAAGTCAGACGGATAGATATGCCTAGAATCCTTGTCTAACACACATAACACGTACAAACTTGGGTCTTGCTTGGTTCCATCGAGATTCTCGTTAGCCGGTGTTAATGAAATCTGTTCGTCAGATCGAACAGAACGTGACCGCGTCTAATCGAGTTAGACGAAAACAAGAGTTTTTGAAACTAGCAACACTAGGTTCTTATTTTTACCGACTTTCCATAAAGTAGGAGGTTCTATATTCAACATTGTTTGTTTTTTTTTTGTATTTCTTCACCGATATTTCCGTCAATTGTAGACCGATTTTGAAAATATGAGAATTAGTCCTATTTTAATTTGGTAAAGATCTGATGAAGAACTTCGGAGATATACAATAGAACTCTTCAATAAATGACGGCAAATCTCTCGGGATTGCTGCAGTCGCATGTCTCTTTATTGTTTATACCATTTCAAAACATAACATCACGCCAGTACGCTCTAAAGGGGTACGCAGATGTGTACAGTTTACCTTGGTAGTGGTACTCTCTCATTTCACCAGTTATGTTCAAGTTGCATGGTATTCGGGTAATCTATTCTGGCATTATAGGTACCTTACTAAAGGCAAGTTGCGAGTACAATTAAAAAGTGAAATGTAAAAAACTTTTACCCTAAAGTACTACCGACTGCCAAATAAAAACACTACAAAGTGAAAAATAACTTTTTTTTTGGATTTCCTTAACGAAAAAAAATGGTACCTACTAAAGACACCAACTTCCAAAAAGAAAGTTATTTTTCACTTTGTAGTGTTTTTTGCATGTCCATATTCTAGAATAGCTGTGCCCGCGGCTTCGCTCCCGTCATCTGTCTGCCAACCCTACCCTACTTACCATTTTTGTTTCTATAGTCATCATTCTTTCGCGGAGAATCTTATCACCGCCATTCAGAAAATGACTTCAAATGCACAACGCCATCTATCGAATATCGAGTTCAACTATCCGAGTGTCTGAATTGTGAGTGTTTTAATAATTTGCCTTCTTGAACACTATAAATTCATCTAACTTTTGATAGTGTGAACCGATTGCGATAAAACAAAAACTAAGTAATTCTTCAAGTTACGCACAATTTTTATATGTGAAAGGTATTTATATTGGTTTCGTACATTTCACGTGATGCGTGCACAAATAAACAGACAAACAGACAAAAATACCGGAAATAGGATCTGTTGGTTATCCTTTAACACCCTGATGGCTACTTTTTTTGGAAACATTTTCGATGTACAAAAATTACTTTTCTACAGATTTATTATATGTATTGATGATGATTATATTGATGATGATGATGATATTGTAGATGTGGCTGTAATATAGGTGCACCCCTACCTAATCCTTCGGGCAACACTCTGGCGTGATGATATGTTACAAGAATGGTAATTCTCGTCTCAATGATAAAATATGTCGGTCAGTAGATGACACAGTCTATACTTAGCCCGATATTCTGATAAAAAGTCGTTACAAGGTCTTGACAGGGTATTCCCTAACCGGGGTGTTCCCCCGGTGTCATGGAGGTCGAAGTGACACAGAGGTTATTCAGATGATGTTTAAGTACTAGAGACAGACGAAATAAATTGCAGTTCTAAAAACTAAAAAACACGCTTTAATGATAAATTGAACTAAAACGTCGCTAATCCTGAAGATCCTGGTAAGGATAATGGGACTATTTAAACTATTGCATTGTCATCGGTCCTTGATAAGTGTGCAAAGTTTCAAATCAATCCGACGTTTTGAAGTGGGTGAAAATCACTTTCAAAGATTCCGTTACTCTGATACATAGATATATACATACCAAGCTAATAAAACCGTGTTAAAAAAAGGATTTTTCAGAAACTTGTACACTTTTACAGTAAATCTTACATAGGGACCTGCTGTTAAGTAAAAGATATACCTGCGCTAGGAGGACCCTCTGTTCAATGACAAATTATGAAATGGTAAAAGTGATGTAGGTACCACTTTTACAGTAAATCTTACATAGGGACCTGCTGTTAAGTAAAAGATATACCTGCGCTAGGAGGACCCTCTGTTCAATGACAAATTATGAAATGGTAAAAGTGATGTAGGTACACAAGGAAAATAGAATCTAAACGAAAAATTAAAAGGCGAGGGATTGTGTATATTGTTACTGTAAAAGCCCGAACTACGGTAAAACCGAGGACGTCTTATTGGTCAAAGTCCGAAAAGATCTATGATAATCGCAAATTTCTTATAATTTCGTATATTACATTTTTTTTTACATTTACAAGTCATAGAAGTAAATCCTTATGCCGCCTCCACACGCTTGCTGTTTGAAACAGTGGCGGACAGCAAACACGTGCCGAACACTGACCACAATCACCCAACACAAACACGGCATCCACATGCTTGGTGAACGTGCTTGTATATTTCGGATTGGCAAACATGTCAGACGACGAGCTTGTTGTGGCAGCGATTACTTTCGGGTTAAACTCCTCATTTTTTCTTACAGTTTAGCTTAGGATACACAAAATGTCACGATTCGTAAATTTGACTACCACTATTAACTCCGTACGCCGCCCGCAAGCTCGCGCGTACTACTGAACTGGACAAGCGTCTGGATACATCGCACACAAGTTTTTCGAACACCCTTTGATTTGTCCATAAAAACCGACACCAATGCCGAAACCAGGCGAACACAAACAAAAACAGGCGAACACAAACAAACACCCATCAACACGTTCGTGTTTGTTGTTTGCTGTTTGCCATGGTTCGCCAAGCGTGTGGAGGCGGCATTAGATTTACCACGGTATTGCTAGTAAAAGTTCGAAATAAGCGATATCATACATAATTTCGGACTTTTACTAGTATTCATCTTAGGTTTTACCGGTAAAGCCCAGGTTTTACCGTAATTCGTGCTTTTACAGTAACATATACATGGTGAGTTTTTCAAGTGGGCATGGATGGTCAAATCCAAAACTATGAGGAATAGCGAAAAACGCTCAAAGAAGTCACGAGGCCGATTTTGATGATAACTAAAACGGCATCATTGGATTTTTGATAAATGAATATTTTTAGCAAGGAATGGAATCCGTTGATTTAGGGAAAAAAACACACGCTGTATAGCTAGTAAGGCCTAAAATAACAGCTGATAGAGACGTATAGAAGTTTTTTATTTAAACAAACTTTTTCGTATGCTTCTCAGCAAACCCTTTCATTTGTTACCCATAACATGGCAGTGCACAAAAAATAACTAGTCCATCATCTTGGGCCGTCCACCATATTGGATTTAGAAGGACGTCACTTAGCAGGTCACATTGCAGGTGTTGCTTAAGGAAAACCGTCAATATGATGACCCGGGCAGCTACGGTTCGTGACATGAGTGACAAACTGAAAGCAGCGCTGAGGGAGCTAGAATCGTCAAGAAATGAGTGCAGCAAGCTTCTGCGGGAACGAGAAGAAAGTGAAGTTGAAATTGAGTTAATAGTGAACAAAAACACTCAACTCAAGAACCAGCTTGCAGAACTACACTCCCAGCATATAGATATACTGGACCAGCATCACCATCTCCGTCAACTAGTGTCAGATTTTCAACAGTGCCATGACACTCATGACCAGGCACTGAAGCGTATATCTGTACTGGAAGCTGATTTGTGCAAGGCTCATAACACCATTACCTCCATCGACTCGCTGAAAGTCATCGAAGAGGTTTCTAACAACAGTAAGCTGTACAATGAGCTGATGGCTAGTGCATCCGAGCTGGAGTGTGAGCGGCCCACCATTACCATAGACCTTACGGGGGATGATACCATTGCTAAATGTCCAATTCTAGGTAGTCATAATAAAATTAAGAAATATATTAAGATCAATAAAAGTATTAATAAATATAAGAAACTTTTAAAAAATCAAAGTGTTTACAAATATAATGTTAACCTTAGAAGAGATTGCTGAAACTTGAAAAACCAATTAAATATATGTAATAGTAAATTGGAAACTAGTACACAAATGTATGATGTTGATATTCAGAACCTACAAAGGGAAATATTGAGTAGGGAAAATACACTAAAGGAAATATTTTGTAAATATGAATGTAGTCAACAGATGTTAAGTGAGCGCTTGCAGGAGGCCTGTGAGTTGGTGGACCTGGTGAAGTATAATGCAGAGAGGTATGAGTCATTGACTAACAACCTCACCTGTAGTTGTGCTGCCGCTCCGCCACCTCTCATGTCACAACTTGTTGCTCCTACAACTTTACCCATTGATCTTACTGCAACAACTTTGAACCCCACCAAAAGTAATATCTTAGTATATTCAGACAAATTAGGAACAGGTTTTGGATCTTTGTTAAATAACCGTTCTAAACACACAATAGTGAACCATTGTTATCATAAACTGCATTTTAATGAGCTCATTCATAAAATTCAACAGACACAATTGAATGAGCAAACTACTGTAGTGCTTCTTTTTGGAAATAGCCTTAGTGTAACAAAAAGGGACATAGTTAATGGTATTGACACCCTACTTAAGTTAAGATTAGGCAAATTAACATTATGTGCATTGCCCTATTCTGACAAGTTACTTGTTCAGGAAAATGAATACATTTCTAGTTTAAATAACTTGATGCATATTTTATCTTGTCGTCATAGTGACCGTTTATTGTTTTTTGACACCAACAATTTTGTTAGTGATTTTGTTTTGATTCGGGATAAATGTTTCTTCCCAAAAATAGTCGACATTTATTAGCTACATTGTTAGCTTTTAATATACACGCAGTTATTGATGATTTAACTGAGACTAGGTTTAGTGATTTAACAGTATTATCCAGTTTTTCTGATAATACTACTGTATTTGATTTTGATTTTAGCTAACCATGCATCGTCATCCACTTACCATAAAGCGAGATAGTGGTCAAACGCGAAAGAAAATTTCATCTTGATATGTGGAGAATACATGCTTTAAAATTCAGCTGCAAGATTTGACCCGAACACACTTACATACATACATACATTCCAAGTTAAATAAAAGATTGTAAAAATGTTGTCCCCAAGAAAAATGGGATGAGGCAGGAAAATTATCACAAATTCATGACAACGGACTTAATATTGCCATGACAGAGCAGAGACTTGCTTATCATAGAGTTGTTAAGGAATCGAATTACAAATTAATACGTCATCAAATGTTTCTGAAAAGTAGAAACATCTTTGTCCAAAACAAAATCAAAGCCCAGCTCAAAAACTATCTTCTAAAGCTTCAAACTAGAAGTCAGAGCACGTAGACCAAGATTCTTGGTACCACAAAGTTAGATCCATCCAGATTCTGTTCCTACTGCGTACAATGAAATTCGTCACTGAACCGAATCCGACTCATATGGCCAGCTTTCGAGTTTATAGCTAACGTGACCATTTATTTTTTGACTCAAAACGGGACATTGGCCACAATTCGGATGTGGGGTCTTCAAAAAAGTTTTTTAGTAACAAGGGACATTTTTCAAAACTAAAAAAGTAGTTTTTTTAATGGCTGATACATTTTAAAACCCTTTCCAAGGCAGGCATAAGAGCAAGCTAGATAGCTTGCTCTTAATCCAGATGGTTTTGCTATAGCTGAGCATTTGTTGATATTCCGTTTCAATTTCGGCGCAAAACTCCTTTAGAGCTTCAACTCAAGTTTAATGCTGCTAAAACCCAGGCGTGTCTTTTTTCCGCTAAAAAGAGCCAATTTCACCCGGCTCCAACTTTCCGTGATGTAACCGTGCCAATAACGGACCATCTTGAGCTTCTTGGTGTTACGTTGACATCGACTCTCTATTTTGGGCCATACATTGAGGCAAAGGCTTAGATGGCTGCCAAAAAGTTGGGGATCCTTGCGAAGGTGAGAAGGTACTTCACGCCGGAACAGCTGCTCAACTTGTATCAAGCACAAGTTCGATCATGCATGGAGTACTGTTCTCATCTCTGGGACGGATCTGCCAAACACCAGCTTGATGCACTAGAGTCAATCGAAAAGCGGGCCAAGAGACTCATCGGCGATGAGGCACTGGTAAAGTCAAAGCTCCAGAGCCTCGAACATCGTCGCCGAGTCGCCAGTTTGTCGGTATTTTATCGGTTACATTTCGGGGAGTGTGCGATGGAATTACATGATTTAATTCCGCCCAGCCCGTTCCATCATCGGACTACCAGACGTACAGCGATGCGTCATCGGTACATGGTGGACATCCCACCCATACGCACAAAACGTTTTGTGGACACTTTTATTATGCGTATAGCTAAAGAGTGGAATTCCCTGCCGGAATCTGTGTTTCCCGATAGCTACAATCTAGGGGTCTTTAAGTCAAGAGTGAATGGGTTTCTTCTAGGCAAGCGTGCTCCATCGTCGACCACATCATCACTTACCATCAGGTGAGATAGTGGTCAAGCGCAAGCCTATAGACAATAAAAAAAAAAAAACCTCGAATCGTGTAAATATTAAAAAAAAAATATCTTCACAATAGTGCTTTCGTAATCTAAGTGTAGCCTGTATTGCAGCAGATTTTATTGCATTGTGAATTACATGGGCTACACATCCAATTAATGGATTTTTCAGAGATGATTGTAATTTCGTTAACACATGCGGCGGCCGTCCGGCCGGTTCGACTACTCAAATTTTCGTGGTGTTTCAGAAAACGGGACAATTTTGCGTCCCAGAGTTTATTTTGGGGTCATCGGGACTCGTTATTATAAAAAGGGACAGTCCCGTTCAAAACGGGACGTCTGGTCACGTTAGTTATAGCCAACAAACAACACTTTTTTTTTTTTTTTTTTCCTATTACACTCTTGTATCGGGAATTGGCTCTCGACCTCTAAAAATAAAAGGCGTTTTGTTTGTCAATTTGTTGGGCGGTAGTCTGGTTTGTTTTGATAGTGAAGGCACATTGAAACTCTTTTATTTAATATTGTTAATTGGTCCCCGCGTCGCCGCAAAATGGAACGTTATTTTGAACTTTTAAATTGTGTATGGCCATCGAATTAGGAACTTTTTAATGACCAATTTATTTGTCATTATACCTTTTACAATCAACGAACAAACATACTTACTACCTAACCAAACGTTTTTCTCATTCTAAATTAGTTTTGATTGCCGTCGATTCAGGAACTTTTTGATGACGAATTTTATTAGTGAAATAAGTACTTCTTTTTGTTGAATATTTTTCGTGGTCTCTGGTAAATAATATTGTGAATGGAAAAAAATCAAAGAGTCAGATGCTACTTACTATTCTGAAACGATTCCGATTCTGATACGCGAGGGGGGTGCCAAACAAGGTTCTTAGGGAATAAAAAAAAATGTGCGTTGAGATTTCGTAATTCATCATCTTCCTGCCCTTGTCCCATGTGACTTGGAGTCGGCGCAACAAAGTATCTTCTTTCATACCTACTTGTCCACCGTAATGCTATCATTTTTATTTCAAACCATCTGACCCCCGCGGCTTCGCTCCCGTGAACTGGTATCTACCGCCCTATCAACCCTACCTACCTACCCACCTACCTACCCACCAACCTACCCACCAACCTACCCACTTACCTACCCACCTACCTACCCACCTACCTACCCACATACCTACCACCTACCTACCCACCTACCTACCACCTACCTACCCACCTAACTACCCACCTACCAACCCACCTACCAACCTACCCACCTACCTACCCACCTTCCAACCCACCTACCTACCTACCTACCTACCCACCTACCTACCCACATACCTACCCACCTACCTACCCACCTACCTACCCTCCAACCTACCCACCAACCTACCCACCAACCTACCCACCAACCTACCCACCAACCTACCCACCAACCTACCCACCAACCTACCCACCTACCTTACCTACCTACCTAACAACCTACTCACCTGCCTGCCTGTATTCTCAGCGCACGATAAATTATGGATTTTATAGGCAAGATTGTGCTACTTTGGGTTATATATATTATTGCGATTTTCATAAGGATCTCTATTTTTTCTGAAAATAAACTATAACCTATGTTACTCGGAAATAATGTAGCTTTCCATAGATAAAGGCATTTTTTAAATCGGTCCAGTGGTTTCGGAGCATTTCGGAGCCTATTCGGTATAAACAAACAAACAAAAAAATCTTGCCTCTTTATGATATTGGTATTGATGACTCTTAACACAGCCCATTCGTCTTTTCGTTCCATACCAGGACAAAAGATTTGAGGGTTTGTAAATAAATAAAATAAAACTTTAATTTTACCAACAGATATAAGTATCCCACCAAGGAGTTCCAAGTGAGTATTTTTCCAAACTCTTGATTGTCTTCAAGGTTGGTGTCGCATTGGGATCCCCTGGGATATCTCCCCTTTCTTTGAGATGGGTCGTCGAACTTATGCCAACTGATCCTCTTTAGAAATATTTTGTGAGGTAACAATTTTCCGCATCATCATGGTTGCTTTTAGGTCAATGTAGACTAGTTCCATTAAAGTCTGACCCCTAAGTTCTAAGAAAAATAACGTTTTTTTGGAAGTCGGTGTCTTTCGTAGGCACCATTTTTTTGCGGTTTAAATACACCTACCTGCCTAGCCTTTTCCCAACTATATTGGGGTCGGCTTCCAGTCTCAACGGATTCAGCTGAGTACCAGTGTTTTACATGGAGAGACTGCCTATCTGACCTCCACAACTCAGTAACTAGGTAACACGGTACCCCTTGGCAAGACTGGTGTCAGATCTCAAGCTTCTGACTACCCGTAACGACTGTCAAATATCTTCAAATGACAGCCGGGACCAACGGTTTAACGTGATTTCCGAGGCACGAAGGAAACTCGGTATGTTGAAAATGGTAACCCATCCATGGACTGACCTCGTCAAGCGTTGCTTAACCTTGAAGATCGACCCGTGCGGCTGTTATTATTTAGCCATGAGCTCGCGGTATATATACACCGACTTCCAAAAATAAAGTTATTATTCACTTTTTAGGTTTTTTTATTTGGAAGTCGGTCGTATTTTTTTTGTAAATTGATTTTTTTATTTTTCACTTTTTAGGGTTCCGTACCTAAAGGGTAAAAACGGAACCCTATTACTAAGACTCCTCGGTCCGTCTGTCTGTCTGTCTGTCACCAGGCTGTATCTCATGAACCGTGATAGCTAGACAGTTGAAATTTCCACAGATGATGTATTTCCGTTGCCGCTATAACAACAAATACTAAAAACAGAATAAAATAAATGTTTAAGTGGGACTCCCATACAACATACGTGATATTTTTGTCGATTTTTGGGATAATGGTACGGAACCCTTAGTGCGAGAGTCCGACTCGTAGTAACCTACCTAATAGGCAAGTTGTTTAGTAAGGTACCTATAATGCTAGAATAGATTACCCGAATATCATGAAACTTGGACAAACAGGTGAAATGGGATGGTACCAAGGTGAACTGTACACATCTGCGATCCCCTTTAGAGCGTACTGGCGTAATGTTATGTTATGAAATGGTATAAACAATAAACAGAAATGCGATTGCAGCAATCTCGAAAGATTTGCCGTTATTTATTGAGGAGTTCTGTTGTATATCTCCGAATTTTTTCATCACATATTTACCAAATTAAAATGGTACCAATTTCGGAACAAATTATTGCAAACAAAAAAATAATTTTCTTAATCGGTCCACAATAGGGAACTATCCGCAAAGCTGCGCTCAGATGGCGCCACAGGAATTGGAGTAAACAAACTAGAGAAGGGCGTTTTTGGTTTTTTGCGCAAACGGTTATGTATGTGTTTTCATATCGATATCGATATCAGTAGTACAGTTTACAAAAGTTAAAATGTTTTTTAGATGAGCAAACTAACAACGAGCGCGAAATAATACTTAGAGAGGTAGCGCATATGGTTCCTAACGTTTGTGAAGTTTGCTTTTTGTTCGTAGTTCGTACGTTTTCGCATTGTTACGGTTTTAAGTTTTGATTTATTCGTTCTCGCACGCTAGTAAGGTTTTTATTAGATACAGCTTTTGTAATATCGGTTATTTTGATAGCGATATTGATATGATGTTATATCTAACACATATCCGATATAAGTTACGTTTTGATATATAAAGAAAGAAAGAAAGAAAGAAAGAAAAATATTTATTTGTGACCCGCACAGGAGACACGAGATAAGAAAAACACAAACAATAATAAAAAATAAAAATAAATTACCCCGTGCGAGACCAAAAAGGCTCCTATCTCAGCATGTGCAACGATATCAAAAAGAAAATAACGGACCCATCCCTAAAAAAACCAAACTGTCAAAGTCGAGCGACAAAATTTCGCAGTATATGCATACAAAATATAAAACTAATAGTGAAAGAAAAATGAAGCTAACTACGAGTAACTTCCCCAATATTATTATTTAGTTTTTGAACACAAGTTATATTAAAAACAGTAAAAGATAGTTTGGTAACCACAAACAGTAGTAGACGCCATGTTGTTATGTTTTTGTTTACTCCGACCCGTCAAGCACCATCTGGCGGGAGCAATTGGCAGTAATGTTCCCTATTGACGGAGATATCGGTGAAAATACATTAAAAAAATATACATAAAGTCGAACATAGAACCTCCTTCTTTTTGGTAAGTCTGATAAAATGGTTTTTATACGAGATTATTTTTGTAAGAGCACCAAGCAACCTACATAAATAATTTTTAAAATATGTCTGACAGACAGACAGACTAATCCTGATTAAGGAATGTAATCTGCGAAGCTTTTACGTTTTACATGTGGTTGCAGAATTACCTCCGAGCCACAATGCTCTGAGCATTTTCAGACGATAAAATATTATTTACATTTCACCTTTACTTTAAAAAAACACTATATTTATTTTTAGTTTTTAGGGTTCCGTACCCAAAGGGTAAAACGGGACCCTATTACTAAGACTCCACGATCCGTCTGTCTGTCTGTCTTTCCGTCTGTCACCAGGCTGTATCTCATGAACCGTGATAGCTAGACAGTTGAAATTTTCACAGATGATGTATTTCTTTGCCGCTATAATAATAATAATAATAATAATAAATCATTTATTTCAGATTCATCTTACGATTACATCCATATTTGTTAGTACAATTGCGAGCTTACAAACTAGTGTTAGTAATAATTTATTTAATAAAACAGTTCCTAGTTGGCAGGTTCGGTTGGACTCCCCGATGATGGTGACAAATCACTATATGACAGCGTGTAGCCGTATCCAGCGAGCCAGTATCGGAGAGTCCCACCGGTCTGCAAGCGCGCGCAGGATGGTGTTGGGACTGTCGCGCGTGCGGCGCATGATAGAAGCGCACCGTTTGCGCATAATAGCGGCAAAGCCGTCAATGTCAGCCGCCGCGAACATCGCAGAAGCACTGCAGTGGCGCGGCAGCCCCATCAGCACCCGGAACGCGTTATTGTATTGAACGCGCAGATCGCTGTATGTCCGCTGTGTATAGTTAACCCACAAGCTGCAGGTGTAAAAGGACTGACAGTACGCTTTAAAAAGCGCAACTTTGACAGCCCTCGTGCACCGTGAAAACCTGCGGGCCAACATGTTGCATCGGACAGACAGCGCCCTGCGCTCCCTTTCAATATCCACACTGTCCTTAAGGTCCTCAGTGACCCAGTGGCCCAAATACTTGAATTGCTCGACTTTGTTTAGAGCTGTACCACTTAAGGTGAATTTCGGAACGAATGTATACCTCTTGTTATCCGGCCTGAAAACCATTATTTCACTCTTTTTTGTGTTGTATTTTAGCCCATGAGTCACCGCGTAGGACTCACACACTTTCAGGAGCCTTCGCAAGGCACCAATCGATGGGCTCAGCAGCACCATATCGTCTGCGTAGCTGATGTTATTCACACACACTCCATCTATATGGCACCCGATGCCGGTGCCACTGAGCTCATCGATCAGTCGGTCGACGTACAGGTTGAAGAGCGTGGGAGAGGTCAGCCCCCCCTGCCTCACCCCGCACTCCAGCCCGTACTCGTCCGAGAGAGCGCCCGCCCATCTTACAAAATTCCTTTGATTGTTATACCAATGCATAAATAATAACAGGATTTCCCTAGGAAGACAAGTTTCATCCCTTAATTTACCCCACAGAATATCGTACGATACAAGATCGAACGCTCTCGATAAATCAAGGTAGCATGCATACACTGGGGTTTTTCTACTCGTGTAATACTGTACAGTCCGCTTTAGGCACAGGATAGCACTCTCGGTGGAAAGCCCGGGCCTGAAGCCGAACTGAGCGTCGTTTAGCGAGACGTGTTTATCCAGGTGCTGACCAAGCAGACTGTCCAGCACTTTGGCGACCACTGTGGCTAGAGAAATTGGTCTATAGTTGTTTACATCTGATGTATCACCAGTTTTATTTTTGATGATTGGTACAACTATAGTACGCATTAAATTATCGGGCAGATGAGAGTGTCCTAAACACAGGGTAAAAAACATTGAAAGCACTCTGGGTAGGTGTACACCTGCGTGCTGCAAGTGCTCGATGCTAAGGTTGTCGTGACCCGGGGATTTACCCCTCACCATGCCTCTGATCACCGCACGCACTTCATTCGCAGTAAAATGAACACTACGCTCACCACCCTCCTCAGCATCGAGCCCCCGCGGCGCCAGGCCCAGAGGAGAATCCACCCTGAAATGGCGGGAGAACATAGTGGCGATCTCGCTCGGCTCGTGCACTCCCGCGATACTGACGGGGAGGCCCGGCTTATGATTCATTTTATTGGTGTTTTTCCAGAACTGACCAAATTTCTTGTTTGAGTGAAGTTCAGCTATAATGTCCAATTTTATCTGTTTTTGGTTATCCTGACACCACTTTAATTTTGATTTAAAAACGCGCCTAGTTTCACACATATCATTATAAAGACGGCCAGCCCCGGGCTTACCCCCATACAACCAAGCCTGAAAACATAGCCGGGCCCTCCCATGAGCGCCACAGACGTGCCTGTTCCACCCGGTAATGTATTTACCTCTACGCTTTTCGGTAACATTATAACTACTTAAAGCGGCCTCCGACAGAACACAAATAATCTCATCGTACATGTTATCTAATATGATTTTATGACTTTTGTTACAACACATATTATCTGAGCAGTTTCTCAATTCCGAAGGAAAATCTATTTCACGTAGTCTAGAGTGACATACATTTTTAAATTTCGCTATCTGAGCCGAGTCACGTTCACCCCAGACTATTCTATTTACACAAACAGCAGGTATACAAATCTTAGGTTTAACTAAATTAAAATTACATAGTATAGACACAGGGTAATGATCCGACCAGTAGGTATTATACAACACAGAGGCCGCGGACACAGAGCACCGCGCGGCACTCGTCACTAGGCAGTGGTCGAGCCAGCGCCGACAGCCGTGCGCATCACTGACAAAAGTATGACTGTCTGGCGGCATCAGTTCCAAGTCAACAAAAAAATACTAAAAACAGCATAAAATAAATATTTAAGTGGAGCTCCCATACAGCAAACGTCATTTTTTTGCAGTTTTTTGCGATACTGGTACGGAACCCTTCGTGCGCGAGTCAGATTCGCACTTGGGCGGTTTTTTTTTACAGCCAAACTGACGTTCGTTCGTTAGTGAAATATTTAATAAGTTTTCATATTTTATGCAAGACCTCATTTGCCGAATCAAGGTGTTATTTATTCAAGTAGTATTTGGTGAAATTCAGTATTGACAGCAAATCTTCGCTTATTAAAATTGAACCATTTAATTTTAAAGAGGCGATGCTTTTTTGTTTTATTTTCTGGACCAGCATTACTTATTTATTAAAATATTGCTGCATATTCTGAGAATTGAGCCTTTTTGGTCTTGCACGGGCTTCTTTTTTAATTTTTATTTGTCTTATATTGTTTTGTTGTTTTTAGATCTCTTGGCTCTAAACATGTGCGAGTCACAATTTATTTTTTAGGGTTCCGTAGCTAAATGGCAAAAAACGAAACCCTTATGGATTCGTCATGTCTGTCTGTCTGTCTGTCCGTCCGTATGTCACAGCCACTTTTTTCCGAAACTATAAGAACTATTCTGTTGAAACTTGATAAGTAGATGTATTCTGTGAACCGCATTAAGATTTTCACACAAAAATAGAAATATAAACAATAAATTTTGGGGTTCTCATACTTGAACTGAAAGTCAATTTTTTTTTTCATCAAACCCATACGTGTGGGGTATCTGTGGATAGGTCTTCACAAATGATATTGAGGTTTCTAATTTTATTTTTAAACTGAATAGTTTGCGTGAGAGACACTTCCAAACAGTAAAACGTGTGATCCCCCCCCCCCCCCCCACTGTAAATTCTAAAATAAGATAATGATAAAACTAATAAAAATATTTGATGTACATTACCATATAAACTTCCACCGAAAATTGGTTTGAACGAGATCTAGTAAGTAGTTTTTTAATACGTCATAAATCGTAAACCGCAATTTACCAAGTACGGAACCCTTCATGCGCGAGTCCGACTCGCACTTGGCCGTTTTTTTCTTTTTCACTTTAGCCAGTGGATATACATTGTCACCCAAATCCTACGTTATTGGGCACTCTACCATTCGACAGCGATGCCGAAGATTTATTTTTTCATATCACTCGCCTGTATACTACAACTATATTTATTCAGATAACTTAAGGGTACACTAGTCGACGGCACGAACTATTTTGTGCGCGGGTTTAAAATGCATTTTATATCAACCGACAACAGGTGCGGAAGAGATAGATGCTGTGATGAGCAGTAGGAAGTTAGTTCGCGTACGAATACACACTTTTGCAAATTTGTAGCGATATGGATAATGATTTAAGAAAAAACCGAGCGTGCGAAATTTTATAAAGAGACCTTTGGCAGTCTAGATATCATGAAAAAACGACTAAATCTATCTGTTGAAAATAAAATTATTTACATTGTTGAACTACTAATCTATCCCTGTATGGAGGCCGTTTTGCAATTTTCCGTCTTCTTATGGATTATTATTTATTTGCGCCTTTTTTATCCTATTATTTATTAACTCATTTTAACGCATTTTTGGCGTTAAAATTAGTTACGAAATGTGGAACTTTCGACGCTCATAACTTTCAAATGTTTGCCTTTTTGCTTTTTATTTTGAGCTTACATCGTCAAACAGTGGAATAATCCCTAGACTACGTTTGTATGGAAGAATTTTCGACTAGTGTAACCTTAAGGTGCCTATCAATGTTTAAGTAGGTACCTGTCATGTACTAGCGGGAGAGCGTATTGACTCTGGTTTGCTACTGGGAGATTCCACAAGGGCAAAACCCATTAAACACTTTACTTAAGACGACGACTAACGCCAACGACCTTGAGGGAACAAAACGCGCACTCTTTTCACACCCGCGCGACCCAAAATTTTGTAGTAATTTGTACTTTCCTTATTTATTATTCTATGACTTAAAAAAAGCCTCAGATCAAAATGTAGATAGTTAAATTATCTTTGAGATGGTGTCGATTTCATTAAAATACGCCCAGCGTTTTTGGTGCGATTGTTGTGTTTTTGTCCGTTTTAGACATAACTTTACAAATTAATTACACTATGTTATACGAATAAAACTCAAAAAAAAATTGTATCAAATTATTGCGAAAATGGTCTAATGTAACATATTTTTTTCCAAAAAATTACGACAAGCCGTTTAGACGTGATTCTCATTTTAAAATCAGCTACTCAGGGGTATCTGCGCCTTAACCAACTAATCAACCTCATGATGTTATTTTTCATTTGTACCTAGATATTATTATAAATTAATACACATATTGCCGTTAGAAAAATGTTTGTAGGCATGTATGCTACAGATAAAACTCGTAAACTGAATTGCTAAATGACCAGCAGTTGTATATAAGCCATCAGTCGTGTTGCTCGTTCTGCCTTTAAACTTTTCCACAATGAACTAACTAGCTTAGTGATGTGCGCGTTCGGGCAAAAATATCGATAGGTTTTTTTTTGTTTTGAAATGTTTTCTATATTATTAAACTTTGCCACAGATGACTAACTACCGTAGTGATGTGTGTGTGATTTCAAAAATATCGATAGATTTGTTTAATTTCGAAAATAGACAAGTTTTGTATTTTTTGTTTATTTATATACAGGGAAAATGTATTTGTCATTTATTATAAATTATTTCTGTAAGTATCTTTAGTTACTTTTAAAAATTACTATTGTCAAGGGCTAATAGTTTTGGTAATAACAAAAACTATTTCAGTAGAACTATTTTATTACATGGTAATTCCCGGTGAAGTATAAAAATAACCAGGTTCTGAACTTCGTATTAAATTGTATAATTTTCCATTGTACATATTCTACCAAAATAAAAACTTTTTACCAAAAAAAAACTAAACGTTAGTAACCTTTGATATACATTTCTCAACTGAAAAAATCCCAGGTTGGTTCTGAACTTGGTACAATACATATTCTAAACCAAAATAAATAATAAAATCTGTTTACAAAATACACCAAACGAAAGTAACCTTTGACACACATTCTCAAATAAAATCTCTTATAACGTTCAAAAATAACCTCAAAAATCTATTATTACACGGATGACGAAGCATTTTTGATAATTTAATTAATCCGCCCCAACACAAAGATGTTTTGTACCAAAACCAGGCCGATACCATTAATCATTAACTTTGAATTCGCTTCTGAATATGAGGGCTTTTACGCAAAGTATTAATCTTGTGCTAAGCTTCTTGTTGAAGCACAAATCTAGGTCAGACGTATGTATAAGACAGATTATGCCCTTTACAATGTGGTAAACATAATGAAAAGAACATTTATTCTGTCTTGCGACGTGTAATGTCTTGGTTGCGTAAGGGGATGAAAACAACTGTTTGTTGCGTTGAGATGCTGTGTTGTTGAAAGACCATGTTTATTTTTAGAATAACGTTTCCATGTTTATCAAAATAAAAATAAAAGCAAAATAATTTATTACAAATAAACCTAAGAGGTACTTTTGAATTGTCAAACAAAAAAAAAGATGACTCTAGTTGCAAATTCGCAAGCGTCAGTAGGTCTCAATGGTGAAGAATCTGCAAGAAATTCTACGGACACTCTTTTCCATTAGTTTTAATTACAAGATTTTGGTTACATACTTGTTGAAAAAATACATAATGTCAGAACGATGTAAAAAGACGTGCACATAAAAGCGTCTAGAGTAACAAACAATTAAAAAAAATACTTTGACAGACCGAGGCAGCTAAGTTATGACTAATCCCAATTGAGGCGCCCGTTCACGAAAATGACGCATGGATCGGCACTTATGAAATTCTAATACAAAGACTAAGGAACCTTACTAATCGCGTAAAACAATTTAATTTGCATCGATAGGCGATACCGTGTACGGATTTTCGAAAAGAAAAACAAATGCAAAATGGCCGGCCGAATTGCATCGTATTGCGTCCATGTGAACGTAATTGCAATTTCATTTAGTAAAAATTGCTTATCAGCACGATATTAAACTAAAGAACTTTGAGCCATCAGAAATGTCGCATAAAGATCATTTTCAACCGTCTTCGAAAAAGGAATGTTTGGATTTTTGTTACGCGATTAATCCGTCTATTATGAACCGATTTTGTTGTTTTTTTTTTTAATTTTAATCTGTTGCTTTTCTTGTGGTCTCATTTAAGTTTGCGTCCCCTAAAAATGCGTATTTTCATGGTAATATAAGGTTCCAAAACTAAAATGAAAAAAAATAAAAAAGTTTTTATCAAAAAAAAACCGACGTCCACAACAAAACACTACAAAGCGAAACTAACATTCTTTTCGGAATTCGGTGTCAGAAACGAAACAATATAGGTACCAAAGAGCGATTTCCGAAAGAAAAGTAATTTTTCGCTGAAGTGATTTTGAAAGACGGTTTAATTTCTTTGTTAAAAATTTGACGTTATGAATTTGAATCTCAGTTCAATGTTTGATTAATTATGTATCGATATTTTTAATTTTATCCACACGGATGACATCCATCACTAAACAAATCAACGCTATTATATGCACTTGACCGTCTTTCCTTGCGGTACACAACGCAGTATCTAAGAACACTGTGTTGTATATGTTTCAGAGATTCATTTTAAAAGTTTGTTTGGTATTGTTCAGAGACTCGATACAATAGTGATCAGTAATGTGCATGATAAAAAGGGCATATTTTCGTGCTTGTAAATACTTTGCTCGTGATCTGGTGTTGGAAAGTTAGGGAATGTAAAACCGGTGCTGTTCTCAGTGACAATAGCAGAAATGTGACACTATTTGGGATGTTAGATAAATCTGAGTTTAGTTAAGACTGTTAAATTAAACCAGTGGAAAAAAACGGTCAATCAGTTAAATTAGTTTCCAGTTAGGGAAGATCAAATTTAACTAGTTTAAAATTTAATGTTGCATAACAAACTCTAGAGGGTTATTCAAAAAAGTGCAAATAGGGTTTTGAATTTAACTCTAGAGGGTTATTTGACTAAGTGAAAATAGGGTCATCTAGTTAACTCCGGAGGGTTATTCAACAAAGTGAAAATAGGGTCCTTCTAGTTAACTCTAGAGGGTTATTCAACAAAGTGCAGTGTGTATATATCTATGCGGTGTGTGTTGGCAGTGTTGGTGGTGTGCTCAGTGCAGAGCCTACAGCTGGACAGCCAGGCGTCCACGCGGAGGCCGAGGGTCACGAAGTATAGCAAGACGACTGCTGCGCCTGGAGGATCTACGGTAAGAATCATCATCTTCCTGCCCTTGTCCCATGTTACTTGGGGTTGGTGGAACACGTTTTCTTCTTCCATAACATCCTGTCCACCGTCATGCTATCACTAACTCCCTTTTCTTTCATATGCTCACAAAGTCCATCTCTTCTTTGGCCCTCCCCTTCCCACTCCACCCATATTTAAATTCATAAGTCTTTTAGTAATATGCGTTCCATCTCTCCTCATCGCATGACCATACCAGGGCAAACAGTTCCCTTTTGACTTTTCTGTATCTGCCGCCACTTCCAAACTGCCTCTAATATACTCATGTTTCACTTTATCCATTCTCGTCACTCCGCACGGTAACAAATATTTTGGTATAGGTACCTATCGCCGTCCATTCTTAGACATCATCATCATCTGCCTAGCCTTTTCCCAATTATATTGGGGTCGGCTTCCAGTCTTACCGGATTCAGCTAAGTACCGGAGTTTTACATGGAGCGACTGCCTATCTGACCTCCTCAACCCAGTAACTGGGTAACACGGTACCCCTTGGCAAGACTGGTGTCAGATCTCAAGCTTCTGACTACCCGTAACGACTGTCAAAAATCTTCAAATAACAGCCGGGACCAACGGCTTAACGTGCTTTCCGAGGCACGGAGGAAACTCGGTATATTTGGAATGGTCACCCATCCACGGACCGACCTCGTCAAGCGTTGCTTAACCTTGATGATCGACCCGTGCGGCTGTTATTATTTAGCCACGAGCTCCATTGTTAGACATAATGCATCCAATATACCCGGTCCACCACCTTTTAAATTTAATTATCATTTATTTCAGACTTTGTGTCCATATGTACACTTACAAAACATAGATTGAAATATACAAAAACAATACAAAATAAACAACAGAAAATACAACGAAAAAAACAGTTACAACACATAAAAAGATACAAACAGTAACCAGTGACAACACAGAAGAGGCAACACATTAAAATTGGACGCGGAGGTACTGTCCATTGCTCACAAGGTAGTGTGCAATCGCATACAGTGGCGCAGCAGCGGAGAGTCCCACCTGTCCGCGAACACGCTTAGTCTGTTGCTGCCGGACCTAACGCGACGCAGCAGCGACGCACATTGTTTTCTTATTAGGGCATGAAAACCATCCGTGTGCGCTTCTGCGAATATAGTTGACGCACTGCAGAATCGCGGCAGCCCCAGCAGCACCCTGAACGCGTTGTTGTATTGAACACGCAAGGCGTTGTATATTCCCAGTGTGTAATTAACCCTCAGGCTGCACCTGGAAAGTGTTTGGCAGTAAAACTTAAAAAGTGTGACTTTGACTTGATTACTGCTACGTGCGAACCTGCGGGCCAACATGTTACACCGGACAGCCAACGCCCTACGTGCCCTTTCCACATCCGCGTTGTCCTTAAGGTCTTCGGAGACCCAGTGGCCCAGATACTTGAACTGTGACACTCTGTTTAAGACGGTTCCTGCTAAGGTGACTGAGGGCACAGTTTCGTAGCTTTTGCCGCGTCCCTTAAACACTAACAGTTCGCTTTTCTTGGCATTGTATCTGAGCCCATGGGCCTCCGCATAAGACTCACAGACCCGTACCCCTTCAATCGATGGACTCAGCAGTACCATGTCATCTGCGGAACTTAAACTTTTGCATCAAATCCATCCCAATTCCCAACCACGTTATACCTGCCATTTCTTTTATTATTGATAAGCTTGCGCTTGAGTGATCTCTGATGATAAGCGATGTTTTGGTCGACGGTGAAGCACGCTTGCCTAGAAGTTACCTTCTTTTGCTTAGTTTTTCTAAAATATGATTTTGACATAAAACTCTGATACCAAACTCCATTACAATTTAATTTTTTTTTTAAGCAAAGGCGTAGAAAGGATTTTACAATGCATGTCCTCGAAAAGAGCGTTTTCCAAGCAACCAAACTGTGCGGAAAGTGTCACTTTTTTTTACTAGTGCTTTTTACTATCCTGTACTTTTTTAATTTTTAAATCCAACGTCAGCCCGCCGCATAGAGTTTTTTTTATTTGAGAAAAGTTTAAAAAATTTGTTAAGTACAGATTATCATTCACATAAAAGGTAAAACAAAACTAATACTTCATTTAAGGCGTTTTTAATTACTCTAGATTTAGATTTTGATCAATAAATTAATTTAAATATTCATTAAATATGTTTGGCAGAATTAATATTTTGCTCGTGCCTTTTTGCGTTACGACGTGACAGCTATTTGCACATGCGCAGTAGATATGCCCGAGGAACTATGAACTATTAGTTAATCTGTGTTTTTACGTTTAGTTAGTTATGCTGAGCACCCTTGAATAAGCGCCATTTCATTAATTTCTTGCTTGGTTCAGATATATTTTTTATTTCCTCGCACAATGCATAGTAAAATGTTGTATGATACACGTGCGTAAGATGATTTCCGACTCGTGTCGATTTATCCACTCATCGGAAATCACCTACTTTCCGCACTTGTAGCATAAATAACTATTTTACATTAAAAAACTGCCTATTTTTATTGGGCACCGATACAATATTGCATTTTTTTTAAATGTTTTTATGTGAGTTTGTATTTCGTATCTGTGATTAAGCTTACATGTTTGGTAGGTTAGGTTAGACAGTTAGAGTGCGCGCAAGATAAGTCTGCGCGCGACGGGTGGCGTGCTTAATGTTGCCAGCATAACTGATCTTTTTTCCTTCATTTAATCAATAGTCATTTTTGATTACTCGAAATATAAAGTATTTTAAGTAAAGCATAATTAATGACTAGCTTTTTCTACTTGCATAGAATATGATGAAAAAAACTTCACGAAATGATTGGTAATCTTTTATTGAATACTTAGTCATACAACAACTACTGTTAAATTTGGTCTAACAATGGTCCTGGAGTGGCTAATACCGTCAATATCAATTCTTTTTTAATTTCTTATTCAACAGTTTTCGAAAGAGCTGCTACCACATAACCCTCTTGAGTTATTTGGATGTTGGTGCGTTCAGAAACGCCTAAAACAAATTAACAATGATGCATTATATAACATAATGCCGGACCTGTCCCGCTGGTATATTTATGTACCACCCAAAAAGCAATACTACAGGCACCGGTAGTACGAAAATTTTGGGAAATTTTAGTATAATGGTATCCCTAAAAGTTACCTGTCAAATAAGCAACGCGGGCTATATCTCTGTAAAACGGTACCCTAGGCCCGTTATTGTTGTTCACTTCAAGGAAACATCTCTGCCAGCACTTTAAATTACTTTTGGCATAATGATGGCGATTATTTACTTCGGAAACGAATAAAAACACGGATTAAAACACACTCTCTTGACACCTGACATATTTGACAAACGATTAGTTTCGATTTTGGCCGCGCGCAGACTTATCTTGCGCGCACTCTATGCGCCATTTCCTTTTGATAATGTGTCACTGTCACCCAATGATATTCTAATAAACAGATACGTTATACACTCACAAAACAACCGAAAAAAGTGTTCCGCAAAGCAGCGGAAGCACAGATACCTACACACTTTTGGTATGAGATACCTTCTGTTTTATGTACTTTGGTATCATAATTGGCACTATTTCTATGATTGGCACACTTTCTAAATACACACGATGGCATTTTTTTTTTTTTGTTTCAACGAACCCTATCGCTCTTCGCCATGTGTGACATAGACTAAAGATCCCAATTAGGACCTATTCAAGTCTTCACAATGCACGCGCTCGAATAAATCTGTATACTAGATTTATTCTGTATTTGTTGTTATAGCGGCAACAGAAATACATCACCTGTGAAAATTTCAACTGCCTAGCTATCACGGTTCATGAGATACATCCTGGTGACAGACAGACTGACGGACAGTGGAGACTTAGTAATAGGATCCCGTTTTTACCCTTTGGGTACGGAACCCTAAAAATGATATTAAGTATCCTTAAAGAAATGTGTAAGCAAGGCCCGTGTTGGCCAGGATGTAAAGATTGACTATTTCAAAATTTCATACCCTCCACTGCTTGTGACAATACCTTTATGAAATTTTAAATAATCTTTACATTTGAGTATCGATGCTGCTAGCAAACGCACAGCGCTGGACGGCTTCCGCAGGAGACGAGAGCCATAGGAACGGTCTATATGGAGACGCTTGGAGTAAGGCTATGTTCAGCTGTGCATGTTATTCTTCCGAAATGTTTTTTTTTATTGACAGGCTCGCGCTTGACCACTACCTCGCCTGATGGTAAGCGATGATGTGGTCGACGACGCAGCACGCTTACCAGAAGACACCTATTCACTCTTGACTTAAAGACTCCCAGTTTTTAGCTATCAGGAAACACAGTCTCCGGCAGGGAATTCCACTCCTTAGCTGTACGCATAATGAAAGTATGCCCAAAACGTTTGGTGCGTATGGGTGGGATGTCCGCCATGTACCGATGACGCATCGCCGCCCGTACGTCTTGTAGTCCGATGATGGAACGGGCTAAGAGGAATTACTTCATGCAATTCCATCGCACACTCCCCGAAATGTAACCGATGATATTGATGACGACTTCTAGCTAGAGGAAATTTTATAACACCACATCAATGAAGTCACAGTTCACTAAGATTGTATTTTGTTCTTTTTTCAGGAAGCAGTAACGGAAAGAAGTCTGAACACGGCGACATATCGATTGCTGGGCAGGGACGGGGAAACCTGCATCCTGCTGATGGTGGACGCGCTGCTAGATATATCATACGTCACCAAACTCAATGAGAGAGCTGTGAGTAGAAAACTTCTTCTTCAAACGATCTCACATTAAGGATCGTGGTCACTGAACCAGTTTAATCGGACAATCTGCCTCAATCGACTCCGGTCCAAAGAAAAAAGTTAAAATTTACATAAATGTTGAATGAATCTTTATAAGTTTTTAACTAGGCTATTAAGTTTATCGAAAAATCAACAGGATTAAGTTCCAGCTTCTTCTGGATCATGCTATTATGCCGCAAATTCATGTTAGGTCGGGAGTCGTAAAATGATTTTACGACTCCCGTAGGTAGAGATGACTGCTATATTCGTTGCCTAGAAGGATATGAAACAACTCTGTTGGATTATAATTTTCTTGAATTGACTTTTACTGTTCCGACTCATTCGTGGGCGTAAGACTCTTCTATACTAATATAATAAAGAGGAAAGATTTGTATTTTTGAATTTTTAAATTTTTGTATGTAACGAATAAACATAAAAACTACTGGACCGATTTAAAAAATTATTTCACCGTAGGGAAGCTACACTATCCCCGGGTGACATTGGCTACTTTTTATCCCTGTATTCCCACGGGAACGGGAACTACGCTGGTGAAACCACGAGGCGTCCGCTAGTCTAGTACAAAATTGAAATATATCTTGAAGTTTCCAGCATCTTACAGCACAATATCTGCGGTTTATTTCCATTCTTATTCAAGGACCACATATATCTACTTATAGTACGAAATTGAAGTGCCTCTCGAAGTTTCCAGAATCTTTCAGAATATAAAATTAAATGTATGAACTTGATCGCATAAATCAAATTCTACGAGCCGTGTTATGTAGGTGGTTTAATGTAATTAACCTTATAGCTTAAAGTTCAGCAAGGATTTAATTAATTATCTTGTTATGATAAACTTTGCTGTGAATATCAGGGCCGTATGTTGCGGATTCTATAGGTTATTATAATATGTTTGTAGGAGGATACTGAGAATAGACTTTTAGAGGTAAACCTAGTTAGGATTTTAGGATTTAAAGTAAGTGAATTCAGTTTTAGAACTTGAAGGCTTTATAGCTTTTGTGTTTTAGGAACTATTATTTTCAAAGAATGCTGCTCATGCCTGAATTTAAATATATAAATGCGAAAGGTCACTCACTCACTCATCACGAAATATAAAAAACCACTGGACGTATAAAGATGAAATTTGGCAGAAAGTTTTCTCAAGTAACGTAAGTGAGCACCCCCAAAAGGGTAGAATTTCCAAAAAATCCTTTCTTAGGTGATATACTTATGATATAATTATCGTGTCATGATAAACTTTGCTGTGAATATCAGGGCCGTATGTTGCGGGTTACATTGGTTATTATAACATTTTTGTAGGAGGATACTGAGAATAGTTCAGACATTTAGAGGTAAACCTAGTTAGGATTTTAGATTTTAGGATTTAAAGTTAGTGAATAGAGTTTTATAATAGAGCAGAGAATAGACGCTCTGGAAATGTGGTGCTGGAGAAAAATGTTTTGGAGTGTCGTGGACTGAGTTTCGCATTAACATAAATCCAAATTCAAGAACTCGGTATCAGGCAGCGTCTTTCGGCTATAGTCCAAGCTCGAGTACTCCAGTTCTTTGGACACGTGTCCCGACGAGGCAACGACTCTATCGAGCGGCTTGTAGTTCAGGGTAGAGTAGGAACGAGAGCGCGCGGCAGGTCGCCCGTGCGATGGACCGACTAGATTAAGTCTGCAGTGGGTGTCCCATTGCATGAGTGCACACGAAAAACAGCCGATAGAGAGGGATGGCGTCGCACCGTTAAGGTTACACTAGTCGATTTTTTTTCCATACAAACGTAGTCTATGGATTATTCCACTGTTTGACGATGTACGTTCAAAATAAAACATGATATCGATTTGTCTCATCATTATCTAGCACTGCATGGAAGCGAAAAAGTAATAAAATAAAATCTTTGAAAGTTATGAGTGTCGAAAGTTCCACATTTCGACACTAATTTTAACGCATTTTTGGGCGCAAATAAATACCATAAGAAGGCGGAAAATTGCAAGGCCTCCATACAGGGATAGATTAGTAATTCAACAATGCATATAATTTTATTTTGAACAGATAGATTTAGTAGTTTTTTAATGATATCTAGACTGCCAAAGGTCTGTTTATAAAATTTCGCGCGCTCAGTTTCGTCCTAAATCATTATCCATTACGCTACAAATTTGCAAAAGTGTGTATTCGTACGCGAACTAGCTTCCTACTGCTCATAATAGCATCTATCTCCTCCGCACGTGTTGTCGGTTGATATAAAATGCATTTTAACCCCGCGCACAAAATAGTTCGTGCCGTCTACTAGTGTACCCGTAAGTAAATTATGGCAACCCGAAGTCTCACTGCAACATGATGACCACGACCTCTGCCAAGAGTGTACTGACGAAGAAGAAGAATAGAGTTTTAGAACTTGAAGGCTTTATAGCTTTTGTTTTTTAGGATCTATTATTTTCTAAGAATGCTCATGCCTGAATCTTGATATAATTAGTATTGAATATATCAGTTTTCAATAAAGAAGTAAAAGTTTTTTATCACAAGAATATATTTTTACTATATTTTCGACTCTGACAAGCCTTTTCCCACAAGCTTTATATTTTAGGTACGTTATTTTTGCTTTGCTGAAGCAGGCAAACTGCAAAAACTCCATGAAAGAGTACAAAACACGGCAAAAAATTTGGTTTTGATCGTAACTATTTTCTAATTACAGGATGCAAATACGTTCGTCCCGAATAACGCCAACGTAGCCGGTGTATGTAAGGAGAGTGATGCGGAAACACTTCTGCTGACCTTCAAAGACTTCGCGCTAGAGTTCTCGTTTTCTAAAGTAAGTACAGCCACAGATAATATAATACTAGCATACAGATTCCTCATCCATAGAAAAAAATAAAGAAATAAACAAAGAAAAAAAAAGAAAGAAAGAAAAATTATTATTTTACAAAGAAACCGTAACGACATTTTTCGTCTGATTAAGGCGATATATACACCTCAATGCTAACGCAGTACTGGCCGTGCGCCCGATCGATGCCAAAATATCAAAATTGAACCTCCTTTAGAAGAGTTTTGTTTGCAAAATATTATTTGATTTACTATGGTATGTTAGTTACGAAGAAATACCAGCCATCATTTTTTCTGTGTGAAAATATTTTTAAATATCCAAGTCGTTTTGGAGGAGTTTCCAAAAGTTGCGAAAAAATATCGTGTTGTTAATTTTTTTTTTAAAGCAAAACTATAAGTTACACGTAAAAACCTTGTGTTCAAAATTATGTACATGAGTCAATAATAAATATATATTTTTTTCAAACCTTTTAACCTAGCTGTTACTAAGGAGTATGCTTTAGAAAGTTACCGTTTTGTGGCACTAAAGCGTATGTAGGCCCTTAAGGCCGTACCTTGACCAAAAAATCAGCATGAGATATGAGCATTCCTATTGGCCTAGCGGCACTAGCGGAATTACAGTAGTGAATACGCCCAGATTTTAGAATAAAATCTTTATAAAATCGAATACTGGTCTTTTGAAAAAAAACAAACTTACAAAATGTTCGTTATCAAATTGTCTATCCATTAGTGTGAGTACAAAAAAAAAATGAACACTTTACGAGGAGATGCATGCTATCAATAATTATTACTCATTTTTATGTTGTTGTTGGAAAGAGATTAGTGATACTAACACCTCTTTAAAAAAAAAGTGTACTACCATTTTAGAATCAACATTATGTAGAAATTTAGTGTATTTTTATTAATTGATATTTCTTTTTATATAAAGAGTAGATAGCTCTTAAAAACTGCACAAAAACGACTAGCGCGGCGTCTAAACCGATTATTTTTTTAAGTACCTCGATCGCGTTCGGTTTCGTTCCATGGCGATAGATGGTGTTAGCAGCGACTTGCAAGTAAAAGAGCTTACTCGGTTCGTGAATATTTTTTTCTTTAAATACAGTGACGATTTGTTTTATAGTATTTTTTAGCACGTTTTTACAGTTTCATTGTACCAAAATTTGTTTCAATAACAATTTAAAATACGAGCGCAATGCCTCAGAAATTTAAAACAGCGCCATCTATTGGAATCAATGTTAAATTATCCGTTCAAATAATCTTTGAAATGTGAATTAAGAGCCTAATATTCCATAATTTTGAGCTCAGGAGAGTTAATTAAACAATAACATAAATTTTTTGTGATAATTTCTAGAAAATCTTGATATTACACAAAATTCAATAACAAATCGATGCTTTTCACGACATCTAGTGCAAACAACAAATTTAATTTTGACCCAGCGGATAATCCTGTAAAGTTTGGTGGCTTGAACGCAGGCGAAGCCGCGGGCAGAAGCTAGTATAATATACACCGTGAAATTTAAGTGGTTGTTTTCCCGCGGCAGAACGACTTGCCTTTAGGAGTACTTTCGAAGCATAGAGTTAAAGTAAAAAAATAATGATGTTTTTATTTTAAAATAATTTAAAAAATATTCATCAACTCGAAAAAGTGAGTAACAATAGTAACTTGTAGGTACTAGGTACTACTCGCGTCACCACCGTATTATTCACCGTAGTACCTAGTACCTACAAGTTACTATTGTTACTCACTTTTTCAAGTTTATGTTTTTTTTTTAAATTATTTTAAAACAAAATTATCGTTTTTTTTTTACTTTAACTCTATGCTTCGAAAGTACTCCTTAAGGCAAGTCGTTCTGCCGCGGGAAAACAACCACTTAAATTTCACGGTGTATAATCTGAATCTCGGAAACGGTTCCAATGATTTTCATGAGATTTAGTATTCGGGGGCGATAAATTGATCTAGCTATGTTTTATTTTTAGAAAATGTTTTTTCTCTATTTTCACATAAATAAATAAATAAATACAAATGTCACAGATGTCAAAACCATATTCTTAATTCCCACCTCCCTCTTTCCAGACCCCAGGTGGCGAACGATGGTACGCCGACAATCTCCGCCTCACCTACAACTCCAGCGCACGCATCCTGGAACACGCAGCCAACCAGGGCCGCAAGGTGACCCTCAGCACAGACTCCAGGGAACTGCTGTTCCCTACGCCCGTCGGCAAGTCCTACACATGTCCTGAAGAAACTGTTATTGAGCTCGCGGAGGAAGATGCTAAGTGAGTTATGTTTATGAGTTCTTGGTTTAAGCCATCTAGGCTTAAGAATGTTGAATGATATGTGATGACCAATCAATTTGCCTAGACTTTGCCCTACTTTATAGAAAGAAAAATAAATATTTTGGGCCCGCACAGGAGACATGAGATAAGCAAAATACAAAAAACCGGCCAAGTGAGAGTCGGGCTCGCGCACGAAGGGTTCCGTACCATTATCGCAAAAAACGAAACGCACAAAAATCACGTTTTGCTGTATGGGAACCCCACTTAAATATTTATTTTATTCTGTTTTTAGTATTAGTTGTTGTCTAACTATCACGGTTCATGAGATACAGCCTGGTGACAGACAGACAGCGGAGTCTTAGTAATAGGGTACCCAAAGGGTTTTTTTTACCCTTGGGTACGGAACCCTAAAAAAGAGAAAAAGTTAATTCAAAAAATCAAAATACCAGCAATCGGAGGACACATATTCGCGAGCTGGCTGACCAAAACCAGATGTGTATCCTCCGACCGCACAGCATGATTTTATTCTTGTTTACATCTTTTTAGTTCGCTTCTTAAGCAGTCGGGTTTTTTTTATTTTCGAATTAGCAAATTTTTTCGAATAAGCTACATTTAAACATATAAGTATTATATATTTTAGAAATCAACTCTTAAAACCCTTTATTTTGAACCCCACGCAATGGGTATTTCACATTGATTGATTAGTGATGCGCGTCTATCGATAAGATTGCTCGATATGTCGACATTAGAATAGTTACAGAAAAAACTATTATTCAATTAACTGTTTTATTTTGATACCCCACACAACGGGTATGGAAGAAAAAAAAAATTGGGCCTACACAATATGGCACCCAAAAACCGCCATTTTTAGTTTAAGTCGAATCGATTGACGTAAGAATCATCAAAATCGGCCAACGCATTTGGTCTCTAGAACGCCACATAGTAACAAACATACATAGACTGATAAACACATTACACCAGTCTAACCGGATTCAACTGGATACCAGTATTTTATATGGAGCCACTGCCTATCTGGCCTCCACAACCCGATAACTGGGTGGGTGGGTGTTGTCAGATTTAACACACGCTTGTAGTCACTGAAGGCCCATTAAATAGAGAGCCACAAAGAGGTAGATACGTTTTACCGACATCTGAACGGCCATACAAACACAAGCCGAACAGCTTGAGTGAACTCAGTCCGTCCTGCGTCTGGCCGCGACACGAACGCACGTTTCAAAAGTGTGTTTATCTCTTTCTGACAACGGGGTCTTATTTATATCTCTGTGATTTTTTAACCTACTCAGTGATAGAAATAAAGTTCCAAGTTCCATAGGTCCTATGTAGGTAGCTATAGTAAAATACCGCTATGTTTTTATAATGAGTATGACGTATCTATTGGTAAAATATCATTGGGCCACAGCACAAATCTAGCTTCAGGCTGTTTGGAAACCTGCTAACCCACTATGTCTTCCAGCCCCGCAACAATCCACCGCGCCAAGCTGTACCTCCGTGAGATGCGCCTGCAAGCGTTCATGTACAAGAGAGGCGGAGAGTTCGGCCCCCCCTGGGCATGCGCCCGGGCCGCCCGCGCCCGGGCGGAAGCCGCCCCCGTCGCTGTGGGGGCAGCACTAGCTCTCGCCACGGCCGCCACACTTTGCGCCTATGCCGCCTGGCGCTACCTCAAAGTTAAGAAGGTACAGTATGACACTATGGAATAGGCGGGAAACACCAATTTTTGAGGGTTCGAAATTTGAATTTGTAATTTTTTTAGAGTTGTTTAGTAAAGTTGGTAGCTTTGTTTGGGTTGTTTCAAAAATAGAATTTGTTTGAAGTAGTAATGTTGCCACATAGATTCTCAGTTCTAAAATTAAAAGTATGACATTTGAAGTAATGTACGTGATTTGAAGATAATAAATAAAAGAATACTTACTAAATTTCATCAAGTTAGATAAATTGACCCTAGATAGTACATTCTCAATTCACAAATATTCAAATAAATCTAATTAAAACATTTTTTTCTTTTCAAGGTAAACTTCTTTGCACTTAAATGAAAGTGTAAATCTAAAAAAAATAAAAAATTTCCTTCTATTCTTGAGTTTATCTTTTTTTATTGTTTTCAAATCGAAAGATGACTTTGTACCTTTGCATTTGAATCTTCTTTCTCAGGTTTTTTTGAAAAAAAAAAACGAACTTTTTTCCAAAAAAATATTTATTAAAGCGAGTTTTGAAGTAGATCGTTGATAATAGTGTGATCTATAAAAAATGTCTTGTATGCCAAGTGGTTATATTTCTTAGTACGGTAGACCAAACTGTTGTTATGTGTAAGAACTAAGAATCAAGTGAGAATTATTAATGATATTATGCATTGTTTCAACTTTTGCGCATATTTAGGGGATTTTCATTTCGAAATTTACTATTGACCTGTAAAGAAAGAAAATAAAATTGATTATTGCACAATGAACTACATATCAAAATACTTACTATAATATGAAATGCATACATATCCAATTAATTCATAATTATGAAACGAACAAAAAAAAACGAAAACTGTTCCCCTAAATATGTCCACAAGTTTATGTCATGAGATTATTGTACAATACGTTTTTGTAATAATTCTAGAATAATTCCTAAATACAATGTCATATTTTTGACAATTTCTAAGGATGAACGAGAAATTAAATCGAATAAAAAAATGTAAAATCAGTGAAAGTTGGTGTATAGTCGATGTTTTTCTCAATCTAAAAATGTTTTAAGTACAAAATGTCTATATCTTATAAAAATTAAATATATTGCACTCTAAAAAAGTTTAGACTTATTATAAAAACGTAAATCGCGCGAAAATTATTCACTATGATTGAGTAGTGATGCGCGTCTATGGATAAGATTGCTCGATAAGTCGACATTAGAATAGTTACAGAAAAAACTATTATTCAATTAACTGTTTTATATTGATATGTATATTCAAGGAATCTCTCAAATAATCAGAAAATTATTAAGTGACTGTTTAAAGATGTTGTTAAAGGTTTGTATGATGTAAAAATGTATTTAATCCAATAACCTAAATAGGGTAGTTTTATGAATTATTATAACTTGTGTTAAAGAGAAAATTGGCTTACGTATAATTTGAAATATCGTTAGAAATAGTTTAGAATTATTTTATTATGGGTATAGCCAGGATTACTGGGATAACAAACTATGAACATTGATATTGAGCAAAAGTTTTGAAGCCATCAAAGTATTCTTTATCTATCAAAGTATATAACCTAGGCAAATCTGACGGTCAAGTTTTATTGTAATTATTTGATTGTATCTGGGTGGCTCTTTTAACTTAAATCTTAAAGTAAGTGAGAAGCAGTTAAATTCGGGAAAGACGCAGTTTAAACATAACGGACAACTCTTAAATATAAAGAAAGCATCCAATCCTTAAGATGAAATCTGTTTGTCGACTGCAAAACATTTCTATATGTATTAAGAGAAAAAAGTATTGGTTTCTAATGATTTATTCGCCCATAATATTTTGGCCTTTCTGAAAGATTGTAAAGTTTCAAAGCATATTTAGAAGAGGAATATGAAAAGGAATAGGAGAATAGATGCCAGTTGAATTAATCCTGACTATGCCCATATAAATCATACATTTAGTTAAAGAAATCGAATTATTTAAACAAGTAATCATAGTTTAATCGATCATTACTCATAAATACATATCAACGGATAATAAAAATATACTTTTTAATTAAAAATATCATTGTAATTATAATAAAAATATATTCATTTGTGATTGTTTGCGGTGTAGTTTTATACTACAACCGTTATTACGTGTACAAGCAATAAGTACGTTTTTATTGAATGCCGTCGTAACGACATTGTGGCTGAATAGATGTTGTATTTGTGCGCAAAACTTGGTCTCCACTAGTGTTTTTATAGTTTTAGGTGATTAAATTTAAGTAAACATGTATAGATACACATTATATTACTTTTTAGCTGGTAAAGGATCTTTTGTGTATATTTTACTGCTAAAAGCGACTTTTAATATAACTTTACATTTATTTGTAAGATTAATAATAGTATCAATCTGCGTTTCGTAAGTTTTTTCAACTCAGAATACCCATTGTCGATCTACCTCTACAATCTTCCATACTATATTTTTCTAAACATTTTTTTTCTACACGTTTCTAAACGTTTTAGTTTTCTACAGCTTGCATAGAATAGGGCATATATTTTTAAAAACTATACCTTTTAGTGTTTAAGTTGTTTATATAGGAAAAGCATATTTTAGAGTAATGGAGATATTTTTTAATGATATTATAATCTCTGACCAAGTTTTGCTAGTTAAGACTCGCTGTGTGTTATGCTTCACGTTAAAGTCAAAAGACTTTATATTATTTACTACTAATACTTACTCATCAATTACTACACATATCGTTTATTAATAATGTATAAGTTAACGTGGAAATAAGTTTGTGATCATTGTTGTATCATAAGTTATCATTTGTATGGAGTTAGGGCTAGTATAAGTTAGTCTTATAGTCCCTTGTAATCGCTTAGCTGTACATAGCTTTTGTTTGACGACAGCTCCTTGCTTTATTTTGTATGTTAAAATTTTTCCATATATTTATTATATTACATTACAATAGCTTTTCTCATTCTATTGTATTGTATATATTTCTTGACTAAGTAAGCCACTTTTCGAATTTTACGATTTGGATATGCACTGTTTCATCTTCAAAAATTTTACTCTTATATAGAGCTCGACTTGAGATCGTTTTTGGGCTCGAAGAGGCTTACAGAAGCTTGAAAATATGGATTCCTAATTTTTTTACGCACAGCAATGCCACTTTTCCGACTTAGATGATTTATTTTTGGCACAAAACATAGTTAAAAAGAAACACAGATAATAATGTTAACGAAAAATATGTCGGCAAAAGCCAGTGTTGGTCGGGCTCTAACTATCTAATAAAATAAATTAAATTCATTTTAAGAATTCTGATGTTTCTGAAAACTTTATCTACTAGATGAGAAAATAAATAAAATATAATTCTATTTTCCTAATATTTTGTATTGTACTCCTGTAGATTTTTTTCCTCAATAGTTTGGTAGCATAACGTACATATCGGTGCATTTGTATTAAATGATATTGTACTAAAATATTAAAAGCCATACGATTTGTCTTCCAGTAACTGAGTCTATATATCAATAGCGAGTATTGTAGCTTATTATATACATTATAATTATGAATATAACGCAAAGGTGGTGATATTATGCATTTATTGTTCCTCTTTAACTCTTCTCTCGAGGTTTTAAACCTTTTAGAATGATACTTCATACGCAAAAAAGCCGAATGCTCGGTTTTGAGGACGAATAAAATATTTGACACCAAAATTATCATAATAATATTAAATGAAACCATAATAATCACCACCGATTAATATTTAAGTGACATATCTCAAAATTATTGTAATTTAGTGCGTTCATTTATTGAATTGTCTTTATGAATAAATGACGACAAAATACACGCTTTATTTTTTTATTTAAAACATCCCCTATAAAAATTTGGTAGACAAACTTATCGATGCGTTTTTATCATTCTATTGCACATCACTAAAATAGCATGTTGATTTTAACGCCATCTAGTAGATGCCAAAGATACTTTGTTACTCTGTTAGTAACTCATCTCAAGCATAGATGGCGCTATACATCTGTGACAGAATGCGTCCTCAACAGATTGTAATTTGACTACCTACATACATGAGGGACGATCATTGATCGTGATTACCGGCCTTGTTCACTGACTGAGTAGCGAATGTAGGCAATTTAAAATGTTTGTAACTCGGTAGCTCAGGATGTTTATAATCCCTATTATATTGGTATTTTAATTTATGCACTAAATACTCTTTCGATTATTATTTTTAAAATTAATAGACTAAGTAGGTATTTACTTACTTCCACTTAATGCTACTCACAGGGCTCCTTACTGTACTCGTTCTCTATTAGATCTTATTCTAGTATCTGACCCAAGTAGCCTGACCTCATTTATTTTTCCTCCTAAACGCAGAACCAACATTCCTTCGTAGTTTCAAAAACGTTGATTTAGAGCGTTTGGGGAATGATGCGGGTATGAATGACTGGTCTCCAGTGATCACCTGGGAGGATATAGACGCTATGGTGTCAGCCTTCAGCAGGATTATCTCAGAATTCTGCAAAGTACATGTTCCCCTTGAAAAGGTGAGAGTCAATCACCTTCCTACGCCATGGCTATCCCCAGTAATTTAGAGATAAGACCTTACTTTTGGCCAAATTTCGTAATTCTAGGTCAACGGGAACTACCATATAAATGCCTAAGGCATTAAGTCCGTCATTGTACTTTTGTGCATGAAGTTTAAATAAATAAATAAATAATACATATAGGTTTTCGACCCAAAACCTATAGGGTACTTTCGGTTGACCTAGAATTGACAATTTTGGTTAAAAGCAAGGTCTTACAACACAATTAAGGGTACGCTATTCTTATTCTTATTCTTTATTGTACACAAAAACATAAAGACACAGATACAATAGGTAAGCTTATGTACAAAGGCGAGCTTAACCCATAACTGGGTTCTCTTACAGCAAACCTCAGTTGCATTAAGAAATTTGCATATGAGGATAATACATCCAAGTGCACAACAAAATTTAAAAAACACTTAATATTTAAAATTCTTACATACTAAATAAACTTAAACAAATACGTGTACAACACACAATGTATAAACTAATACATACATTACTTTATAATACAACCAAAATCTTAAGTTCATAGATAAATATCTTCGCATCATGTTGACAGGAAATGATACCTTATTCTTCTCCTGAAAACCTCTAACGAAGGACTATCCCGTATAGAGTGAGGAAGAGTATTCCAAAGGCGGACAGCACGAACAGTAAATGATCCACCGTAGCGACTTGATGAATGGGGAGGAACACGAAGGAGTAGAGATGTTGATAAACGACAAGGTTTTCCTCTCGGTACAAGGTACTCAAAGCGCTCCCGAAGATACGAAGGAGAGACAGGATTATGAAGAACTGAAAAGAGTAAAGAAAGAGTGTGCGTATCTCGGCGCTGCCGAATAGGCAGCCACTTCAACCGTTCTCGAAATTCCGACACATGGTCGTACTTTCGGAGACCAAAAATGAAGCGGATGCACAAATTCTGCAAACGTTCGAGCTTATCAAGGAGTTCCTCAGTCGCATCAAGGAAGCAGACATCAGCATAGTCAAGAAGAGGAAGAAGGAGAGACTGAGCAAGAGTAACTTTAGTCGAGAAAGGCAGGAACTTCTGGAGACGTTTCAGAGACCGAAACGAGCAAAACACCCTCCTGCTTACTTCCGCAATGTGAACCTGCCAAGATAGGTTGCAGTCTAGGAAAACACCTAAGTTTTTAACTTTCTTGGAGTAGGCTATTGGGACGGCATCGTACAAAATAGGAGGGAGAGGCTGGTTACTCAACAAATTGACGAAATATTTGCCACCAATAATGAGAGCTTGTGATTTTGTTGGGTTTACTAAAAGTCCAAAACTTTTAGCCCACTGATAAATATTTTTAAGATCATTATTGATGGCATCGATAGCTCCAGTAAGCTCTTCAAGTTTGAAGTGGCGATAAAGCTGCAAGTCGTCTGCATAGAGATGATAGTGTGAAGATATGACCTTAGTGATAGCGTTTATAAAAACAGAGAAAAGAAGAGGAGAAAGGACGCCACCCTGAGGAACACCCGCAGAAAGTTCGCACCAGTCAGAGGAAGCCCCCTCTGAGCGAACTGATTGCGAACGACCCCGAAGATAAGAGTTAAACCACGCGATCACAGAAGGAGATATATTAAGAGAGGATAGGATACCTAAGAGGATGTCAAAATCAACTGAATTAAAAGCACTGCTAAAATCCAGTAAAATCAACGCTGTAAGTTGCCTGTTTTCCATAGCCAGTCGGATGTCGTCTGTTATTTTAACCAGGGCCGATACAGTGCTGTGGCCAGGACGGAATCCAGATTGATAGGGACTTAGCAGGCTATTAGAGGAAAGGTAATGGGACAGCTGATTATTAACAACACTCTCAAGGACTTTAGATAGGATTGGAAGAATGGAAATTGGACGGAACTGGGAAACTGAAGAGGGTTTAGGAACTTTGGGTAGAGGCAGAACATGCGCTTTTTTCCATGCTGAAGGAAAGCAGCCAGAAAAGAGAGAGTAGTTGATAATGTTGAGGATGACAGGAGCAAGTTCATTTAGGATAGGAAGGAGCATTTGTAGTTGTAGACCATCATCACCCATCGCCTTCGTGGATATAGATTTGACGGCCCGCTTTATATCCCCTTCTGTAACTGGGTGAAAGGAGAATGAAGTACACAATGGCCGAGGAAGTTTAGAGAGATTGTTTAAAGTAGAAGCCTTCACGTTGTCGTCAAGAGAGACAGGTGATTTCGAGAAATGTAGGTTAATAGCGTTAAGGTCAATATCAGGCGAGCTGTCATCAACAGTTTTGCCGATTCCAAGGGATTTAAGAAATTGCCATACTTGTGCTGTGTTGAAGTTTTGAACAGAGTTGTGGATGTGTTGCCTTTTAGCATCCCTACACATACGACCGCACCGATTACGCAGCTTCTTGTACAGAGACCAGTTCTCATCAGTGGGATCCCTTCTGTGCCGCCTTTTAGCCTTATCCCTTTTCGACATTGCCCCTTTAATGCTGTCAGACAACCACGGCGCTGGGAGATGCTTCACTCTGACCCTTTTAAGCGGAGCATGTTCATCAAAGAGTTGCAACACTATCTTGGCAAACTCGGCCACCTTATTGTCCAAGTCATTGCAATCATAAACAGGAGACCAGTCAATTTTGCCCGCGTCCCCCACCAAGCGATCCAGGTCAATGTTCTTGAAACTGCGAAGGAAAAGAAATTTAGATTTACGTTTAGGAGGGCGAATTTTATACGAAAGAAAAATAAGATCATGATAAGAGAAGGAGGCAGTAAGTTGCCCGTGAGTGGCTACTTTGCTTGGATCGGACACCAGAATAAGATCTAGAAGTGAGGGGTTACAGTGGGGAGCATGATGAGTGGCGTCAAGCTGAAGGATATGCATGTTGACAGAAGAGACCAGGGACTGGAATTTACGGCTGCGCACATCATCCTTAATCAGACAGGTGTTGAAATCGCCGAGTATTATTGTGTGTTCATACAGTGAAGAAAATTGTTCTAGTTTTGACTCAAAGGAAAAGAAAAAATCAATGTGGCATGAAGGACTATAGTAAACACCCAATAGTACATTTGTGTGATTAAAAGTAACTTCTATAAAGAGGTGTTCAGCAAATTTTGAATAAACACTCGGGGACTGATCAACGACTTTGTATGAAATGTCTTCACGGAGATAGATGGCGACTCCTCCACATCCCTTGCCTATTCTGTCGTTACGCACCAGCTTGTAGCCGGGCAACGAATATTGCTTTGAAGGAAGTGTGGGTTTGAGAAAAGTCTCTGAGACGAGAACAGCATGAATAAGATCGGAGTCAAATGAGGATAATAAGTCGGAGTGATGAGCAGGAACGCTTTGAGCATTTATATGAACTATGTTGAGAAATTTACCGTAGCAAGAAAAGGCAGAAGACAGTTGATCACGTAGGTGTATAGAATCGTCACTGAACGCACTAGCATAGCTCTCATCAGACGAATAAGAAGAAGAACAGGAAACAAAACTATTATCAACATGACACAACATGATGCAAATATAAATATATAATACAACTATGAATAATATATAAATATAATAATAACAAAATTATAACACAAAAAAAAAAACTAAACAGTCCTCGATGCACTCGCCATTTAAACACATGTCAAAAGGCCATTATCCAAAACAGCAAATTTAAAAGTTGATAAAAGTTTCCGAACGATACTTTACTACACTACATCTGTGGCACGTGTTGTCAAACTCACAAAAGTCAATAAAAATAACAGAATAGAAAAATGTTCAGTGACCATCATTATTAGATACAAAAAAAAAAATATTAAAGAAAGTACGAGTATATGACTATTAGGTTGAGAGTGCGATTATTTAGCTTGCCTGCGCGATGTCTTATCCGACGACGCATTGGTAGATGCAGCCACCGGGAACCGCACAATCAGCTGTTGAAGTTCAACCGCCGACTCGATTTTTCTGCGCGACTTGTCTGGAAGCAGTATGATAATCTTGCCTTCGGAGGTCCAACACTGCTTTACACCGAAGTGTTTTCGAGCACTTAAGAAAACGTCGTGTCTCGGCTTGGTTAGGAACTCCGAGAATACCAAACCGGATCCCTTCAACAGAGTCTTGCTGCGCCATACCTCACTACGCAGTTTATAATTGGTAAACCTAATAAGCAGAGGACGTGGCTTGCCTGAGTCCACTCCCAGGCGATGGCAGGATGTGATGTCCGAAGCAGAGATGTCTGCTATCTTCATCTTGTCCGCTAGTGTTGCGATAGCCCGAGAGGTGTAGTCTTCATCCCTTTGCTCCGGAAGGCCATGGAGGAGCAAGACCTGCCTGCGAGACGCCATCTCGTGACGATCCAGCCCCACAGTTAGCAACTCCATCTGCGTCCTCAGCGCGCTCATCGTTTTCCAAATAAGGCACTTAAACTCCATGAAGTCGCGAGACAGGCTGGCTATGGTCTTGTGGGTGGCCTCATTACTGCTGACATTCTTCAAGTCCTTTTCGTAGGTATCCATCCGTGCGACAAAAGTGGCAGCAAGATCCTCCATACTGCCTGCTAGCTTGGCGTATAGGTCCATTTTATATTTATTAATTTTGTGCAGGTCAGGTGAAGGCGAGAGGAGAGTTTAAAGGCGCAGTGAGTGCAGTCGAGGGCACTGAAGACTTCTAGTGCATTTGCACGATAATAAATATAAATAAACTATTTTTTATTTAAAATTAAACGAGAGCTTCAAAAAAAGTTGTGTTCACTTAAGGTACCCTCAATTTGTTGTCGCTATATTTAAAATTCTTCCATACAAACGTAGTCTAGGGATTATTCCACTGTTTGACGATGTACGTTCAAAATAAAAAGTGATATCAATTTGTCTCATCATTATCTAGCCCTGTATGGAAAAAAAAGGAAAAAAGAAAATATTTGAAAGTTATGAGCGTCGAAAGTTCCACATTTCGACTAATTTTAATTTTAGCTAATTTTGACGCATTTTCGCCGCAAATAAATGCCATAAGAAAACGGAAAATTGCAAAATGGCTACCATACAGGGATAGATTTTCGTCTATCTCGATCGTTTAGTCGTTTTTTCATGATATCCAGACTCCCAAAGGTCTGTTTATAAAATTTCGCGCGCTCGGTTTCGTCCTAAATCATTATCCATTTCGCTACAAATTTGCAAAAGTGTGTATTCGTACGCGAACTAGCTTCCTACTGCTCATCACAGCATCTATCTCTTCCGCACGTGTTGTCGGTTGATATAAAATGCATTTTAACCCCGCGCACAAAATAGTTCGTGCCGTTGACTAGTGTAACCTTAAAGGGAAAATCCGAGAAATAAAAAATGTTGAAAATTAAGGTAAATTTTGGTACTTACAAGTTTTCGCGAAAATCTAAATTTGCCCATATCTTTTTATCGTGTTGTTACACACCTAATAGGGACTATAGACCTCAGTATCTGGTACAAATTTCAACTTGCTAGGTCCACCCGTTCCTGAGAAAATCGGTGGTGACACACGGAACGGCGGACAAGAGCGGCTTATAAGGGTAACCGTTCTGCGAGCAATGTGCCCTGCCCACTGCCACTTAAGTATGGCAATTCTTCGGGCTATGTCGGTAACCCTGGTTCTCTTGCGGATCTCTACATTTCTGATTTGATCACGCAAGGAAACTCCGAGCATAGCCCTCTCCATTGCCTTTTTAGTGACTGTAAGCTTTCTGATAAGGCCCATTGTAAGCGACCACGTCTCAGAGTCATATGTCATCACTGGAAACACACACTGGTCATAGACTTTCGTCTTGAGACACTGTGGTAAGTTGGACGAGAAGATACCGCGCAACTTACCGAACGCTGCCCAGCCGAGTCGGATTCGACGGTTGACCTACCCAATTGGATCGTTTGTCCCAGGTAGACATAGTCGCCCACAACTTCGAGTTTGGACTCTCCGACCTTGATAGGAGTGGGTGTAACATGGGCATTCAACACACAAATTAAATATAAGTAAGTAATATCTAAGATTCTAAATTAATTCAAAAATAACCGTTGTTCCTTAAGTTTTAAATCCTGCAGCCTAATTGCGTGAGTGAATTCTGCAAAGCAAACAAGTCGATTCCTTCCCAAAAACGACTTTACATATTAATATGCAATACGTAAAGTCGTTTTTGGGAAGGAATCGACTTGTTTGCTTTGCAGAATTAACTTACGCAATTAGGCTGCTTTTTTAGCTTGTTTATACAAGGGTCTTGGCGCCTTTGATAAATGTGACGCAAGAATACTGTTACATCTTGCAACATCTAGTGACTCAGGTAAAATTGAAATTCAGCCTCATTTCGTATCTTCTACTATACTGCACTCCGGCCAATTTGGTGAAGCAACCTTACTCATTAGATAGACAAAACTGTTCGAAGAGCTACAACGATATCTGCTCGACTCATGTTTCGAATTGCGCAAGTGAATTCGGCAAGGCGAAGTGTTTGACCGCTATCAAATCAACCAATCACATGCGAGATGAATGACGCGATGTGGATGTCCGTCTGTGTGATTGCTCGATTGATAGTGGTTAAACTTTTTGCGTTGCCGTATTCACTTACGCAATACGGCTGCTAGTTGAACCATGGATAACGCGAAAGTATTGATTGGATTGTTCGATACCAGATTCCCTTGGTCAATGTGTTCATAATCACTGTGCACGGGAAGGTGTGGTCTGAGTAACCCATCATCACAAGAATCTTTTGCCAATCGATCCACTATTGCATTGTCTTCCAAGCCAACATGAGCCGCAGCCTTATTGCGTAATGAATTCGCAAAAGGCAAAGGGCAAATGAAAAATCGACCAATCATAGACGGAAATTCACATCGCGTAATGACGCGATATGCATTTCCGTCTGCTGCAGCTCGCTTGAATCGCAGCTGAATGCAGCTCGCTTGTGATTGGTCGATTTTTTCATACTTTTTGCCCTTTTCTTTTTGCGAATTCATAACGCTATATGGCTGCAGGTATCCACTGTAGTACAATATTCCTTTTCTTACAGATAAGTTTACATAAAGATTCAATCACATTGTACACAATCGGAATACCCCGAGAATTCGTCGTGCAACGAGTCAAATATTGAACAGCGCTTTTCGAATCATTAAGAATCACATAATTACCGCTCACTTTTATAAGTCACCAATCACCTTCGACAGCTACTCCAATCTTCCTTTGCCAGCAAATACCTCTTTCTCTTTCTACCCAATCACCATCTGCATCCTATCTATCTCCATTAAGGCGGTAGGAGACGATGGCGACTCCAAATGTTTTTACCTATGTTAAGTGAAGTATTTCCTGTCGTAACTCACATAGATTTTTTCTTAAGCTTGAAAGAAGGCGTACGTCCTACCGCTTCCTAAAGTTTCAAACCCCTCCTCACCTTCCCAGTCAAAAGCAACTGTCCTGCTATTCGTCTTCTAATAGCATACTAAGTCCTTACCAATCTGGTTTCAGACCAGCAGCCTAATTGCGTAATTGAATTCGGCAAAGGAAACGAGTCGATTGTTTGAAATAATCATTTCTCAATTTTTTCGGTATTGTGAAACTAATTTGGAAAGAGTACAAAACGGGTTTTATGGGGTTTTACGCTTGTTAAATATACATGACATTTGTATATTTTGCATTACACAATGCCAATAGTGAAGTTTTATCTCGATTCTTCCGCTTTCGTTCATTCTTTACAATAAATTCTACGTCAAAATAATGGTAATGGAAAGGAGCATAACCTTTCCGTTTCAGAGTATAATATGCAATACGTAAAGTCGTTTTTGGGAAAGAATCGACTTGTTTGCTTTGGAGAATTCACTTACGCAATTAGGCTGCTGGTCAATAGTACTGTGAAAACTTTTTTCAAAATAACTAACGACATTTAAGACAACAGTCTGGCTTTGGAGCATAAAATATGTCTTACTGTATTGGTTCTACTGGACTTCAAAAGTGATTTTTAATCAGTTGACTTTGACATTCTCTTAGGAATCCTTTCCTCCCTTAATGTCTCTGCTCCGGTAATTGAGTGGTTCAAATCTTGTCTATGGGGCCACTCGCAGTCTGTTCGATTCGGTAACGCACTACATCCGATACGTGCCCGTGAAATTTCAGTTCCGAAGTAGCCGTAGTACTTCTTGTAGGGCAACTTACGCACTACATCCGAACTCTATCCATCACCACCACTCTATCATTTTGAACTCAGAACTCAAATCACGTACACGGACTTGTAGTGCGTAACCGCCTTTAAGGTCCACAACAAATAGGTCGGCGGTCACAAAATGGCGGACCGTGGTCCGCCATTTAGTGACCCCTGCTCTAAGGTTCGCGTAGTATCTATAGGTTATTATGTACCTACAAACTTGTTTTCAACTAAGCTATCAAACAAAGTATTTGAAACCAACATCATCATCATGATCAGCCTTTTAATGTGCCCACTGCTGGGACACAAGCCTCCTCTCTCTGAGAGGGAATGGCCCGTAATCCACCACGCGGATGGTTGGTGGATGTCACATGGACTCGAATTTTTGGTTCTAGAACATGTCGGTTTCCTCACAATGTTTTGCTTCACCGTTTTGTGAGTAGAAGTAATGAAATAATTTATACAAAGTAAAGCGTCTGCCTGGGTTCGAACACACGACCTACAACTTGTAAGTCGCGACCGTTATTACCACTGGGCCATGCCTATAAAAATCCAAAAAAAATATTTTATTAACAGAACCCCTTCTCGTATCATTTTACAATGCCCAATTTGTCACATCACCTGTACTACTAGTGAGGGGACATCAAATCACTAGGGATGATCCGCAGTTGATTGCGGATAATTATACGCGCGCTTAGACATATGCTGTAATAACCCTAGGGATAAGGGTGCGTGATTGTAAATTAAGCGTAAAATTTTGGGATGTTTTGTATTTTTTTCAATTATGCGTTTGTGTTGGGTGTAAGCAGATAGAGTCTGGCAAACGAAAGTAGACACTCGAATTATTTGCAAACTTTTTATATGGCAATGCTATACTAATGTCGACCCCAATTTGCCGTATGACGCTACTAAGTTGATACTTTGTTTTAATTCGTAATCACTATTTATCTGTTTGTATTTTTTTTTTACGCTTTCGGATTTAGAATAGAAAGATAGGACCAGAACCAGTACTTGGATGAAATAACTAGCAGAAAAGGAAAGGAAAAAGGAAGAAAACGACTGATCAAGACATACATGTTAAAAATAAATATAAAGAAAGGGACAGAATTACAGAAAATAATTTAAAAAGTTTCATTTTTAATGTAGAAAACAATGATTCATGTGGCTCTTATGAATCTTTTCATATGAAAGTCTTAGATTCAGATTTTGATTGATAGTGAATAAACCAAAATTATTATAGAATACTGTTGCTTTTTTATTCAGATATATCTAAAGTATTACCTACCTAAATTACATAAAGTATTTTTATTCAGGTGAATTATTTATAACAATTCTAAAGTATCAAATTAGGTTATTCCAGGTATTTCATACTAGCTTTTGGGGTTGATATGCTCATATTTTCTTAATTTGCCGCGCTTTTTCAGTCTCTACTTTCGTTTGCCAGACTCTAGTAGACAATATCGTGTGAAAAGAATGTCTCACAAAGTTGGTTTCAAAAGTATTCCTGAGGCATTCATGTGTCAAAAACATGACACAAGGGTAGGAATAGGAAAGATGAAAGATGGACTCATGCTTACCTACGAGATGATCATGAAATAGATGTGGATAATTTTATTTGGTTTGGTTAAATGTGGCTATTGACTGGCTAAGAATTCTTGTAGAAGGTTGGATCGCGAAGAAAAATAATCTTTAGCAACGGGTCTCAATGAAATAGACTGCACCAAAAAAGCGTAGGTAGCTTGTTGAATAATATGTAGAGTCTGTGTGTGTTAGGTATTATTTATTTATTTATTTATTTATATAAACTTTATTGTACACCATAATAAACAAGAAAAAAAGAAACTTAATACTAAAAACATACAATGGGCGGCCTTATCGCTTTCCGCGATCTCTTCCAGGCAACCTGGAATGGACAGAGATTACCTGGACATGACATGGGGTTGTCAGTGGTGCGACAATACCAACTATGAACATAAAATTTATACAATAACTAGTATTCGCTTGGTGCGCGAGCTGCAAGCAGCTCGCGTGTTTTTGTCCCTACACCTACCCTACACCTACCCTACACCTACCCTACACCTACCCTACACCTACCCTACACCTACCCTACACCTACCCTACACCTACCCTACACCTACCCTACACCTACCCTACACCTACCCTACACCTACCCTACACCTACCCTACACCTACCCTACACCTACCCTACACCTACCCTACACCTACCCTACACCTACCCTACACCTACCCTACACCTACCCTACACCTACCCTACACCTACCCTACACCTACCCTACACCTACCCTACACCTACCCTACACCTACCCTACACCTACCCTACACCTACCCTAAACTTTGTTCCAAAAAACATAACCCTAATGTTTGCTTGTCGTCGCCAGGCACTGAGTTTCTCTTCACCCACTCAACCTTCGTTACGCTACGGAGGTCGCCGGCTCGCTTCGCTCGCCACCTCCCCCCTGCGCTGCACTCGGTCTCGTAGGTTCGCTCCACTCGGGATCCCTACGCTGAATCCGTAAAAAAAACAAAAAAAAAAGATTCGCCAAAACGGGGGGGGAAGGGGGGAGAAGGGGGGCAAGGGGGTCAACTTTGAAAAATGGTTTGTTTGTGACTATAGCATTGCCCCTTTATATGAATCTGAAAAAAGAAATGTTCCAAGTCTCTCAACTTCCGATATCCGCTTATAGGGGGGGAGAAGGGGGGCGAAGGGGTCAACTTTGAAAAATGGTTTTTACTTTTCCGAGCCTCCTCTAAACGAATCCGTAAAAAAAACACGAAAAAAAGATTAGCTAAAACGGGGGGGGAGGGGGGAGAAGGGGGGCAAGGGGGTCAACTTTGAAAACTGGTTCGTTTGTGACTATGGCATTGCCCCTTTATATGAATCTGAAAAAATAAATGTTCCAAGTCTCTCAACTTTCGAGATCCGCTTAAAGGGGGGGAGAAGGGGGGCGAGGGGGTCAACTTTGAAAAATGGTTTTTGCTTTTCCGAGCCTCCTCTAAACGAATCCGTAAAAAAAACACGAAAAAAAGATTCGCCGAAAGGGGGGGGGGAGGGGGAGAAGGGGGGCAAGGGGGTCAACTATGAAAAATGGTTTGTTTGTGACTAAAGCATTGCCCCTTTATATGAATCTGAAAAAAGAAATGTTCCAAATGTTCCAACTTTCGAGATCCGCTTAAAGGGGGGGAGAAGGGGGGCGAGGGGGTCATTTTTGAAAAATGGTTTTTACTTTTGCGAGCCTCCTCTAAACGAATCCGTAAAAAACAAAAAATACGGGTACCTTAGTTTCCGAGATACGATAGAGGGGGGGAGGAGGGGGGAGGAAAAGGGGAAGTTTGGGACTTTTCCCATACTCACGGGAGTTACTTGTTTACGAATCTGTCAAAATATACCCACCTCCCCATCCACCATCTGGGAGAACAATTATGTCAATCAGTCAGTCAGTCAGTGGTAATGCAGTTTTATATAGTATAATAACTAGTATTTGCTTGGTGCGCGAGCTGCAAGCAGCTCGCGGCTTTGTCGTGTTTTTGAGAAGTATTCCTTGACCTACCCTACACCTACCCTACACCTACCCTACACCTACCCTACACCTACCCTACACCTACCCTACACCTACCCTACACCTACCCTACACCTACCCTACACCTACCCTACACCTACCCTACACCTACCCTACACCTACCCTACACCTACCCTACACCTACCCTACACCTACCCTACACCTACCCTACACCTACCCTACACCTACCCTACACTTTTTTCCAAAAAACATAACCCTAATGTTTGCATTCGTCGCCAGGCACTGAGTTTCGCTTCACCCACTCAACCTTCGTTACGCTACGGAGGTCGCCGGCTCGCTTCGCTCGCCACCTCCCCCCTGCGCTGCACTCGGTCTCGTAGGTTCGCTCCATTCGGGGTCCCTACGCCGCCTGGTCCACTCCCACCCGACGACCGATATTAGGTAGGGGAGGTTGGGGAGAGGAGGGATGAAGGGAGGGAGAGTGGGGAGTTTTGAAAACTGATTCCGACTCAAGCATTGCCCCTTTATATGAATCTGAAAAAAGAAATGTTCCAAGTCTCTCAACTTCCGAGATCCGCTTAAAGGGGGGGAGAAGGGGGGGCGAGGGGGTCAACTTTGAATACTGGTTTTTACTTTGCCGAGCCTCCTCGAAACGAATCCGTAAAAAAAACTGAAAAAAAAAAATCGCCAAAACGGGGGGGGGGAGGGGGGAGATGGGGGGCAAGGGGGAAACTTTGAAAAATCGTTTGTTTGTGACTATAGCATTGCCCCTTTATATGAATCTGAAAAAAGAAATGTTCCAAGTCTCTCAACTTCCGAGATCCGCTTAAAGGGGGGGAGAAGGGGGGCGAGGGGGCCAACTTTGAAAAATGGTTTTTACTTTTCCGAGCCTCCTCTAAACGAATCCGTAAAAAAAACGAAAAAAAAAGATTCGCCAAAACGGGGGGGAAGGGGGGAGAAGGGGGGCAAGGGGGTCAACTATGAAAAATGGTTTGTTTGTGACTATAGCATTGCCCCTTTATATGAACCTGAAAAAAGAAATGTTCCAAATGTTCCAACTTTCGAGATCCGCTTAAAGGGGGGGAGAAGGGGGGCGAGGGGGTCAACTTTGAAAAATGGTTTTTACTTTTGCGAGCCTCCTCTAAACGAATCCGTAAAAAAAACATTCTACGGGTACCTTAGTTTCCGAGATACGATAGAGGGGGGGAGGAGGGGGGAGGAAAAGGGGAGGTTTGGGACTTTTCCCATACTCGCGAGAGTTACTTGTATACGAATCTGTCAAAATATACCCACCTTCCCCTCCACCATCTGGGAGAACAATTATGTCAATCAGTCAGTGAGTGGTAATGCAGTTTTATATAATATAACTAGTATTTGCTTGGTGCGCGAGCTGCAAGCAGCTCGCGGCTTTGTCGTGTTTTTGAGAAGTATTCTTTAACCTACCCTACACCTACCCTACACCTACCCTACACCTACCCTACACCTACCCTACATCCACCCTACACCTACCCTACACCTACCCTACACCTACCCTACACCTACCCTACACCTACCCTACACCTACCCTACACCTACCCTACACCTACCCTACACCTACCCTACACCTACCCTACCCTACACCTACCCTACACCTACCCTACACCTACCCTACACCTACCCTACACCTACCCTACACCTACCCTACACCTACCCTACACTTACCCTACACCTACCCTACACCTACCCTACACCTACCCTACACCTACCCTACACCTACCCTACACCTACCCTACACCTACCCTACACCTACCCTACACCTACCCTACACCTACCCTACACCTACCCTAAACTTTGTTCCAAAAAACATAACCCTAATGTTTGCTTGTCGTCGCCAGGCACTGAGTTTCGCTTCACCCACTCAACCTTCGTTACGCTACGGAGGTCGCCGGCTCGCTTCGCTCGCCACCTCCCCCCTGCGCTGCACTCGGTCTCGTAGGTTCGCTCCACTCGGGATCCCTACGCTGAATCCGTAAAAAAAAACAATAAAAAATTCGCCAAAACGGGCGGGGGGGGGAGGGGTGAGATGGGGGGCAAGGGGGTCAACTTTGAAAAATGGTTTGTTTGTGACTATAGCATTGCCCCTTTATATGAATCTGAAAAAAGAATTGTTCCAAGCCTCTCAACTTCCGAGATACGATTAAAGGGGGTGAGAAGGGGGGCGAGGGGGTCAACTTTGAAAAATGGCTTTTACTTTTCCGAGCCCCCCCTAAACGAATCCGTAAAAAAACAAAAAAAAAACGATTTGCCAAAACGGGGGGGGGAGGGGGGAGAAGGGGGGCAATGGGGTCAACTTTGAAAACTGGTTCGTTTGTGACTATAGCATTGCCCCTTTATATGAATTTGAAAAAAGAAATGTTCCAAGTCTCTCAACTTTCGAGATCCGCTTAAAGGGGGGGGGAAGGGGGGCGAGGGGGTCAACTTTGAAAAATGTTTTTTACTTTTCCGAGCCTCCTCTAAACGAATCCGTAAAAAAAACCAAAAAAAAAAGATTAGCCAAAACGGGGGGGAGGGGGGAGAAGGGGGGCAAGGGGGCCAACTTTGAAAAATGGTTTGTTTGTGACTAAAGCATTGCCCCTTTATATGAATCTCAAAAAAGAAATGTTCCAAGTCTCTCAACTTTCGAGATCCGCTTAAAGGGGGGGAGAAGTGGAGCGAGGGGGTCAACTTTGAAAAATGGTTTTTACTTTTCCGAGCCTCCTCTAAACGAATCCGTAAAAAAAACATTCTACGGGTACCTTAGTTTCCGAGATACGATAGAGGGGGGGAGGAGGGGGGAGGAAAAGGGGAGGTTTGGGACTTTTCCCATACTCACGGGAGTTACTTGTTTACGAATCTGTCAAAATATACCCACCTCCCCCTCCACCATCTGGGAGAACAATTATGTCAATGAGTCAGTGAGTGAGTCAGTGGTAATGCAGTTTTATATAGTATAATACTAGGTACTAGGTTAGGTATTGTGTCTGTTAATATTATTTGGCAAGAGGGCTCGTCACGCGGTTCGGCAAACTTCGTTTTTCTTCGGAAACATTTGTTGGCAGAGCGGCCGAACTGTAGGTATAGCCTACAAATAGAAGGATAAAGAAGTAAGAGTAATCTGAATAATGTGTGGCAGACAGAATATATGAGCTAAATCTATGCCCAGTTGTGAGGAACACAAAACAAGAGGAAATCTTCGACAAGCTCAAAACATTTAACCCAAGCCACGCTCCAATAATTCCTACATACACAAAATCATTAAATCTAACAAAGAGCTAATTCAGGCAGACTTATAATAATTTATGGCAACACTGCCGTCCCTGGGGAGTCAATTAAATTCATTAGGAGCACAGATTATATTGCAGGGGTCGGGTAACAGTGTTGCCATGGCCAATAATTGTCGGTAAGTAATTGAGCGTTGTTGTCGACAAATTGGGATGCTATTTTGTTATACCCCCTTTTACAATATACACTCGGTTCCAAAAATAACGGGTCAGTCACATAAACCCGAATATCTCCCGAACTACGTATGCCATCCTAATGAAACGAAGACTGTTCAATTGAGAATTTAATTATACAGATAAAAATAAAATAAAACTTAGTTGCATCCACAATATTAATCTCTAAATTAAAAAAAAAACTAAAGTAGTCATATTTTTTAGATTACATTTTTTTTTATGATTGTTTTTTTGCTGTTTTTCATCACTTTCTTCATTTAATACTTTGTATTGCCTCCACGAGCTCTTCTGACAGCTTCCAGGCGATTAGGCATGCTGTATACCAAATTTCGGAGCCGGTGCTGAGGAATACCTTCCCATTCCTCCACCAGTGCTTGTTTGAGCTCGGGAAGCGTGATTGGTGGGGGGTTTCGACCTTTCACGCATCTCTGAAGCTCGTCCCAGGCGTGCTCGATGGGGATTAAGTCCGGGCTTCGCGCTGGCCACTGCATGAGTTCGATACCGACCTCTTCAAGGTAGTCATGTACAATTCTGGCGGTATGGGGACGCGCATTATCTTGCATTAATATGCCATGCCGGTCCATCCTGGCCATGAAAGGACCTACATGTTCATTGAGGATCTCTTCCACGTACCTCTCTGCATTTAGAGTTCCATTTTGAATGAGTACCAGCTCGGTGCGGGCCTCAGCAGAAATCCCAGCCCAAACTTGTACGGAGCCTCCACCGTACGCCACTTTTTCCTCCACACACGCTTGATGGAAGCGCTCCCGTGGTCTTCTGTACACCAACTGCTTACCGTCATGCTTATAAAGCATGAATTTAGACTCGTCCGTGAACATTACCCTAGACCAATCGTCTAGTGTCCAGTTTAGGTGCTCGCGCACGTATCTCTGTCTTGCAATTCGATGTCCCCGTTCCAGTTTGGGGCCATTTGCGGGCCTCAATGGTTTCAAATTTGCTTCAGCAAGACGTCTTCTTACTGTTTGAGCGCTTAAATTGCCACCTCCAAAGCGAATAAAGTGAGTTTTTAGACCAACAGCTGTTTGAAAACGATTTCGGAGCATTGTAGCCACCAGTTGTCTGTCTTCCCTGGCCGTTGTGCATCTTGGTCTGCCATTTCCTGGTCTTCTAAGGTGTGATCCGCAGCCTAATTGCGTAAGTGAATTCTGCAAAGCAAACAAGTCGATTCCTTCCCAAACACTACTTTACGTATGAATATGCAATACGTAAAGTCGTTTTTGGGAAGGAATCGGCTTGTTTGCTTTGCAGAATTCACTTACGCAATTAGGCTGCAGGTCTCTTGGTACCGCTGGACTACCCGCTGAACAGTCGACAAAGATACACCAATGTTTCTGGCTGTTTCACGCTGGCCCCGCCCAAGTTCCAAAAAAGTTAGGATTCTGGTACATTCCTCTAGCGTGACTGCCATGCTTCACCTCACAGAATAATAATTATGCACGTGGAAGACGTTCACGATATTTTTTTTTGTGACAGAATAGAAATGGAAAGCATCCATAATGACATGAAACAAAAATATTGTTTTTAAAAATAGTCATTTTTTAAAATTTTGTTTTTCTAATGAAGTTTTTTTCATCAACCAGTTTAAATAATATGCTATTAGAAGCGCAACTAAAAAATCTTTATTCTGTTTTTTATTTCATTGCTCTAACTTTTACAGTTCTGGAGGTATTTCAATTTTTGTGACTGACCCGTAATTTTTGGAACCGAGTGTAGATGCAAAAATATTATCTGTGCATTGCAAGATAGATAGATAAGGTACCCTAAAACAACTTTTTAAACAACTTTTTATTCTATATCCTACCTACTGGGCACTGAAAATTTGGAGAAAAATCAATTGAAAATAAGTAGAATTTTTATTAATTTTTAGGGTTCCGTACCAAAAGGGTAAAAACCGGTAAAAACCCTATTGCTAAGACTCCGCGGTCCGTCTGTCTGTCTGTCTGTTTGTCTGGCGGTCTATCTGTCCGTCAGTCACCAGGCTGTATCTCACGAACGCGTTTTTGCGAAAATGGTACGGAACCCTTCTTGTGCGAGTCCGACTCGCACTTGGCCGGTTTTTCGATTGACTCAAGTTCTTCAAGCTGGTATTTGGCAGATCCTTCCCAGAGATGAGAAAATGTTACAGTACTTCATGCAAGATCGAACTTGCCCTTGATACAACTTCAGCAGCTGTTCTGGCGTGAAATACCATCTCACCTTCGCAAGGATCCTCAACTTTTTGGCAGCCAGTTGAGCCTTTGTCTCAATGTGTGGGCCAATATTGAGGGTCGGCAGGCATAAGTAAGTTAATAAGTTTATTTTTCATTGTTTATTATGATGTACAATAAAGTGTATATAAATACATAAATAAGTAGGTAATATGGGTGTCCTCCCTCGGGCGATATTTTTAACCGACATCAAAAAAAGGAGGAGGTTAATTCAATAAAGGAGGAGGTCAATTCGTCGGAATCTTTTTTTATGTATGTTCCCCGATTACTCAAAGACGCCTGGACCGATTGGGAAAATACTTTTTTTGTTTGAAAATGTACACTTCCCGAGTTACCGCGGCCTGGCACAAGCAACTGAAGGAACACGGGTGGGTTTTAGTCAGTAAAAGTCTGACTCGTCCTCCCGCTTCACAAAGAGCGGGAGAAGTCATTGGATGATTTCCCACACAAAAAGAAATTGGTCCCATAGTCATCAGGTCAGGATCTGATGATGGAATCCTGGAGAAATAGAGGTAACTCCTCAAATATTATAAGAATACATAATTATATAGCGATTTTGGTATTTATTTTCATCAACAATGCAATCAATCATTAATTTGCACTCGGAAGTATTATTTGGTGAAGTGGAACTGATGAAGAAGTCCACAGATGGCTACTGGAACTCCTTAATGCTAACTCCATATGTCGCGGGTAAGTTTAAGATGTATCGAATAGTTAATCGACTATGATGAAACAAATACTTATAAATAAATGGTTGGTACTGATGAAGATGGTGCCACCGAACTGATCTGATGATGAAGCCGGAATGTAGGCACTGGAACTCCGAAACAATACAATGTAGGTAACCTAGTCATGTTTGGGCTTATTGGAATCGCCATGAGAATTTGACTATAGGGACTTTCATGGTAATTGGTGGTAAGTAGCTACCACAACTAAAAAGAGATAATTAAAAATCTTTTTAACAAAAAATCAGACCGACTTCCAAAACAAAACACTACATAACGAAAAATAACTTTCTTTTCCGGAGTCGGTGTCGAAAAACAATAGGTAAGTACCACAGACACCGACTCCGGAAAAGAAAGTTATTTTTTAACCGACTTACCAAAAAGAAGGAGGTTCTATGTTCGACTTTAGGTTTGCTTTTTTTATGTATGTTCACCGATATCTCCGTCAATTGTGGACCGGAGATATACAACGGAACTCTTCAATAAATGACGGCAAATCTCTCGGGATTGCGTCAATCGTATGTCTGTTTATTGTTTATACCATTTCATAACATAACACCACGCCAGTACGCTCTAAAAGGGTACGCAGATGTATACAGTTCACCTTGGTACACTCTCATTTCACCGGTTATGTTCAGTTTCATGATATTCGGGTAATCTATTCTGGCATTATAGGTAAGTAGTACCTACCTTACTTATTATAACTACTTGCCTAACTATTATAACAGAAAAATAAAAATATTTTTACAAGAAAATACTACCGACTTCCAAATAAAAGCTACAAAGTGAAAAATAAATTTATTTTTGGAAGTCGGTGTCCATAACGCAAAAAATTGTACCTACCAAAGACACCGATTTCCAAAAATAAATTTATTTTTCACTTTGTAGTTTTCTTATTTGTAAGTCGGTAGTATTTTTTTAATAAAAAGTATTTTTCTTCCAACTATGCTTTAATTTCATTACAATCACACTAAAAACTCAGTACAAAGCGAGTCTTTAATGCTCTAGAGCAATAAAAATGTATGAAATCTCATTATTGCACAGTTTTTTTTTTAGTAGCACCAAAAGGTGCCAATCTCAATGGATTAGCTCTATTCAGCCAGCCGATATCAATACTTTTTTTACGTACGTATTATTCGTTTCTATCCTACTTATTCTAAATTTAAAAAATGATTGCTGCTAACTCTGATTTAAAAATGAAAGAAATTTAAAAAAGTGATTTGGCGGGAACTTTGTTAATTTTGCTTGACAATATTTTTAATTGAAAGTAAAGCAGATTATGCACCTCGCCTTAAGTAATTTATATTGCCCTCGTGCCTGTTAGATTAGAGCCCTCGCTAACGCACGGGCTCTAAATCAGGCACTCGGTGCAATAATAAATTACTTTGTGCTCGATGCAATAATCTACTATTTTCGCTATGTTGTGTTTTGTTTTGGAAGATGGTTTGATTTTTTTGTTAGAAAGTTTTTTCACTAAAAGTGAAAACAACTTTCTAACAAAAAGGTTTCACTTAGGAATTCCTTTTAGTATTTTAGCGACAAAAACGAAAGTTTTAACCTTTAATTAAGTAAATTAACCTTTTCTGTGTAATGTGCGGTGTCGACTAGCGACACCCCGCGACTTTGCGTCCCTGACAGATTTATTGTCACAAAAAATAGACGAGTGAGGACTTTCTTTTTGTGAGAGAATTGTGTGGATGCGTTGTAGGTATAAATATGAGGGATACAAAGGCGCCGATTCCCTTGAGTAGCTGATTTTAAAATGAGGATCACGTCTAAATGGCTAGTCATAATTTTTTGAAAAAAATATATGTTATATTAGACTATTTTCTTAATAATTTGATCTGAGCAAATTTTGAGTTTTCTTCGTATAACATAGTGTAATTAATTTGTAAAGTTATGTCTAAAACGGACAAAAACACGACAATCACACCAAAATCGCTGAGCGTATTTTAATGAAATCGACACCATCTCAAAGACAATTTAATTATCTAAATTTTGATCTGAGCTTTTTTTTTAAAGTCATAGAATAATAAGGAAAGTACAAAAAACTACTAAATTTCGGGTCGCGCGGGTGTGAAACGAGTGCGCGTTTTGTTCCCTCAAGGTCGTTGGCGTTAGTCGTCGTGTTAAAAGAATAGAAAATTTGAAGAGACCCGGAAAACTGATTGTGAAACACAAATATATCACGGGAATTTAAGAAGAAACGGGGGCAGAGAGCGCCGACTGAATTTCCTTAGTAAAAAGTCATAATTCGAGGTTTGGCTCTCGTCTCTTTCCTCCTCCAGTATTGGAATAACTTAAAAGATATTCCGTAAACTGAAATTAAATTGCACGTCAAGCCGTGCAATTTACGGCATTTCTTTTACTGACTTGAACTTTGATGCTCTTTATCTTTGTCAATTTTTATTTATTTGATAAAGCAAAAAATATGAGTCCAATATTATTTGATAATCTGACTGACTAAATAGAATTATCATTTTTTTACCCAGAATATACATAGGATACATGTTCGTGAGCTGGCTGATCAAAACCAGATGTATCCTCCGACTGCACAGCATGATTTTCTTCGTTTACATCTTTTTAGTTCGGTTTTTTGATTTTTTTTATTAACTCTATTTATTTATAACTTATTAGTTACCTATATTTTTGAAATCACCACTTAAAACCCTTTATTTTGATACCCCACACGATATGTTAGGAAGAAAAAAAAATGTGGGCCCCCACAATATGGCGACCACAATCCGCCATTTTCTATTTTCCAATTTTAATGTAGCCAGTGACGCTCGCAGGATTAAGACAAATCGATTGACCTAAGAACCATCAAAATCGGTCAAAAGCGTTTGGTCTCTAGAACGCCACATAGGAATAAACATACATACATAGACTGATAAACACATTACCCTCTTTCGGCAGTCGGGTAAAAACAGGCATTGAGCTTGGCGACCTATGTTAGTTCTGCCCGCCTGGCCGCCTTATCCCCTTTATTCCAAAGTGCCACCCTTCGCCATTGATTTAAAAAACAAACTCAGTAGCTATAATGAGGTGTCGCGTAACAAAAAATCCAAAATAAATACTTGAAATTGCTGCATTTTTAAAATAGTCTTCGTAAAAACATTTGAGGAATCCTTAAGGATATGTTCCTTGACTTTTTGCCGCCAATTTGTCATATTTGTGTCAAAGTTGTCGCATTTTTGAACGTTTTTGACAAAAAAGCTTGCTTTTTTGGCAATTAAAAATGTGTTGGGTGTCATCTTTTAATAATAAAAAGAAACAGAGTAGGTAAAGCGTCTATGTTGCTTCTCTGTTTTATTTTCCTAAAATTGTGTTAAGTTGAATGTTAATAGTGTAAAAATTGTGCTTTTTTATTTTAATATTATTAGTGAGCGTGCACGAGTGTGGGCAAGTAAAACACAGCGATAGAACATGAGTTTGTTCGTGTTGTCGACAAAACTCCGTAGAAGCTTCCAATAGAGTTACCGCCATTTTACTGGGGCCTAACTATAAGGACATTGGATTAAAAACTTAAGGGTACACTAGTCGAAAATTCTTCCATACAAACGTAGTCTAGGGATTATTCCACTGTTTGGCAATGTACGTTCAAAATAAAAAGTGATATCAATTTGTCTCATCATTATCTAGCCCTGTATGGAAGCAAAAAAGTTAAAAATGAAAATATTTGAAAGTTATGAGCGTCGAAAGTTCCACATTTCGACACTAATTTTAACGCATTTTTGGGCGCAAATAAATGCCATAAGAAGACGGAAATTGCAAAAAGGCCACCATACAGGGATAGATTAGTAGTTCAGCAATGCAAATAATTTTGAACAGATACGTTAAGTCGTTTTTTCATGATAACCAGACTCCCAAAGGTCTGTTTATAAAATTTCGTGCGCTCGGTTGCGTCCTAAATCATTATCCATTTCGCTACAAATTTGCAAAAGTGTGTATTCGTACGCGAACTAGCTTCCTACTGCTCATCACAGCATCTATCTCTTCCGCACGTGTTGTCAGTTGATATAAAATGCATTTTAACCCCGCGCACAAAATAGTTCGTGGCGTCGACTAGTGTAACCTTAAGGAACTAGAACTTCTAAATCTAAACGTGACACTGGCTGAATGCACAAACCGTGCGAAGCCAAAACAAAAAAATATATTAGATGTTCTTTTTTGCGTGAAAAGGGTTTTTTCCTAGTTGGTTTTGGTGTAATTTCAATATTTCTGACCGAAAAAATGACGTCAGATTCATATGCTTTTATCTACGAGACGTAATGCAGGATTAACCGGTTTAATGCCGTAATTCCAGCCAGATAGCTACGACCTTGGGGTCTTTAAGTCAAGAGTGAATAGGTTACTTCCAGGCAAGCGTGTTACACATTCGACCACATCATCGCTTACCATCAGGTGAGATAGTGGTCAAGCGCAAGCCTATCTATAATAAAAAAAAAAACAGTGTTAATGGTTGAGCATGCAAAGTTAGGTCATATCTCTACCAACTTTGTGGTAGGATTTCGTCAGCCGAACCGTCACCTCGCATGTGGGTAAAATAATATATTTATATAGATTTACACATAGTAAGTCGGTACATTTATTAAAGCACTCATCTTCCTATCTCCTACCACATTTAGAATTTTGCTGTATAATTGTTTCTATTTATTTATAATTACCACCAGTAACAGTACATAGGATGCAATAAAGATTTAAGATTTGGGGCATCGCTTTATTCCTTAACTCATTTACTCACAATTTAGTATAATTTATAAATAAAATGAAACAATAGAACAGGCACCACGCTCGACTTGCAAGCGACGTCGCGTGAAATGTAACTGTCACATTATTAGCAAGAGAATATGACACAAAACGTGCTATTTATAATGTTTCTGAAGATTCTGATGCTGCGAGGTGCATTGTGAGACGAGGAAGAGCGCCCGGTTCTTAATGTCAACGAATCGTTTCTACAACTACTTGTATTTTCATGGAATGCGTACAGCGAAGAGATTTAGCAGATTACAAGTACACTCGCGAGCAAAGAAAAAGTTCCAGTGACATAGCACCGAATTACTCCTAAACGGTAAAGGCTAGCTTAATGACGCCGTCTGCAATATTGAAGTACATTTAACAGCGCATCAGAATATTACCAACGAAAAACGTAGGTAAATATTGTGTTCAAATTTTAAATTAAATATTTAAAAAAATTGGGGCCATTTGGCAAATAAAACCAAATCTCTAAGTAGGGGTTTTATTAGGTGTAAACGTAGGTTTTGATAACTCAGTACTTGGTGTTTCCTCCATGTGCTCTCAATACAGCTTCTACGCGATTGGGCATGCTGAATACCAGATTCCTCAGCATATGCTGAGGAATGTTCTCCCATTCTTCGATGAGCGCGTAATTCAAGTCCCGAAGAGTAATTGGAGGTGGAACTCGTTTTCTCAAACGTTTGTCAAGCTCGTCCCAAGCATGCTTAATAGGATTCAAATCGGGGCTCCTTGCTGGCCACTCCATTTTGCGGATTTCTACGTCCTGAAGATACTCATTTACAACTTGAGCAGTGTGGGCCCGTGCATTATCGTGCATGAACACTTGCCACATGACATTGTCGCCCATATTGGCCCAAAACGGACCAGCATGTTCATTGAGAATCTCATTGATGTATCTCACAGCAGTTAGGTTCCCGTTCTCGATTGGAACTAACGCTGTTCGACCCTCTGCAGAGATACCAGCCCACACGTGATCGGTACCTCCGCCGTGTGACACTAAAACATGCTTGTGCAAAACGTTCTCCCGGTCGTCGGTATACTCTTTTCCTCCCATCATGATGGTACAGCATAAATCTCGACTCATCAGAGAATATCACTCTGCCCCATTCGTCCTCACCCCATTCTGTATGCTCGCGGGCATATCGCAATCGGGCTTCGGGACTTAATGATGCCGTTCCAGTTTTGGGCCATTTGCTGGCCTGTAAGGCTCCAATCCTCTTCCGGCAAGACGTCTCCTGACTGTCCACTCGCTTATTGGCTCCCTTCGAACTTGCAGAAGTTGTTCTTGAACCGTAACGCCCGTCTGATGTCGATTTCTTAACATGGCTGCCGCAATGAAACGATCTTCTCGGACTGTTGTGCACCTTGGCTTGCCAGTACCTGGTCTTCTCAGGTTTAATCCAGTCTCCCTAAACCTTTGGATCACTCGTCGGACAGTACTATGTGTCACGCCCATTATTCTGGCCGTATTTCTTTGGCTGGTCCCCAATGACAAAGACAAAGATATTTTATTTCAAGTAGGCCACCAAGCGGCACTTTTGAACGTTAGGTACATTAAAATTTACAAGTTATAACAGTTGATTCTACCGTGCATTCGGAAAGTAGCTTGTTATGGAGAAGAATGCACAAGAAACTCCATAAAGAAATTCCACCATAGTGATGATTCTCGTACAATCCTCGGGTGATAGAGGCATGCTTTATGGGTACGAGAGCCCCAAGACTTTACAATTTTAGAATTCTTTCACAACGGCGAAAACAAGGATGAAATCAAAAGCAAAACAAAAAACGAAACAAATGTATTCCGAAATTTTCAAACCCCAAAATTTTATGTTCTACCTTTTTTTTCATATTACTTCAAAAAGACCAGTATTTAAAAGAGTTTAAGTTTGCATAATAAAATAGATTTCATTATACTTTTTAATTTATGAAGCTAGGTTCTATGTCTTAGAAGATATTAAGGTGTTTGTCGGCATTTTGTGGGTGGAACTTTTTCATTGCTCGGCAGTTTAATAGATTTCAACATTAATTTACCTACCAGTTTTGGCAATTGCGGAGATTTGAGTTTACATAACTTGCCTATCAAATTTTGGGTTATTGAACGATTCGCATGAATTTAACTCGCCCGAAAAGTGCGAATCAACCACTCCAAAATGATGTAGTAGGCAATTGGCACAAATTTTGTTTGGTCTGTGATTTGGGTGGTATGGAGCTTTCCTAAGATGACGGCAAATAGAAGTGTTCAGAAGGAGAAAGCATACTGCCACCGACCCAAAGATATTGGGATAAGAGCAGGAGAATCATGAGTTAGTTGAAACAACAACTTTAATTTAGGAATCAGCCGTTGACCCTGTAGTCAGCTCCAGAGTTTTGCAAATTAATTTAATTTGACCTTGCTCACTGTTGTTTATACTATACTAGCTGACCCCCGCGGCTTCGCTCCCGTCAACTGGCTACCTACCTACCTACCCTACCCTGCCTAACCTGCCAACCCTGCCAACCCTGCCTACCTTGCCTACCCTGCCTACCCTGCCTACCCTGCCTACCCTGCCTACCCGGCTTACCCTACCTACCCTACCTACCCAACCCTACCTACCTATCTAATAATTTTTATCTTTTTTTTTTTTTATTATCTATAGGCTTGCGCTTGACCACTATCTCACCTGATGGTAAGCGAGATGTGGTCGACGGTGAAGCACGCTTGTCTAGAAAAAAACCATTCACTCTTGACTTAAAGACCCCTAGATTGTAGCTATCGGGAAACACAGACTCCGGCAGGGAATTCCACTCCTTAGCTGTACGCATAATAAGTGTCCCCAAAACGTTTTGTGCGTATGGGTGGGATGTCCACCATGTACCGATGACGCATCGCCATACGTCTGGTATTCCGATGATGGAACGAGCTGGGCGGAATCAAGTCATGCAATTCCATCGCACACTCCCCGAAATGTAATCGATAAAAAACCGACAAACTGGCAACTCGGCGACGATGTTCAAGGCTCTGGAGCTATTATCAATATTTTTCTCAGCGCACGCCAAAGAATGAATTTTATAGACAACATTTTGCTACCTTGGATTACATTATTACAATTTTCATAAGGATCTAGGTTTAGGTGGGTATAGGTTTCTATTTGTATCTTAATTTTATGTTTTGTGTGCAATAAAGAATAAGAATAAGGATCTCTATTTTTTTTTGAAAATGTATTCTAGCCTATGACACTCAGGAATAATGTAGCTTTTAACTGGTGAAAGAATTTTCAAAATCGGTTCAGTAGATCCAGAGATTACCCCTTACAACTTCACAAACTCACAAACCCACAAACTCACAAACTTTACCTCTTTATGATATTAGTATAGATATCATCATACAATAGATTCTACAGACTTAACACAGAACATTCCATCTACTTAATTCATAAGGATAGAAAGGAACAAGGGCGTAGTTTTCGCGGTATCAGCTAGGTATCGGGGCCCAAAAACTATACGGGCCCCTAGTCCCCGACGCGGACGTATAGAATCAAAAGTTCATAATGTCGTGGTGGCCCAGTGGCGAAAAACTCGCCTCTCGAGCTTGAGGTCGTGGGTTCAAATCTGGGATAGTACCAGTGTGAATTTTTCAAATTGATATGTACTTTCTAAGTTTATCTTGAACATCACAGGCAACGGTGAAGGAAAACGTCGTGAGGAAACCTGGACTTATATAGTTGATGTAAGTCCGAAATAGCCAAGTCAGAGGCCTGTGGGTTCCCAGAGGCAGCTTTATTAACTCTGGCACTAGAGTTGGCCACATCCTCAAAAGAAAAGTTCGTAAAATTTTATCCAAAATTCCTTTTAATTGTTACGACTCCGTGAGGAAATTTAATTTTTTATTAAATAAACCTAATTTGTAACATTCTCTTAGTAAAACCACGATGAAAACTTAAACTATCCCAGACAGGTTTCTCTCTTTTTAACCGACTTCGCAAAAAAGGAGGAGGTTATTTAAGTTCGTATACCGCTCGTTCTTCTTCCTTCTTTCTTCGTTTAAATTATCCAATTCAAGCATCCAGACATATCTTTATTAACTCTATAGTTATAGTTCTTTCTTTTGGTCTTTGCTGCAGTCGGGTAAAAAGGGCTCCCGTAGAAATTTTGTAACGGGGCCCCTGTATGACTTGCTACGCCACTGTAAAAGAAGGTATTTTTATAAGTAAAATCGCCGCCATCTTGTAGTTCAGGTTACAATACTGAATGCTTCACATGAATGATAGAAATAATGGCGGAACGAGACACTGTTTATCACCCAGCTCGGGTTACGTAATGATGCGCTGTCGTTACGAGGAGGTGGGGTGGGCAGGCATGTAGGTAGCGCTATTTATTTAAATAATGAGAGGACCCAAATTATAAATAGGATACACAAATTATATCTGATGAAAAAGGTTTGGGATTGCCCAAAATCTGTCCACTTTCAAAAGTCATCAGGGGGGTGACCATATAAGCTCTTAGAGTAAGGTTATTTTGATTGTGTGTAAGGGACAGCTACATATGACTTGTATACATCTGTCACTTACGCGATCTCAAAATAACCTTACTCTAAGAGCTAATGGTCACCCGCCAGATCTATGGAAAACCCACAATTTCCTCTTTAGAGTTCCGTACCCAAAGGGTAAAAACGGGACCCTATTACTAAGACTCCACGATCCGTCTGTCTGTCCGTCTATCAACAGGCTGTATCTCATGAACCGTGATAGCAGACAGTTGAAATTTTCACAGATGATGTATTTCTGTTGCCGCTATAACAACAAATACTTAAAAACAGAATAAAATAAATATTTAAGTGGGGCTCCCATACAACAAACATGATTTTTTTGCCGTTTTTTGCGATAATGGTACGGAACCCTTCGTGCGGGAGTCCGACTTGCACTTGGCCGGTTTTTATATCATTTTGCATCAAGCCGAGCTGATTAAATGAAATTGAACAGCCCTCACGTGCACGTTAAGAGTCCTTTTTGGAAATCTGAACCATGATTTCCGGAACTTTTCAGATTTATGTTCTCGGTGTTCTCACTGCAAGCTGCACCTTCTCAGCCATCAACTTTTCACCATAGATATGCTTGCTAAAAACCTGCTAATTTGCTTCCTCCTCGAATGTTAAAATCAACCATAAAATTGTAAACCAAACAAATGCATGCTACATTACGTCACTTCACATTGTCAATTTGTCAACAATTCTCGGGACGTTCTACATTCAAACTTTTTTGGCGCGATTTTTATCTTATTCAGTCCATTGCACTCAATAGATGTCGCAAATGTGTGATAATCCCCATTATTTCCTTAGAATTATTGTGAAGGAGCAGGTCGATTTTGTCAAGAGCTTGATCCGAGATTCGGTGTGTGTTTCTTGTCAATCATCGTGCTTGTAATCCCCAAAGTGGTAGACAGAGAGTAATAGTGACTAATAAAATTAGTAAAAGTGTTCTAAAGTGGGAATTAGGGTTCTTGTAATAGATCGCAAGACACAGACATAAATCTAACTAGATATTTAATATTGTTTTAGAAATTATTTATGTATTTTGCCAGTTACGTAGTTTATTAATATCCGACTTTAATTATTGTTAATTTTTAGGGTTCCGTACCCAAAGGGTAAAAACGGGACCCTATTACTGAGACTTCACGATCCGTCTGTCTGTCTATCTGTCCGTCTGTCACCAGGCTGTATCTCATGAGCCGTGATAGCTAGACAGTTGAAATTTTCACAGATGATGTATTTCTGTTGCCGCTATAACAACAAATACTAAAAACAGAATAAAATTAATATTTAAGGAGGGCTCCCATACAACAAACGTGATTTTTTTGCCGTTTTATGCTCGATATTAATAACGGCAACAGGTAGACGCTTGAAATATTCACAGAATATTTAGTTGTATATTCACTTCAAAAAATAATAATTATTAAATTAAAATTAAATAAATTAAGGGCTCCCATACAACAAACGTGTTTTTTTTTGCCGTTTTTTTGCGATAACGGTGCGGAACCCTTCGTGCGCGAGTCCGACTCGCACTTGGCCAGTTTTTTATTATTTTTTGTACTCCTACCACTGTTGTCTCTTTTACCCCACAGGTTGACTGGTAGAGAATGCCTTGCTGCATTAAGTCCGCCTATGTATCACCTTGTACATGAAGTTTAAATAAATAAATAACGCAAGGCCCTCCAACTGTATGAAAACCAAGCGTGCCACTTTTTCACAAACAATTTAAAAACAAATTTACTTACCAATGAAAGAAATCATTTCCAATGTCGCGGTCAACATTTTCTGTACATTCTTTACAGCTCAATATCGCATAAAAAGGCATTTTTCTAAATTTCGTTGGATTCCTGGTGTCGATAATGCTAAATGAAAAGCTCAGATTACGATCATTGATCGTAACTTTACTCCGTTTTTTGGCACGCGAAGTACATACAACCGCGTCATCTAGTTAGATTTATCTGTGCCGCAAGACTATTGCTAAACTGTCTCAACATCGAAACTACAAAATGCAACTGAGGATTTGCTTAAAAACAATATTTTGGTTTTCCTATGATTCTTTAGGACCTCAGTTGGCTGCTCAGAAACCGTAAATCACGATAAAATTACAAGACCAAAAGGATCATCTTCAACCTTTTAATGTTCCCACTGCTGGGCATTGACACAGGCCTCCTCTCTGTGAGAGAGGGACTGGGCCTTAGAAAAAACAGGTCCACCAGTCCTCAAAAAAACAGTGGTAGACCAGTTTTTCTTGGCCAAAAGATAGCAAAAATTCTGAAGTGAAATATTGAAAAAAAAAACACGTTTGTTGTATGGGAGCCACACTTAAATATTTATATTATTCTGTTTCAGGTATTTGTTGTTACAGCGGCAACAGAAATACATCATCTGTCAAATTTCCAACTGTCTAGCTGTCACGGTTCTTGAGATACAGCCTGGTGACAGACGGACAGACAGACAGACAGAAAGACAGACGGACCGCGGAATCTTAGTAATGGTATCACGTTTTTACCCTTTGGGTACGGAACCCTAAAAAATTTGCTCAACCCCTGATCGAATCGCTCAAATTTATTTTACCTCTGGCAGAAACCTTACTGTTATTTCTAAGAAAATAAAGATTTCTTTGATGCAATATTAAAAGTAACTTTTGACGAAAAACTGTAGTAGGTTAAAGCTTACACATGAGTCCAGCTAGCCCAATTACAACAATTTCACACCCTTCAAAATTCGAACTACAATAAATCTTCATCTATGTCACGCTAAACATTTTGTTTTGCACCATTCAGTTGAGCAAAGGCGTGACGCTGTTAATCCTGCGTTAGGCCTGTTACACAATGACGCGCTTGACAAATGAACACCCCATTGTTACTGCGCAATAGATTTTTATACCGATTTTATCGGTTACCGGAATATGGTAAATTGAAATAGAATAATGGAATATTGGAGATTATTATTTGGTGATTTGCTAAACATCGTAGGTGTGAATACTAACACATTTCAGAAGAATCTACCCAGCCGTTTCCGAACAATTGGGGTCTAATTATTTTGGTCGGAGCTGGCTATCCGACCTTCACAACCCTGTAACTGGATACTACAATCTTGATTGAGAGGATTTTTCAGTTATGATGAAATCCCTAAGCTTCATCACAGCACCCTTTCGGTTTCTAGGGTAATTTTAATACATCGCTTGACTTAGAAATGTGACTAAGAATAATACAGCTCAATATATGAATGATTATGATCACAGCTCTAACATCTATTAGTTTAGAATTTAAGGCTGATATGTCGAGCTCTTTGAAAGACAAGTCCATTAAAATACACATGCTACTTAATAAAGTTCATTGCAAAAAAAAACTGCATGTCTACGCATGCTTTTTTCAAAATTCATCACACCATTTTTTTATCTACTTTTTTTTTTCTAACATCTTGATCCTGTTGGGGCAAAGGCGTGCCAGTTAATCCCACTCCGGGTGTCACGGGAGCGACACAAAGCGACAACAGACCGCGGGTGCAAATGAACAACCCTATTGTGAACACTTGCGAGCGTTGGTGTAGGGTTGCCGAGTTAGATATGTAAGTACAAAACTTGCATTTTTCTTACGACTTGACAAGAGGAAAGGCAAGACTAATATATTAATCTCTTGAGTTCCGTAACTCCTAGATTTAGGGAAACCTAGAAGCAACTAACTTTCTGTTTTAGTTGGTGAGTGCGGTTGTGAGTGTTACCAACGACTTGATCCATGAAAATAACTACAATTTAACATCTTCATTTTGAATTTTTATAATTGTTGTAGTCAAGCAAATTTTTCAGTATTTCTTCTGAGCGTAACCACAGATAATATAATACTGGCGTAACGATGGTAATCTAAATTGTGTCAGTGGAAAACAGTGTAGAAGGTAACCATAGCTTCGTACGTGAAGGCATTTGGGCATGAAGGCTAACATGGCGTAACTGGGGTCCCATTATATGCTAAACATTACAATGGCTAAGGCTAAGTTTAATTTGGCAAAAATCATCTTAAAAACATCTCGTTGCCAAGTGCCAACCCTAATACCAAAATAAGCAACAATGAGTATTACATCGCTAAATCTAACGTTAACAATAAACCATTGCGCATTTGTCCCCCGCGGACACCGGTACAACCATGGTGCTACACTAGTGTCAACTAACACGCCCTTTTGACAGTCTTGACGTAATGAAGTGGCGGGAAAAAATGGATTACGATGTTTGAAGTGATGTCCTTTGCATGTTTGGGGAGATATTAAAAAAACCGGCCACGTGGGAGTCGGACTCGCGCATCAAGGGTTCCGTACTATTATCGCAAAAAACGGCAAAATCACGTTTGTTGTATGTGAGCCCCACTTAAATATGTATTCTATTCTGTTTTTAAGTTCTATGTGTTGTTATAGCGGCAATAGAAATACATCATCTGTGAAAATTTCAACTGTCTGGCTATCACGGTTCATGAGATAGCCTGGTGACAGACAGACAGACAGACGGACCGCGGAGTCTTAGTAATAGTCCTTTGGGTACGGAACCCTAAAAACGGCCTAGTGCGAGTCTGACTCGCACACAGAGGGTTCCGTATTAACAGCTATATTCACCAAAATAAATAGGTAACATTACTAACGTTCATAAACAATGAAAGCATCGAACATTGCTCTAACGAAGGGTATTAACTTTGTTGTTCGAAAACTGTTGTCCGCATACATCAATATACAATTTTTTTCCTTTTCCAAGTACATTTTATAAGTTGGTCGACTATTACTCGTAAACTTGTAAAGCCTACTTAGCTGTGATAGTTTTCTTTTTAACTTCGTTATTATAATACTACTGCCGTGATTTTTTTCACAAATCCGAAAGTAACCATTTAGCTGGCAGGGGAGGGACAATTGACTAACAAAAATTTGCCGCCACTGCTCTCAAAACGGTGAAGGAAAACATCGTGAGGAAACCGGCATGTCCGAGATAGAACCAAAAATTCAAAGACATGTGACATCCACCATCCCGCACTGGGCCCACGTGGTGGATTACGGCACATCTCCTCTCTCACAGAGAGTTGGCCTGTGTCCCAGCAGTGGGAACATTAATAGGCTGATGATGATGATGAATAATAATTATGTATATCCATGCTAGCAAGTTACAGCTTTCTAGTACCTACTAAGAGTCTCAGAGCAAAGCTGCGGACGGACGGACAGACGGACATGGCGAAATTATAAGGATTTCTTGTTGACTACGGAACCCTAAAAATATACCTATGGAAGCTGCGAGGGATTTGCGGTTCTGTTAAATTAAGCATTTTGAGAATCAAAGGGCTTAAGTTTATGTAAACTTCACTAAAATAAATCATTGTCTGGCATCACTACTTTTTGGCATTAAAAATGGTAGAGCAATAGGGATGATAGTCACGAAATTTGTCATAAAATTGGTCTTTACAGTCGCATTATTTATTGCACTAGTAAAAAACATAGAAGAAGTTTTGAATCTTTATCTGTTATCTTATGGTTTCACTTAAATAGATTAGCCACAGTGGTAGCTGGACTGTAGACGGTACTGTGCAAATACCGTATAACTTACAGAATGCGACGGCCGTCTGACTGAATTTTAGGACGTATCTAAGTCAATCTTGAAGTCTTCTTTATCTAAAACTAGCGATTCGCTCCAGCTTCACACAGGACAAAATTATACGCATAAACCTTCTTCGTGCAAACTATATCAAAATCAGTTGCGTGGTTTAGAAGAAATTAGCGGAAAAACAGAAATGACGTCAACAGACGCGGATTTCGACATTGTTTTTTAATAAGTATTTAGAGATGAACCTTATCATTTCTAAATCTCTTTGGTATCACCTAAAATGGCATTGAATGGTAGAATTCTGGCATTACTTTTTAACCGACTGCCCAAAAAGGAGGTTTCTCAATTCGACTCTATATATATATATATTTTTTTATGTGTGTTCGCGGATAAATTCGTCCTATATCAACCGATTTTGATGATTATGTTATTGTTGGAAAGGAGATATCTCAAGAGTGGTACCATGAAGGAAACCAGGATCTGATGATGGCACCCCAGAGAAATCGAGGGAACTCCTCAAATGTTATAGGCATACATATATAGCGATTGTGGTATTGTTATCAACAATGCAACCATTTACACTCAAAGTGTCATTTGGTGAAGTGGAACTGATGAAGAAGACCACAGGTGGCCACTGGAACTCTTTAATGCTAAGTATGTCACAGATATAAGATATATCGAATAGCTAACCGACTATGATGAAGCAAATACTTATATATTGGTATTGAAAAAAAATATAACATCGAACTGATCTGATGATGAAGCCGGAAGGTAGGCACTGGAACTCCGAAATAAAACTTTGGATCCTAGTCGTGTTTAGGCTTATTGGAATCGTCATGAGATTTACTTTGGCTGTAAATGGTATTTGGAGGTACTCTACCAAAACTAAAAAGAGAGAAATAAAAAAACATTTTACTTAACAAAAAATTAAACCGACTTCCAAAAAAACAAAACACTACAAAGTGAAAAGTAACTTTCTTTTCCGTAGTCGGTGTCGAAAAACGGAAAATAATAGAGTACTTACCAAAGACACCGACTTCGGAAAAGAGAGTTATTTTTCGCTTTGTAGTGTTTTGTTTTGGAAGTCGGTTTTTGTTAGTATAATAACAAAGCAAACTTCACTCAACTGTACCTATAAAATATACACAGAGTAGATGATAAATCCATAGCCAAAAATCTTCACATTCCAAATTCCAGCGGATTAAACGTAAACACAACAGAATTAGCGGCCAATCTTAATCCGATCGCCATCGTTTCCACAAACACGGTGATATTATTATTGATATGGTTAACTGATAAAGGATTGTCCTCACTCAGGAATCAGGATTATTAGGGAGTGTTCCCACGTGATGGTGTCTGTGATATCGAAGGTTTGAAGGAAGTAGCGTTTTTTGGGATTAGGCGAGGGAGTCGTGAGATTCTATTATTGTTATAGTTTTGATCTAACTTCTGTTTAGCTCTAAATTTATGATAGTTCTTTAACTATCATAAATTTCTTTCTTTAAAGAAAGAAAGAAACACATTTATTTGACACAAGCTACTGGAGCACACAACAAAAACATTAAAAAAAACGAAAAAAGAAAACTTAGACTAAACAACAATAAAAAAGATAGAAAACAAACGGTACATTCTGTGCATTTATTATTGGAATGATCTATTTATTTGTATATTTTTTTTTTATTTAGTTCGTAGACATGCTCAATCTAAGATCAATTTTTAATTATATTTAGACATTTTCTTTAGGTTTAATTAGATTCCTTTTCGATTTCCTTTTTTCCTTTACCCCTCTCGTGTGATAAGAGATTGTGTTGTAAATAAATTGTAGTACTAAAAACTAAAAAACACGCTTTATTGGTAAGGATAATGGGACAAACTGTTTAAATTATTGCATTGTCATCGGTCCTTGATAAGTGTGCAAAGTTTCAAATCAATCCAACGTTTTGAAGTGGGTGAAAATCACGTTCAAAGATTCCGTTACATTGATACATTGTTACATTGATACATTGATACATAGATACATACATACCAAGCTAATAAAAGCGTGTTAAAAAACCCGATTGCTTAAGGAAACTATAAAGACTTAAACAAGAACTTTAAGAAAATCATACTGTGCAGTCGGAGGATACAATCGCGAGCTGGCTGACAAGACAAATCCCTTATGGCATAATTTATTTATTTAATACTTCATGCACACAAACGTACAGAGGCGGACGTAAAACCTTAGGCAAATAGGCATTTTCTACCAGTCGACCTTTGGGTGATGCAGATACAACTAGTGGTAGTTGCAATATTGACAGTTAAACAAATCACAAATCAGTTTATGGAATATCTTTTAAATTATTCCAATATTGCAGGAGAAAATAGACGAGAGCCAAACCAAGAATTATGACTTTTTACTAAGGAAATTCAGTCGGCGCTCTCTGCCCCCGTTTCCTCTTAAGGTTACACTATTCAACGGCACGAACTATTTTGTGCGCGGGGTTGAAATGCATTTTATATAAACCGACAACACGTGCGGAAGAGATAGATGCTGTGATGAGCAGAAGGAAGCTAGTTCGCGTACGAATACACACTTTTGCAAATTTGTAGCGAAATGGATAATGATTTATGACAAAACCGAGCGCGCGACATTTTATAAACAGACCTTTGGGAGTCTGGATATCATGAAAAAACGACTAAACGTATCTGTTCAAAATAAAATAATTTGCATTGTTGAACTACTAATCTATCCCTGTATGGTGGCCGATTTGCAATTTTCCGTCTTCTTATGGCATTTATTTGCGCCCAAAAATGCGTTAAAATTAGTGTCGAAATGTGGAATTTTCGACGCTCATAACTTTCAAATATTTCCTTTTTTTACTTTTTCGCTTCCATACAGGGCTAGATAATGATGAGACAAATCGAAATCATCTTTTATTTTGAACTTACATTGTCAAACAGTGGAATACTCCCCAGACTACGTTTGTATGGAAGAATTTTCGACTAGTGTACCCTTAAGTGAGGATAAAACATTCAATACAAAATATTCACATGCATCGAAATAAAAAGCTTACACCTACATTGTCAAAACTCTCAAAACACGTTTTCATACCAGCTTTAATCCCAAAATCACTTTTTTAAGCATCCGTTAGAGTAACTTAACACCTCAACGCACCTGATATAATACTTCACGCCCATTGGTCGATATTTACGAGGGGGTGAGTTAACTGCGCGCTGATTGGTGGGTCTCAAACGGGGGTGGAACGCCGTCGTTCGGTGTCAGATAACAACCCTTATTAAGTGAGATTCGAGTGATTTAGGGATTTCGATGGAGAAGGGTGCTTGTACAAAATGTTTGGATACTTAATTAATTTTAATTATAGATTTAGTTTTAAATTGCTGTCGCTCTGAGAATATTCACATCATGTCCAATTCCTTTGTTCTGCCAACAGTGAAAATCTTCGCACCGCCAATTTTCGTCTTCTAATAGGTGTGTCCATCTCGTCGCTCTGTGTTTGTCCATTCCTCCTTCTTCGTCCGTCTGCTCAGAACATCAGGATGGCAAACAGCAACCAGTCCGCAACTAACTTTCAAATTGAAGGCACGCGAGCACATTCGCAAGAAGTTTGCAGAATCATCACAGAGTTGATTTGTTGGATTCGGTTTCTCAATAACCTTATTTTTAAGTATGTATGTATCTTATAATTATCAATTTTGTCTAAAGCCCCATGTGTCCAAAAGAGTGTTCAATTGCAAGCACTTTTTATTAAGTCCACTTAATTCGTCTCAAACAAAGCCCTTCCAAAAGTGAAACACTCGAGACTTTTTACTTTTTTAAACAAATAATAAGAAAAAAAATCAATCGTCACAACAATTGCACACATATTTCTAATGGCGCCAAAACTAACCTCAAATGCCCGCCCAGATTGACAGCTAATTTGGCGGCAAAAGGCACCGCTCTGTGTGCTCGAGACGATGTTATTGTAAACAAAGTATAAGTTACTGTAAACTAATTGTAATCTTAGATAGGCAAGTAGGTTGTAGGCGGTCATTTGACCATATTTGTTTTATTGAATAAATAGGTTGAGGATGCAAGTGCTTAAACGTGGCAGAATGGGATTGATTTGACTGAGGCCATTTTTTATTTTATTTCTACGGGTTTGTAATAACTAAATTCTAAATTTACACTATCCCTCTGACCGTAACATGCTTACCATCACGGTTTGCTCAATGGGTTGTCTATTGTCTACCCCGATGAAATTTTCGGAGAACGAGAGTTAAAGCCAGTTGTTTTTTTTTTTTAAAAGGTGGTGTTCTGAGCTGAGCCTTTTTGGCACAGTAATGTATTTTTCTTAATTTTTAGGGTTCCGTACTCGAAGTGTTCAAACGGAGCCCTATTGCTGTCACTCAATTGTCCGTGTGTCTATCTGTCCGTCCGTCTGTCTGTCTGTCGTCTGTCACACAGGTTTTACAGGTAAACGGTAGGAGCTACAGTCTTAAAATATTCACAGTACAAGCATATTGTTGACCCAAAGCCATACAAATTGTCAAAAAATATTTTAAAATGTTTTTAAGGAGTGCTCCCATACAGCAAAAGGAAGGCGCGAAAAGAAGAGATCGAAGAGATCGTTGAGTAGATAAATACTGTATTTTTTATTTAAAAAATATTTCAAAACAATGGATGGAGAAGCCACCAAGGTCAGCATTTTTTTTAAATTTTGTTCCGAATATTTTTTTTAACTTCGCATTGACCTATGAACCTGAAATTTGGCGATAATGTTTATTATTACGTATATTTTACAAAAAAAATACCAATACCTATATTAACAAATCGGCTTTTGCTTTGAATTGCCCTCAGTTTTTCTATTACAGTCAACTTGTTTTTTGTGATTGGGCACGGAACGCAATTTTCTCGGCACGAGATATTGTAATTTGTGCCAAGGCGTTTTTTTTGTTCTGTGCAATAAACGCAATATTTTGTCTTTCTCGTCTGTCTCAGGTTTTATGAAACCTACGATAGGTTTCATATGTTTAGTAAGTCTTAACGTGCCTAGGTTAGACCGATCAGTATTTGGCGGGTATCTTTTTGTTTTTATAACCTTAAGAGGAAACGGGGGTAGAGAGCGCCGACTGAATTTCCTTAGTAAAAAGTCGAGGTTTGGCTCTCGTCTCTTTCCTCCTCCAATTTTGGATCTATTTAAAATATATTCCGTAAACTGCAAATTAAAAATATATATATGTTCCAATGTTTTCCTTTTTGATGATACATTATATTTAGAAGCACTAGAGCCCTCAAAAAATGCTCAAAATTGCGCTGTCAACAGAGGCTTAGAGTTCAAATTTGACAAATATAAATGAAAAAAGAAAAACATAGGGTCATAGTATATATCTTACTTTACCAGTATATGGAATATCTTTTAAATTGCTCGAATATTGGAGGAGGAAAGAGACGAGAGCCAAACCTCGAATTATGACTTTTTACTAAGGAAATTCAGTCGGCGCTCTCTGCCCATATTTCCTCTTAAGGCGCGTCCCCGAGCAAAACGCCGCGCTAGTCGAATTTTGTGCAGTTTTTAAGAGCTATCTACTCTTTATTTAAAAAGAAATATTAATTAATAAAAATACATTAAATTTCTACATAATGTTGATTCTAAAATTGTAGTACCCTTTTTTTTTTTTAAGAGGTATATGTGTCACTAATCTCCTTCCAACAAAACCATAAAAATGTGAAATAATTATTGATAATATGCATCTCCTCGTAAAGTGTTCATTAATTATTATTTATACTAACACTAATGGATAGACAATTTGATAACAAACATTTTGTAAGAATTATTTTTTTCAAAAGACCAATATTCGATTTTATAAAGATTTTATTCTAAAATCTGGGCGTATTCACTGCCGTAATTCATGCGCCACCAGTGCCGCTAGGCCAATAGGAATGCTCATATCTCATGCTGATTTTTTGGTCAGGGTACGGCCTTAATTCGGCAACACGAGTGACCTACACAAACATATTTTCTTGAAAACATAAGTAGGTACTTACCTACTTAAGTACTTAAAGTAGAACTGTCGTCGCCCCGTCTCTAATCACATGAATTTCTAGAAAAAAGATGTATTGTTTATTATGAAACAGTAAACCAATTATTCAGGTGAGTAAACTATACCTTTTTTTTTTTTTTTTTTTTTTTTTTTTTTTTTTTTTTTTTTTTTTTGCGTGGAGAAATGCTCATGCATACTGCACTACCGCGGGGAGATAGTGCAGTTATGTGGGACTCTAACCCACTAAAACTCCACGGTGCCCTCCAGTGCCGCTTATGGCGGGAACACGGGCACGCGTTAGCACTCACCGCGAAGAGTAAACTATACCTACCTACCTATATAAGTAGGTGCATTAGCTTCGCGGTGCCTAAGACACAATTACCTTAGTGCGTACTTGCAATTCGACTACATACGTATTAAAAGTACTTTATGTACCTACTTATACATAGAAAAAGAAACACTTATATCATCGTAATTCGTAACGTACCTAATAGTAAATGGATTTTTCCATTCACTTCTACTCAGTGCATATAAATTAATTGCGTAATACATTCGTAAACAAAATAACTTACGAAGAATTCAACGATTTTCATTGACTTTATTTAGAACCAAAGGTTCCCCAAACCTACAGTGAACCTTATTATTTTAAAGTTCTAGACTTCTAGTAGGCCTAGTAAACTCGAACATCTAAATGTCTAAACTCCTTTACGTCGGTTTCAATTAAATAAATATTGGTCCTTTGATCCGAGCTGAGAAACGTTAGGAGATAACTGTAGACTATTTAGTAAAATTAATTAATGTGTACCAAACTTTTATATTGCTTACTTTGTCTCTATCTCAGAAAGAGCAGTGGTGGAACTTACCAGTTGTAGGCAGTGGGTTCGAACCTAGGCAGGCGCTTTACTTTGTGTAAATTATTTCATCAACCACTGCTCTCAAAACGGTGAAGGAAAGCATCGTGAGGAAACCGGCATGTCCTAGAACCAATAATTCGAAGACATGTGACATCCACCAACCCGCACTGGGCCCGAATAGATGTAAACTTTGGCGAAAGTTTTTGGCGCAATATGCATCCCATTACAGCCCTTAGTGTGCCTATGCCTAAGTCAACTTTTCTGTCACTGATCTCACTCAATTTATCCAGATGTCCTTACCCAATCGATTAGCGTTCAAAGTGAAATTTCGCGAGCACATTCGTAAGAAGTTGGCAGTAGTATCATCACAGCGTTAATGTTCTCCAATTATATGTTTATGTATACTCGTGTATTTAGTTTATTTACTTTTTGTGTATATAGTGTATGTGTATGTATGTATTTCTTTGTATTTGAATAAATATTACCTATCGTGATTTATTCTCAATATTGCACCTACCACTATTGTCTCTGCATCACCCAAAGGTCGACTGGTAGAAAATGCCTGGCATTAAGTCAGCCACTGTACGTTTTTGTGCATGAAGTATTGAATAAATAAATTCTGATGAGTATGGAATGCATTCAAAGGTAAGGCGTCCTGAGACTAAACGAAGACATCTCATAACCTGGACTTTTGTGTTATTTGTTTGATGGACTCCGAAAATAACATGAACCAATACATGACAAAATTTATCAAATTTAAAAAGCCGAACAAAAACCGGACAGGCCAGACACCGTCTAATTTGGCCGCATACAAAAATTTGCCTGTAATGCTCATACAAAAACAATAAAAAGTCTGACTGTGTCCGGCTTTATCCGGCCGCGATGACTGGCATCGACGTTAGTCGTACAAAATCAAAACACCTGATTAGGTCACACCAAAAGTACATCTTTTAATAACATCAGAAACTGCTTTTACCGCAGTTTTAACGTATTAAGGTTACTCTTAAGTAGAGACCGGATTATATGCATTTGTATATCACATCACATCACATCATCAGCCTATTAATGTTCCCACTGCTGGGACACAGGCCTCCTCTCTGTGAGAGAGAATGGGCCGTAATCCACCACGCGGGCCCAGTGCTGGTTGGTGGATGTCACAAGTCTTCGAATTTTTGGTTCTAGGACTTACCGGTTCCCTCACGATGATTTCCTTCACCGTTTTGAGAGCAGTGGTGATGAAATAATTTACACAAAGTAAAGCGCCTGCCTGGGCTCGAACCCACGACCTACAACTTGTAAGTCGCGGTCGATACCAGTGGGCCACCACTGCTCTCCATTTGTATATGAAATTGAATAATTATTTATTTATATTTTATTTACCTCATTCTCATCGGAAATTGCATATTATATGTAATATCTAGTGATGATGAATATTTTCGCTGTATTTATTTTATTTTGCGGTAGGTTACCCTTAAGAGTCCCTACAAGTTTCACGAGCCAAAAACAGAAAACAGCTACTTTTTCAGCGAAAATTTCTCAATAACTACAAGATATATGATAAAAAATATAATGACAAAAAAAAAACGACAAATGTCCGTCGTCTACAAGCCCATGAGCAAAATTGAATGTCTCGCGCGTGCGCAACGGTTTGTAAGGCAATATTCAGACAATTTATTAAAATAAAATAAGTACTCAAAAATAAAATATTAAAATTGGATTCGGTTGATAAACACCTCAAATTTCAAATTATTTCTCAGTTATTTTTATATTCATCATATTCTTACACGTAGCCGACGCTTTCGCACATGATAAAATTGCCTTTTTTCCGCGAGGACAATATTTTTTTTTAAGTACAAATACAATAAACTTTAAAAAACTAAATTGGTGGCTCCCTAGTATACTATATGCTCAGTCTACACCATTTTTTGCAGATTGTTATTCGCCATCAGTAAGCTGAAAAAGCAATTGAAAAACCTGGTGTTTCGGGATTACTTAAAAACGTGTGTTGGGAATTAATTTTTGCTAATTTTATTTGAGCAGTTATCAAAAATGTGTAACCCTAGATAACTTTGTGACGCAAAAAGTTGTTTTAAAAGATTTATCATATATCTTGTAGTTATTGAGAAATTTGCCCTGAAAAAGTAGCTTTTTTCTGTTTTTAGCTCGTGAAACTTGTAGGGACTCTTAAGTGTTATTGAAAACTATTACATTTAGAACACATATCTACCTGATTGTTTTCGTTTACAAAAATGTTAAATAATGTTTCGTTATTGTCTACAAAGTTGTTACATATTGGTATTGATAATTTATGATTGAATAATTTTCTAATTGTAAGCTGATTTAGAAATATAAAAAAAAATAACCTGCCACTTTTTCCCTTTTTTTAGGGTTCCGTACCCAAAGGGTAAAATGGGACCACGCCCGACGAGACGCCACGTTCCGTCTGTCTGTCTGTCATCTGTTACCTGGCTGTATCTCAAGAACAGTGATAGTGGTGATAGCTAAACTCCATTGACTATAACATGAGACATTTAAATAAGCCTTTTTTACAGTCCGTTCAAGCGGTTTTGACTTCTATTGCGTTGGTGATACGAAAAATGGAAGCTGTAGTAAACTGTTGGTTTTGGTTACAGGTTTATGCTTTTTATGTCAACCTTATGTTCACGAGATAGAACTCAAAATCGGTTGAACGGACTGTAAAAAGAGTTGTAGAGTTGACGTCTAATGTCATTTAAAATGGAGTATGGACAGTTGAAATTTTCACAGATGATGTATTTCTGTTGCCGCTATAACAACAAATACCGAAAACAGAATAAAATAAATATTTAAGTAGGGCTCCCATACAACAAACGTGATTTTTTTACCGTTTTTTGCGATAGTGGTACGGAACCCTTCGAGCGCGAGTCCGACTCGCACTAGGCCTCTTTTTTTTGTCTTTTTTTTTGTTTTCTAAAACTGTAATGTTGCATATTTTACAAAATTTCATGCATATTAGCATGCTTATTTCTAGCTTTTTATCTTGCATATAATCCGGTCCTTACTTATTAAGTCACAACAAACCGTTCATTCACATGCTGTTTCCTGTATTTTTGCTAAGTAATAACTTAGTCATTGATAAACATCAAGTAAGTGAAATAAGCACTGGGTTTGAACTTGACTGTTGTGAAATAATTTTCGCTGTGTCAGTACTATTCCCACGATATTGTGTGATGTACTTTTTGTAAGACTCTGCTGTTTTATTCTTGATGTTGGATTTTATTATGTAAAAGGAAGAAGCTAAAAAGTGAATTATATAATCAAAAACCCGACTGCTTGCCCTTTCTTTTGATACCCCAAAAGAAAGGGTTTTAAGGTTACACTAGTCGAAAATTCTTCCATACAAACGTAGTCTAGGGATTATTCCACTGTTTGACGATGTACGTTCAAAATTAAAAGTGAAATCAATTTGTCTCATCATTATCGAGCCCTGTATAGAAGCAAAAAAGTAAAAAAATAAAATATTTGAAAGTTATGAGCGTCGAAAGTTCCACATTTCGACACTAATTTTAACGCATATTTGGGCGCGAATAAATACCATAAGAAGACGGAAAATTGCAAAACGGCCTCCATACAGGGATAGATAATTAGTTCAAAAATGCAAATAATTTTATTTTGAACAGATAGATTATGTAGTTTTTTCATGATATCTAGACTACCAACGGTCTGTTTATAAAATTTCGACGCTCGGTTTCGTCCTAAATCATTATCCATTTCGCTACAAATTTGCAAAAGTGTGTATTCGTACGCGAACTAGCTTCCTACTGCTCATCACAGCATCTATCTCTCCCGCTCGTGTTGTCGGTTGATATAAAATGCATTTTAACCCCGCGCACAAAATAGTTCGTGCCGTCGACTAGTGTACCCTTAAGAGGAGATTTAAAAAAACATATAACATTTTTTGAAGAGCAGTGGTGGCCCAGTGGTATCGGCCACGACTTACAAGTTGTAGGTTGTGGGTTCGAGCCCAGACAGGCGCTTTACTTTGTGTAAATTATTTCATCACCACTGCCCTCAAAACGGTGAAGGAAAACATCGTGAGGAAACCGGCATGTCCCAGAACCAAAAATTCGAAGACATGTGACATCCACCAACCCGCACTGGGCCCGCGTGTTGGATTAAGGCCCATTCTCTCTCACAGAGAGGAGGCCTGTGTCCCAGCAGTGGGAACATTTATAGGCTGATGATGTGATGTGATGATAACACTTTTACGTTCAAATGTACCAAATTCGAACAAAAAAATGTAAAATAAGAAGTTATAAATAAAAAAAATCGGTAGGCTGGTCGTTTTGTCAATTTTCTAATAGTTTGTTTAGCTGTTCGATGTTTTCTCTTTGAAATAGATTAAGTAGGTACGGTCGAAACAAATACCCGACTGCGACGCGAACTAAAAATACATAAATAAGAAGAAAATCATGCTGTGCAGTCGGAGGATACATATCATAGCAAAACAAACTATTAAAAAATTCTCTTAACGACCAGCCTAGCGAAAGAGAAAATCATAGACCTGCGCTATCAAAGACTAAAAACTTTAACTCCAACAAAAAACCGTTGCTAAGCTCTCCTGCCCACCACCACGGCGGCAAGTCGTGAACATACCATCGCTCGTTCGCAGTACATAAGTGTTGTGTTCCCACGACTGGGTTCCAGGTAAAACCGCCGTAAGACATGTGACACCAGGGAAATTGACAATACTGCAGCTTCGCTGTATTACGCGGTACCGCGTTTTTACAATTGTCACTTTATTGAATTGTTTTGCATTGCGGATTAATTGTTGTAGGTATTTAGATGTTTTCAGTTAGAATTATATAATATAAACATAGGGAAAACCCCCGACACAAAAACCTCTAAAAAGTAAAAAAATAAATCTCGTACTCGCATCGGGGAACCGCTAAGTATCTTTTTTTTTATGTTTTTTCTGCACTATGGCAATCTGTTCGAAAACAATAAGTCACTTGTTTGTCTGGAACTACATTATCCTGTTTATGTTCATTGTTATCATCGAGAGCCAATCAATTGCTGGACTTTACAGCAAACCCTCGTCTTGACTCAGTCTAAAAATCTTTGGGCGAGACTGGGAATGCCTTGTCTCTTCAGTCGATTGTACTGTAGTCCACCCCCTCCACTTAAGGCCTGTGCGAGTTCGTTTGTATGAGTTGTTAATTTTTCCTGGTATTTCAGGCTTGCCTGGACTATTTCCTCACGAACAGTGCTTATGCCTAGGTCAAGATATATGTATTTGTTGCTAATACATTGAGGTATTCTGAACATGGTTCTTAGTGCTTTACTTTGAAATCTTTCCAGTATGTAAGTTAATAATATAATGCTAAGTAAAAAATATAAACTGCTTTAAACGTTGGTGGTTCTCCGACGCGATTACGAGGTTAATTTTTTACTTTTTAGAGGTTTTTGTGTCGGGAGTTTTTTTTTATTTGTAATTTAATTTTTATTTCACACGCTTCAATCGACAATCTATCGAAACACGTAATAGTGTCACGATAACTTGCAAAAAAAACAGATTCAAAGAGTAAAATGCAGATAACTTTTGAACGGCTGAACCGATTTTATTCAAACATAGCTAAGAAAACTCTCGACAAAATCAGCATCTAAATCGGTTCATCCGTTTAGGAGCTATGATGCCACAGACAGACACACAGATACACAGCAACACACGTCAAACTTATAACACTTTTTCCGTCGGTGGTTATAAATAGAAACATATCCTCAAATATAATCTCTTAAAGGTTCAAATATAATAATAGCTCACAATGTTAGGTTAATTAATATTATTGATAATTTTTATCCGTAGTGCTAGGCAACTGGACTTAAATATACCAGTTGTAACGACCTAGGCCTTGGCCTTGTTTGATCTGTCTCCTGGTTGATATGGAGGGAAGTGGAACTTATGTATTTTTTTTCCTACTCCTCCGTTATTTTTTTCTGATCAATTTCGTTGCGAGATCCAAGGCAGTTAAATTCATTAGCTGGATCTTGGTCGAGCTTCCTCGGCGCTTTGTTGGTGGTCGTCACTGTTGATTTTGGCTCTCAGGAATCGCAGTGGTTTGGAGTGGTATGTCCCAACAAAAAAATCCCCTAAGGGTTTGGTAGAGGTTTCCACCGCATTACGCCGCAATTGTTTGTGTTTGAATCCCATATGAATCCGCGTCGCATAGCCACCTAATTTATACGCGTCATGTGGTATCTACCCTGCACTAATTTCTAACTCATACCACGGTATTACAAGTATCACAAGATCTACCCGGTACCGTGGTTTTTTGAAAAATATTATCTAGGTAGGTATTTCAATAAATCTGGCAGGTTTTTTTTTGCTACCAAAAGCAACACATAAAAAATCGGAATGGGTACTCTATGGTACGTAATTCTTTGAGTAGCCTCTAGATCCTCTCCCTGCATTGTGTATGCCGTATGAGGTCTTACAAATCGGGCTAAAAAATACCATAGAAGTAACTTTTGTAAGAGAGGGATTTTTTGGTCCTTTGATCCATATTAGCCTTTGTAAGAGAGGGATTTTTTGGTCCTTTGATCCATATTAGCGGGGTGTTTTGTACGTATCTGGTATTTAGTGGAGGGCGAAAAACAGTAAGTACTTATTTAAATACAAGGGCCAACAATATTTAAATACTATAATTATTGTATTATTGTGTGTGACGCAGCTGGTAACCTACGTTGCCCCCGCCTCCAAGCCATGTTTTGATGTTCGAAAATTAATTTATAAAATTCATGTGTGCGGTTAGACATTCTTGAACATTTTGATATGTTGAATAATATTCGCAACGATCAATGTCTTTGCCCCAGACCTAAAAACACACTAGGCCATATAAAACCTTCGACGGCCATTTTGCAAATCAGACGGACCCAGTCGTAAAATCCCGCCTTTTTAGAGGTCAAACGTTAAAAAATAAAAATAAAATTTAAACTTGGAACACCCGGCGATGCTCCGCCCCATCTCCCGTCTCTATCGCACATTTGCTGTCTTTGTCTGGGGCTTTGAAATGCGAGATACCTTTTGTTATTCGAGCCTACGTCTTCGTTTGGTGAGGGTGTGTGACTATCTAAATGAAAAAGACATTATTAATTTTAATGCGAGAATATTTTAAGTGAAAGAGTGACAGTGATTTTAATTATTTTGGACTTGGATTGTGCAAAGGTGAGGTTATTTTTTATTTTAGTTTTGATAGTTTTATTCCGAAAAAAGAGTGTAAGTATTTATTTTATATAAAAAAGAAAAATGTATTTTTTGTGCATAAATGAAAAAGGACCGGCCAAGTGCGAGTCGGACTCACGCACGAAGGTTTCCGTACGATTATCGCAAAAAACGGCAGAAAATCGCAAATCACGTTTGTTGTATGGGAGCCCCACTTAAATATTTATATTATTCTGTTTTTGTTGTTATAGCGGCAACAGAAATACATCATCTGTGAAAATTTCAACTGTCTAGCTATCACGGTTCATGAGATACAGCCTGTTGACAGACGGACAGACAGTTGGACCGCGGAGTCTTAGTAATAGGGTCCCGTTTATACCCTTTGGGTACAGAACCCTAAACACCAAGTTTTGCGGCTGGATGTAGAAAATCTGTTTAGAGCTACGGAAAATCTACCTACCTAGGTACGTTGTAAAACAGATATATTACAAATTTATTTGAATTTGATTAAGTAGTAAGTTTTCTTAATATTTCAGCCATATTTTAAATATTTTCTTATACTTGGCGATTTCATTACGACCCGAAATTTATTAAAATACCGTTAAGTTTCGAATAAAAACATATTTTTAACCGACTGCCCAAAAAGGAGAAGGTTCTCAATTCGGCTATTTCTACTTTTTTTATGTCTCTTCATCTTGTATGTTCGGGCATAACTCCGTCATTAGACGGATTTATTTTGTTATTTTTGTTTGAAATTATTTTTTGTTTTTAATCACCAAATCAGAATCTCATGATGGGATCCCATGGCAATCGAGAGAACTCCTCTAATATTATAGGCAGACATAGCGATTTTGGTACTTTCAATAACTTGGTAAGCATTTGCACACAGAAAGTCAAAATCATAACGTTTATTGCGAACTAAGTGTATAGTTGGTGTTTTGTTACATTAGTGCAAGACTTAGCAGTCTTTTACAAGCATTGCAATTATCATTCTCCTGCCCTTATCATCCAAAATTAACATGCATTTAACATTATTATTAAATAATTATTTTATTTAACATTATTATAATTAAATTGAGAAAAATATATATAATATATATTTGACTTCGGAAAACAAAGTTATTTTTCGCTTAGCTTTAGACGTCGTCGGTTTTTTTTTTTGTTTTTTTTTTTTTTTTGCAAGTTTAATTATTATATTGTGATAGCGGCTCCGCTGGCGTGATAGAAGGAAACGGTCTTAATGGCTACCGGGATGAAAAAACATCCTAAAAGTGTCCAATGGATATTGGACACTTTTAGGATGTTTTTTAGTATCTCTATCATCAAAATTAGTACGGTGACTTAAACTTGAAAACGTGACAGCCAGACAGTTAAATCCGTATTTATAATATTAGTATAGTTTCGATAGTAGGAAAATCATCGCTTGAAACAAAACATTATTATTTATTATTATTATTAATCATTTATTTCGGACCATGATCCATAATTTGTTAGTAAACACTTATGACTATGTTAGTAAATTTACATAAATTAATAATGTCAACCTAATAAAAACAATAATCCATAGGTACACACAATAAAAATAAAATAACAAATAAATAATCCAAATCAGTTCATGTACCTATTTCCCGTTGCACTGGAGCCGCCGCTGTGCAAACGGGTCCAGTACCCCAGGAAAGGGCAGTCCGGTTTATCCGCAATAACCTTAAGGATACCTGAAAACTATCAGTTTCTGCTTCTGCAAACATCCCCGATGCACTCCAGAAACGTGTGAGCCCCAACAGTATCCTAAAAGCGTTGATACATCGTTGTTACATTGTTGCTTTCAAATGCCGCATTAGTATTTCAATATCCATTACACTCTTCGAAATATAATGAATACGAGGGAAATAGCTTGCTAGTAATAATGTAAACTTATTTTGAAAATGCGCCAATAAGGACCATTTTTGAAAAGGACCAGTAAAATAACCTTAAGGCGCCGATTCCCTTGAGTAGCTAATTTTAAAATGAGAATCACGTCTAGACGGCTAGTCGTAATTTTTTGCAAAAAATATATGTTATATTAGACTATTTTCTTAATAATTTGATCTAAGAAAATTTTGATTTTTATTCTTATAACATAGTGTAATTAATTTCCAAAGTTATGTCTAAAACGTACAAAAACACGACAATTGCACCAAAACCGCTGGGCGATTTTTAATAAAATCGACACTATCTCAAAGAAAATTTAATTATCTACTACATTTTGATCTGAAGCTTTTATATTTAAAGTCATGGAATGATAAGGAAGGTACAAAAAACTAACGATTATTTGGTCGCGCGGGCGTGAAAATTTAGTAGTTTTTTGTACTTTTCTTATGATTCTATGACTTAAAAAAAAGCCGGGAGTAAGTACCTTTAAGGGTACACTAGTCGACGGCACGAACTATTTTGTGCGCGGGGTTAAAATTCATTTTATATCAACCGACAACACGTGCGGAAGAGATAGATGCTGTGATGAGCAGTAGAAAGCTAGTTCGCGTACGAATACACACTTTTGAAAATTTGTAGCGTAATGGATAAGGATTTAGGACGAAACAGAGCGCGCGAAATTTTATAAACAGACCTTTGGCAGTCTAGATATCATGAAAAAACGAATAAATCTATCTGTTCAAAATAAAATTATTTCCATTGTTGAACTACGAATCTATACCTGTATGGAGGCCGTTTTGCAATTTTCCGTCTTCTTATGGTATTTATTTGCGCCCAAAAATGCGTTAAAATTCGCTCATAAGCTTCAAATATTTTCTTTTTTTACTTTTTTGATTCCATACAGGGCTAGATAATGATGAGACAAATTGATATCACTTTTTATTTTGAACATACATTGTCAAACAGTGGAATAATCCTTAGACTACGTTTGTATGGAAGAATTTTCAACTAGTGTAACCTTAAGGCGCCTCCCCGAGCAAAACGCCGCGCTACGCTAGTCGTTTTTGTGCAGTTTTTAAGAGCTATCTACTCTTTGTTTAAAAAGAAATATCAATTAATAAAAATACATTAAATTTCTACATAATGTCGATTCTAAAATTGTAGTACACTTTATTTTAAAGAGGTATATGTTTCACTAATCTCCTTCCAACAAAACCATAAAAATGTGAAATAATTATTGATAGCATGCATCTCCTCGTAAATTGTTCATTAATTATTTTTATACTAACACTAATGGATAGACAATTTGATAACGAACATTTTGTAAGTTTTGTTTTTTTCAAAAGACCAATATTCGATCTTATAAAGATTTTATTCTAAAATCTGGGCGTATTCATTGTCATAATTCATGCGCCACCAGTGCCGCTAGGCCAATAGGAATGCTCATATCTGATGCTGATTTTTTGGTCAGGGTACGGCCTTAAGGCCCTTACTCCATTTTAGTGGCTTAAAACGGTAACTTTCTAAAGCATACTCCTTAGTAACGGCTAGGTTAACAAGTTTGAAAAAATAAATATTTATTATTGATTCATGTACATTAGTTGTGAAACATGTTTTTTTCGTATGAATAATATTAGGTCATTATATGAAATTGCCGTTTTGTAAGGGAGGAACATAAAATCGTTTATTTTTTAATATAATATATTTATTTAGTCAAAGTACCATTGCTTACGCACTTTTGCCATCTCATAGGTAGTTCATTAATCCCTTTACTAAAAAAAACCATTCGGACGGGAATCAATAAAATCTTTGAAGGCGCTTTGGACTGCCCCATCGGACTATCGGAGTTCAATGTTTTCCCTTGCAAGAAGTTATCAAAATTTCGAAAAAAATGGTTATCTGTTGGACCAAGGTCCGGGAAGTACGGTGGATGTCTTAAACATCCCAATTGAAGCTCCTCTAATTTGGTAGCCGTCTTTTGTGCAGTATGTGGTCTAGCGTTGTCCTGAAGCAGCAGTGGCCTAGAGCGATTGACCAGCCATGGCTGTTTAGCAGCTAGCTTTTCCATCATGATTTGCAGTTGCTGACAATAGACATCCGCGGTAATAGTCTGGCCAGATTTAAGAAAGCTGTAGTGAATAACACCGGCACTAGTCCACCAAACGCTCACAAGTAATTTTTTTTGAGTCAATTTTCGCTTGGGGCAGGATTTGGCTGGTTCGCCAGGGTTCAGCCATTGCGATGAGCGTTTCCGAATATTGTACAGGATCTAATTTTCATCACAGGTAATGATTCGATTTAAAATCCCTTCATTATTGTGCCGGTTGAGTAATGTAACGCAGCAGTCGACGCGCGTTTTTTGGTTTGCTGCACTCAATTCATGAGGTACCCACATTTCAAGCTTTTTAACCTTCCCAATTTGCTTCAAGTGGATTAAAACAGTTTTATCACTAACACCGCAGCCTGCAGCTCACTCGAACGTGGTTTGCGATGGATCCGCTTCCACAATAGCCTTCAATTCTTCATTATCAACTTTGGTCTCCGGCCGTCCACGGGGCTTGTTCTGCGTTTCGAAATTTCCAGAACGAAAACGTTGGAACCAAAAACGCACTGTGTTTTCTTTTGCGACACCATCGCCATACACATCATTAATCCTTCGAGCCGTTTCTGCAGCATAGGTTCCACGATGGAACTCGTACTCGTAAATAACGCGATATTTCAAGTTTTCCATTTTGTAAACTGACTGGCGCAAAGAAAAACCAAAAAAGAGGAAAAAACAAATGAATTACAATTTTCCAAACACAAAAGCATGAGTAAATAGCTGTATAAATTTAAAATTGGAATTCCAAACCAAAGAGGAGATATTTGAGATCAAAGTGGCCAGTACGACAAAACGCCAATTTCATAGGTAAGGACCTAATACTTTTGATTTAAAAAAATAATTAACAACACGATATTTTTTCGTTTCTTTTGCATACTAAAGGTCAAACCGCACTACGCGTCAGCGGAGCGACGCGACGCGACACGACCAAATATACTTTGTAGTATGAAATTGTATGAGATAAACCGCACTACGCGGCAGCTGAACTACGCGACGCGACACTTTATCTCATACAATATATTTTGCGCGTCGCTCCGCTGACGCCTACGCCTAGTGCGGTCTGACCTTTACTCCTCCAAAAGGACTCGGATGTTTAAAAATGTTTTTACACAGAAAAAAAATATGATTAGAATTTCTGCTTAAACAACACAGGATATGCAAATCAAAAAATATTTTGCAAACAAAACTGTCCAAAAGGAGGTCCAATATTGATATTTTGGCACCGAGTGGGTGCATGGGTTAGTACCGCGAACAATGGGGAATAAAACGCAAAACTAGTTAAAATTATTATTAATCAATATAATAACCCTACTAGGTGAAGAAGGGTTAGTATATTGAACCTATTTAATTACATGTTCTAATTGCAAGTTATGGTATTCTAATATTTCTAATATTCAAATGAAACCTTCTGCCTGAAAGCGACAGCGACTGCGAGAGTGGCACGCGCCGACTTTGTTAATTGTTAGCTCAACAGAGCCCCTAGCACGAGTTTCTGCGTAATTGGTTCGACTACGTTAACGTATCGACTTCGACAATTTTTGTATGCAAAATTAATCAGCGCCATGTGTCCGTATTTGGAACTAAAAAATCGGTAGCACAAGTTTTTGACAATTGCCTTCGTATCGAGTAGACGTATTTACGGTGCGTTAACGCTCCAAATGTATGGGAATCGGTAGCACGAGTTTTCATTTTGACATGTACTATCGAGTTTTACGCTAGGTGTGACGAAAGCACGTCGAAAACTATCTCACTGACATTTTCTTGGCGTGACATTTCACGTCAAATAATTTTCCGTATTTATTTGGGTATTTTTTGCAATAATATGCTATTTAATCATAAATAAAAGGGGAAGGCATGCTGTCTATTGATTATCTTACCTCCTATTTTAATAAAGAGGATAGGAGAAGATGTTAAACGAGGTAGGTAAAATTTTAATTTTCTTTATAAACAAACAGTAATAGTTTCTTATAATAAATCATTTCTATAAGTTATTGATGCTAACCACACTGTATGGTCGATGCCACACATAGAGCGGTCTTCCAGCCGTGATGAAGTACGGTCTCTACCGCGTTATTCGCCGCAACTCTACGATTTTCTTGCGGGGCACCATCACTATCATGACTCATTTGAAGATTCAAGAATCGAAGTAAACGGCGATATTCTTTATAAATGAGGGATTATCCCTAATATAATACTAGTATGTACGTATGCCTATATATTTTGCAACTGGTTTATATCGGTTTACAAAGATGGTTTAGGAATATGGGTTGGAATTTGGGATAAACAACATTGGCAGTTGCTTCTAGGCAACTGAAGCCCTTTCATTTATCGACAGCTAAAATGTTCTTGTCTACCCGATTACCAAAAATACAAATCTAAAATGTATTAATATAACATGTTCTTCAGCAGGTCTTGTGGCAATGATTGCAGTATTTTAAGTAGCAAAAACCGTAAGCCGTTCTACAAGTCTAGCTAGTCCGTCGATGATAAACAGAGACAGATGTACAATGAAAGAGGGAATTAGGACAAAAATGAAATAGAAACGCTGCGGAGGCAGCGTGACGAACGTTCTATTATAAAGACTAAAGAGTATATTAGAAAGAGAAGAGAATTCCATCGTAATTGCCACCTGACAGCCAATGTTCCAGAATCCAGAGTAATCTTTATGAGACGAGAAATCGATCCAGAGAGTGGACTGTGATAGGACTAATCGAATCCTAAGTCATATCATTCCGTATGCGTAGGTACATGGAAAGCCTTGTTGGCTATTTTTATTTAAAATTCCTACTTGTATGCTTAGATTTTTAAAACTATACGCAACGGATTTTGGTGCGGTTTATTTTTAATAGATAGAGTGATTCAAGAGGAAGGTTTATGTGTATAATACACGCGGGCGAAGCCGCTGGCAGAAGCTAGTTTATTACATTTCTAACATGTACATAAATGTACACAAAGTAGCCGTGAATTAACTAAGTAACTAACTAAGCTATTAATGTGATAATAAAAACCTAAATAAACAGAAACTATGTTTTTCCTAATTTACCTAATCTGAACATACATACTACCTTACGCTTTTTTCGGATGGGTGTGAGTAGGAAGAAACTACAAAATGCCACCTGCTGCGTTATATTCACGTTCATACATCTACACGCACGCTGGTTATGACATGCAAGCACGCTGGCCTTTCTGAAGAACATCACAATAAGATCTGTTGCGGAAGGCATCAGGGTGGTGTAAGTACCCACGGTCGCCCTGGGACAGTATCCCACTGTTGTTTGACGTGCTTTCCATACGCTCTGAGCCGGCGACGCTGCTGGTGGCACACGTCACCACGCACCTCTGAATGCGTATGTAGTGTAGGATGGTAGGTACGAGGACGACCAACATACAAGACCCACGTTTTGACTAAAGAAACAAAAATCGGGCTTTTACTTGAAAAATCTTGTTGCACGTGTTTTAGGCTATTTTTTTGCGTTCTTATTTAGATACTTAGCCGAAATTTTAAGAGCCTTATTAACCTTTTAAACATAAATATAATCATTACAATTTTAGATTTTTACACCCCTTATTGACATACGACAATAATAATTACACATTTTAAAACAATTAAAAAGTTCGTAGAACGATAGCATTAAAAGTTTGGTAGGTACACCTTCATTACATTGGATAAGCGAATTATCTCGTAAACGTATGGACCGATTAACATTATTCAAACGGATAAAATGGTTCAATATCGTTGCAATATCTCCATAAACAAAAAAATCATGTTTTCAAGATCATCATCACTATGATCACTATGAACTCATAACTATATTTCTTTTTTTTTTTTTTTTTTTTTTGTATTTGTTCCTGACGGAACAGGCTAAGGTCTGAGACCATGCTGCCTAGTCTTCAGTGCAATTTTAACATTCTTTAGTATGCATTAGAATACGGATGTAACAGATTCTAATGTTTTATGGAGTATTTGGCAGCAAATTGTATTGAGTCAGCCTTCCCAGTAAGCTTAGCGGAGGTAGTCAATACTACAATAAAATTCTCCGCTCCACTATCCTGAGATCGCTTGTGTCAATGATTTCACATATTGTCCAGTTGCGTAGACAGTTGAGACACAAAACTACACCAATTTTATATCACAATATCCACTAGGAATCAATTTGCAAATAATATTAACAGCCGCTGAACTTCACTCGAAAAAATCCCGCCAAAAACTCCACTATATTTCTTTAAAAACTAGGTATCTTCATCAATCATTATACTACATTAAACACTAGGATTTTCAGTTTTAGTTAATACATCTTTATTTAAACCATAACGTTGTCTTATTACTTCTTCTCTCTCATCTCATCATCGTTCTTCAATCTATCATTCAAAATTACACCACACATAGGTAATTTCTATTCTAAACTAATATTTTAAAATGGTTTTTTACTATATTTGTACAAGGTAATCTCTGGAAGGAAACGGTTGCCGTTCCTACCTCTAGGTGTAGTAGTAAAAACTTTATGGGCTGATTATGCAACAGCTGCATTAAGAATAAGTAATAGAATATGTAGCTGTTGTAGATGGTAGGAACCTACATAATGCATTGATGAAATAAAATACAGGTTTAATTAACAAAACTTTGTATTACATAATGTTCTTTCATATTCGAATCATAGTGAATTGGCAGAGCTTCTATGATTTCAACCATAGCTCATAGCTGCTCCAAATGCTTGAAATAGCATAAAGAGCATTTGTACCTAAACGGTTGTGAATTTGTAGATACTTTTTAACGTCGTAAGTTACAAAATATTCCCCCAATTCCTTCGTTAGATGTCATTATTGCACAAAGAGTCGAATAGCTGGACGTGGGCTTTGAAAAAATCATGGCTGCAGTCTTGTAGACGGTGGTGCAATCGATCGGAATGGCTTGTCTTCTCTTAGTGGCAATACTGGCTTATATTGTTGCGGTGTCGACAAAGGCTTTTAGCTAGTACCCGGAATATTTTACTATTCATCTCCTGTTGGTAAAAGAAGTTGATATAGAACAAAATACAAACATTCTGAAACTAAATACAACATTGTTGGTCGCGCAGTGTTTTTGGACTTTTCCATTAGGAATTTCTTAGTGGCAACCCGGAGTCTTACTCTGTGTGCTGTGCACGGTAATAAGCCCGCCTCTTACTACATGAGACCTTATGGGATTAAACGAATTTTGCATAATTGTATGAATCTGTGCAATAAACTTACTTGTTTGCTTTTTTATGAAGTTCACCATGATGATGAACTGAGTGAAGCAAGTTCTTTTTGGATTCCTTAATTCTAAAATCACAGAACCATCGTACATTACAGATTTTCGTCTGAATTGGTAAATTATAATAATTATTTGAAATGACAACAAACAACAATAGACGTTTACACCTTAGGGTCTGCTCACACCGAGAAGCAATGCGATAGTAGGTACATATCAACCGCGCGGCATTTAAAATTAAAAAAATAAGTGATCAAATCCGCCATTATTGCAATCTATTTATTCATATGTTAATTTCATGCGTAAAATGTGAATGATTAAGTGGAAAATTCTGGTGAACAATAATTTAGTTATATTTATTATGTCTAGCATTCCGGGCATGATTGCTGACAGGCTGTGATGCACAAAATCGTTGCTCCAGTATTTCAGCCGGAATACTGAAGCAATGATGTGGTTGCCTGTGTGTAAGTGTTAAATGTTTGTGTGTATAAATGTTGTTTTTTTTTATTGTGTTACTAACATACGTATAAGTTTTTTTCCATCGCTCTCACATATCTATGTAATTTCCTTGTAACCAAATACTTGTAATTGAACTGTATTCATAGAAAAGAGTGTCCTTGGAGTTTCTTGCACGTTCTTCTCCATAGGGACCTACTAGTACTGACGCTTGCAAATGTGCAACTAGATTTATCAGTTGTTTGATTATTCAAAATGCCTTTAAATGGTTTAGTTGAAATCAAGTATATTGATAAGTTTATACTGTTAGTCTGGCCCTGTTGACTTAAATAAATGAATTAATAATTAAGTATTTAAAGTTTCGGTGTGGACGTACCTACTTTTACCAATCCCTGAGTTCGGAAAGTTCGTTGGCAGAATTTCGCATCTACACGCGTTTGCATCAGTGTGCTAATGGTTTTATAATTTTGTAATTTGAATGAAACCGTCAAACATTAAGTGACAATTGTCAAACGTCATGTACGGGACCGTTCGAAACCGAACAATTTATCATAAATGATAACTCCAATAAACTGAAAGTTTCAATGACTTATTAAAAAAAAGAATTAATAAAAATGTTAAATATGTTTTAACATTTGTTTATAACAAAAAAAAAACAGTTTTAGTCTCTAAATTATTTAAGACAAAGTTACCCGGTTTATGTCTTCTATTTTCAGAACGCACTTTCACTACAAACCAATCCAAACGCTATTGGGTTCTCGGCCTTAATTAACCATCGTTCAATTACTACTTCCGAGTTGTCGCAAGACATTTTTTGAACTCGTGCTACCAAGTTAATTGACGCAGTATCGAGTACGTTAACGTCTGGTGAAAACGTCACGATGACGATACGAAAACGTCAGAAACTTGTGCTAGGGGCTCTGACATAGGTTTGTTTTGCGATAAAATGTTCTTTTTACCCGACTGCCGAAGGAGGGTAATGTGCTTACCAGTCTATGTATGTATGTATGTTTGTTCCTATGTGGCTTCTAGAGACCAAACGCGTTGGCCGATTTTGATGATTCTTACGTCAATCGATTCGTCTTTACCCTGCAAGTGGCACTGGCTACATTAAAATTGGAAAATAGAAAAATAGCGGATTTTGGGCGCCATATTGTGGGGGCCAAATTTTTTTTCCGATCCCTTCGTGTGGATTTCAAAATAAAGGGTTTTAAGAGGTGGTTACAAAAATATATGATACCTATATGTTTAAATGTACCTAATTCTAAAAAAAAAATAACTAAAAAGTTGTAAATAAAAAAAATATTAAAATAAAAAAACACCCGACAGCTCAAAAAGCGAACTAAAAAGACGTAAACAATAAGAAAATCAAACAGATGTATCCTCCGACTGCACAGCAGCTTTTTAGTTCGCTTTTTAAGCAGTCGGGTTTTTTGTTATTTTTTTCAAAGAAGTAGTATAAATTTTCTCTCTGGCTGTCTAATCGCTAGAGTGCTAATTAGCAGACACAAAAGAAAAACAATTGTTTCTGGGAACCAATGTTTCCAATTGCACTTTCATCATCAGCCTTATAATGATCCCAATGCTGGGCACAGGCCTCCTCTCTGTGAGAGGTAATGGGATCGTAATCCACCACGCGGGCCCAGTGCGGGTTGGTGGATGTCACATGTCTTCGAATTTTTGGTACAAAGACATGCCGGTTTGCTCACGATGTTTTCCTTCACCGTTTTAAGAGCATTGGTGATGAAATAATTTACACAAAGTAAAGCTCCATATTGCACTTTAGTGGTTAACATTATAGCCGTAGAATTATCGTCGACGTCGTCAAAGTCGTTTTTCCTGTGTTCCTGGATAAGGCAGTTAGAGGTGTAGATACCTGTTTAACACTGTCTTTTTCCCCAGGTTCTGTTAATATATACGCCCCAATGTTATCGCAGTACTGGCCGTGCGCCCGCTCGATGTCAAAATATCAATATTGAACCTCCTTTTGAACAGTTTTGTTTGCGAAATATTATTTGATTTACATATGCTATGTTAGTTATGAAGAAATTTCAGTCATAAATTTTTCCGTGTAAAAATATTTTTAAACATCCAAGTCGTTTTGGAGCAGTATCCAAAAGTAGCGAAAAAATAGCGTGTTGTTAATTATTTTTTTAAAGTAAAACTATTTGTTATACGAAAAAACCATGTGTTAAAAATAACATACATAAAGCAATAATAAATGTATATTTTTTCAAACCTTTTAACCTAGCCGTTACTAAAGAGTATGCTTTAGATAGTTACCATTTTACGGCACTAAAGCGGATGTAGGCCCTTAAAGTCCTATGTCAGGAAGCGAATCTATTGTCCATAACCCGAAACAAACTACAATTCCCGAAAAATTGCTGCTTAAAAACCCTCCTAAAGAAAATATCTAAGAACACCCAAAACCACCAAGTGTTTACCCAGAATTTCGAAAACAAGCATTTACTCCCTCTTCTTATATAATTTCTCACAAAAATCATCCAAACTTTCTTAGGTCTCACTATTCCTTTTCATCCATGCAATTTGATCTTTATAACACTTTTGGTTAGGTACTACGTGCGTTTAATACCGCCTGCATTATAGCGGTGAGATTGGGGAATCTGTTCTCCCACCAAGTGACTGCAAGAAAGTCGGTGGCACAGTGATTACGTGCTGCCGTGCACTACGAGGCTCAGAGGAGGCGCTTTTTTAACCGACTTTCGAAAAAGGAGGAGGTTCTATGTTCGACTTCTTGTATGTTTTTTTTTTTTTTTTTTTGTGTATGTTCACCGATATCTCCGTCAATTGTGGACCGATTTTGAAAATTCTTTTTTTGTTTGAAAGAGTATGTTCCGAAATTGGTCCCATTTTAATTTGGTGAAGATCTGATGAAGAACTTCGAAGATATACAACAGAACTCTTCAATAAATAACGGCAAATCTCTCGGGACTGCTGAAATCGCATGTCTGTTTATTGTTTATACCATTTCATAACATAACATCACGCCAGTATGCTCTTAAGGGGTAAGCAGATCTCTCATTTGATCGGTTTTGTTCAAGTTTCATGATATTCGGGTAATCTATTCTGGCGTTATAGGAAACTTACTAAACAACTTGCCTATTAGGTAGGTACAACTAAAAAGTGAAAAATAAAAAAACATTTTTACAAAAAAATACTACCGACTACCAAATAAGAAAACTACAAAGTGAAAAATAACTTTATTTTTGGAAGTCGGTGTCCATAACGAAAAAATATGGTACCTACGAAAGACACCGACTTCCAAAAATAAAGTTATTTTTCACTTTGTAGTTTTCTTATTTGGAAGTCGGTAGTATTTTTTTGTAAAAAAGTTTTTTTTAGTCTTTAGGGATTTGCCTTAACAGGCGTTGCACAAAGGGAGTTCCGGGTTGGTCTTTTGAGAGGTCACGGGGCTCCTTCTACGTGCTGATGGTGATCACCGGGGTGGTTTAAGTGAGATAAAAATCCTACACTCCCTGGTCTTTTCCCCAAAATTCCAAGCGCCTTTTGAAGGTAGGCCCCGTCAACAAAAAAATATCCGGCCAAGTGCGAGTCAGACTCGCGCACGAAGGGTTCCGTACCATTATCGCTAAAAAATGGCAACAAAATCACGTTTTTTGTATGGGAGCCCCGCTTAAATATTTATGTCATTTAGTTTTTTGTACTTGTTGTTATAGCGGCAAGCGAAATAACGTCATCTGTGAAAATTTCAACTATCTAGCTATCACGGTTCATGAGATACAGCCTTGTGACAGACAGACGGACAGTGGAGTCTTAGTAATAGGGTCCCGTTATTACCATTTGGGTATGGAACTCTAAAAAGGTACATGCGTTTAGTTTTACTGTGGCCAAATGTCACAAGTCCACATACAGCCTCCATCACGGTAGCTCAGTTACTAAAATCTCTTTTAAAGACTGCTCATTGCCGCCACTTGAAGTTCTGCGTCGTCTCTGTAAACTAAATCTAGATGACAACAACAGTGAGAAAATCAGTATTTTTCTTCATATTTCTAGGAAAGTCGTGCAGTTCATCGAAACCATTTTGTTATCAGTTCACGTCCGCTCGATGTCATGTTATGAAAACATCACTTCGTATTTTTACCCGACACCAACGAAAATTCTTATAAATAATTGTTAATTGTCACGGAAATACAATATCCGTCGCATAGTTTGAATTAAAGGTTGACTGTGTGTTTGTTTTAATTTAAAAAATACAAACATAATGATTTAAAAACTTAAACAGTCAATGTAGGGAGCTCGCGTGGCTAAATGATCCAAGCATGCCATCTTCAAGGTTGCCAAGATCAGACTGTAGGTCCAGGGGTAGGTGTTTTCTTAGTAGGCGTGGATGGCCAAATCGGTATCTATGAGGATTGCGAAATACAGTCTAAAGAGACACGAGCCCGATTTGATGAAAACTAAAACTGCATCAATGGATTTTTGAAAAATCAATATGCCTGGCCAGGCATAGATCCCGTTGATTTTGAAATACTCACTCTGTGTACTCCGAAACCCTTTCGTGCCATGACTAGCGCGCCAAGTCGTTGGTCCTGACTGTCATTTGAAGGTCTTTGAAAATCACTGGTTGTCAACCAGGCAACCAGTTACTGGATTGTGGAGGTCAGTAAGGTTCCCCATTTAAAAAACTGGAACCTGAACCCCCTAAAATACATACCTAATTGGGCAAGAGGCTAGGCCACAGAACAGAGAAGACAGTAGGCGTTTTTTTGTTCTGTGGGCTAGGCGGATTCATCGTTTGATTAAAAACTTTTTTTGGTATTATTTTTTGGAATAACAGTCTTTTAAGTTTTTATACGTTTGACGGAGGTATTATGTACTTATGTATGTTCTGCTTACCTACATTGTGTCCTATTTTTTTGTCTAACTTTTTGTTAGTAGTTAAGTTTATTTATTTACTTAAACATACCTAACTAGCTTTTTGCCGCAGCTTCACTCCCGTGGCCCAACTCGCTGAAACCGACAGACACACAGTTTTCGTACAGTTTTTTGAATAGCTTATGGCCTTATGATGTAGAGAAACTTAAAATTTTATTACATTAGTTAACATTTAAATAAACTACTTAAAATAGCTTCTTTTTATCCAAATGGAAAATGATTCATCATCATCATATCAGCTGAAAGACGACCACTGCTGGACATAGGCCTCCCCCAAGCGTCGCCACATTGGCCGATCCCGTACGTCTCGCATCCAGCGCCTTCCCGCAACCTTCAACAGGTCATCAGTCCTCCTAGTGGGAGGCCTTTCAACGCATCGTCTTCCGATTCGCGGTTGCCAGCTGTGTGCTTAGTGCGAGTTTTTTAACGTACTCACTCGTGATATCGTAAACGATCTCTTATGTCAAAATGTATACAAAAAAAGAGGTTTTGCCTTGCCGTCACCAGACGGCGCTTATCCAGTTTCAATACAAATTGTAGTTTACGTTAACGCGATTGAGCGTGAATAAAAACTCGCACTAAGGCCTCTGAACGTTTCGACCCCATCGGCCATCCGTTCTGCGAGCAATGTGCCCTGCCCACTGCCATTTAAGTTTCGCAATTCTTTGGGCTGTGTCGGTAACATTGGTTCTCCTGCGGATATCCTCATTTCTGATGCGACTACGCAAGGAAACGCCGAGCATAGCCCTCTCGATTGCCCTTTAGGTGACTTTAAGCTTTCTAATGAGGCCCATAGTGAGAGACCACGTCTTTTAAAATGGATCGGAAAATGTTTACAACAACAATTTTGTTACAGTTACCTGAAGCACCAGAATAACAAAAGAAGCTTCTGTGATGAAATCGACAAATATGGAGTCGTGTTCCGATCGCCTCAGTCCATCTAGCGACTTGACGAGCGAGTCTGAAACATCTCTGCCGCCATTTCCATACGACAATCAAAACGGAAACTTCTACCAAGCAGAGTTAAACGAAAAACAATACTTCTCTTGTAAACAAAAAGCTAAAAACGAAGAAAAAAGTCCAAAAGATGTCTACTTACAAGAAAGCAACAAAATGGCGTTCGAAAATTACCTTTCCCCGCCAAGAAACAAAAAGTATTTGAATTTCGAACTTAAATTGCCGCCAACCAATGACAATCTATTTGCCCAAATCGAAGGCGAAGACCGGATGCGTTCAGGCTACTTCAACGACGTCCAAGATTTAAAAAGTTGCGTTCAGAACGAAAATAATCCTAATTTGTCAGAAATTAAGCTGAATCAGCAGATTTTTGATAATGTTAATGTGAATAGTGAAAGGGAGAGAGTACCTCAGACGTATTTTGCTGAGAATGAGAACAGTAATTTGAGGAGGTGTTTGAATTTTAATTCGGAACAAGTGCAGTGTGTTTGTGAGGCGCTACAGCAGAAGGGTGATATTGAGAAGCTAGCGGCATTCCTGTGGAGTTTGCCGCCCAGCGAGCTGTTGAGAGGACATGAAACGATATTGAGGTATACATTTTGTTACTTAGAGTTAAGATTAAGCAGTAATCTAGCGAACTGTAAAAAATATTAGTAAAGTGTTCAAGCAAATGCATTTATGGCAGCCATTCTGGAAGAAAACTGAAATTGTGTCGCAACTTCAGAATGTAGAATGCTTGCTTTCAGAATGCCTTTATAAAGATTTGTATCTGTGTTTAATTTTGTTGGTTGCATCGCCATCTCCACCATTTCAGCCGACGGCATTTCGGCAAAGCTCGAATTGTTTAAACGGATTAGGGAACTCAAACTGCCCCCAATTAGCGTTTTAACTTTCCAAAAATGTCAATAATATCATTGTCGAAGATTAGAAAAAAAAAAACAAATGTCGTAATCTATGTATTTACAAGCATTTATGATTTTTCCACACCCTTCTTGACACAGCCTTTTCATGAAAACCATTTTTGTTTTCTTAGGGCACGAGCACTGGTAGCATACCATAGAGGAGTGTACCAGGAACTTTATGCAATATTAGAGGCGCACTCGTTCCCGCCTAGACACCACACCGCTCTACAGAATCTATGGTTTAAGGCGCATTATAAGGAAGCTGAGAAAGTACGGGGAAGAGCTTTGGGTAAGATTCCATAAAACAAAGATTATGCAACTTTTTTTATGAAACTCTAGCTGATAATATGCATAATTTTCATTGAATTTTTTTATCATAGTGGTAGTTGTATTTTTATCTACACACACAACGTAATGTTCTAAATATGAATTCAAAAAATATTGTATAAACACGTCCTTTATATTCGTGTATAGGTAAAATAAAAATAAAAACCATGCAACCGTAAGTGCAACATTTTCCTTCGATTTTCAAACAACTGCACCATAAAATAACTTTTTAATTTTTATAGCACACTTTTACTTTTTAATTTATTGGCGCTTATAGGCTCATTGACTTAATGTAGAAAAGTAGTGCCATTGTCTATGGAGGCGCGCGTTGCGCAGTCATGTGCAATGGAGAATCTAAATTGCCCGCCATACCACATATTTTTTCCGTTTTCACTTTTGTTTTATTTCAACTGTATGAGTGAAGATAAAATAATGTATGCAACGGCATATAATTAGGTATTAAAACACGAGCGTGCTAATATTATCACATTCGGCTTCTCCTCATGTGATAAACCCACGCTCGTGTTTTAATAACCCCTAATATATGACCAAAGCATAAACTACTATTCGATTTCCGCAAGGAAGTATCCAGAAGTATTGAAGTGGACTGTATTTGGTTGTTCGTTGGAAGAATGAAAATACTGTCGTGATTCGTATCTTCAATTTTATTCCTTATTGTTATTACAACTGTATGTTATTACAATTGTAGAGCTGAAGACTGACTGTGTCCGACTGTGCCTCAGCCTCCAAACGGTCCGTTATTTATACAAGAACCGCTAGGCGCGAACAATGGCGCCCCTCTCTCTCAATGGCGCTCGGGTATGGCGTCATAGAAATGCCGTAATTATCAATATTATCTTACTTAAATCTACACAAATTATACATTTCCTTAATCTACATACTTAATTCTACCTAGGAAATATATAAAGCTGTAAAAAGGTCAACACAAAAATCTTATCTAACCTAGATTCCTCCCTACTTATGAGCTATCAAAACATGCATATTCTTACCTAATTATTTACTTTTTCTCTAGTTCTTATGTGTTACAAGTGTACGTAGTCTTACTTTAAAACTCACGTGGAACCTACATCAATTATATTTTAAACATCCACGTGGGATTTTTATAACACTAAAAAGAGAAATTTACAGATAATTCTAACGGTTATTTTCTCACGCCGAACCCCGGTAATTGCATAATGTGTTTTGGGATACAACAATAAGCCATTCAATGTTTTAGTAAGGTGGCGTACGGGTCTGCAGACAATAAGCATTTATAGTTATTTATTTTTCAAAGCGGTAAACCTTTGACAAACAAGGCGTTCACCGTTACGGAGCCATTAAACATGGATTGTTTCTTTATTTTTACAAAATGCCGACAACGGTCAGGGTTATTGCTTCATTCAAAGATTCGTTAAAAAGACCCAAACACATGTTCGCCATAAACACCGTTATAGGGCTACGTGGGAAGCCCTTATGCCAAAAAATCACCACGCAACGTACAAAGCCATGCGTCCGTTACAGTTCTCCCCCCGGCGCAGCTCGCGTAGCCTCCTTTGTTGACACGACGACGAGCTTGCTCACGGGGCGTCGGAAGGTGCCAGTCCTGGTGCGCACCTCGACGACTCTGATGCCGCCATCCGGTCCGCGATGCGTGCGCTCGACGATTCCCATCGGCCATGTGTTCCGTGGCAGCGTGTTGTCGACCACGAGGACCACGTCACCGGCTTGAATGGGTCGCACGTCGTTCCGTGGCTCGCCGCGAGGTACCAACGTGGGCAGGTACTCGCGTAGCCATCGTCGCCAGAAGTGGTCAGCGAGCGCCTGACTAGCTCGCCATGTCCTCCGGTCGTCCTCTTCGCAGGGTCCTGTCGTCGGCAGCCCCTTAGACGACCCCAACAAGAAGTGGTTGGGGGTTAGGGCCTCGGGGTCGCTGGGATCCACACTGACGTGTGTCAGCGGTCGCGCATTGATCGAGAACTCAGCCTCAGTGAGCAGAGTCCTCAGTACTTCTTCCGCCGGCGCCTTCTCTCGCAGGGTCACGCTGAGCGCCGTCTTCACGGAGCGCACCATACGTTCCCACGCGCCACCTTGGTTGGGCGCGCCGGGAGGGATGAAGCGCCACTCCAAGCGATGCAGTAGCCCCTCATCTCGCAGGGCAAGCATCCACTCGGCGTAGGCGTGGCGTAGCTCCTGGTCGGCCCCGCGAAAGTTAGTCGCGTTGTCGGAGTACATCACTCTCGGCCAGCCTCTGCGCGCGGCCATTCGTCTCAGCGCCATGATTGCTGAGTCGGTGGAGAGTGAAGCGACAAGCTCGATGTGCACGGCGCGGGAGGTGAGGCACGTAAAGAGTGCGCCCCACCTCTTCTCTCGGCGGCGTCCTACCTTGACCATTATTGGCCCAAAATAGTCCACCCCACAGTTGGTGAACGGGCGGTGAAAAGGGTCAAGGCGGGCGTGTGGCAGGTCTCCTGTAGCTGGGGTTTGCGGCCTCACCCGCCTCGTTTTGCAGAAGGCGCAGCTCCTCTCGACAGCGCGTACCGTGGGTCGCAAGTGAATGACCCAGTACCGCTGTCGCAGGTCGTTCGTCACACGCTCCCTATTGGCGTGGCCTGCAGCGCAGTGCTCCCGCAGCACGAGGAGCTTAGTCAGCTGATGACGGCCGTCGAGTATAATAGGCCGCTTCATCTCGGTCGGGGCGGGAGAGGCCTCGATCCGGCCCCTCACTCTTAGGACGCCGTTTTCCAGCACTGGATCCAGCCTGTACAATCGACTCGCCCTCGTGAGCGGGCGAGCAGACTGGATCTTCTTCATATCTTCCCCGAAGCTGTCCTCTTGTGCTTGTTTGATTAGTTCAGCCTCGGCGCGCTGGATATGATGATACTCCATCCTTGTTGCTCTTCGTCTGCAGATATCAGTGAAAGCGATCGCTCGAGCGACGGCTCTCACCAATACCTCATACTTTGAGAAGCGGGCCGGGTTCGGTAGCCAGTTATCTCGCTCCGTTTCTTCTCTCGTGTGAAGGACCTCCTCGTCCTCCTTGTCATCCGTCGACGTCGTGGGCCACTGCTCTTCTGGCAGGAGCAAGAAGTCCGGTCCTTGAAACCATCTATCCGTGGCGCATATGGGCGTGTCGACGAGCCGAGTGGCGTCGTCCGCTATGTTGCACGCAGTAGGCAGCCAACGCCACTCTTCTTTCTGGGTCAACTCTGCGATCTCTCCCAGCCGATGCGCAACGAATGGCGTGTAGCGTCGCACGTCGTGATGGATCCAGTGCACCACGGTAGATGAATCGGTCCAGTAGGTCGTCTGGCCGATGATGACTCGGTGCTCCCTTCTTATCGTCTCAGCGAGTCTTGCTCCAATCACTGCGGCTTGTAGCTCCAGGCGCGGTATAGTTTGCGCCCGACGAGGCGCCACCTTAGCTTTGGCGGCCACCAACACGACGTTCAGGCTCCCATCGACGTTTCTTATTCGCCAATAGGCCACAGCTGCGTAGGCTTGCTCGCTGGCGTCGCACAGTATGTGTAAGTCGACGCGTTCATACTTTTGCGTCACGTAACAGCGCGGTAGTCGCAGCTGAGCGAGTTCAGTCAGGCGAGCGAGCCAGGAGGCGAAGAGCTCGTTCTCTTCCTCGGGGATTTGCTCGTCCCATGTCGTCTGAAGGCGCCACAAGCTCTGCAGTATGATCTTCGATCGTATTGTGTAGTGGCTCAGCAAACCAAGCGGGTCGTATATGGACATCACGGCGCTGAGGGCTTCACGCTTAGTCGGGGCGCGCGTTCTCGCTCGTACTTCAGCCGGGACTCGGTTCATAGATGTGTTGAACCCCAGCTCATCGCGCTCCGCGTCCCAATGCAGCCCCAGAATCTTGCTCTCAGGCTGCTCACCCCCCAATTGTGTAGGAGAGGTGGCGTGCAGCTCGGTGGGCACGTCGCGTAGCACCGTCTTGTTGCTGGAGCTCCAACCTCGCAGCGTGAACCCTGCGTGCGCGTGCACTGCTCTCGTTTCCTCTACTGCCTTCCGTGCTTCTTCAGCGTCTTCATAGCTGGCCACCAAATCGTCCATGTAGTGACTTCCTTTGATGGCCTCCAGCGCCCGCGGGTACTCCTGCCCATGTACGTCTGCGTTGTGGTTGCGAACGTAATGGGCCATGTACGGGGAGCTCGCGGCGCCGAATAGCATACTGGTCATCTTGTATTTCCTCGGCGGCTCTTGTCGGTCGTCACCTCTCCACAGGAACTGTTGCGCTGGTTGGTCCTCCGGCCTTATCCTGATTCTCAGGAACATCTCCTGCACGTCTGCTGTAATCGCTACCACCTTCTCTCGGAACCTAAATAGGATTCCTGGCAGCGACAGCAGTAGGTCGGGTCCCTCCAACAGTTCGTCGTTTAGGCAGACGCCGTTGCTCTTCGCTGCTGCGTCGAACACTAGCCTATGTTTGCCGGGCTTGTTCGGGTTCTGCACGGCGAAATGTGGCAGATACCAACAGATGGCATTCGCTCGCTCCGACCCGTCGCATGGCGTCGCGTACCCTTTGTCCAATAGGTTGTTAACCTGCTTGGAGTACTCAGCCGCGAACTGTGGGTTGGCGTCCATCTTCTGCTCGATCTTCTTCAGCCGGCGGAACGCTTGATTGTAGCTAGGCGGCATAGTGACCTCGTCTCGTCGCCATGGCAGCCCAACCTCGTACCCGGTGTCAATCTTCCTGATTGTCCTTCCGACTATGTCGATGGCCCGTTGATCGCTCGCCTTGACTCTCGGCCTTCCTTGTATGCCGAGCGCGTCGATCCTGAAGTGGGCTTCGACTAAGTCGTGGAGTTCCTGGCTGCATGCACCCGTAGTTCGGTTGGGCTCGTATACATGCAGCACGTTCCCTTCTTTGATGATGGTCTTGCGTGGTGCGGTTCCGTGCACCACCCATCCGAGTTGCGTTCTTGATGCTGCCGGTTGGTTAGGGCCGCCGATTCGGAGCTCGCGGGACACGATGCACTCCCAGTGGTCTGTACCCACTAGAAGCCCGGGGCGCGCCAGTTCGTAGCACACCTCTTCTGGGGTCAGGTCCCTCAGGTGCTCGTAATCCAGCAGCGTGTCGGGAATGGACTGTTGGTGAAGCCGAAGATCCTTCATGGTCCTCGCTCTGACCCTGTAGCTTTCGTCACTCTTCAGTCCCTTCACGTTGATATTCACTACTTGGCTGCCCATATCTCGCTGCGACATGTTGACCCCGCTCAGGTGGAGCGGCCGTGATGGCCCTTCTGCCCCGACGCTCGCCGCCAGTGCTTCGTCCACTAGGGTGATCGTGGCCCCTTCGTCTAGGAGTGCGTAGGTCTTGACCTCCCCCCGTGGTCCGGACACGATGACAGGGCACATCTTGAGCAAGACTGCCCGTGGCCCGGTAGCGGGTTGGGTAGCCACAGACAGGACCGCTTCCTCCTTCCGTGGTTCAGCCTTCCCCATGTCTTCCGTCTGCGCTTCGCGTACCGCTTGATGGAGCGTCGCGTGATGCGGGCGGCGACATTGATCCACGCCGCACAGCTGCGCCTTGCAACTTATGCGCCTGTGTTGCTTCTGGGCGCATTTGAAGCAAATCTTATTAGATTTAAGAAAGCTCCATCGCTGCTCTACCGTTAGCGCCTTGTACTGCGGACACCGCGTCAACAGGTGGGCTTGCTCGCACTTAGGGCACTTGTCCTTTTCTTCTTCCCTTCCCTCGGTCGTAGTGAACACGCTCGCCTTCTTCTTGAGTGTCACGATGGGTCGAGTTTCCTTTCTCGGTGCGGCGGCGCTTGTAGACGGAGCGTACGTATATCGTAACGCTCGGTCCGCCTCTCGCATTAGAAACCGTGACATCACGACGATTTCCGGATCCGCTGTCCCTTCTTGATCGTAGGCGTAGTCACACCAGCGGGATCGGAGATGCGGGCTGAGCTTGTCCAGTACTTCCCGGGTCATAAAAGGGTTGAACAAGTAACCTCTTCGATCGATTGTTTGCAGTACGCAAATTATGTTCTGTAGCTTGACAGCGAAACTGTTGAGTTCTGTGGCCGATGTACCAGGTTTTGGAAGCTTCTTGAGGTCATCCAGTGCCCGGTCGATGATGACTTCCGGTCGTCCGAAGCACTGCTCAAGAGTCTTCATAATGACGCCTGGATCAGTGGCCGTATGTAGAAGGGCGGCCACGGCGTCTCTTGCTTCTCCTTTGAGGCAGCTTCTCAGCCTTTGTACGTTCTCGGCTGCTGTAACCTGGTACATATCTGTCGAATCTCGTACAGCCGCCTTGAATGGCAGCCACTCGTTGGCCGCTCCGGAGAATGTAGGTAGCTCCGTGTGCCTAGGCCTAGGTCGGGCCATTTTTTCTAGTGTTGCTGCCAAGTGCTCAATGCTGTCCTTTGCTCTTATGGGGGTCGGCGATCTCGTTCTAGACACGAAGCGTATCTGTTTGGATTCTCTTGGTCCCTCCTCCCCCCGTGAGTTGAGGGGGTTCGTCCTCAGCCATTCATCCACCATTTGATGAGGCTCTTCGCGTGGACGAGAGGGCTCTTGTTCCTCTTGTACGCTTTCTTCATCGTTGATCGCTGACACCTCCACTGCTAGTCTCTTCTTGACTAGCTCTTCTTCCAGTGCCAGTTTCTGGGTCCGGATGGCTGCTAGCTTCTCTGCAGCCTCCAGTTCCGCTATCCGTAGCCTTGTTGTGACGCTTGTCGTCGACCGTTGCGACCTCATTGTCCTGGTCGGTGACGTCATTCGCTGTCGGATCGCGGTGTTTGTCGTCTGTGCACTGGAAGGCCCCGCTGCGCTGTTGTGTGCCATTCTCGGAAATGGTGATGCTGGTGGGTCTGGTGAGAGTCTTCTTCTTCGCTCCCGTTCGATCAGCTCCGCTTCCTGGCGGCGCGCCTCCTCTTCTTGGACGCGTCGCGCTTCCTGTTCTTGGATGCGTAGCTGTTCTTCTATCTCGGTTGCGTCTCCCTGGCTCCTTGTGAACACCATCTTGAGTATAGCCGCACGTTCAGTTTGGCAAGGCGGGTTAGTACCTCTTCGGTTCGGTACTTCAGGTGAAACCGGTCGGCTCGGTTCGGTAAGCCGGTCGGGTTCAGTTGTGTTGAAGCCGGTCAGGTTCAAGACCGGTTAGGTTCGAAACCGGTCCTGTTCCGTACAGCTTTGTTCTTACCGCAGATCTTCTTACTTCGTCTGCGGCTCGGTGACAGCCGGGTTCCTTTCTTCGCTCTTGCCGCAGATCTTCGTACTTCGTCTGCAGCTCAGTGGTTCTGGTTGCAGCGGGTTCTTCGTTCTTGTATCCGCTGCTTGATGGACCAGACTGTAGTGGGCCTGGTTGCCGCTGGTTCTTGGTTCTTTATCCGAGCTCGTAGGACCAGACTGAAGTGGACTGTATTTGGTTGTTCGTTGGAAGAATGAAAATACTGTCGTGATTCGTATCTTCAATTTTATTCCTTATTGTTATTACAACTGTATGTTATTACAATTGTAGAGCTGAAGACTGACTGTGTCCGACTGTGCCTCAGCCTCCAAACGGTCCGTTATTTATACAAGAACCGCTAGGCGCGAACAATGGCGCCCCTCTCTCTCAATGGCGCTCGGGTATGGCGTCATAGAAATGCCGTAATTATCAATATTATCTTACTTAAATCTACACAAATTATACATTTCCTTAATCTACATACTTAATTCTACCTAGGAAATATGTAAAGCTGTAAAAAGGTCAACACAAAAATCTTATCTAACCTAGATTCCTCCCTACTTATGAGCTATCAAAACATGCATATTCTTACCTAATTATTTACTTTTTCTCTAGTTCTTATGTGTTACAAGTGTACGTAGTCTTACTTTAAAACTCACGTGGAACCTACATCAATTATATTTTAAACATCCACGTGGGATTTTTATAACACTAAAAAGAGAAATTTACAGATAATTCTAACGGTTATTTTCTCACGCCGAACCCCGGTAATTGCATAATGTGTTTTGGGATACAACAATAAGCCATTCAATGTTTTAGTAAGGTGGCGTACGGGTCTGCAGACAATAAGCATTTATAGTTATTTATTTTTCAAAGCGGTAAACCTTTGACAAACAAGGCGTTCACCGTTACGGAGCCATTAAACATGGATTGTTTCTTTATTTTTACAAAATGCCGACAACGGTCAGGGTTATTGCTTCATTCAAAGATTCGTTAAAAAGACCCAAACACATGTTCGCCATAAACACCGTTATAGGGCTACGTGGGAAGCCCTTATGCCAAAAAATCACCACGCAACGTACAAAGCCATGCGTCCGTTACAAGTATCTTTGTCTATTATTGCTCAGTCCATACATATATACCAACTTACGTAAATTACAGTGGTTTTTGGGAAAAACTACTGAAAAAGTTTAGGTAGAGCTTAGCTAGCTGCTAGCTAGCCGTGGCCTATCCAAAAAAAACCGTGTATTTTTCAGCATAAAAGTAATTTCCGACACTCGGCATTAATATTCTATAAATCGGCGAATTTTTCATATATATATTTTTAGTATATATTTTCTTCTATGAGTAAAAGAATTTTCCTCCAGCGATTACAAACTAAGGTCTTTATACGTATTATAAAGTCAGAGATAAATAACATAAATCTTTTACATTTAGGTGCAGTAGACAAATATAGATTAAGAAAAAAGTACCCTCTACCGAAGACGATATGGGACGGAGAAGAAACCGTATACTGCTTTAAGGAAAAGAGCAGGAACGCCTTGAAAGACTGCTATTATAGAAATAGGTAAGATACCATATTGTAACATGCGCAATTTTCTTTCTTGCATTCTGTATATTACTGAATGAATTAGAGCAGTGGTGGCCCAGTGGTATCGGCCGCGACTTACAAGTTGTAGGTCGTGGGTTCGAGCCCAGGCAGGCGCTTTACTTTGTGTAAATTATTTCATCACCACTGCTCTCAAAACGGTTAAGGAAAACATCGTGAGGAAACCGGCATGTCCATTCCCTCTCACAGAAAGGAGGCCTGTGTCCCAGCAGTGGGAACATTAATAGGCTGATGATGTGATGTGGTAAAACAAAATCATGAAAAAAAGACTTAAAGTGGGGATGTATTTTTTTTTCTCATCTTTCCCATGGTGTGAGGTATCGTTGGATTGGCCATTCAAAAATATCATGAGTTTGATTAAAATTAAATTAAGCTTTAAATTGCAAATTTATGTTAGAGTCAAGTGCCTCCCCCCCTCGCTGCCAGCGAAATGGTTGCTCTTGGCTATGTGTTAAAATTCATGGCAGTAGTAAATATACCGGCCTAAAGTTGTTTTTGCAATTGCGTGAGATGAATAAGATATTATAGATTTTGATATGTCACTTACCAGTGAGTGACATTTTTCGCCTGCACACTGCAATTTTCATTGTATCTAACGTGGATCACAGGACTAAAGGGATCACAGGACCAAAGGCATCTCAGGCCAGTATTTTAGAACGATTAAGAGGACGACAGTCGCCAACGACCTTGAAGGAACAAAACGCGCACTCGTTTCACACCCGCGCGACCCAAAATTCGGTAGATTTTTGTACTTTCCTTATTATTCTATGACTTAAAAAGAAAATACTTGGATCAAAATGTTGATAATTCAATATAATAAAAAAAAAGGTAATTTAAATATTATACATTCTTTGAGATGGTGAAAATTTCATAAAAAATCGCCCGGCGGTTTTGGTGCGATTGTCGTTTTTTGTCGGTGTTAGACATAACTTTACAAATTAATTACACTATGTTATATGAATAGAACACAAAATTTTCATAGATCAAATTATTATAAAAATGGTCTAATATAACATATATTTTTGCCAAAAAATTAGGACTAGCCGTTTAGATTTGATTGTTATTTTAAAATCTTCTACTAAGGGGTATCTCCGTCTTCTGGTCCATAGTTGCCATCACCACCTGCTGCAATTTGCTTGAGGACGTAGCGTCTTTTACTTAGTCGGACCATCCTGTTGGCGACCGGCGTCGTGCTCTCTTTCCTTCGGTATTGCCAACAATGACAAGCTTTTCCAGGCTCCCCTTCGCAATAAGGGGCCGAAATAGCGTCCAGATACGCTGTAAGTAAACTGTAGACAATCGAGTCTAGATATGAAGTTGGGAAAGGACAAACAAATTTGTGCGTTTGGCTGTCCATGGTATTCAGAGCATCTGCCTACAGCACCACATTTTGAATGCGTCTATTCTCTGTCTTTCTCTTGCTCGGGTTGTCCACGTCACAACTCCATAGAGAAAAATCGGGCAAACCAGTGCTCGGACCAAATGGCCTTTGGTCTTTTAGCTTACACCACAATTTATCCAAATGTTGAGGCGTGTTATATTATGCACGGCCATGGCTATCCGTCGTTTTATTTCTTGGACGCAACTGCCGTCATTATTAATATTAGAGCCTAGATAAATAAAACTGTCCACAGTATCGACGCCACGATCTATCACCATGACCTAGCATGGCTCGTACGATTTATAATAAATTACCCAAAAGTTGGAGGGAGCTTAATAATATAGAGTTAAAGAAGCAACTAAAGTCGTTTCTAAGTAAAAGGGCCTACTATAATATTAACGAATTTATGGAAGATATCTTTGTTTTGACATAGATCTTATTGCAATTTTGACATTTGATAATTTTTGTCAATTTTGACATTTTTTTTTATTATCTTTTATGCATATTGTATGTGTTACCCATGTTTGAGCAAATAAATCTTATCTTATCTAGATCTCGCCTAGATCATTTTAAATGGTTGAAACCTGGGTTCAGGTTTTAAGTAGAGCTTAAAGTTTTGAGCTTCGGATACTAACCAGCTGTCCATTTAACATCGGTGGGTATGAAGATACCCACGGATGTTGGGCAAGAAGGTCTACTTTAGCCTGACTATAGCCGGCAACCAAGTGGAAATTCTCTAATAAAATATTCTTGTCGATGTAAAAAACTAGTTTGACCGCCTATTATAATCCGACATTGAAAATGAAAAGATTTTAAGTTTATATACATTTAGTTTGCGTAGAAAATGACTGTGTACCATTTGAATTTGCCATTCAACCGAGTGTTCAACAAAGTTTCCCCCCACAGGTACCCCACTCCTGATGAGAAACGAGCCCTCGCGCTGAAGACCGGGCTCACCCTCACACAGGTCTCCAACTGGTTCAAGAACAGGAGACAGAGGGACCGCACTCCACAGCAACCTAATAGACCGTGAGTTTCCGTCTTTTAAGGGTACACTAATCGACGGCACGAACTATTTTGTGCGCGGGGTTAAAATGCATTTTATATCAACCGACAACACGTGCAGAAGAGATAGATGCTGTGATGAGCAGTAGGAAGCTAGTTCGCGTACGAATACACACTTTTGCAAATTTGTAGCGAAATGGATAAGGATTTAGGACGAAACCGAGCGTGCGAAATTTTATAAACAGACCTTTGCAGTCTAGATATCATGAAAAAACCACGAAATCTATCTGTTCAAAATAAAATTATTTGCATTGTTGAACTACTAATCTATCCCTGTATGGAGGACGTTTTGCAATTTGCCGTCTTCTTATGGTATTTATTCGCGCCCAAAAATGCGTTAAAATGAGTGTCGAAATGTGGAACTTTCGACGCTCATAACTTTCAAATATTTCGGGAACGTATCGTTACTTAGTTATATCGGCGTTACGGGAATCGCGAAAATGAGTACTTGGTTTACTTAGTGTTGGAGTTAGTTTATTTAAGATAAATTACAAAGAATAAGAGTGCCGACCGACCGCACCTCTGGACCGAGTAAGACTGAATGAATCTTCACAATTGTTGAAAGCTGGGATGCGATCGGGCGGCACGTTACACAAAGGTTTTTACAGCTATAATGGGTTGCACAATAAATATAGAAAGTTATACATTAACAAAAGAACCGTCGGCATCACTACAGAAACCTTAGCTAAATTCTTAAAACTAAGATAATAAAGTCATTGTTCCAAAGGATAAAAAGGGTCCCTTGCACATTACAATAAAAGACAACATAACATCTGTGCGCAGGCCGTGAGAATCCTTAAACGGTAATTAACAGTTAACTTAAAATATTATTTATATGCAAGTTCCCTAAAGTAATATGTATTCTACTAATAAACAATTAATGGAGTCGCTACAGTACTCCCCTGCCAGTGATCGAGATCACGAAAAATTGGCCTGGTAGTAATCAGGAAATCGTACGCGTCTACCAGACTTTCGCGGCCCCTGCGGTTCAGGAACCAGAGTTACAGATGGTGAACATTGGGGAACTGATTCAGATGGGGTTTGAGAACGTGAAGTGATTTCGGGAGCGAGATCTACGATAATATTAGTAGCGCTGTCTGGATGACAATAAGCATCCCTTAAGCAATAAGCTGGTTTTAGTCTATCGATTGATACCGTAACCTCGCGGCCACGTATATCTAATACGAATGTTTTATCCTTCCTAGAAATTACTCTATAAGGGCCGTCATAAGGTTGCTGTAATGGAACTTTGACTGCATCGTTCCGCACCAACACGTGAGAAGAGGTAATAAGGTCCTTGAAAATGAAAGTGCTTTTCTTTCCGTGTTGGGTACTAGCGACAGGCTTGAGCTTATTAAAATGCGATCGAAGCTCTTTAGCAAATTCAGCCTGCGTAGTTTTGTTAGTCGGATTGTCACCTAAAAATTCTCCGGGGAGGCGTAAGCTCTGTCCGTAAACTAACTCTGCGGATGTGCTTTTCAAGTCCTCCTTCCAAGACGACCTAATTCCTAGCAAAACGGTAGGGAGAATTCGCGTCCAACTACTGGTTGCTGCATTGTGACACTTTAGTGCACTCTTTAATTGACGGTGGAAACGCTCGACCATGCCGTTAGCTGCAGGGTGATAAGCCGTCGTTCGAAAATGAGCCGTACCGGTCAGGGTATTGAGATCTCTGAATAGGTTTGACTCAAACTGTCTTCCTCTATCTGTTGTGATTCTAAGTGGTATGCCAAAACGAGCAATCCAATTGGAATAAAATGCACGAGCTACTGTGTCGGCTTCTTGATTGACAATGGGAATAGCTTCCGGCCATCTAGTAAATCGGTCTACACAAGTAAGACAATAACGGTATCCCTCAGAATAGGGCATAACTACGATGTCAATATGCACATGTTCAAATCGAGATGACGGAAGTGTAAATGTTCCCGGTGTTGTAATGACGTGACGAGACACTTTTGATCGTTGACAATCAACACATGCTCTGGCCCATAACTTACAATCAGAATTTATCGATGGCCAAACAAATCGTTTAGTGATAAGCTTAGTCGTTGCCCTGCCACTTGGATGGGAGGTATTATGAAGCATATTGAAAACGGACTTTCTGAATGGTTCCGTAATAAAAGGCCTTGCTGTTAGGGTAGAGAAGTCACAAAAAATTGGTTTGTCTGACTCTGGCAAATGAACAAGACGTAATTTAAGGGACGAGTTTCTATTGTCAATTAAGCTTTTAAGTTCCGCGTCATTGTGTTGTGAAGATGCAAGGGCTTTCCAGTCTATCTCAGTACATACTGATTCTATGCGAGATAATAGGTCAGCCGTAATGTTGTCCTCTCCTTTGATGTGACGTATGTCTGTAGTAAATTGTCCAATAAAGTCTAGATATCTAAATTGCCTAGGGGAACATTGCTGATTTTTCTTCCTAAAAGCGTAAGTTATTGGTTTGTGATCTGTAAAAATTGTAAAACTTCGCGCCTCAACATAATGTCTGAAATGTTTGACTGCAGCGTATATTGAGAGTAATTCGCGGTCATAGGCTGAATATTTCTGTTCAGGGGACGTAAGTTTCTTAGAAAAGAAAGCAATTGGTTGCCATTCATTATCGATTTTCTGTTGTAAAGCCGCGCCTATGGACATGTTGGAAGCGTCACAGAAAATAGCAAGTTCGGCATCGGGCTTCGGATGCACTAACAACGTTGCTTCAGCTAAGCTGTCTTTGCACGTCTTAAAGTCACGCTTAGCTTGGTCGTTCCAAGTAATAGGTGTTTTCCCTTTTTTGTTGCCGCATAGTAATTCATGTAAACTAACTTGGCTACTCGCTGCATTAGGTATGCACCTTCTGTAAAAGTTTAACATACCTAGGAATTGGCGTAGCTGCTTCGCGGTGGTTGGCAAGGGGTAGGTACGTATTGCTTCAACCTTTTCGGGGAGCGGACGTGTACCTGCTGATGACACTTGATAACCCAGAAAATCAACTTCAGATTGCCCGAATACACACTTTGCGGGGTTAATTACTACACCGTATTTCCTTAACCTATCAAATACAGTCTCTAAGTGTTTTAAATGTTCCGTTTCGTCACTAGACGCGATTAAAATATCGTCTATGTAGCAGTACACAAAATCAAGTTCACATAACACTTCGTCCATAAATCGTTGAAAAGTTTGTGCTGCGTTACGCAAGCCAAAAGTCATAAACTTAAACTCGAATAAACCGAAGGGCGTAGTTATTGCTGTCTTTGGAATGTCCTCTTCGGCGATAGGGATTTGGTTAAATGCACGCACTAAATCTAGTTTTGAAAACACTTTTTTTTCACTTAAGCACTGGGCGAAGTCTTCAATATGTCGCACTGGGTATTGGTCGGGAACTGTTCTTTCATTCAAACCACGATAATCACCGCACGGCCTCCACTCGTCTTCACACTTTGGAACCATATGTAGCGGCGAAGCCCACGAACTTTTCGACGGTTGAGCGATGCCTAATTTTAACATCGACTCGAACTCTTTCTTCGCTGCAATCAGGCGGTCCGGAGCTAGACGCCTAGGCTTCTGCGCAACTGGTTGACCAGGTGTAACAATTATGTGGTGTTGAGTATTGTGTTTGACCGTTTTCTGCATAGTCCCATCAAGGCGAGTAATGTCGACATATTGTGCTAACAGATGGTGGTACGGCGTTTCACCGTTAATGGTTTTCACTGACTCGGTTTTGCACCCACAGGTAGGTACCTGCCCCTTAACGGTACACTGGGTGGTTGCATCTACAAGTCGTCGGTTGCGCGCATCGACCATTAAATTATAATGCGCTAAAAAATCGATTCCAATTATTGGTTTAGATATATCTGCCACCACGAACATCCACGGGAAATCTCTGCGTAAACCTAGGTTAAGCGTGAGTGGGATCGTACCATATGTAGCGATCTGTGTGCCATTAGCGGCCACTAACCCATAGGCTGACATTTGGCGAGCCGTATGAATCAGAGACTTTGGATAAACGCATAGGTCTGCACCGGTATCAACAAGAAAATCTACCTTGTTGCTTTTATCCTTAATAAAAATGCGGCGTGTGGGTGGCTGGGAGTTTGCGTCATCCGCCACTAATGACCCCCGCTCGCGTTTCCCGCCGGTGGTGATTTATATGCGCAGGGTTGCACACACTTCTCTGCTGCAGGGCCGAATTTATGGTGGTACCAACACTTCCACCTTTCTGGTCTCGACCTTGATTGGCTTCTTGAGTGGCTGCGACTTGGTTTCTCTCTGGAGCGGCTGCGTGGTCGGGACTTGCGTAACTCGTCTAACTGAGCCTGCATTTCAGCTAGTAGCAACATGATTCGTCCTTCAGGCGGCGGTGCGGGCTCTTGTTGCGCAGCGGCTACAGTGGCGCAGGTATTTCGGCTAGATCGTAGCTGGTGGTTTTCGTAAATGAGGTCTGCCACATCCGCAAGGTGATTCAATGAGGCATCCGTCTTTGTTACCACCACGTTCTGCATGTCGTGAGCCAAACCTTTTATCCACATTGCTCGCAGGATGTCGCCCGTTATCGAAGACCCAGCAAGAGTCTTTAGATGCCGCAGAAACTGTGATGGCGTGTGGTCACCGATCGCCTGGTTCTCGAGCAAAAGCCGTGTTTTTCTTGCTTGTGAGTCACCAAACCTTGTCAGCATTGTCTGTTTGACATGTTGGTATGCATCTCCTTGAAAAGCCGGCAACTCGGCTAGTATGTCGGTGAGCTCTTCCATCGCTTCCGTGTCTAGGGCGCGTACTACGCATTCAGCTTTCAAGCGCGGGCACGTTACTCCTGCCAATGCCATTAAGCACTCTGCTCCGCCAAACCATATTTCCGGCTTAGCCGGATTAAAAGGCTTTAAAATAACTTGACGTGTATTTGCAGCGGGCTGGGGTTGGTCCTCACCGGCCATTTTGTTGTTGACACCTATTTTTTCCGTTAACGAAAAACTAACACTCGTTCGCGCACAGGTATCGCGATCCGCGCACTAACCTTAGCACTAGGTAACCCGTTCTCTTAACGACAGAGATCACGTCGGGGTCACCACTTTCGGGAACGTATCGTTACTTAGTTATATCGGCGTTACGGGAATCGCGAAAATGAGTACTTGGTTTACTTAGTGTTGGAGTTAGTTTATTTAAGATAAATTACAAAGAATAAGAGTGCCGACCGACCGCACCTCTGGACCGAGTAAGACTGAATGAATCTTCACAATTGTTGAAAGCTGGGATGCGATCGGGCGGCACGTTACACAAAGGTTTTTACAGCTATAATGGGTTGCACAATAAATATAGAAAGTTATACATTAACAAAAGAACCGTCGGCATCACTACAGAAACCTTAGCTAAATTCTTAAAACTAAGATAATAAAGTCATTGTTCCAAAGGATAAAAAGGGTCCCTTGCACATTACAATAAAAGACAACATAACATCTGTGCGCAGGCCGTGAGAATCCTTAAACGGTAATTAACAGTTAACTTAAAATATTATTTATATGCAAGTTCCCTAAAGTAATATGTATTCTACTAATAAACAATTAATGGAGTCGCTACAAATATTTTCTTTTTTTCTACTTTTTTGCTTCCATACAGGGCTAGATAATGATGAGACAAATTGATATCACTTTTTATTTTGAACGTACATCGTCAAACAGTGGAATAATCCCTAGGCTACGTTTGTATGGAAGAATTTTCGACTAGTGTAACCTTAACATAATTTTTTAAATATTTCCTACTAAATTCTTCTACCATTTTTGGTAAGAGTTAGAAGAGGTTTTGTATAGGCTCGTTGGCAAAAAACTGTATAGGCCAATTGCCCAGATGCACATGAAATGTCTCATCTCCCTACGTCAGGGAGGTGACCATAAGCTCTTAGAGCGGTATCAATTTGATATCGAATAAGGGACAGATGTATACACGTCAGATACATCTGTCACTTACTCGATATCAAATTGATACCGCTCTAAGAGCTTATGATCACCCCCCAGTATCCATATCTTTAATCTGTAACACAGTTATTTGACGACAATTTTTCTTCCTATTCTAAGAATTTTAGTCCATTCTATTCTTCATTGTTTTAACACTTACAGGATACTGTTTCAAAGTTCTGAAATCAAATACACCGACACTTATCGACTTCAGCCAATCAGTTTACCATACATAATCATTTTTAACTATAGGTAAACATAAGTTAGTATAGGTACAGTCACCCACAAAAACTTTATACACTTAACAATGTATAATATGTTAGGTACTGTAAAAGCCCGAACTACGGAAAAACCTACGATTTACCGGTAAGACCTTACCAAGTATTATACGTAGTATGTCTTAGTAGTCTGTGCAAGTATTGGTAAATGTCCTATTCTAAATGTTCCACTGTTGAGTGAGTGAGTGAATAAGCAAAACGTCAATTTGTGTGTCACAAAATCAGGTGCGACAACACGACGAACGAAAACTTCCTTAGATGTGTTCCGTTTCACGATTATTTTTTGTTTGCTGGAAAATATTTCAATATTTTTATTAAGTCCTAAAAGTAACATTTTGTGTCGTGTTACAAGTTACGTAAAATGTAACAAAAGTTACGTTCTGGCAACGCTGCTCATTTCGGGCTTTTACCGGCCATCACAGCGTAAATGTATTTGCTTAGGATTTACCTCAGAGGCTGGTAAATGTTGAAAAATTGTAAGTAATGTCTAGTACACACTATGATACGAAATTATGAGAACCATTAAAAACTGATGGATTAGCTTCACCAAAATAAGTATTATGTTTGTTGGACGAGGTTCGGAGTATAACAGGAGCTCGGCCTTCAAGTTAGGTTACTTTAGAAGTTTAAACCCTGCAAACAGAAATAGGCTCGGTCAACTTTTTTGCTTAAATAGTAATCATCATCATCAGCCTCTTAATGTTCCCACTGCTGGGACACAGGCCTCCTCTCTGTGAGAGGGAATAGGCCGTAATCCACCACGCGGGTTGCTGGATGTCACATGTCTTCGAATTTTTGGTTCTAGGACATGTCGGTTTCCTCACGATGTTTCACCGTTTTGAGAGCAGTGATGATGAAATAATTTACACAAAGTAAAGTGCCTGCCTGGGTTCGAACTCACGATCTACGACGCGTAAGTCGCGGCCGCTACCACTGTGTACACCACTGCTCTCAGTAATCGTATTTACCTTTTCTATATTAAAATCAATGGCAACATTAAAATGATTAAAAAAACATAGGTACCTATATATTTTTGTTAACTGGCCCAATAAGTGCTGGGCATTATTCAGAAAGCCCGCTCAGTTTAATTCTTTCGATAGTTTTTATCATATTGCCTACTCAAATTGGGCATTTTATTATTTGTCTAGGCATTATGAATAATGCCGGATTAAACTCTTAGTCCATAACATATACACCGTAAATTTGAAAAATTTTGGTCGTTTATATCCCGTAAAGTGTCTTTGGTACCTCTTGTTTTATCATTTTGCAACACCGACTTCCGAAACGAAAGCTATTTTTGCACTTTATGGTGATTTGCTTTGGATTTCTTTTTGTTTTTTAGGGTTCCATACCCAAAGGGTAAAAACGGGACCCTATTACTGAGACACCGCGATCCGTCTGTCTGATTGTCTGTCCGCCTGTCACCAGGCTGTATCTCATGAACCGTGATAGCTAGACAGTTGAAATTTTCACAGATGATGTATTTCTGTTGCCGCTATAACAACAAAAACTAAAAACAGAATAAAATAAATATTTAAGTGGGGCTCCCATACAACAAACGTGATTTTTTGGCCGTTTTTTGCGATAATGGTACGGAACCCTTCGTGCGCGAGTCCAACTCGCACTTGGCCGGTTTTTTTTTATAATTTTATCTGTACAAATCGATACCGTTTCATGTACCGGATCGACACTCCACGGGATTTAAACAACGATATTTTACAGTTTACTGTGGGGTTAGGTAGCTATATTTACACATTTTTGGCCAGTTATGTTATATGCCACAAAGTGTGCACATATTAATGCCCGTGACTGTACCCACGGCTGCCATGGTAACCTTCAAACGAAAAAACGTCGACGCGTCACCAAACAATGGGGCTCAGAGTCGAAACAATAAATTGTTAAGTTTATTTACTTAACGTTTATTAGTTCAAGCGTGTGTTGGGACGTAGGTAAGTCTGGCGTGGAGGTTTAGGGACCTGTAAAAGGTATTTGGGTTCGAATAAATCTATGTCAGATTGCAAACCTAAGTCTTATACATAAAAAGGCTGTTCGTTGTTCGTTCCTTGAGATTGAGAACGGCTGCAACGATTTTGCAATTTTTTGATAAAAATGTTTGTAATGGCCCGAATATGTCGTTTAGGGAAATACATAAATGAAAAAGAGTCCCGGAAAATTGGAAAATCGGGATAATTTAAAAAAAACTGAAGCTTGAACTCAGTTTTGATAGGAGGTCTGCCGGGTCAGCTAGTGGCAAAAAAGAAGAAATTTTGCTAAGTTTTTAAGAAATCGATTTTTTATTTCAAAACAACTTAACTTTAGGTACAAGACGATATTATTGTTTTGAAACAATAAGTTCTTCAAGTTAATTTAATAGCTTGTCGTGCTTACGGGGCCTTAGAGGACCCGTAAAGGATTTGAAACTTGGCTTACACACACAAAATCGCTTTTAATATTGCTATTCAACCTTATTCTAAGAGCTTAAGATAAGATAAGATAAGATAAGATATATTTATTTTGTAAAACATGAGTACAGTATGAAGGTCTTATATTAATATGAGGTGGCTACATGTTTTGCCATTTATGGCGTACAAAATTTGTTGCACTAGACCAACAATACAAAAAAAAATACAATATCAAAATTTAAATTAAATTGAAATTACAATGTCAAAATTAAAATTCAATAAAAATCACTATGTCAAAATTTAAATTAAATTGAAATAAAAATGTCAAGATTTAAATTCAATAAAAAATCACTATGTCAAAATTTAAATTAAATTGAAATAACAATGTCAAGATTAAAATTCAATAAAAATCACGATGTCACAATTTAAAATTCGATTTAAAACACTATGTCAAAATGTTTTATTCAATTTGAGTAAGAAAGACAGAAAAAAAAAACACACTTTCAGAATTCTATAAAAGCGAAACATCGTTAAAAATTCATTTACACTGTAATAGCACTTCTCTAGTATTATAGCTTATGGTATAGATTTCGATTTTTCTATAAGCTTATTTGCGAAACTTTGCAAGAACTGTTTTTCATGTTTCATATTTATGTGCAATATGAATTGTTGGGGACTGTTTCAATATCTATAAGATAGGTACATAACTCACAGATTTAAATAGTAATATAGGCATTGATGTTATAGGTATGTCACTAATTTTACCAAGAACAATTTAATTAAGAATCTACTAATCTGTTGGTAAACAGCGTCAAGATTTTCATTATAACCATGGCCCAAAATAATAAATAGATATTTGGATGGTAAAAAAAAAAACGTAGAACTTGTCACGTTCCAGGTTTAAATTATTACAGTAGCCAAACTCACACGTGTTCGAATCTTGACCGGCGAAGCTTTACCAAAATGTTTTTTTAACATTTAAAAGTTTTTTTTTCTCGCAAGGGACTGTGCATTGTCATAAACCGTCATTATGGGTCATTAATCAATCGAATGGAACAAAGGTCAGGGTTTAAAAAAAGAATGCACATGTGGTCTATGGGTGGACATTAATGAAGCGAAGAATTACCAGAAACAATAGTCACCAGGCTAGAGCACTGACTTATAAACCTATGGACTTGCCATACCTACGAAATTAGCGTGATACCTACATAAATCGGGAACTTAAGATGGCTGCCCATTGGCCAATGAGGTAGGCCATTTGCAACTGTTTGACAGCACAACTACACAGATAAACGTACATGAACAGCACACAACTACCAATTTTACTCGGTAATCAACATGGCGACCGGCCACGCATAGACATGATTTTGACGTCACACAAAAGTGTTACCAAGTTTAGTCCTTGACAAACATTTAGATGTCTCTCTTTTCATATGTAGTTCTTGGTTAGTTAAAAAGAGACAAAACGCTTTTTGACATACGTGTGTCGATTTGATAGATATGTGTATAACTATTCTTCATATAGTAGAATAGGCCGTCTCCATAGATTTTCCTTCCTCATTGGGCTAGAGTGATTAGTTGGATTGAAATAACCTACTTGCTAGCTTTTTTTTATGAGTTCTGTACCCAAAGTGTGCCCGCGTCGTCTGTTTTTGACCGACTTTCCAAAAAGGAGGAGGTTCTATGTTAGACTTTATATTACTTTTGTTCACCGATTGCCAAATAAAAAAAACACAACTTGAAAAATAAATTTCAATTTAGAAGTCGGTGTCCATAACGCAAAAAAATGGTAACGATATACAAAAGACACCACCTTCCAAAAGGAAAGTTATTTTTCACTTTGTAGTTTTTAGGGTTCCGTACCCAAAGTGTAAAAACGGGACCCTATTACTAAGACTCCGCGATCCGTCGTGTCTGTCTGTCACTAGGCTGTATCTCATGAACCGTGATAGCTAGGCAGTTGAAATTTTCACAGATGATGTATTTCTGTTGCCGCTATAATAACAAATAGGTACTAAAAACAGAATAAAATAAATATTTAAGTGGGGCTCCCATACAACAAAACTGTTTTTTTTTGACGTTTTTTGCGATAGTGGTACGGAACTCTTCGTGTGCGAGTCCGACTTGGTAGCTTTTTTAACCGACTTCGCAAAAAGGAGGAGGTTATCAATTCGACTGTATTTGTTTTTTTTTTATGTGGTTACCTCAGAACTTTTTATTGGGTGAACCGATTTTGATGATTCTTTTTTTATTCGAAAGTTGGTTTGTCGTGTGGTCCCATTTAATTTTCATCAAAATTTGATGAAGAGCTTCGAAAATATACATCAGAACTCTTCAATAAATGACGGCAAATCACTCGGGATAGCTGCAATCGCATATCTGTTTATTGTTCTCACCATTGCATAACATAACATCACACTGGTACGCTTTAAAGGGGTACGCAGGTGTGAACAGTTGACCCTGGTATACTCTCATTCCACCGGTTTTGTTTATTTAAGTTTCATGTTATTGGGTTAATCTATTCTGGCTTCACTTTGGGCGTTATAAGTACCTAGCCTATAGAACTGGTCCATTATGTACCACAACTAAAAAGTGAAAAATAAAAATCTTTTTTACAAAAATTAAAACCGACTTCCAAACAAAAACACTACAAAGTGAAAAATAACTTCAATTTCGGAAGTCGGTGTCAAAAAACGAAGAAATGAAAACAGGAACACCGACTTCCGAAATTGAAGTTATTTTTCACTTTGTAGTGTTTTTGTTTTGAAGTCGGTTTTAATTTTTCTATAATTATGTTACAGACAGAGCTGAATATAAATAATAGTTAGCTGTTATATACTGGCCACCTAGAATCCAGACCTGTCATGTTGACGACGTGTGACATTCATCTTTCATTGTACAGCTTATTAATTATATACTTCTACATAATGAAAATGTGTATTTAATAAATTGGCGACGAGGATGTCGACTACTGATATAACAAAATTAAAGAGGACTCGCGCGTCATTGCGTGGTTTAATTACAAAGCTTGAAAATTACGTAAACACCCAAGAAACTCTACCATACGAAGAAACAGAGTCAAGACTACAATCGCTTAAAGAAACGTTACAGAAATTACAAGAAATACAACATGAAATAGAATTAGAAACAACAGACGAACAACTAGACCAAGAGATAGAAACCAGGTACAATTTTGAAGAGAAATGTGTCATCATAAAGACGAAACTTCTCATATTACAAAACAGAGTAAATCAACGAATCACACCGCTGCAAACATCGGCATCACATGTGAGTACGATTACACAACATGAACGCGGGCCAAAAATGAATTTCCAGCCCTTTCAAGAAAAAGAGACCTTCGCAAATTTTACCAAACGACTAACTGTATTTTTCTTGCTCAATAAAATCGAAGATCCTAAAATTAAAGTGTACACCTTTCCTGCCGCATTATCACCCGAATTACATGAAAAGTTACATGATTTATGTTCTCCGGAGGATCCAATTGATATGAACTTAATAGAACTCACACAGATTCTAGACGACTACATAGATCCTAAGCCTAGTATATGGGCGTTACAACACAGATTTATTACGCATACACAACGTGAAGATGAAACAGTAGCAACATACGCCTCAGATTTAAAGAAAAAATCCTTGAACTGCGAATTCAAGTGCCACAACTGTCAAAAGTCTACCTCAGAAAGTTTCCTAGCCTTACAATTTATTCGTGGATTAAAAGACAGTGAAATACGAACGAAAATTCTTCAAGAAAGAGATACACCACCTTTTACTAAACTAGTTCACATTGCTACATTCATGGAAATGGGAAAATCAGAAAACATGAAAATATCCGCAGACATGCACAAAGATTTGGATACAGTAAACAAGATTACAAAATCGAAAAATAGAGATAACGAATCACGACCATCATCATCTCCGTTAACTATAAGAGATTTAAAAGGAAAATGCTTCCGATGCGGTAAAGACGACCACCGATCTAATGATTGCGGTGCCATCAAGTCTACCTGCCTGAAATGCAAGAAAATTGGACATCTAGCACGAGTTTGTTTGCAACGGAACCTAAAAACCAATCTACTCGAGGACACTATAAGTAAATCGAGTCGCGACAGTATTGGAGATATCAATTTAATCAAAAGTGAAATAACGGACAAATATATGATCACAGTAAAAATTGAGAACAAACAAGTAAGAATGGAATTTGATACGGGAGCGGCCTTGTCAACAATGTCACTCAAACAATACAAAAGCCTACAAATACCAAATAAAATTTTCAAAACTGATACGAAATTGAGAACATACACTGATGAAATTATCAAGCCTGCAGGAGTAACATACATCAAAGGGACGTATAAAGACCAGACATTCAACGGGAAGCTTTACATAATCAATCAAAACGTTGACCCAATTTTTGGTAGAAGCTGGATTAAAGAAGTTAATATGAAAATTGCAGATTTAAGAGTAGTACGAACTTCAGAACAATCCGACAAACTTGATAAATTATTACAAGAATTTTCATCAACTGTTTTTAGATCAGATCTAGGCAAAATACCCAACTACGAAGCTCATTTAAATCTCAAAGAAAATATACAACCAATATTTATAAAACCACGACGTATACCCTACGCTTTAAAGGAAAAAGTCGATAAAGAAATTGAACGACTGTGTGCAGAAGGGGTGATTACCAAAATAGACCAATCAAACTGGGGTACACCAATAGTACCGATTGTAAAACCAAACGGGAGCATTCGACTATGTGCAGACTACAAGGTTACCCTTAATAAAGTCATCAGAGATGAACATTACCCAATTCCTATAATTGAGGATATATTTGCGGAAATGAACGGAGGCAAATACTTCTGTACTTTAGACATTACCCAAGCCTATCTTAATATGGTCATGGATGAAGAAAGCGCCCTTTTACAAACATTAAGTACACACAAAGGTACTTACAAAGTGAATCGCTTGATGTTTGGAGTCAAAGTGGCACCAAGCCTTTGGCAGAAATTTATGGATCAGTTACTTCAAGGACTAGACGGAATTAAGTGCTTTTTTGATGACATCATAATTCAAGGCGCATCAGAAGACCAACTTTTAACACGTTTAAGACAAGTCTTGCAAAAACTAAAAGATAGTAACCTCCGCGTGAATAGAGAAAAAATGTAGTTTTTTTAAACGTAATATTAACTACCTAGGACACACAATAGATAAAGAGGGTTTACATAAGAACAAAGACAAAGTCAAGGCCATCACGAATACAGTAAGACCAAGAAACATAAACGAACTACGAACTTTCCTTGGTATGGCCAACTACTACAACAAGTTTATACCGAACCTTGCCTCTTTAACGAGTTCTTTAAATGAATTACTAAAGAAAGATAAAGATTTTCACTGGACTTCTAAATGTGAAGACAGCTTTAACAACATAAAGAAGGAGATTTTGAGCGACAGAGTTCTAATTCATTTTGACCCAGGTAAACAGCGGATACTAGCCACAGATGCCTCACCGACAGGCTTAGGAGCTGTTCTGTCTCACAAACTAACAGATGGCTCAGAAAGGCCAATCGCTTTTGCCTCAAGATCACTCTCAACTAGCGAAAAGAAATATAGTCAAATCGACAAAGAAGCTACGGCAATCTACTGGGGCATTAAAAAGTTTTTCCACTACTGTTACGGCAGGAAATTCGTTTTAGTGACTGATCATAAGCCGCTTACCTCGATTTTTCATCCACACCAGACATTACCTGCACTAAGCACAATGAGATTATTCCATTACGCACATTTTTTGTCGGGATTTGACTACGACGTGGAATACAGAGCTTCGGTGAAACATTCAAACGCTGACTACCTATCAAGATTCCCAGTTGAAATAGCTAAAGAAACATCAATAGACCAACATTGTGCGTATCAATTGCAACAGATCAACATTTTAGATATCCGGCCAGAAGTTATAGCCAGTGAAACAAGAAAAGACAATGACTTAAATACTTTACTACAAGCACTACAGACAGGTCACTCATTACGACAGTATGGTTATGGTGATAATGAATTAACACTCCAGGATAACTGCATATTGAAAGGTACCAGAGTGGTAATACCCAAAAGTTTACGTGATCGAGTTCTTGATGAACTACATGCGGGACATATCGGTATACTTAAAATGAAATTGCTAGCACGCAGCTACATATACTGGAAAAATATTGACATGGACATTGAGAACAAGGTAAAATCTTGTAGAGCGTGCCGATTAGAACAGAATGAATCACCAAAAGCTCCTCTACACCACTGGGAACAACCTAGCGGCCCCTGGCAACGAATTCATATAGATTTTGCAGGACCTGTTCTAGGACACCAACTTCTAATAGTCGTAGATGCATTCACAAAGTGGGTTGAAGTTTTTCCCACAAAGACCACAACGAGCGCATGGTGCATTGCTAAGTTTAAGGAGTTATTTTGCACATTTGGCATACCGTACACACTGGTATCAGACAACGCACGCCAGTTTGTATCACAAGAATTTAAAACCTACCTTACCAGCTGTGGAGTAACACATTTGACGTCAGCTCCGTACCACCCAGCAACTAACGGTCAGGCTGAACGTTACGTGCAAACCATTAAGAAAGCACTACGTGCAATGGAGGGGGAGAGGGGCAACCTTACGGATAAGCTCCTTGTGCTAAAAACTCGGCTCAGACGCACACCAGTCCAGGATGGACATACTCCCTATGGACTAATGTTCAATTGGGACGTTAGAACTAAGCTACACGTGATGTTCAGGGATTCAACTGCACCGACAGCGTTCAGATCAGGGAACACACCGCCTCCTGTCAGAGCTTACTCCGTAGGTGATCGAGTGCAGGCCAGAGCATACTCCGACCAGAGACGCAGATGGGAATTCGGCACGATAATGCGTCGTTTCGGTAATCTGCACTATGAAGTGCGAACTGACGGTGGCGTTATATGGCGCAGACACCTGGAGCAGTTGCTGCCGGCCCCGGGTGTGCGGCAGCTAGGAATCGCGGCGGAGGACTGTTATATACTGGCCACCTAGAATCCAGACCTGTCATGTTGACGACGTGTGACATTCATCTTTCATTGTACAGCTTATTAATTATATACTTCTACATAATGAAAATGTGTATTTAATATTAGCTATTTGGGATGGTTGGTTAGTTAATCAGGGTTTGTGCAAATAGTGCCTCACGGGTCGTTTTTTTTGAGATGAGCAACGTTTTCCGGGGTCGGTTCGAGGATAGGAGATCATCCGTAACTATAGATGCAAGTAAGGCCCACGCCACGTGGTCGTGGTTTTAAATCGTTTTAAACAAATTTAAAACGGGTTTTCAACAACGGAATTTCGTTTAAAACGGTTTATCCATAACCATAAACTCAACCGCCATCAATCAACCAATCACATTGACGGAAATCCACAACGCGTCTTTCATCTCGCATTTGATTGGTCGATTGGTGGAGTCAAAACCCTTTGCATTGCCGAATTCACTTACGCAATTAGGCTGCAGATCTCGGAAAGCACATTCCTTTTTGCATTCTTTTTTTTTTTTTTTTAACGGGTAACGTGTTTAAAAAAAAGAAAGAATGAACACACTAGAAATTTCTTATTTTTCTTCGTGGGTGCGTTTACAAACATTTAAACTAAATAGCCGTAACAACTATCTGTAGGTCATACAAATATTATTTGTTCCGTGCGGGAATCGAACCCGTGACACCCTACATTAAGCCGTTGGTCCCAGCTTTAATTTGTACATCTTACACTTCGACAGTATTAACGGATAGTATGAGTCCGAAAATCTGACAACAGTCTTGTCAAGGGGTATTATAAGGTACCCTGTAACTGGGATCTGGTGGTCAGATTGGTAGTCGCTCCAGCAGTCTAATTGCGCTAACTTGCGGCGAAAAACACGTATAAGTAAGGGTGGACGACTTAATAACGACTTTCGAATTGCGTAATACATTCGAAAGGGGATAGGTCATGGAAAGGATATGTGCATTCACTCATAGCGTGGTAAGAACGTACCCTTTCTAAATTATTTACGCAATAAAAAATTATTTGTCATACTCTTTCATGGAGTGTTCCCTTTGCCCTGCTGAACTCACTTGCGCAATTGGGCTGCAGGTCTGACACTGGTACCTTGGTAGTGGTACACCTAGTTAGACTACCCAATTTTCGTTAGTTTGTTATATAAGTCCAGTGTAAATGGTTGTTCTTTGTTTCAGAGAAATGCTAGTACCAGCCCAATACGCTGGTCCCCAAGGAGGTTTGGCACAAGCATTACTCCCCAATGCCTACTACCACCAACTACAAGACCCAACGCATTATTTACACAGCGGAGCACCGTAGATGTTGCCATAAGAGAAAATAGTATAATACTACCAGTGCCACAGATAATATAATACTAGCATACCAGTGCAAAAAATTATATATTAAGATATTAGTGACTGTGAAAAAGTGTTATATAAATTAAGTATATTGTTGTTTTGAAGCACCATTAGATTGTAAATAGTTATTATTACTTTAGAACTTAGAGATTTATTTAAGATTCATAATGCAACTAGGCAGTAAGAAAACAATATTGCTCTTGCTCAATCGGCATGTGTCAAAAAAATATCTGACTTGGAAAAAAAACTATGGAAACGCGCTGTCGCATTTTAACGTAGACAGAGAAAACTATAGACAAATGGTTGCCGTGCCGCATGTGCAATAGAAGATATGCAGATGGTATTGCCCCCATTGCTTTTACCCCCATTTTTAGCAATCCAAGATTCAGGGCTCGAGTCCATAATTAGTCTAAAGACATCTGTGATTAACTAGCTAGACCTCGCGGTTTTACCCGTTACATTACATAAATTAGAATTATTAACAAATATATAAAGAAGTTTTATCATTAGATCATTAACTATACATTATCAATTCAATATTTTGTGTACTATACATTATATTTTTTGTTTATGTATATAATTAAATTCACACTTAGGTACAAGTAAAACAATACTATGTTTTTTTATGGCATAAAATTATATGGTTTGAGGAAAAATTATTTCAAACGCAGGCAACACCAAATAGTAATATTTTTAGGTAGAACTGTCAATGTTTGTTTAGCACAGTACTGTGATGACCTTGAAAAAACCGGCACGCGACATGAAACAAAAAATCATATCGTGCTATCTCATTTCTTTACATGACGTATACATAAACCGTTCTCTTTCTTGTGTGAATGAGATGCAAGCTATCTAGTCGTCTATAGTTTTCTCTGTCTACGCATTTTAACCTATTTATAGTTTGACCATGGTCATACAGGAACCTAAGTACTTAATAAGAAGCAAGTGAATTCGGCAAGGCAAAAGGTTTGACCCCATGAAAGAGTATGGCAAAAACTCTTTAAATAATTAGGTATTGCCAAAAATATTTTAGACTGTTTCGAAAAGAGTATCTTCTCCAATGAAAGCGTCCAATAATTTTTGGCAATAGGTACCTAATTATTTAAACAGATTTTGTCATACTCTTTCGTGCGGTCAAACCGCCGTTTGCCTTGCCGAATTCTCTTACGCAATTAGGCTAAACGCTGTTCTTTCAAATGCGAATAACCTATTACTGGATGATTGTGGAAAATATCGAGGTTTACCGTCGACTTAACCCGACTTCTTTTTTAAGATATATCAGGGGGTGACCATAAGCTCATAAACCGGTATCAATTTGAGATCGAGTAAGTGACAGATGCGAAATCACCAAGTAAAATCCGCAGTGGGAGGCCGCTTAACTGACTGCGCCAAACAGTCCGCCAACAGGGAGAGATGGCGAGAGATCGTGCGGAGAGCTGTGTCCGCATCTAACACCGACGTGGACGCCTCGACGTGACCACGACCGCTCTGCTAAGAGCGAAACGACAGAGAAGAAGAAGTGACAGATGTAAACACGTCAGATACATCTGTCCCTTATTCGATCTCAAATTGATACCGCTCTAAGAGCTTATGGTCACCCCCCAGATTATGTTAAAAAACGCGTCTTAGTATAATTTGCCCGTCCTACATAAATATAAATATTTTAATTTTATGTAAACGATAAATTCTCTACTTTAGTGCTACTTAGTTATCATGAAAATTTTAATAGTTCCTAAATGCCATGCACTTTAATTTTAGTTAAATTGATTTATTTAGTTTAGTTAAGTTAAATGGTTAAAACTTGATCTAGTATAAAGCTTAGCCCGCATTGCGAATATTATCCGCGTGTACTAACGTGTTCTGCGGATAAAATACCGCGTGATTTTTGTCTCTTTCTACCTGTTCATAGAGTTAAAATTTAGCGCGAACTAAGCAAAAGTAAGTGCCTCGTTCACCATCTGCATTTAAAGTGTTGAGTAGGCTAACCGCCAGTCAAAGTCACCCGTAGCCTCATGTGCGAATTTCACGACGTTCGAGTTGCCGAAATTTGCAACCATTGGTTGAGTTATCTACCGATAAAAAACTGGCCCGCAGTTCGATTCAAACTTAATAGCGGCTCGAAACTATCTGCTAGTCCCTGCGCAGTAGCAATTTCACATGACAGCGGGAGGGTAGGGTAGGATTGCGCAGCGAGTAGGGCACTTCAAAACCGCCACTAAGTTTACCTCACATCGGCGGCGTTTTTTTAATTAATTTGTCTCGGTAAAATTAAGTATTTTTTGATTTGTGCTCAAAATAGTGAATTTTGTAATATGTTCGTAATTCTAAGGTGCTGTTTAAGTTTCAAACCATTGTATTCTAGTCCGGAAGCGAATTAAAGTTCTATAAGAATTTAATATTGTTTTATTTAATGTGAAAATACCGTCACATAATGAAGATGATATCTGAAGCAACGGGCGCCAGAGGGCACGCAATAATCTGCTGCCATGGAAATAATGGCCGGCAATATTGCGAAAATTGCCAAAACTGCCGGGAATGTGTCCAAAGTTGCCAAAACTGCCGGGAATGTTTCCAAAGTTACCAAAACTGCCGGGAATGTTTCCAAACTTGCCGGCAACATTGGGCAAGAAACGTATATATAGAAAACAGCTTTTACTAATATAATAATAGCTTAATAAGACGTGGCCTGCAAGTAACAGACTTGAGGGAGGAGTTTGTCGCTTGAACAGACAACTGAGAACTCATCAGGACTGAGACAGTTTATTATTCTCTGTGGGCGGTGCGCCACCGCCCCGCCGCGCCGCGCCGCCATGTTCCGCGCGCGCCTCTGTAGAGGAACGTAGACTGTGCCATTTACTGGCGTAACTTGTAAATTGGACATTTTTGAGACTGACGCTTCAGTTCCTGCACGCTATAAAGAAACAATAAAGAAAAAAGTGTTTATTCAGCACGCGCGCACAACAGGTAATGTGTACAGCGCCATCTGTAAGGCGCGAGAGATAAACGTAACGCAATGGCGCTCCTGCAATGCAACTTTTAATTTCGTTGCCGTTCTGACTTCATTCAAATAAATTTGACCACACCTCACCAGAGACCAGACTTTTGCCGATATTTAGGAAGTCTACGTGGGCAAAGTTAATGGGACCGAGGGCTACATTTTCAAATTTCATCACAAAATAAAAAAACATTTAACATTTTAGATTTTTCTTTATTTTTCAATGTTTATTTAGATATTACCTACTAAACAATTATTTCATACAAAAAAACGTTATAAGAGGTCGGCCAATGCACGAAATCACCCGGCAGAATTTCCAAGGCGGAAAACACACTTACATGTCGTGGCGTGGCGTGGCATGGCGCCTTCTGACACAGTTGATTGACTACAAAATTCGTTGTGTTATGACGTAGTCTGGAACAGAGTTATTTAATTGGTGGATCCCACGCTACGACACATAAGTAAGTTTTCCCATTTGTCAGTCGACTCAGTGTTACTAGGATAATTGAACTGAGCCAAGGGTGCCAGAGCCAGTTATTCACAACATTTACACACTATATATATTAATTGTTGTACTTCGTCTTGGCGCAAATAAATTCTTTAAAAGCTTTTATTTTAACTTGCCTTGTGATTGTTAGTATCAAAGCCAAAGACTACTTAGGTAGAGATACTTACTACGTATTATATTATAGTAGGTAAGTACATACTTAAGTATGTGTGGGCCAAACTAACTGAGTTCAAATTATACATAGACGTTTGATTTGGGTAACGATGGACGTCGTAACGACTCGCTTACAGATTTGTTCCCACTAAATTTCAATGAATGAAAAGGCCAAAACAAAGACTGACCATTATTTTAATTTCTGGGTAAAAAGTTTTCGGGCCTCTTTCACCATCTTATCCACTAGTAGATACATCTCACAGCACTGTACATCTTTCCACTATCGTATGTTCTGTCTCTAGGTGGAATCATCTGTTTTTTTTCTGAAAACGCCATGATTTATAATTCGTTATTTTCCTCGGCAACATCCTGCGTACAGTTTATAGACGTGGGGCCAGGTAAATGGAAACGCTTCCCAGATAGCGAGAGCCGCTATGAACCAAATACGTGGGATTTTGGGTCTTCCTAAGAACCATTCTTGGAAATTCCGTTTTGGTGACATCGACATGGCATGACGACGATGATGACGGCGTTGACCAAAGAGTAAAATAATAAAGCATTGACTAATGTTGAAGTAACCTGTCTATGAATAAATTCTATAATATTAGGCAGGCATCGTGTACATTATCCAAATAATCATTGTATTACTTTATACTTGAAAATAGTCGATTTTCAGAGTCTCTCAACTAGTTACTACTTGTGTACATCCCTAACAAACGTCAAATTCATAATTGCAAAATATATCAAATCGTCGAAGTTCTTTGTTTTCATTTTAACTTTTTTAAATTTATGTACAACAAGCGACAAAACTGTTGAAAAGTTGTTTAGATACGATTGTCCACGCATTTTAGTGCCACAACTAACGTTTAAAGAGTCTACATTTCGTCAATGACGTAACAGCGAAGGGGAGTTACGATGGGCGATACAAAATCTTTCGTAAACTTCTCGTGCCAGCGATGTTTACAACCGCTGAAGCTTGACGAGTCCCTCCACAATCTGGGTGAGCATACAATCGCTGATCTGACTCTCCAGATTCGCCGCAACAATGAGGTTGACTTGGATATGCAATCCACAAGTTTGGAACATTACGTACCTCCGTTCCGAATGTCAGAATCGGGCAACGGCGCAAATGGTTTCATGGTTATCTCTGACGGCTGGGAAACAACCTCAGTAGGTCACCAGTTGCACGTCAAAGCTACTCTGTTCGATTTATTGTCAAATAATTCAGATGTGGACCATCCTCTTTGTGATGAGTGCACAGATACATTATTAGAACTTATGGATAGTCAGTTGAGACAAACAGAGTCTGAATGGAAGGACTACAATGACTATCTAAAAAAGCTTGAGGATGACAAAGAGGATTTGAATTTGGAAGGGCTAGAGAAAGAGTTAGTGGACTGGAAACAAGAACAAAGTAGATTATTACAGGAGTTGTCTGCGTTACAAAAAGAAGAAAGGGCCATGAAAGAGGAAATTGAAGTCCAAGAAACAGAAAAGGACAGATTGGAGACAGAACAAGATGTTTACTGGAGAGAGTACACCAGATATCGGAAAGACTTGATGACAATTGAAGATCAAATGAAGTTTTACGAATGTCAACTTTCATATACTCAGTCGCAGCTAGAAAAATTAAGGAAGACTAATGTATTTAAGGCTACTTTCCATATTTCTGATTCTGGTCAATTCGGTATAATTAATAACTTCAGACTTGGTCGGTTACCATCAGCACCTGTTGACTGGTCTGAAATCAATGCGGCTTGGGGTCAAACAGTCCTACTCCTTGCTTCATTAGCAAGAAAAATAAGCTTTAATTTCCAACGCTACCGTCTCGTGCCATACGGTAACCATTCATACATTGAAGTACTGGAGGACCAGAAAGTCTTACCACTTTATGGTTCAGGAGGGTTCCGTTTCCTCTGGGACACAAAGTTTGATGCGGCTATGGTAGCTTTCTTGGACTGTCTTCAGCAATTTAAGGAGCAAGTTGAAAAGGGTAATACGGGCTTCTGTCTGCCGTACCGAATAGATAAAGGAAAGATTGAAGACACAGCGTCTCCGCCGCATGCCTATTCAATCAAAATACAGTTTAATTCAGAGGAGCATTGGACTAAAGCGCTGAAGTATATGCTGACGAATTTGAAATGGGCACTCACGTGGATTTCATCACAATTTAGTGAGGATAAACAAGAAAATCAATAAGTAAAGAAAGCTCTCTATATTTAACAGTTTTTACTCAAGATTTGGTTATATTTATTTAGAAGAAAGGGCTCAAAATATACGTTAACATTTTCAAAATTGTATTTAGATTTGAGATACTTGGAAAATCAACTGTCGCTGCATCAGTGTCGCTGCTTGAATGGTGTCCCATGCATTTCCATATTGCATAATACCATCCCTATCGCCGCATCATCAACACCAAAAAGGTCAGCACCTGTACTTAGCCAAGTTGACAATCTACAATCGATAATACAAAAAGAATCATTGTATGGGAATGACACATCTGAAAGTTCATGACCACATGAACTTTCAGATGTGTCATTCCCATACCACATCCAGTGCAAACAATCCATACATCCAGACCAAACAAATAGAAGGTGTTAGCGATTGTAGAAAGAGATTCAATACGAAACATTTGCAACTTGGGGGGCCAGGTCACCCATTCGAGCGCAGCTATACTCTCGCCGCTTCGAAGTACTTTCACAGGATATGCATCATATCCTTTCCTGCTCAACGTGCACAATCACCTGCACCACAATGACAGAGCTATCCAGGCGGCCACATTTTGATTGGACAAAATTTGAGTCAATACGACACATAAAGAAGAAGATAAAGAGCGTCGCTGCTTAGTGACGCCGGAGCCTCTTTGCTCAGAAGTCTACCTTTAAACACCTAAAAAAGTAGAAAATGTAAATAATACATTAATTAGAAAAATATTTGTATTTACATAATCTTGAATACCTGATTTCTAAATTAAGAATTTTAAGTGTATTGGTCAAAATCTAGCTTGAAAATCTGACAGACTATTGTCATTCTTAACTTGTAATTCTCAATTCAGAAATTGGCTGTAATAAATAGTTGCATGTTCGCAATGCTATCGTCATCTTAATCGTAACTAATATAATATTGTCAAGAGGTAAATTTATATGTTTGTAATGTGTAATCTTTGTAAGATGGACTGATCTGAACACGATAATTATTTCACTGGAAGAACGTTACACTGTCGCTGTGTTTCATAAACTACTTTTTATCCCTAAAAAATAACGTGTGGAATGTGCCACGAAGCGGAGATCAAAATATGCTGGATAATTAAGTTTCATAATACAAACTAAATAATTATTCTATTTGTTGTGTTCAGTACAATGCTGTGATTTTGTCTTTATTCCCGTAGTTGTAAATAATAATATTCAATAAGTAGCTCTACTTGATATGTAAATAATATAGTATTATATATAATAAATGTATTGCAGTAACTATTGAATTGCATATTATTACTCATTTTCCTTATTAATCTTGATTACCTATTTGATAGGCATAGTAACCCACTTTAACGTGTAGATTATAAAAGTTAGTTCAAGCGCCATCTATTTTACTTTATAAGTACTAACAGAGTTGTAGTAAAAAGAGGAAGACTGAGTTATACTTGTTTAAAAAGAGATGGCGCGTTCTTATTTGTTCTAGATAATTTTAACGGATGGCGTTGTTTTTTTTTAACCGGCTGCAGAGTTTCTTGACTTTTTTAGTTGCTAGGTTCTATAAAATGCTTACAGAACTCCTTTTAGAACGAGACAAACATAAAAAGATCTGCTATTCCAAACATATTTTCACTAGCTTCTGCCAGCGGCTTCGCCCGCGTGATTGTCGAAAATTATTCCGAGGGAACATATTTCCGGGATAAAAAGTATCCTTTTCGTACCACTTGCTCTAAAAAGTGACATTCTATGCCACAAAAAGCGAACATAACAATAGTCATTTTTAATCTGTTAAAAACAGGGAAAGAAAATTGTACTGAATTTCATTCATCCTCTAGCGGGAGAATGTGATTTAAATTTGGACTACTTACTTACAGAAATTTATACTGAACTACATCTGTGTTTACACCATTGAGTTTGTTTAAAAAGCAATATACATATTTTTGAAAAAGGAATACACATTTATTATGCAGTTAAGATTATTAAATAAAATTACGAAAACCGACGAGGCCGTATGAGCTAATCAACTCATCAACAATAAATGTACCAAACAAAAATGTAACGCTCTCTATCAATAATTGAACCAATGTTTCGAATGTTAACTTTTACTTTTAACTGTCATTATTTTTAATAAATGCTTATCTCTTAATATTATTGTGTTAATTTTTTCTCAAATGGTACGAAAAGTAGAGTATCTTCCTCGGTGATAAATCTGTCTTAGTCTTGGGTGAACTTAAATCCCTCGCTACACTCAGGACTCGTCTTACGCTCGGGAGTAAACCTCGAGTTCTTCGTTACGCTCGCGACACTGCTTTATCCCCTTGGTTAATAATCTAATAATGTGCTATTCCAAGTTATAATCTATCTCTGTGCAAAATTTCATCCAGATCCGTCCAGCCGTTTGAGCGTGAAGAAGTAACAAACATACACACTCACAGACTTTCGCCTTTGTAATATTAGAGGTACCTACCAGCTAGCCAAACTGACATGATTTGAGAAATGTAAAGCTTTTAGCTTACAACAGCAACACTGAAAAAAGTATTTAACAGAACTAGTTGAGTTAACTGACAAATAGCCAAACATTGTTAACTAACAAACGAATTTCATTTACGTATTGATCAACTGCTTTTGTTGCATTTAACAAAAATATTTTAGCTATTTGAGTTGGTTGAAAACTACTAAAGCTTATGTTATCTAATGCAACATTCGATTTCGGTACTTTGCAACATACTATGTCTTGCTATAATCAAACACACTTGTGACTTACAGTTGACCCAGCTAAAACTATTTTTTAATCAACTATGTTGCTATTTTTCAACTCTGTTATTAGTTTGTGTCCAGCTGTAAATTATTGTTGAAATTTGCGTTGTAAAGTTACTACAAACAAACAAAAAATTTGACTGAGACCAACTAATATTTATTATGTTGGTTTTAGAATATTTTTGGTTATCAATCACACAACAATATATTATGTGGTGTTTAAAGTTATGCTGTGCATAACAAAACGTTTTGTTCCCACTTTCCTACCTCATTGAATCAATCAAACGGAACCTGTAGAAATCTGTTCTTTTCTTTTCGTTTTGCGAGGCTGGATAGCCGGTGCGTCGCGCGCGTGACGTACCCGTGATTTGCTTGAATTGTTTTAAGATCTGGACGTGATCCCCCAGATCAGTGTGTACTGTGCAGTAACAGTACCTAGTTGCATGAATACAAACGTGACAAAACTTCAAAAATGGATCTTCCGCCAGCAGATGAGGCGGCGAAAAAAACAATCTCCGACTACCTGCGGTCATGGGGATTGGAAGTATATACCAAAATTTTTGGGTGAGTAAGTACTTTTAGCTTCTATTCCAATAACTAGACAATAGTGTTTCATTCAATAGATCACTAGGTACCTATTTTATACAGGGACATTTCCCGTTAGTTTGCCGCCGTTTTTTTTGGCAGCGTGGCAAAATAGAAAAGCTAGCACCATACTACAAACTACATCAGGGTGTCGTACAAGGCGACTGATGCCAAGGTTTACCGTTTAATAGGTACCTTCGTAGGCCAGGAAACGAGTAGCAGCGTTTTCTACCGGGTATCTATCAGCACTGCGATCTCCAACCGACCTGCCAGACATGGAGATTATGACAATACCCTCCAATATTGGAGAAGGCTCAGCAATGGACTGTTACGAGCTATTGTCTGACTTTTGAATCTTCAACAAATTTTGAGTGGACCATAAGCCCTATAAGCAGGTTTTCTCTTTCCTAATGTATAATATTATTAACTGCATACCTACCGCATCCGCACCTACTTAACCTAGTGCCTGTCTTCTCTCAACCGACTCTGTTTTTTTTAAAGTACCTTGGTGCTAGTTAACAAACTGAATAAACCACTCAGTGCGGAGTTAAAAAGACAATAATGAACTTATTGCCTATGTGACTATTAACAATTTTACCATTAATTTATGTCTACTTTTGTATGTACTAATTTTCATTAATATTTCAGAAGAGTATTGATGTCAAGACCCTCCAAATGTTGTCAGAGTCCGACCTATAAGACTTGGTGCCAATAATTGGACACCGGGCTAAGCTGGCCACACAAATAAAACTTTTGATCAATATAATGTCAAATGCTTTTGAGAACACTGTAAGTAATAATAACAATATTTAATAATTAAGTACCTATCAACAATTTAATAAATAAGAATTTTTAATTTTACATACTTGTTTAGTAATTTAAATTAGCAATAAAATATTTTATAACTATCATATAAAAAAAAGTATTAATTCATGTATGGCAGTTAGTATTTATTACTTTTAAATTAATTATTGTCTCTGTGGTCTTCTAGTGGTTTGGGGCTCCAGCCCCTGATCCGATCCGATCTGATGTTGTGGATACAAATCCCATGGAAAATAAGGTTGATCATGTTATTATTTTATATTTCAGTGTCATACTACTCCGGACTCAAACAACAAAATAATGCTGTATACAGTGGACTACTTGCCAGTTGTAACATTCCCTAATGAGGACCCCCCTGAAGCAAATGCAATAGAAGAAGACAAGCTTGCTCATTGTCTGAATTTGTGATTATTAATATATAAAATCTTACTAAAAGTGATTGATTGGATACTTAATAAATACATACTAATTTAAAAAAAGTTATTTTTCTTATTCTATGTAGGGATCCCAAGTTTGCAGGCGAAATTAGTACCTAAGTATATGAGGAGTTTAAGTAAGATTTGGGGAAGGATATGTCTTGCTGAAACTTCTTATAGGTACTAGGTATATTAGTTTCGGCTATAGGCTGAAAAACTATAACCAAAAAAAAAAGACTATTAGTAACTAAAAAGTTTTGTTACATTTAACCGAAAAGTTACAGTTACAGATAACAATTCCGTACTGTTGCAAATAATATGAGGGGTAGCCATAAATTATTCAACAAGTTCATTTACACATAACAAAATAGGGTTACAATAATAATATAGGTGATGTAACTAGTAACTGAACAAAACCAAACCCATGACCAAGTTTTAACCAAACGGTTTTGTATGCGCTAACAATGAAATGTGGCAATTTTTACATAACACTTTTGTTCTTAATACACATAACATTAAGTTATTTATTCTAAAACACTTTGGTACAACGTGAATTATAAATTTGTTAGGAAGTTATCATTTTTGTCGAGCCACTAATAACAGAACTACTAATAACAAAACTGAATTTGTCTACTAAGAACTATAGTTATGTAGTCACTATTTTTATGTAATAGGTTACTCAATTGTTTGTTGTTTGTTACTCAAAACTTTTTTCAGTGAAGTCTTACATAAGTTCTAGTTCTAGCTAGCAGTTATTTATCTCAAGTAATTCTAGAGCTTAATAAATCGCTGTGAAAGGAAATGTCACCGGCACAATCGGGGGGTTCTCCTTTGAACACAGCGTGGTGCGACTGGGATTTTGTAGGGCCACAGATAATATAATACTAGCATACAGATGCCTCATCCCATACAAAGAAACCGTGCCACGTAACTAGCGTTTTTCATCTGATTATACCGATTTTTTTTTTGTAAATCGATCGCGTTCGGTTCCGTTCTACGGCGATAGATAGATCACCATCTAGTAATCCATCGATATCGATAGATAAATCAAATAATCAGAATAATCAGTACAGTACGTCGGGACAGTTTCTTTGTATGGGATGAGACACCACACACATCTCTCGGTACTGATTTCTGAGGTGCATAGGAAGGTAGGTACTTTTTGTTAAATAAAAACCAGGTGGGAAGACGTGTAATTAAATCTACAGTCTCTGCGTGGTGCTTTACATAATTATATAATGCTTTTAGGTTGAATACACGGATCGATCTAAACACTAACCGTCTTATTAATAAACGTGGACTAAGGTAAGAATAACTTTATTCCAAGTATTAGGTTGGTACTAAAAAAAATCCGTATTAATAAACACGGAATAAGGAGGGATTATACTAATCTGACACTAGTCTCAGACTAAAAGTTAAACCATGGTGCCAGCTAGTTTAAGGTCGGAATAAGAGTAGTGTAACTATGGCAACCACAATTTTTTTAATTTTTTTGCATCGCCCTATTCGGGCAGGCTAAGGTCTTAGACCATACCGCCTCGTGTTGAGTGCATATTATCCTTCTTGAATTATTTAGTATGCATTAGAATGCGGATGCAACAGATTCTAATGTTTTTTGGAGTATTTGGCAGCAAATTGTATCAAGTCAGCCTTCCCAGTAAGCCTGGGAAGGCTTACTGGGAAGGCTGTAAGCTTTGCGGGAGGTAGTCAATACTACAATAAAATTCTCCGCTCCACTATCCCGAGATAGCTTCTGTCAATGCTTTCACAGATTGACCAGTTGCGTAGACAGTTGAGACATAAAACTACACCAATTTAATATCACAATATCCACTAGGAATAAATTTGCAAATAATATTAACAGCCGCTGAACTACACTCGAAAAAATCCCACCAAAAACTCTCGCAACCACAATTATTACATAGACTCTGATTTTTTATTTCGTAGATGTGGAACATTAAAAAAAAATAAGGTCATTGGCAGCTGTTTAGCTTTAGTCAACGAAATTACAAATTAATTAATTAATTAATCATCATTTTATGTAATTTTTAAGTTTAAAGGTAATACGATAATTTGAAAAGGAGGGATCCTTCGATTCCAGATGTCATTTTTAGTTTTTTTTTCTACATAATGTCTTCAACTTGCTTATTTTTCATTCACTAGTTCATTCTTTTTACTTTTAAATTCAACTGTGTTGCCAGAGCTTATGCGTAAATCCAAGACTAAGAAATGAATAGTTAGTCCGAGGTTATTCCATGTTTATTAATAACATTGCTAGATCTATGTTAATCCTTAGTTACTCCGGGATTAGCTAGTCCAAGAGTAACTTCGGAGTAAGCTGGGAATACGCCATTTTTATTAATAAGCCTGTAAGAGACCTGACACACGACATCAGCAGTCACCACCTATATTTTAAATTTTACATGACATGTGCCATTGATTGAAAATAATCTGTCCAGCAAGGACTCAAATGAGGTTTGATACACAAACCCCATTCCAACACTTTTTAGTGTTATAGCCGAACTTCGCCTCGCCTGGAAGCGTCTTGTTTGTCCGCTGATTATAGGCTGAGGTCACATTAAATTGAATGTGGCGCCCTCTAGGCGGCACGAAGTCAAGTACATAAAAAAATACAGGTTTGGTACATCATATTTTTGTCAAGCGTACCGTTTGCGAGACATATCCCGTCAAAGGAGGAGTGGAATTCCCTGCCCGGAGTCTGTGTTTCCCGATAGCTACAACCTAGGGGTCTTTAAGTCAGAAAAAAAAAACGAAAAAAAAGACGATCGCGGTTGACCACTATCTCACCTGATGGTAAGCGATGATGTGGTTGACGGTGTAACACGCTTGCCTAGAAGTAACCTATTCACTTTTGACTTAAAGACCCCTAGGTTATAGCTATCTGGAAACACAGACTCCGGCAAGGAATTCCACTCCTTAGCTGAACGTATAATTAAACTATTTTCAAAACGTTTAATGCTGCTATGTACCGATGGCGCATCGCCGTACGTCTTATAGTCCGATGATGAAACGGGCTAGGCTTTTTTTTTTTCAAAATCAAAGTAATTTTTAGGGTTCCGTACCCAAAGTGTAAAAACGGGACCCTATTACCAAGACTCCGCGACCTGTCTGTCTGGCTGTCCGTCTGTCACCAGGCTGTATCTCATGAACCGTGATAGCTAAAAACAGAATAAAATAAATATTTAAATGGGGCTCCCATACAACAAACGTGATTTTTGTGCCGTTTTTTGTGATAATTGGTACGGAACCCTTTGTGCGCGAGTCCGACTCGCACTTGGCCGGTTTTTACTATTTTCTTTATTTACATCTTCTTTAAATGGCCTTTGTTATATTCCTAATAGCTAGGTGCCTATCTACGAGTATTTACAGGGTGCATTCACGTTGTGAAAATGTCGTGAGAAAATATATATATAAAAAAAAACACAATCTGGAAACAAAAACAAAGAAAAGAAAATGTTGATGTTTTTGTAGGAGGTACAAGTACCTAGATAATTTTTAGATGTACTGGATTAAGTAATTTCGAGGCTATTTTGTTCCGAAAAGTGCACAGTTTTTTATGACGAGTGAAGGAGTGAAGCCACGGGGAAAAGCTAGTCGTCATGCTATCCATAAGGAAATGAATTAATATTCTCATTTTATAAATAAATTAAATCTATTCGACATTCAAATTAACATTTTAATTGCTTAAAATTACGAATCCAAAGGCCTCATTAGTAAAACAATTAAAATATGGAATCCTCAAAAACAGTTAGAAACAAAAAATTGCCATTTCTTTTCGTATTTCAAACTTGCAAAGGACGTTCTGTGATTACAGACAGAATGCGTACCTTTGTGACGTTACAAAGAGCGGGAAACGCTCAAAGGCGGACATTTTGAAAACGTTTCGTTCCTCCGTGACAGTGCGAGTCATGCATACGTAGTTGAAACCCTTTGTTTAGTTTCATGTGTTTCTATTTGGTGAAATACTATTTTTGGTTTGTTTTATTTTTCAGGGGTTATCAAGCGGTGTGAGGAAATTTTGAGGATTTGAAGGGCAAAAATTCTGCCGCCAACCTCTGCAAGCGGGTTCTGCGTTGTTTGACCGTATTGGACGTATCGGGGCCAAGCTGGCATCGCACCCTCCGCGTAGTAAACAGTTTTAGTCCCTGTCTAAAGCGGTTGAAACTAATTTCTGTCGTCCCGCTTTGCCTCCAATGCTGAAACCTGAAATCGGGTCGCTGGCTCACTCTGCAAGTGAGAAAGCAAATTTTATTTGCATCTCTCTTTGCAAGCAATTCACGTCTGGAGGCTGGCTCTAAGTAACTACCTACTATACCTCATTGTAACTCTTCGATGCTGGAGATCGCAGTTCACACTAAAGAGGTTTGGACGGTATTATGCAGCCTAAACGTGAACAAAGCCAGTGGGCCTGACGGAATTTCAGCGAGAGTATTGAGGCAGTGTGCGCCTGAACTGTCTCCTGTGTTGACTCGCTTGTTCCGCCTCTCTCTTGTAAAAAGAACGGTGTAGAAATCCTGGAAGCTTGCAATTGTACAACCAGTGCCCAAAAAGGAAGACCGTGCAGACCTTGCTCACTACCGTCAGATAGCCATTACCTCTATTCTGTGCAAGGTTATGGAAAGGGTACTGAACTGTAAGTTAATGACCTACCTTGAAGACAATGATCTTCTCAGTGACCGTCAAATGGCTTTCGCCGGGGACGGTCAACGGGTGAAGCCATCGAAAAACACGGCGAAGCACTTGCTGTATCGCTTGATATGTCGAAGGCCTTTGACAGGGTCTGGCACGCTAGTCTACTCAGCAAGCTTCCTGCTTATGGCATCTCAGCTGGTTTTAGTAGCTGGATATCAGACTCTCTTAGCGAACGGTCGATCCGAGTAGTCGTTGACGGCTGCTCCTCTGACCTTATGGCTATTAATGCCGGACTTCCTCAGGGGTCTGTTATCTTTGCAACTCTATTTCTGCTGCACATCAATGACCTACTTCTGCCTGGTATTACGCAGATGATAGTACCGTTTCAGAGAGATACTTGTCCAGCGCAAAAAACAGCGGGGATGAAGTTCGTTCCTTGAGAGAGGCTATGGTGGAACGGACAGATTTGACCTTAAGTCTTGTCTCCCGTTGGGGTGATGACAATCTGGTCTCTTTTAACGCCACCAAAACACAGGCATTTCTTTTTACCGCAAAGAGAAAATTTCATCCAAACGCCTACTTTTCGGGGTGCATTCCTTTAACTGATCGATTCGAGTTTCTTGGCACGGAGATGACATCCAGTCTCAACTTCGGCATCTCCATTGAGTACAAAGCCCAAATTGCGGTAAAAAAACTGGGTATCCTAAACAGAGTGAAGCGATACATTACGCCTGGACAGCTTTTAACTGTTTGCAAGGCGAAAGTCTGGACCTGCATGGAGTATTGCAGCCACCTCTGGGATGGCTCAGCTAAATATCACCTTGCCGCGCTTGACTCGGTGGATCGCAGAGCTAAGAAACTAATTGGCGAAGTCAAACTGGTGGATGCCAAGCTACACAGCTTGGCTCATCGCCGTATGGTTGCCTGCTTGTCGGTCTTCTATAGACTGTACTTTGGCGAGTGTGCTCATGAACTCCACGACCTCATCCCCCCGGCCCCCTTCTACCATCGGACATCTAGACGCACTGCAAGTTACCATCCTCACCTAGTTGCCATTCCACCAATTCGCACCAAGCGCTTCCAAACATCCTTCATAATGCGCACAGCAAAATAGTGGAACTCACTGCTTGCGTCTGTTTCCGATCGCATACAACCCGAATCTCTTCAAAGTTAGAGTGAACAGGCTTTTTCTGGGTAAGCTTACTCCATCGTCGACTTTGTCTTTGTTACCTGTGACCGACACTAGAGTCAAGAGCAAACCCACGATAAATAATAAAAAAAAACAAGTTCATTTGATTTGAAAGACAATTTTTTTCAAAAATATACGACTAGCCGTTTAGACGTGATTCTCATTTTAAAATAAGCTACAGACCCATCTGCGCATTAATAAACATTGAATCGTCAAACAAACTCAAAAAAAGAAAAGTGAAAAGATTTAAAAAACAAAGCAGACATTTTTAATCGAGACGGAGTCCTAATAACTGAATAAGTAGAAAAGTTGTATAAACTAAACAAGGCAGCTGGAATAAATAAGTTAATTTAATTGCATTGAAAACTGTACAATCACGGAGGAACTGAGTTCTAATATTACTAATTATTTTGTAGGTGTTTATATTCTTGCAAATGAGATGTTCCGTTATGTTTTCAATTTATGAAAAGGTTTTATGGTTGACAATATTAAGATACCTACTATATTATAAATCTATGTAGGTACGAGAGCAGTGGTGGCTTAGTGGTATCGGCCGCGACTTATAAGTTGTAGGTTCAAACATAGGCAGGCGCTTTGCTTTGTGTAAATTATTTCACCACTACTGCTCTCAAAACGGTGTAGGAAAACATCGTGAGGCAACCGGCATGTCCTAGAAATTCGAATACATGTAACATCCACCAACCCACATTGGGCATGGCGTGGTGGATTTCGGCCCATTCCTTCTCACAGAGAGGAGGCATCTGTCCCGGTAGTGGGAACATTAAAAAAGGCTGATGATGATGTGAAACGTACTTGATATTGTTACATTCGCAGTCACACGATATTTCAACGCATTATATCGTCTTCAGTTTATGTTTACGTGTCAAAAGTAAAAATACGTGTCCAATATTTTTGAAAAAAAAAAAAAAAAAAAGTGTCCAATATTTTTTATTAATTTACCTGACGGATAAAAAATAAATTTTCAGTAAACTACGCTATTACGTTTTTACGGTGCCAGACGCACTTAAGGATCTATGGAACTATGAAGCAATGGATCAGGAAATTACTTCGGTTGAGATAGAAAATGTGAATCATTTTTTAATTGGGTTGCAGGTCATCAGAATCCCGAAAGTCTAACAATCTGTTTTACCATGAGTTCCCGTGCTACCCAGTAAAGGTCCGTTTATATCTACAGACACTGAGCGTGCCAGACACGTGCCGTGGCAGACAAAATAATATTCTTTTATACAGTATCTATTAACGTATTTATAACTATCGTTACACGGCCGCGCAGACACCAACAGACACGTGCCGTGCACGGCCAGTATTCGCGGAAGGAATATTTTGGGCCTCAGCTCAGCATAATGCCAAATTGTACAATTCAGGGTATACCACCGGACGCTTTTTTTTTTTCGATTTTCAGCTGCAGCCCACGAGTGCCATACGCTCGAAGGTGTATTCCCGTTGTCCCCGTTATTCACATACATAACGGGGACAACGGGAAGGAAATTTTATGACGTTCCGTTGTCCCCTTTATTGTTTTTCTTTTTTAAACGTGGTTAATTTAGCGAGGCAAGCCTAAAGTCCCGTGCGTCTCGCAACCAGCGGATCCCCGCAACCTTCACCAGGTCATCGGTCCACCTGGTGGGAAGCCTTCCAACGCAACGTCATCCGGTTCGCGGTCGCCACTCCAGAACCTTTCTGCCCCATCGGCCATCCGTTCTGCGAGCAATGTGCCCTGACCACTGCCACTTAAGTTTGGCAATTCTTCGGGCTATATCGGTAACCCTGGTTTTCTTACGGATTTCTACATTTCTGATTCGATCGCGCAAGGAAACGCCGAGCATATCCCTCTCCACTGCCCTTTGAATTATCTATACAGATTACAAAATTGGCAACAATCATCATTTATATATTATGTAAATATAAATCAATGAAAAATACTAGCGGATGTTTTGAAGAAAATGCCCTGTAGTTATTTACGAGTTAACAAGTTGCATGTTTTAACGCTGAATAAATTGGCATTTTCATTTAAAACCGTAAGAAGTTTTAATAAGGTGGGTCTTTTTTCCAACTGCGTTATTTAATTCACAGTGCCACCCTTCTGCAAAGTTGTTTGTTGCGGTGCCGTTTGCCAAAACTGCACCATACTTTTAAAAAGTCCGGGCAAAGCCATTGCACCACCATTGTATTTTTGAAATTTTGTGCTTTGGCTGTTATCAAGGCTTTGGTCAGCAATATAAAACCATCCTTCCATTATGAGGTTCTCTGGCAATAATAGAAGCACTGCACTAACTGCAACTGTATGACGTAACATTTGAAAAGGCATAATATTCTCTTTATTATGGCACTCTCACTTATATAATTTTAACGCAACGGGGACAACGGGCATACTTTTAAAAGTATATATTACAATAAATTAACGGGGACAGCGTACGGGGACAACGGGAAGTAATTTTCAATATTTTATAAAATTCCCGTTGTCCCCTTTAACGGGGACACGGCCAACGGGGACAACGGGAATACACCCGCTCGAAAACACCGACACACATTTATAGTATACTGAAATTTTTCTAAAAAATAAAATATTGCGTCTCTTAATTATCATCATTATCATCTGCCTAGCTTTTTTCCCAACTGTATTGGGGTCGGCTTCCAATCATACCGGATTCAGCTAAGTACCAGTGTTTTACATGGAGCGACTGCCTATCTGACCTCCACAACCCAGTAACTGGGTAACACGGTAACCCTTGGCAAGACTGGTGTCAGATCTCAAGCTTCTGACTACCCGTAACGACTGTCAAAGATCTTCAAATGACAGCCGGGACCAACGGCTTAACGTGCTTTCCGAGGCACGGAGGAAACTCGGTATGTTGAAATGGTCACCCATCGACGGACCGACCTCGTCAAGCGTTGCTTAACCTTGATGATCGACCCGTGCGGCTGTTATTATTTAGCCACGAGCTACTCTTAATTATAACACAACAAAAACAAAAGTAGTATATTATAGTTACAAATACTAAGCGGGATGATAATGGCGACAGTTTCATTCTATAATTTACTATCAGTGGTATTGTCGCCCTGTGGAAGACAGGGCGACAATACCACTGATAGTAAATTATAGAAGAAAAAGTTTTTTCTACCTTTTTAGTTGTGGTACATAATAACGAGCAGTGGTGGCCCAGTGGTATCAGCCGCGACTTACAAGTAGTAGGTCGTGGGTTCGAGCCCAGGCAGGCGCTTTACTTTGTGTTAATTATTTCATCACCGCTCTCAAAAACGGTGAAGCAAAACATCGTGAGGAAACCGGCATGTCCTAGAACCAAAAATTCGAAGACATGTGTCATCCACCAACCCGCACTGGGCCCGCGTGGTGGATTATTGCCCATCGCCTCTCACAGAGAGGAGGCCTGTGTCCCAGCAGTGGGAACATTAATAGGCTGATGATGTGATGTGTGATGTGACATAATGGCGAATATCATCAATGTAGTCGAAGTCAATTAAATACGCATTATTAAGTATAACTCAAAATCTACTCGTCGGATCTTGATCAAATTTAAATGGGAGTACATGATAATCACCAGCTTTCAAATAAAATCAGGCCAAGTGCGTGTCGGACTTACCTAACCGCAAAATTAAGTTAGTTGTTATAGGGAGAGTGAGGGCATTTCAAAGAAAAAATCAGGTTTATCAATATATTGATATTTGTTAGTAAAATGTTCGTAATAATAAACATCATCACTAAATTTCAAGTTTATAGGTCATTGGGAAGTTAAAAATTATTCAGAACAAAAAAAAAATGGTGGCTTTGGTGGCTTCTCTTTCCTTTGTTTGCAATATTTTTAAAACAATGATTTCAGTATTTATCTACTCAACGAGGTCTAAACATCGATACCCCACTCGATGGGTTAAGTCAAAAATTGGTTTTCACGTCCCCCTTTATCTGTGTAGGAGCTCCCCTTAAGGTTACACTAGTCGAAAATTCTTCCATACAAACGTAGTCTAGGGATTCTTCCACTGTTTGACGATGTACGTTCAAAATTAAAAAGTGATATCAATTTGTCTCATCATAATCTATTATATGGAATATAATAGATTATGATGAGACATGTATGGAAGTAAAAAAAGCAAAATATTTCAAAGTTATGAGCGTCGAAAGTTCCACATTTCGACACTAATTTTAACGCATTTTTGGGCGCAAATAAATACCATAAGTAGACGGAAAATTGCAAAACGGCCTCCATACAGGGATAGATTAGTAGTTCAACAATGCAAATAATTTTATTTTGAACAGATAGATTTAGTCGTTTTTTCATGATATCTAGACTGCCAAAGGTCTGTTTATAAAATTTCGTGCGCTCGGTTTCGTCCTAAATCATTATCCATTTCGCTACAAATTTGCAAAAGTGTATATTCGTACGCGAACTGGCTTCCTACTGCTCATCACAGCATCTATCTCAACCGCACGTGTTGTCGGTTGATATAAAATGCATTTTAACCCCGTGCACAAAATAGTTCTGCCGTCGACTAGTGTACCCTTAAAAACATAAACAAATATTGCTTTACGATTTGTCACGCTTTGGGTCAACAAAATTCGAAGACTGTAGTTCCAACCGTTTGGCTGTAAACCCCGTCTGACAGACGACGGACAGACAGACAGACGTAAACGTGAGTGACAGCAATAAGGCTCCGTTTGGATCCTTCGGGTACGGATATGATTCTATATTCTTGTCCTTTCTTTGTCATAAATTTGATATTTAGTATTGTATGTATGTACTTTATGTTATTATGTTTAATTAATATTATTTATATATTTTGTATACTGAGCCCTGCATTTTTGTCCTCCATTCGACGGTTGACCTCTTTCTCGAAGTTAGACCTACCTAACTGGACCGCTTGTGTAACTTGGTGGACATAGTCGTCTACAACTTCCAGCGTATGGTCTCCGATCTTCCTCCTCAGGTTGTCTGTAAGAGATCGCCCTGTGCGATAAGACCACCCATTGTACACTTGTTTTTGTAAATGTTTGTCCTGTATGTTTTTTTGTGGTATACAATACAATCATCATCTGCCTAGCCTTTTCCCAACTATATTGGGGTCGGCTTCCAGTCTTACCGGATTCAGCTAAGTACCAGTGTTTTACATGGAGCGACTGCCTATCTGACCTCCACAACCCAGTAACTGGGTAAACACGATACCCCTTGGCAAGACTGGTGTCAGATCTCAAGCTTCTGACTACCCGTAACGACTGTCAAAGATCTTCAAATGACAGCCGGGACCAACGGCTTAACGTGCTTTCCGAGACACGGAGGAAACTCGGTATGTTGAAATGGTCACCCATCCACGGACCGACCTGGTCAAGCGTTGCTTAACCTTGATGATCGACCCGTGCGGCTGTTATTATTTAGCCACGAGCTCCTCTATGTGGTATACAATACAATAATTTAAAAAAATAAAATAAACAAAGTTCTGAGGTATCACAAATAATCAAAAATCTTGAGAGGTGTCAAGGGACACCCGGATGGAACGAAGTTCCTTTAGTATATATATATATATATAAATATTGTACTCTCTCGACTTCGTATACACAACAGCGTATAGGTTAGAACACGCACGAAACACGCGCACGCCGCACGGCTTACAACTATAGCAAAAAGTGTCGTTACAACTTTTCGTCTTATTTGTTTCCGTCTAGCCCCCTTTCGCAACGCGCGATAAGAAACTTTGTTCCAATATAAACACAGTCAAATAGAGAACCTCCTCCGTTTTAAAGTCTGTTGAAAAGACATATATAGCGCCGAAGTTAAATGCATTGTGATAAAAGCAAGAGAATGAAGAACTTGGCTGCATTCATCCTTCTCTTCCTTACACAGCCCTGGTTTCATATTTATCATACCGTTTCGCCACTACATTCAACTTGCATACTCCATACTTGCAAAGCCACTTGCAGTTAATGACTGAGCATCTGGGCCAAAATAATCGAAAAGAAGATGAAAACAGAAACCAAATTATTGTCTCTTAATTTGGCTGCAGCCTGCATTCTCTTCTTTGCACACCTCGTTTCAAATAAGATACCTATACTCCCTCCCCTACATTCAACCTGTCTACTCCTTCCTTCCCTTGCAAAGCCACTTGCAGGCTTTAGCTAGTAAGACAACGATCAACTGAGCTGCTGTTCTCGTGATAATCCGGCGCGCAGTGCGGATGGCACGCGTGGTAAGTTGTTCTACATGTTTCAGGACATACGGGTGAGAGATTAGGACGTGCGCGTCTCGTCGATTCCAAGTTGTAGACTATTACCCACCAAAGCCAGGTACCAAAAATTTCACTTTCTGTTCATAAATGTCAGGACAAGGTTTGTTTGTAAGAAAATTCTCATTTATTTCATTAGTAAAAAGCAACCATGCGAGGCCGAGGCGTTTCGCTAGTTGAAATTGAAAACACTAAATGATGTCCAAATTTTGAAGACCATTGCGTAATTGCCAGTAGCATAAAAATAATTTGCACAATTTTATTTCAATCAGTTATATTTTATTCTTGGATTCTAATTTACTTTACTTTAAAGATGAAAACTGTGTGCAATAGTATATTTTAACTGATTAAGATATGCCTACAATTTCAGCACTATGTTATAGTACTTTTCATATTTAAAATTGGCAACACCTTGTTTACATTTTTGATCTGATTCGGTTTTTTGGCGGGAACCGAAAAGCGCGTCTTTTGAAAACTAAAATTAAATTAATTACAATATTTTAATTAAACGCTATTAAACAGCCATTTATTTGGCCAAATGGAGTCGGAGGGAGAAGAAGAGGATCGGGAGTTTATTTTATCAAACCCTAAAACCAAAAGAAAAAGAAAGCTGGGTGAAAGTGAAGATGTGGATCTCCCAATAGGTGAGAAGTATTCAAATTTTAAGAAACCGGGTTATACTCGAAATTATCCTGACACCAGCACTGGAACTGAATTTCCAGTGTATGTTGAAGGCGTGTCCAAAGAAGAAAAGATTGTAAACAAAAACCCCTTATCGTTTTCCAAAATGTTTAAAAACGTAAAGGGCATACATGAACAGCGTCGAATAAATCAGCATAAGATTATGCTTGTTTTCAAAACAGCTTCTGCTGCTAACGATTTTTTGAAAAACAAATGTCTAACAGAAAATTTCCTTAGAGCTTACATACCAGCAATATCAGTCGAACGCATTGGTGTCATAAGGTATATTCCCATTGATAGCAGTAATGAGGAGTTATTCAATCAATTGTCTGCTGAACAAGAAATAGTAGAAGTCAGAAGGTTTAAAAAGAAGTCAGGGGAAGAGATGGTACCCATTACTACTATCTCGGTAACATTTGTAGGGACCTCTTTGCCACAGTACATTTATCTTGATAACTGCTGGAGATATAAAGTATCTGAATACATTCCATTAGTTTTGCAGTGCTATCGTTGCATGAAATTCAATCATGTAGCGAAAGCCTGCCGAAGTGAGCAGGTCTGTTCACGGTGTGCTGGACCTCATAATTATAAAGAATGTAAGGAAGATGCTCAACTTAAATGCATAAACTGTGGGGGAGCACATTTAGCTATATCTAAGGATTGCCCTTTTAAACAAAACAAGATTGTCAACAAACGAACATATGCAAATGTAGCTAAATTAAATAATGCTAATTTTCCAGCTTTGAGTCATTCAACACCATCAGTGACTCCATCTGCCTCTATAACTAGGAAGACTCCCATAAGTATTCAGAGTACCTCAATCAATAATATTCCGCGTCCAGCTAGAGTGAACACACCTGCTCAAAATAGTAATCCCATGAGCAAATTAAAAGATATAATCGATGATGAGAATTTAATTAATATAATAGTAAAAACATTAATCTCTCTAGGGAATTCCAAGTCAGCTACCACTGTTTCCCACATAAAGAAAACTTTTTTAAAGAATTGCAAAATGTAATGGGAAATCTCAGGATACATACATAACATCCAAAGCATAAAAAGTAAAAAACCTTTGCTGAAAAAGTTTTTAATGGAAAATAATATAGACATTTGCTTAGTTAATGAAACTTGGCTTAAAAAATCTTCCAGATTATTCATAATTCCAGGTTATAATTTCATTAACAAAAATGCAGCCAATGAACATGGAGGTGTTGGTATTTTAATTAAAAATAACATTAAATTCAAAATGATTAAGACATATTTTTATCAAGTTATTCAAAACGTGGCTGTGTCAGTAGACACCGACTTAGGTCCGCTCACAATCCTGTGTCTTTACTGTCCACCTGAAAATGAAAATATAGGAAATAGAATTAGAAAAGATAAATTAGCTAAATTAATAAAGAATATGCCCACCCCATGTGTAATTGCCGGCGATTTGAATGCCCACCATATAGCTTTTGGTTGTAATACAACAAAACCAAGGGGTAACGATATATTTGAAACATTAGAAGAATTTGATCTTTGCATCTTAAACGATGGCAGTCCAACAACAGTTAGTAGCCCACTTTTCACTCCTTCAGCTATTGATATATCTGTAGTTAGTCCCAGTATTGCACCCCTATGCAAGTGGAAAGTACATGATGACCCTTTAGGCAGTTACCATTATCCTACTATTATTGAATTAGCCATCACAGCAGCACATTACTACATAAATAATAACATAGAAAAGTTTGCCTATAATAAAGCAGATTGGTCAAAATTTCGTTTAGAAGCTGAAAACATATTTTCTAACTTTCAAATTTTAAATGTCAACCCCCTTAAAGCTTATGATGAATTTTGTTATGGTATTAACACCCTTAAAAACATGTGCATCCCAATAAAGAAAGTTGGTAGGTATATCAGCAAAGTCCCAGCTCCATGGTGGAATGAGACATGCACAGAAGTTGTACAGAAAGCTCATAAAGCCCTAGTCAAATATAGAAAAGATGGCAAGATGGAATCTTTTATTGAATATAAGAAAGCAGACGCCTACAAAAAAAGAACTCTAAAAGAGTTTTGCAAAAATAGCTGGCAAATCCTTTGCAATTCATTTAATAGGTATACATCAGTTCCAAAAATCTGGGAGTATATTCGTAAATTCAAGCGCATTAACATTGTAGCCCTTTTAAAATCAGACGAATTTATACCTGGATTTTTAAATAAACTGTCCCAACCTTCCACATCAGATTTTGGAATTGAGCTAAATATGATCTTTGAGTCAAACAATGATTCTGAAGTAGCTGATTTCTTCTTAAAGGCTTTTGAATGGAATGAGTTTTGTTTCGCTTTGGATTCTAGAAAAGATACTACTCCAGGATTAGATGATTTTCCATTGTTTTAAAACAATTACCAGTATCAGCTAAAAAATATTGTTATCATTATTGAATGAAACATGGTCTCAACAGCTGATACCTGAATCTTGGAAAACACAATGTGTAATACCAATATTAAAACCAGATAAACCTGCAGATGATCCAAACTCTCATAGACCTATCTCATTAACTTCTTGTATTGGCAAATTGCTAGAAAGTATGGTAAAAGCTAGATTAGACCATTATGTAGCGAAAAAAGCCATCTTACCACCATTTCAGTTTGGATTTCGTAAGGGTAAAAGTGCTGCTGAAAGTTTTGTAACATTAATAGCTGATTTGAAGAAGACCAAACTAGCTCAAAATACCACAGCTTGTGTTTTCCTTGATGTTCAGGGAGCATATGACAATGTAGATCTTCATGTACTGGCACTTGTTTTAGCAGACTTGGGATTGCCTGGAAAATTAATAAAATGGATCTTCAATCTTTGCACAGATCGAAAATTGTACATAAGACATAATAACAACCTTTATGGACCAGTATCAGCAAACAAAGGTTTGATACAGGGTGCATGTCTATCTTCAATTCTTTACAATATGTATACTTGTCAAATCTTAAAATATATTCAGAGCAACATAAACATTTTACAGTTTGCTGATGATATTTTGCTATATTATACAGATAAAAATTTCAATAATATAAATAGAGAATTAAACGATTCTCTTGAACAATTACACAATTATTATTCTAATGTATTAAAACTAACCATTAATAGCGAGAAAAGTTCCTGTTTAGTAATTGGTGATAACAAATCTCATGTAAATATTTATTACAATAATGAAGTTATTCCAATTGTCAAAGAAAAGAAGTTTCTAGGAGTCATTATAGATGAAGAATTAAATTTTAAAAGTCACATTAATTATATAAGCAAAAATGCTCATAAAGGTTTGAATATATTGCGTTCCTTAACTGGAACTTTCTGGGGATCAGATCCAAAGATATTGACTCTATTGTATAAAAGCATTGTTCGAAGTCACTTTGATTATAGTTGTATGGCATACATCAATGCAAAACCTAACATACTTAAAAAACTGGATATTATTCAAAATATGGCTTTGCGAATAATATCAGGTGCAATGCGCTCTACTCCAATAAATGCAATGGAAATTGAAACTTGCATTGAACCTCTAGTACTAAGAAGGTTAAGTTTAGCTGGCAAACATTGTATAAAAACACATGCTATTGATAATTCTTTAATTACAAATAGACTGCTCTTGCCTCAAGAATTAACTGTTCAATTACCAGAATTTGATATTGCCCCATCAGATGTATTATTTGGTTCTCTGCCTGATATATGTACCATAATGTCACAATTAAAAATAATTTGTAATAATATGCATCATACTGAAAACTGGCCTATATATATGCACACATTTGAGGCCCTATTATTAGATTCTATTAAGATAGATACCAGAAGTGTAAAAAATAATCAGGAGTTTCAAGAACAAATGGCAAATCTCATAGGATACAGAATATATACTGACGGTTCTAAATCCAAAAAAGGAGTACAATCAGCATTTTTTGATCCTCAAAAACAAAAATCAAGATCATTTAAAATTCATGACAAATGTAGTATTTTTACGGCTGAAGCATACGCCATTTACCTAGCGTTATTATATATTCATAATATCTCCAATCACAATCAATTCATATTTATCACAGATTCCGTTAGTGTATTGATGGCAATTCAAACCAGCAATTTATCATTCAAACAAAATTATTTAATTCTTAGGATTAAAGATTTGTTGTATAAACTTAATAATAAGGCTCTAACAATACAATTTAAATGGGTACCTTCTCATCAAGATATATTAGGAAATATAGAAGCAGATCGAGCTGCATGTGGTGAATGGGATGAAGATCATACAGAAAATATGACTATACCTTCCACTGATATGTTCTCGGTGTTAAAGCAAAAGAAAAGAGACATTTGGAATAAATATTGTAAATATATTAGTCAAGATAAGGGTCAATGGTATGCCAGTATCCAAAATACTTGCCCGATCAAGCCATGGTACCACAGTCGCCTACACCAAAATTATTATAACCGAAATTTCACTTCAATCATTAACAGAATGCGATTTGGACATTGTCTCACACCAGCTCATCTACATAGACTTAACATTATTAATAGCAATGTCTGCTCACACTGCAACAAAGAAGAAGCTAATTTACAGCATCTTATTTTAGAATGTCCTTCCTTCAATATCCAGAGATTGGTTATGATATCTGATATACTAGAAACTGAAGAAGAAGTTCCCCGCCGACTCCAAGATATGCTTTCAAATCCAAAAATGTTTCAATCACTCTTTAATTACATAATAAATTCCGTCGAAAAGATTTAAATAAAACTCCATAATAACGTTCAAACAAACAACACAAAAATCAAGTGTCAAAGTGAAGTTGAAGCACAGAGAGAACACCCAGCTGAAGTGTATATAAAATTGACATTTAAATGAAGACGCGGCCAAACGGACTTGAATCCAGGCCGGTTCAAATATAAAAAATTTTTGATCTCGAATTCGATTTCTTAAACTTCATAAAAGATATCTTGATCTCTGCGACAGCTGTCAGTATTAATACAGTAACAATAGCGCTTGACAGGCTAACAATAACGTTAACGTCAGTTTGCTATATGTCGCAGAGATCAAGCTACGAGTATCTTTTATGAAGTATAGTTTAGTGACTCTACATCATCATCTTCATGTCAGCCAAAAGACGTCCACTGCTGGATATAGGTCTCCCCCAAATGACATCACATTTACCAGTCCTGTGCGTCTTTCATCCAGCGGATTCTCACAGCCTTAATCAGGTCATTAGTCCATCTAGAGTTCTAGAGAGAGACCTCCCAACGCTGCGAATTCAGGTATGCGGTCGCTACTCCAGGCCTTTCCGGTGGAAGTGCCTGTAGTCTTCTGACAAATTAAACTATACTAATGGAACATTTTTGACCAGATATCCTGGTGTAACTACGGTTGCCGGTATCTTCCCATGATGGAAAGAAACATTATCACTTGTACTCATTCATCAGCCGTTGTTGGCAATTTCATAAATATAATTATATTTTACTAGCTGTTGCCTGCGGCTTCGCTCCCGTGGACCACCCCCACAGGACCCGTTTTCAGGATTAACAAATGGCCTATGTCACTCAGGAATAATGCAGCTTTCTATTGGTGAAAGAATTTTCTAAATCGGTCGTAGTAGTTTCGCCTAAAGACGTCCACTGCTGGACATAGGTCTCCCCCAAATGTCATCACATTTATCGGTCCTGTGCGTCTTTCATCCAGCGGGTTCTGGCCGTACCCTGACCAAAAAATCAGCATGAGATATGAGCATTCCTATTGGCCTAGCGGCACTGGTGGCGCATGAATTGCGGTAGTGAATACGCCCAGATTTTAGAATAAAATCATTATAAAATCGAATATTGGTCTTTTGAATAAATTAAACTTACAAAATGTTCGTCCAACCTATTCGGTACAAACAAACAAACAAAAAAATATTTCCTCTTTATAATTTTAATATACATATAGTAAGTATAGATTGAGTTCTGGACACCGGAAATTATTATATTCCTTTGTACAACACAGGCATTTCAACGCAAAAATGTCGGCCCTTCTTTGTAAATAACAGACGTAGAGATTTCACACATGTCATTATCTGAAAACTCATTACTGTATTTCGATAGTGCTAACTACGTAACCGCTGTAACGTTCTCACCCGTATGTTTTCCTGTATAATCTGCATTCTTATCATACAACAGTTCACTTTTGCATATAAAATACTTAGCAACTCAACCTTTAAACTGAAGAATAATCCGTTTTAAACTACGATCAGGGTTGGAACTTTGGAAATGACATTAAAGTCTGCTCTCGTATCAAGCTATGTGTATCCTTCTGTTCATGTCGTTGGTACGTAGTGATACTGTTTGGTCCCTTCTTCCTTCTTCGTTGAACAGAATGATTGAACATTATTCTTTAAACATTTTTATATTAAACCCATACATGACATCTATACAGACGACATATTCAGATTGTTTGGTCTCAATACGTAAGTGTGGCCAGATTTTCAACACGCTGTTCTCTTTAGAGTTCTTACCTACGCTTTGGAAAATGCAACAAACTTCATATTTTGCACTGACTGACTTCTTAAAAGTGGCTGTAACTGTTTTAATTAAAACCTTTTTAACAAAAAAAAATCACCGACGAAATAAGGAACTGAAAAGCAAAAAATTTAAATACTTTTTTTCTAGCATTTTGAGTTGCGCCAAACAAACAAACATGCAAATTAATTACCTAAACCGTAGAATGATCGTAGAAGGGTTGATCTTCGTTGATGGTTTGTTTAGCGTCGCCTCAAAATGATAGACTAAAAGTTTTTTTTTTATTTTTTTGTTTTTCTGTTCCTTATTTCGTCGTTATTTTTTTTTTGTTACAAAGGTTTTTCGCTTTTCAGTTTACTGAATTTCTACACAATCGAATCGGATTTTCACAATTGACAATTCAGTGGAAAAAATATCAATAAATCGTTTTTTCTACCTTTAGAGGTGGATTTTATTTTTAAAATTTAAATGGGACCAATTTTGAGGTAAATACTTTGCAATAAAAAAAATATTTTTGAAATTAGATCACTCTCTAAAAAGTTAAGCGTGGTCATACATAAAAATACATGTCGAATTGAGAACCTCCTCCTTTTTTTTCGTCGGTTAAAAACTAGTTCTGAGTTCACGCGGGTGCAATTTAACTTTCGGTGGATTTTCCTTTTTTAATTGTCAGGTACAAACTTTGTCCTGACAATTACAAACACAAAAAAAAGAATCAGCTAAATAGGTGCAGCCGTTCCGAAGTAATATGCTAACTATATGAGTGAACGCATCAATTCAGGAATGCTTCAGGGTACCTATGACCTCTATTCAGCAATTGATTTATTTATCTTATTTAATTTGATTTGAGTTTAATTAATATTCACTGAATAATATTAATTAAACTCAAATCAAATTATCAGTGAAGTGATGAAGAGTAAAGACATGCCTTTGAAAGAAAAGAGGAAAGTATTCAACATGAGTTTAACTTACGGATGTCAAACATGGGCGCTGACTGAAAAACTAATGAACAAAGTAAATGTGTGTCAAAACGGAATTGAAAGGAGTGTAATTGGTGTTAAAAGAAGAGATAAAGTAAGATTAGACGAATTAAAAAACACAAATTTAAAAATGCCAAACAGGTGTGCAGGACTCTAAAATGGAGATGGACAGGACACATGTTAAGAGAAAATCAGATAAATGGACAAAAAGAATAACTGAATGGTACCCTCGGGCCGGAAAGAGAAACAAAGGCCGACAAACAAAGCGTTGGAAAGAATAACGGCATGAACTATTTTGTGCGCGGGGTTAAAATGCATTTTATATCAACCGACAACACGTGCGGAAGAGATAGATGTTGTGATGAGCAGTACGAAGCTAGTTCGCCTACGAATACACACTTTTGCAAATTTGTAGCGAAATGGATAATGATTTAGGACGAAACCGAGCGCGCGAAATGTTTTATACAGACCTTTGGCAGTCTAGATATCATGAAAAAACTACTAAACGTATCTGTTCAAAATAAAATTATTTGCATTGTTGAACTACTAATCTATACCTGTATGGTGGCCGTTTTGCAATTTTCCGTCTTCTTATGGTATTTATTTGCGCCCAAAAATGCGTTAAAATTAGTGTCGAAATGTGGAACTTTCGACGCTCATAACTTTCAAATATTTTCTTTTTGTATCCATACAGGGCTAGAAAATGATGAGACAAATTGATATCACTTTTTATTTTGAACGTACATTGTCAAACAGTGGAATAATCCTTAGACTACGTTTGTATGGAAAAAAAATCGACTAGTGTAACCTTAAGCGTGTGGCCGGTCCAGAATGGATAAGAATAGCTAAAGATAGAGATAAGTGGAGGTTCTTAGAGGAGGCCTTTGTCGGAGGACAAGCTGTGGAAAGTAACACCGATCGTCATTGATTAATCTAAGTTGTATTAATAATATTGTAACAGCAATAAAGGCTTATTTTATTTTATTTTTTATATAATATTCAAAACAAATTATGAGGAGCTCGTGGCTAAATAATAACAGCCGCACTGGTCGATCAGCAAGGTTAAGTAACGCTTGACGAGGTCGGTCCGTGGATGGGTGACCATTTCAACATACCGAGTTTCTTCCGTGCCTCGGAAAGCACGTTGAGCCGTTGTCCCGGCTGTCATTTGAAGATCTTTGACAGTCGTTACGGGTAGTCAGAAGCTTGAGATCTGACACCAGTCTTGCCAAGGGGTACCGTGTTACCCAGTTACTGGGTTGTGGCGGTCAGATAGGCAGTCGCTCCATGTAAAACACTGGTACTCAGCTGAATCCGGTAAGACTGGAAGCCGACGCCAATATAGTTGGGAAAAGGCTAGGCAGATTGATTTTTTATTCAAACAAATTATAAATCAAAATGCTGCTAATAAAAGTTCTCGAGAAAGGCTTGAAATAAAAAGTCTAATTACAAAATGGCGTCGCTTTTCCCCACAAAGAAAAGCTCAGGTTACATTTTATTTTTAATTTATTCACATTAAACCTCCGTAGCCACTTGCCAGTTCATTAATGCAAATACATGTAAAACGGTCTGACTGTAAATTATTTTAAGTTTTAATTAATTGTCAGCCCTATGGATGTTGATTTTTTGTTTTTTGTGATATTCCCCTCGCCTATCCTTTTCGAAACTTTATTGGGGCCGGTGTCTTCCAAGATTTAGCTGAGTACCACTTTTTTACATAAAGCGACTACCTAACAGACTTCCACAAAAATAACTGGGTAACAGGGATGAATGATGCTATACCGGGCGTCCAAGCGTGACCAGGACGTGGACGCCGCACGGTATAGCAGAAACCGCGTCATATAAAATGTTCGTGAAGTTTTGAATACGTGCCTCGTCCGTGCCTCGCACGGGGCTCGGCTTGCGCCAGCCACGGTCTAGCATAATTTATCCTTTTTACCGCTTGATAAGACTGGTGTCAGTTAATATGAATGTACAGATAATGATCTTTGACTTGTTTCTTGAATAGATATTCAAGAAACAAGTCAAAGATTACCTCTCCACCATATTGTAATTATTATATATTATTATTTATGTATTTTTATCTTCTATATATTTAGTTAAGGTATATGTGTTATTTATATATAATTAGTTAAGTTATGTAGTAGTATAGTTGTTAGTCTATTGTAAGTTTCCTTATTTCCTTATTTCTGTCTTCGTCTATCATCAAACTTTCCTGTCTACTGGAAAAAAATTCTATAGAAATAAGCAGTACCTTTGTGCTCTTCTATTTGTATTATTTATTTTTCTCTGTTAAATGTTTTGTGTGTACATTAATGTATAAATAAAAAAAATACTTTTGTCTCATCATCATCATCATAACAGCCGAAAGACGTCCACTGCTGGACATAGGCCTCCCCCAAGCGTAGCCACATTGACCGGTCCCGTGCGTCCCGCATCCAGCGGATCCCCGCAACCTTCACCAGGTCATCGGTTCACTTGGTGGGAGGCCTTCCAACGTAGCGTCTTCCGGTTCGCGGTCGCTACTCCAGAACGCTGCGAGCTATGTGCCCTGCCCACTGCCACATAAGTTTGGCAATTCTTCTGGATATGTCGGTAACCTTGGTTCTCTTGCGGATTTTGTCTAGACGTAAATATTGCCAAAGATCTATAAATGGCAGCCGGCACCAACAGCTAAATGTGCTATCCGAGGCTCGAAGGAGTCTCGGTATTGAAGGGACAGTCTCGCTCTTCCATGGGTCGATCTCGACAACATCGACCCGTGTGCGGCTGTTATTACGTATCCACGAGCACCTCAACTAGGTCTGTACTACCTGGGCGCAGAAAGTTTGCCGATGGCTATCACTCCCGCCTACCCTGCGTTCGCCTCGTCCGTTCGCCGAACGTCAGAGTGATGTCATGACGTGTGTCTGTGGCAATAAATAGGTTTTGTTTCTTCTTTTTAAGGGTTCCGTACCCAAAGGGTAAAAACGGGACCCTATTATTAAGATTCCGCGGTCTGTCTGTCTGTCTGTCCGTCTATCCGTCTGTCACGAGGCTGTATCTCATGAACCGTGATAGCTAGACAGTTGAAATTTTCACAGATGATGTCTTTCTGTTGCCGCTATAAAATCAAATACTAAAAATAGAATAAAATAAATATTTAAGTGTGTACAACAAACGTGATTGTTTTGCCGTTTTTTGCGATAATGGTACGAAACCCTTCGCGCGCTTGGCCAGTTTTTCTTTATATATATTTGGTGTGATTGAATCAAATAGTAGCCATTTTAATATTCCAAGCAAATCCTTTATCTCAAACAAAATAACACATTCAAAAAAAAACTTTATATTGCTTTTTGAAACAACTTTGAAATTTTGACATCGTAACGATGAATAATACAGTGCCGCTATCACCATCATGTACAATTCAAAAATATTTCAGAAGGTCAAAATGAAATATGCCAATGGTCCACGCCCCGTTCATCCTATCACATAAGGTGTAAAGGATCTTCTGTTCAACACTTTGTTAATATGGTCAATTTGAGTGGCGTTTTTTGAGTCACGTCATTATCACTGCATTCCTTTTATACAAAAATCCTGATTGTGTCCTATGGTGACGCAAAATTAATTAAATATTTCAGTTTCATGTTATTTACGCGACGCGGCGTGCAACTCAAAATTCATCTGACCTCATACCTAGTGAACTACTTTGTTGGTCTCGCGGTCATAACTGCGATTGTTAAGGCCGTACCCTGACCAAAAAATCAGCATGAGATATGAGCATTCCTATTGGCCTAGCGGCACTGGTGGCGCATGAATTACGGTAGTGAATACGCCCAGATTTTAAAATAAAATCTTTATAAAATCGAATATTGGTTTTTGAAAAAAAAATAACTTGCAAAATGTTCGTTATCAAATTGTCTATCCATTAGTGTTCGTACAAAAAATAATTAATGAACACTTTACGAGGAAATGCATGCTATCAATCATTATTTCTCATTTTTATGGTTTTGTTGGAAGGAGATTAGTGAAACATATACCTCTTAAAAAAAAGTATCCTATCATTTTAGAATCAATATTATGTAGAAATTTAATGAATTTTTATGCATTGATATTTCTTTTTAAATAAAGAGTAGATAGCTCTTAAAAATTGCACAAAAACGAAGCGCGGCGTTTTGCTTGGGGATGCGCATTAAGTGTGATGTCCCGGGATCGATTCCCAGGAGACAAACTGTTTAATTTGAAGGAATTTGGCAGCCCCGAGTTTGGAAGTTGGCAGAGCGAAACCTGAGGCACGGCCTCGGAAATAACACTCCACTGATATATCTCTCTTGCTACGACCTGTCGAATTGCCGTCTCTTCGGACTGCAAGCATGACGAAACAGAGAATGCACTTGTGTTTACACACATTCTTGTGCACTATTATATCGCCCGCGTCGATGGCTAGACTCCGCTGATGTTGGTCGCTATGGTTGAAATTTTGTCTAGAGGATTACATTGGTTAGCGAACCGTCGCATATTGAACCTTCTACTTTGTGACGCCACGCCAAGCTTTGAATCTGTCAAATTGACGTGACGCTTCATAACGACGTAGCTGGCCATTGACAAATGGGTAAGTGGGTAGAGACAAATTGTTTGTTCGGGCACCACTACATCAACCAGTGTGTTTAGAAAAATGAGGTAGTATAGCACACATTGTACACACATTTGTGTATATTTCCCAAAGGGTCAGATTGTACTTCGTTTTTAGACTTAGATCGATGGTGCTATTCGGGTCAATGTACCTGAGGATGACATTATAAAATAGGGTAGTTGACAAAAATTTTTGCTACGTAAAAAAAAATTACGACGCTACAGTGTGTTGAAATATCGTGTGACGTCACGGTGTGCTAGACTTTATACTGACAAAGTGACGTCACAAGCCCCCACTCCTGAAGTTTGATGCGCTTTATCTTTATAATTTTTTATTTTATTTGATGAAGCTAAAAATACGTGTCTAATCAATGATATTCTAGTATACAGATATGTTATGAGCGCGTGCATTGTGAAGCCTCGAATAGGTCCTAATTGGGGTCTTTAGTCTATGTCACCCATGGCGAAGAGCGATAGGCTTCGTTGAAACAAAAAAAAAAAAAAATGCCATCGTGTGTATTTAGAAAGTGTGCCAATTATGATACCAAAGTTCATAAAACAGAAGGTATCTCATACCAAAAGTGTGTAGGTATCTGTGCTGCCGCTGCTTTGAGGAACACTTTTTTCGGTTGTTTTGTGAGTGTATAACGTATCTGTTTACTAGAATATCATTGTGTCTAATATTATTAATGATAATTTCTTTGAGGGACTAAATATGATGTAAAAGGTAGGTAAATGAAAATCGTCAGAGTTCTGCCTAGATCTTGTATTCACAATCGAAAGCGACAGATATATGTCTGGCAATGGCTTATATAGATAGGGTTGTCATCCGTCCGGGTTTCCCCGGACTTTTTCTAGTTTAGAAGGCGTCCGAGGAGCGTCCGGACGGGGTTTTGTTTGTAGTCCGTGTTTTAAATCCTACAATTAATCACCACCGGTCGCTGTGGCCGTCGCCACAGATTGCCGTCGACAGAGGCGCACTGCCACAAAAATTCTGTTTTGTTTCTTTTAATGTTTAAATTGGATGAAAATAAATAAAAAGTAAATTTATAACCATTAAAACTATAATTTATTTAACTGAGAAACTTAGAAACGTACTCTGTTCGTGTTCAAATGTCCGGGTTGTAAGCTCCAAAAGCCGGGGTTTTCATGCTTCTTGTCCTGGTTGGCAGATTTTAGAGATGCCAACCCTATTTATGGACAACCCCACTGCTTGGCATGGCTTGACTGGAGGGGAGGCGTTAATATGGCGGCTTGGCTTTGGCAGGCTTGGCGGGCATTGGTCGGTTGCATGTAGGCTGACATCACATACGTTACAATAATTATAATTTCTTACCCAGGAAACATCCCTATTAATTATTTTAAAGTATTTTAGCGGTTCAGATAAACACGTTTTTGTTTATTCAATTAATCTGCCTAAACTTATTTGGGGTCAGCTTTCAGTCCAACTGGATGCAGCTGAGTACCAGTGATAAATGATAAATGATTTATTACACTTTTACATGTCGATCATATTTTTTATAACTAGATGAGGTCGGCGTTTCCTATCTGACTACTCTGAGATGAAAGGCCGAAACAAACTCAGAGGTCACAGTCTCTTTTAAAGTCCAGACAAAATCTTGGTTAGATTATGTGAAGACCATGTAGACTGATGTCTGAAATGGTATTTTGAGGAAAGAACCAGCCAGATTGAGTGGACCTGTCCAGTCAGTGCACGCATTTGTCAATAACCGAGCAAGCCAACTCAGAATTTAAGGAGCTCAACGATTCGACGAACAATACCAAAGAAAGGACATTCGGGTAGGCCGCATAAACTACTAACTATGGAGTTTCTTGTGCATTCTTCTCCATAACAAGCTACTTTCCGAATGCACTGTAGAATCAATTTTAATGTACCTAACGTTCAACAGTGCCGCTTGGTGGCCTACTTGAAATAAAATGTCTTTGTCTATGTCTTTGACTCAAACTGCCAGACCACAATAAAAAGCCAAGCTAAATTAAAATTAAAAACAAAAAAAGAATGATCCACATAGTCTTCACATTCACAATAATTAAAATAAAATAATCATCATCATCATCTGCCTAGCCTTTTTTCCCAACTGTATTGGGGCTAAAAAAATAGATGGCGTTGTGCATTTAAAGTCATTTTCTGAATCGCGGTGTTAAGATTTTACGCGAAAGAATGACACAAGAAAAAAAAATTGTATGTAGTATGTAAATGTATATTTTTGAGTATGTGGAGTAGGCAGGCAGGTTGGTAAGTAGTCGCTCCCGTCATCTGCCTGCCAACCCTGGTAGGGTTGGCAGGCAGATGACGGGAGCGAAGCCGCGGGCACAGCTAGTAAATAATATAATACTTTAAAAAGTAAATATTTTTGTCATTGCAAGAAAACCGCAAAAAAAAAATTCACAGTGCAAAAAAAAAAAAAAAAAAGCTGGCCTTTTTGTCCTCAACGTAATATTTAATGCTATAAAACGCTTTCTGGCACAACTTACGTTTAATGAATGATTTGAATTTATTAAGGCTTATAATTAGATTTTGTACGTGGCTTGGCAGCTAATTATAAAATCGTACACATTGACATCTAAACGAGCCACCTATTTTCTTGAGCGTTGTTGTAGGTACTACAAATTTGTGTTTGTTCCTATTATTTATGTTATGGATATCACTGTATTTTCAAACAATTTTATATTTTATGGGTATATAAAAGATTTTCATAAATATACTGAGATGGCAGTCATTACATTAATCTCCTTAAATTTCTCTCTGAGAGATTGTCTCGGGTTTAATTTATAAATTAAACGAACAGGTCTTTTCTGCAAAACAAAGATAGTCTGGATGTCGGCGGCATTTCCCCACAACAGAGTACCGTACGACATTACACTATGAAAATAGCTAAAGTATACCGAACGGGCTGTCTCTCTGTCAGTTAAAGTATGTTCAGTATTTTACATGTACTGTGCTTTCAGAGCATCGGAGGATTCTCAGCATTTAATTTTCACCCATCCACAGACCGACTTCGGTAACTCTTGCTTAACCTTTAATATCTACTCGTGTGGGTGTTATTCTTAGCCACTACTTCCTTCTATGGCTTTTCTTAATCAAGACTACCTAGTTCTAGGTAGGTAATTAGTCATAAATTGATGCATCAACGAATTGTGCTGAAATACGGCGAAGCTTAAAATCAAGTGCTTAATCAGTTCGTATCTCGAAGAGCTCGTTCAATCTATGTCTGGATAATCAAACGAATACCTCCAATACTCGTTACGGTTAGTTAGCCACCCGAGTCTAGATTGTCAGGGAGCTGGTCTTATAATTATCGATTTTGACCATCAATTGGATTGTGGAGGCCAGTATAGTGCTAGAGTTGAGTTTGAAGAGAATTTCACTGAAGTGAGCGCGCACAGTTCGAAAGCGAATTCATTTATTTTAAAGTAAATCATCACGGATTCGAAACGAGACAGAGCGTTCGAATTTCGAAGATGTTTCTGCCCCCGTAACCTGACGTGACAAAACTATCCTGTAAATAAGGGACAGTTGTAAACAAATCACATACATCTGTCCTCATATACTCAAAATAACCTTGCTCTAAGCCCCCTGATCATAGAGTTTTTTTCTTTAATGTACACATAATTATAATGGATTTATAGGACATTATCTGCACAAAACCATCCTTAAAAACCTGTTCTGCACATAGCTTCTTCTGCTATCAGGACTGTAATCTATTTAACAAAATAAATATGTCGCATCAAGGGTGGTCGATAGATGCAAACCATCGGGCAGTCAGGATATATTCACTTTGGTTAAGACATCGTGTGTGGGCAGGTCTTTGCGTAGAATCGTGAAAATGAAATCACACAAGTTATTCCATACACGGGGTTTGTTCAAATAATCACAACTTACAATAACAATCTTGCTTACATATATAACGGATCGACACTGATTATACGTCTTAGCTCTAAGGCAGTCAGTGGTCAACTGCCATATTCGGCTGTCCCCACCACGCAAGTGGTTAGAGATAGCCCGCCAAAGCGTAGTTGTTCTTGATTTGCCGACAGGTGGCGTGCTTGTGATTTATTTTGACGTCCGTACTATTGACTAAACAATACAAATAGGTTCTTGTCAATATACTCTCTTTTTAAAAACAAATGTAGCGCTGTAGTAAGGGACTGGTTGCAGACACAGGAATTCATTTCCAAAGAGAAACTTTTACAGTAGTCATTATCGTTTGATAGCTAGGTATAATCGCACACTCATTTCATCATCACCACACACACTCACATAAACACACATACCCAAATAGTCATACATACATCCACATACATACACACACAACACACATCCACTCCACGCACACTCACCCTCATATTGTGCTTTGTGGCATTATGATATTTATTTTTCGTTGCTGAATCAGTCTCCTTAATTTACCCGATAGTTTTAGTTTATAAGTACCATCAAACGTTTGTCTATTTAATTAAATATTTGTTAAGTTATACCTGTTGTTCATGGGATTTGGACCTGGTGATCTGTAACACAGGTTAACCAGCTCCGCACACTCACTTGACTGCAAAATGTTTCCTTCTTAATTTAATTTATAAGTTGTTACGGTAAGTTCATGTTTTTGAGAGGCGAAATAAAGATTATGATTATGATTTAAATTTTATGACATCTGTGAAGTTTTATTTCCGCTGCGCAATACCTCACCGCTTATCCCCACTGACACGTAAATTTGCTGCTGTGTAGCGACTCAAGCTGTGGTTCGACCCGCCTTAAGGTTTGATTATATCTGAAACATTGAGATCGACCCTCAATTTTGCTCCATTCATTGAAGAAAAGGCTCAGTTGGCTGCAACAAACTTGGGGATCATTGCAAAGGTGAGATGGTACCTACTTCACGCCTGAACAGCTGCTCAATTAGTACATAAGGATCTGCCAAATACCAACATGATGCATTTGAGTCGATTGACAAACGGGCCAAGAGGCTGATCAGCAACGATGCACTGGTCAACTCAAAGAACCTTGAAGATCACCGTCGACCACATCATCGCTTAACATCAGGCGAGATAGTAGTCAAACGCGACCCTATCACAAATAAAAAAAACCTAGTATATATACTCTATTAATTTTCATCTTCGTATTCAGTTTCTTTCTGGCCATATCCCCTTTCACGCAGGTCATCCATCGTTTATTTAGTCTTCCCTTACTCTTATGCTCATCAACATTCATACTCAACTCTTTGCATGGTACTAACATTAAAGTTCCATTGCCCAGCGTAATAGGTAGACAAACACTTACACTAGATACTAAGGGTGCCTTAGATATAGCGCTAATTAATTCAGGCTTTAATTGGAAAGCCAACTACCAAATTAACTCAGTCTCTCAAACAAATAAACTTGTAGAGCCGTCAACATAGTCACATCAACATAAACTGGAATAAACCACTGTTACACGAAACCAAATTCAATCTCCACGGCCTAAAATGGTTTCGGGTAACAGGACACAATATGGCGTCGTAATGGCTAGATAAATATCACTTAATGTGTGCGTATCGCTGATAGGAAAACGTTTAAACACGCTTGCGTAGCGAGAAATGTCAGTTTATCTTATGTGCAGACTTTTTCTCGAAAATAAATGGCGGGAATAAAGATTTTGGTGAAAATATTTCGGTAAGAAAAGAAATAGGTGATATAAAATGTTATTTAGAAAGAAAACAATGAAGGTTTCGAAGCTTTTTGTGGTCTTAATATAGAATCAAAATAGGAGCTCTGATGAAAATAAGGATCGCGAATGTGTCATGTGGGAATTGACAGATAGAAACGTCAATGTCAAAAACTGGCGGAATTTTGTTTTGCCTGTGTTTCTTTTGTTTTTTTTTGGAGCTATGCCTGCGTCTTTGCTCGATATTTCTTTTTTATTGTTGATAGGCTCGCGCTTGACCACTATCACTTGATAGTAAGCGATGATGTGGCCGACGGCGAAACACCCTTCCCTAGAAGTAACCTATTCACTCTTGACAGAAAGAGTTTTGAAAGTAATTTATGGCCAATTTAATCAAATTCCAAAATTATAAACCAGTGTATCATGTAGTTAACGGAAATAAAGAATATTAAATAAGTCATTACATAAGAGACGTAAAACTAGCTTGCTTTATTACGAAAGGTTAGCGATAAAGTCATAAAAAGTTTAGTACCTCTACGCCAAATTTAAAGTTTGGCTAAGAAAGATTTGTAAGTGTTATGGAACAAGTGATTAATACGGCATTATACATAATGCCCGGGAAAATTGAAAAATGCTTAATATGTATGTGCCTTTTTATTTGATCTGAGGCCTTTACATATTGGCCATTTTGGGATAAAACTATTGAGATAATTAAATTGACTAGGCTTTCTGAATAATGCCCATCACTTTTTGGGCAGGTAATAAAAATATGTGTTTATTAATTTATTTTAATGTTGACATTGATTTTGCATCATCATTGACATTTTTGCATCAAAGTCGAAGCCTTTAGAAGCGTTCCTATTTCTGTCTGCAGGGTCTAAAGTAACCTTACTTGAAAGGAGATGATGGTATATAATATCCTTCAAACCTAACCTATCCGTGCCCTGGACTAATTCACTGACCATAATTATCGAATTGCCCAACCGTTACCTTGCAATATTCATAATGACCAGATCATGTGATAAATATAGAAGTTTAAATTAGTATTAATTAATTACATTGCCCGATTTGACTTGACTTGATTCATAATGCCCGGGCATTATACACAATGCCCTGATTAATCACTTGGTCCATGGCATAAGCATAATAAAAGACCCGCCATGATAATCTTATTTCCAAAACTTTATGTTCCACTAACTTTTTACGAGCAGCGTGCAGTGGCGGCTGGTGGATCATGGTAGCAGTAGTACACTTTGCCGTCTCACTGGGTAATAGTGTTAGATTTAATAAAATTCACAGGAGCCTATGTAAATCGGCAAACCATCTCGCTAGCGACTTCTAATTCGACGCCAACGCCATCTAGTTACGTCTTTGTACAACTTGTACTCGACCCGAAGATAAAATTCGTTCGTCAAACTTCGCCCGCTCTCGGTAATCTTCGGTTCGCTGGGACGGCGCACGAGAATGGTGATATTTTGCCGTATATTTTCTATTGAACTATCTCTGTCTCACGCGCCAGGCGTTTTCGCTTGTTTCTCGTAGAATAGTATGAACTCTCGCCGTGCGCTTTAGCCTAGCGCACGGGGAGTATTATTTACAGCAATATACGTCTTATTACTTTAGCAAAGAGCTTAAATTTGTTCGTCATAATTTCGTAAATATTGAATAGATCGTTAATCAGATATTATTAAACATTTTTATTTTATTTCTAAACCTATTCAAATCTGGCAGTTCAGTGCACGAGTGAACTTAAAGTACAGCCGCCTCTGGCAGCGTGTCGTAGCTTTTTTGGGATATTCCACAGGAGTAGTTTCCTGTCCGATCTTCTCCATAACAAACTACTCTTGCGAATGGACAGAAGATTTGTTTTTATCTTACAATTTTCGACATTCAAAAGTGTCGTTTAATGACCTAATTGAAATAAATGATTTGAAATTAACTTTGAACCTTGTTTCAACCCCCGACGCAAAAGGAGGGGTTTTACAAGTTTGTAGTGTGTTACTGAGTTTGTGTATATGAGTATTTGTGTATCTGCCTGTGGCATCATACCTCCTAAATGGATGAACCGATTTTGATTTCGTTTTCGTGTCATTACGTGTTCAATAGATTGTCGATGGAAACGTGTCTACTATTAGATAAATTATGTAGCAAGAAATAAAAATGTTTTGGCGGTTTTTTTTTTTAATTTTTCTTGTTTCAGGAAAAAAGCAAATGGAATTCTACGGTAGTGTGCATTGCAACAAGCAAAATAATTTTCTGAATGGGCTCAGTAATGTCAGATACTACCTTTTACAAACAACGACCAACCGAGACCAACAGCTTAACGTACTTTACGAGGAAGTCACGGAGGAGTCTCGGTATGAAATGGTTGCTCGACCATCCACGGATGGGCCTTTACCAACGAAGATTGACTTGTGCGACTGTGATTATTTAACCAAGAATGATCATGTTACGTATATGACGAAGCCAATTAATCAAAAGCGTAATCAGCCATTCAGTAAACAGCCTAACCTATTTTCAATTCATAAAATGTTGTATTAGACGCATTAGACTGAATATTATTCGGTTTGCCAGTTGAACGGCATCATTTAATTAAAAGGCTAGGCTGTTAACTGGATGGCTGATTAATCTAGTTGGCTGCAACATGTATACAACGTTTTGTGCAAATTTTACTGCAAGTAGGTGTTCTAGTTCACATCAATGACGCTAAAGTTTTACCTGGCTGGCTAATTTGTCATTTGGCGTCGTTTGAAAGGTTAAACTGCTGAACAAAATGATGCAGAAGGTCAATAGCGGTAGGTCTGATTGGTTCCAATTAAACTTAAATATATATTTTATCAACTGGTGTAATAAGTAAGTGACCTCACTTATTTTTTGAGGTTACTTGTGCCAGGGCTGTGGTTCTCTTTCAAATTTATCCGCGACCCATTCAAGCATCGGCAATAGCGGGCGGGTCAGTTTTTGCGGACATCTCTTTGAATCGCGCTGGAATACTACGCGTCGTCAACTCAGGCGGTCCTTATCGGACGGCGAGCTACCCGTTACTCGCCGTCCGCAAGCCCACGCCTACGGTGGCCGCGAATCGGTTTGCGAATCCCGACGCCTAGCACATATCCTGCGGCGGCTAGAGGCGTGAGTGTGTTTCCGTTGTGTTTCCCTCACGCGTTCCGTCTCCTCCTTCGCAAGCATTACTGTTTCGCAGAAGGAGGTGGCAACTTCCCATGCCCTCTCGTTACCTGTGCGAGAGGTCACTACCGCCGATCGCCTCCACGAGTACACGGGGTGCTCCGCCCATGCGGGGCAGACCTATGGCACGATGCGGTTCGATTTATATCAAACCCGCGGTTTTTATGAACAAATTGCATGAACGAATTGCATCACACTGCGCGCAATGTGACTGCACTTCAATCATTTAAATTTCTGGATCAAGGGCTTTACACAGAATGTGGTAATCACTGGTACTCCTGGACACGGCGTGTATCGTTAGGAGGTTCCTTTCTCAGGAGCCCGCGCCGAGCCTTTAGCTTGTACTCTGTTCGCGATACCGGTGGGCTCCTATTTTTATATTTTATAGTTTTTCTTATTTTTTTTATAGACTTTCCAATTGTCCCCCGCAGCTTCACGCCCTTCATGTGGCTATTTACCTACATATCTGTCTTACCCTATCTACATAACTACCCTACCTAGGTAGGGTATTTATGTAGAGAGGGTACGTAGGTACGTTTTCTGTTTTTAAACATTCCCTGTATTCTAGCGAACAAAACAAAAAAAAAAGAATTATTCAAATCGGTCCAGCCGTTTTTGAGTTTTAGCGAGACTAACGAACAGGAATTGATTTTTGTATGTCGGGTTTAGTCAATAGTACGGACTTAAAGTCAAATCACAAACACGCCCCTAGCGGCAATCAAAAGCAACTATTGGCGCGCTTTTTCTGACCGCTTGCGTAGTGGGGACAGCAGAATAGAGCAGTTGAGTACTGACAGCCATAGAGCTAAGACGTCGTAGAATCAGTGTCGATCCGTAATATTAGTAAGCAAGAATGTAACTTGTGTCTATTTGAATAAACCCAGTGTATCGAATAACTTACGTGATTTCATTTGCACGATTATACCCACTGACCTGGCCACACACGATGTCTTAACCTAAGGGAATACATCCTGACTTCCTGATGGTTTCCATCTATCGGCCAGCCTTGATGCGACATATATATAAGAAAGAAGAATAAGGAGAAGAAGAAGGAGATATTTAAAAATGTAAAAAATAGAAGCTGTATGAATGGATAAATAATTAAAAATGGTATTACTGGCTCATCTTTCTGGTGTACTAATTGAAGCGCATTTTCCCCTATTTCCTCCTTTATCGTCAGTGCTTCGCCATTTCGTGTTTTTTGCAACTCTTTCCATAGCGATCGAGTAGAATGGACTCAGTTCAGGGATTTACCCTAATTTCCTTTTTGATCGTCTGTTAAAGTGATCTAAAAGTGCTCTATTTTTAAGGATCCGTACAAAAATGATAAAAAGGAATCCTGACGCGAGCATAGCTCACGGGGTCAGGGGTCACAAGAGCTATGTTATTCTAGGGTTAGCTCGCATAGCTTAGATAGTTTTGCATAACTGTGTGCAGACGGCAAACTATGTAAAAAGTATGTAAAAATACTTCAGCTCTGCAAAGTAACCTAAATGATAATCGTGAAAATCTAAGAAGTCCGATGAATTTTCTCATTTTACATGCCGCGATAAATTTGCACGTAAGAAATAAAAAAAACAAATTTATAATCCTAATGAATTATTATGTTACCCACACACTATAACAACCAGTGTCATTCGTAAGCATCAAGAATAATTATCATCATCATCATCAATACATTTTGGGGGCTGAGTCACCCTCGTCCGTAGGAGAGAACCCCATACGAATCCCTACACGTGGCCCCCGGGTGGTGCAAATCAGGTGACATCAATTAACTGGTGGTAGGTTACGGCCGAAGGCTTGCGACCACCCACCGGGCAAAGACGTACCGCCAAGCGGCTTAGCCGTGTTCCGGTACGATGCCCGGTGTAGCCAACTAGAGGAATTGGGTCGAGATAGCTGTTCCACTGCAGGCGTTCCAGCCTGACGCGCGCTGTGATGGGCCTATCGGGAGACTGGTCGCGGAGGGTAGCGGGATCCGAGGCACGGTGCGCCGCTGGCCGACCGCAGGTAGTTGGGGGCCCAAGTAGTGTGCCAGCCACACACGAAAGGCTGCCCCGCCAACTGTCGAAAAATCCCGGAATTCCACCATCGTGCTGGTTGGCGACCAGAAGACAGGGCCCGATGGACATTCCCGGGGGGGCTCGGGCGTCCCCGCGGTCTCCAGATCAGTCCCCTATTGATAGCTTCCTGTCAGTGCGTGTCTGTAGGTTGCCAGCGTGGAACCTCATCTCACTGCCTTCTCCTCACCTTTTATCACTCAAATCCAAAGGAAAAATAAAAGAAAAGCTGTACAGCGACAGCTCTCCCTGTCACTCAAAGTGCACCTCAGCAACATAAGAGGGCTGCACTCTAATCTCGAAGCAGTCCATCACCACCTGGAGACTGATAAACCAGCTCTTCTTTTCCTTTCGGAGATGGATCGGATGTCCGTCAGACGTGTCGTATTTATCATACCCAGGGTTTACCCTGGAGCACAATTTAAACCACGCGCGGGTGTATGCATGTACGCCCGAGACGACATCTGTTATCGGCGTCTCCGAAACCTTGAGGACTCCAGGTTTTCTGTGCTCTGGGCACTGGTGGACACAGGCCTGGATAAAATTATCTACGCCTGTGTCTACCGATCGCACAGTGGAGATCAGGAGACAACCAGGCTCACGGAACATCTGTGTGAGGCGGCTGATATGGCACAGCAGCGGTACCCTTCTGCCCAATTAGTGATACTGGGGGATTTCAATGCCCACCACCAGGAGTGGCTCTTCCCATACCAGTGCACTGATCATGCTGGGCGAGAGACGCGAAAGCTTGCGCTTGCGTTAAATCTCGCCCAGCTGGTCCAGGGAGCAACAAGGGTGCCGGATGTTCATTCGCACACTGCCAATTGCTTGGACCTTCTGCTGACAACAGATCCAGACCGCTACTCAGTATCGGTATCCCAGCCCAAGAGGCACTCGGCGGGTTTGGCGGTACAGGTCAGCAGATTGGGATGCGATGCGTTCTTTCATCGCATCTTATCCTTGGCAGCCCATTTGCTTTTCTTCGGCTGATCCTTCGTCGTGCGCGGACGCCGTGACGGACGTGTTGCGTCAGGGAATGGAGTACTTCATTCCGTTCTCTGACGTAGCAATGTCTAGCGTTGACCGGCCATGGTTTGGCGCCGAGTGCAATCGTGCCAACACGCTGAAACATGAGGTGTACCTGGCTTGGGTCGACGCTCGGACGCGTAAAGCTAGCGACGTGAGCCAGCAGAAGAGAGCCTTCAATAGGGCTGCCAAGTCCTGCAAGAGGGTATTGCGAAGGGCTCGGTTTGACCACATAAGCCGTATTGGGTCCAAACTTGCTTCCTATCCAGCCGGTAGTAAAGCGTTCTGGTCCCTGGCTAAGTCGGTCGAATCGAACTTCTGCCGGCCCTCACTACCACCACTGCTGAAACCCGACGGAATGCTGGCCCACTCCGCTGAGGAGAAAGCAAACTTGTTTGCCTCTCTTTTTGCGGAATCCTCACGCCCGGATTCTGGTAACGCGCGGCCCCCTCCTTCTCTTGATGGATGCGAGACGAGTATGTCGGACATTCGCATCCATCAAAAAGACGTCCGTAGGGTGCTGCAGAATCTTGACGTGAACAAGGCTAGTGGCCCCGACGGGGTACCGGCAATTGTTCTAAGAACTTGTGCGCCTGAACTGTCTCCGATCTTGACTCGCCTGTTTCGCCTTTCATATGAGACTGGAAAAGTACCGAATGCTTGGAAGCAAGCTAACGTTCAGCCTGTGCCCAAGAAGGGCAGTCGGGCTGACCCGGCCAACTATAGACCCATCTCAGTTACGTCCATCTTCTGTAAGAGTATGGAACGGGTGGTCAACTCCAAGCTCCTGGCATACCTAGAAGCTAACGACATCCTCAGTGACCGCCAATATGGCTTCCGCCGAAATCGGTCAACTGGGGATCTTCTAGCGTATGCCATTCACATATGGAGTGAAGCCATCGAGAGGCACGGGGAAGCGCTTGCCGTCTCCCTTGACATCTCGAAGGCTTTTGACAGGGTCTGGCATGAGAGCCTTATTGATAAGCTTCCGTCATTCGGTCTGCCCGGTGGTTTGTGCGATTGGATCGCAGACTTCCTGAGGGACCGGTCTATACGAGTAATTATTGATGGCCGCTTGTCTGACCAACTGGATATCAACGCCGGGGTCCCTCAGGGGTCGGTACTCTCAGCAACATTGTTCTTGTTGCACATAAATGATCTGCTAAAACCCGGCACTTTTGGGTATGTAGACGTCAGCACTGTTGCTGAGAGATACTTGTCCAACGCGCGTGCTACCGGGCCTCAGGTCCAGTCTCTCCGGGAGGCCGTGGTGGAGCGCTTGAACTTGTCCTTGCAAGCAGTCTCCGAATGGGGCGATGCCAATCTGGTCAGGTTTAATGCTGCTAAAACCCAGGCGTGTCTTTTTTCCGCTAAAAGGAGCCAATTCCACCCGGCTCCTACTTTCCGCGGTGTAACCGTGCCGATAACGGACCATCTCGAGCTTCCTGGCGTTACGTTGACATCGACCCTCAATTTTGATCCATTCATTGAGGCAAAAGCTCAACTGGCTGCCAAAAAGTTGGGGATCCTTGCAAAGGTGAGACGGTACTTCACGCTAGAACAGCTGCTCAACATGTATCAAGCGCAAGTTCGGTCATGCATGGAGTACTGCTCTCACCTCTGGGACGGATCTGCCAAGTACCAGCTGGATGCACTAGAGTCGATCGAAAAGTGGGCCAAGAGGCTCATCGGCAATGAGATATTGGTCAAGTCTAGGCTCCAGAGCCTTGAACATCGGCGCCAAGTTGCCAGTCTGTCGGTTTTTTATCGGTTACATTTCGGGGAGTGTGCGTTGGAATTGCATGAACTAATTCCTCCTAGCCCTTTCCATCATCGGAATACAAGACGTACGGCGATGTGTCATCGGTACACGGTGGACATTCCACCCATACGCACCAAACGTTTTGGGAATACTTTCATTATGCGTACAGCTAAGGAGTGGCATTCCCTGCCGGAGTCTGTATTTCCTGAGAGCTACAACCGGGAGTCTTTAAGTCAAGAGTGAATAGGTTTCTTCTAGGTAAGCGCGCTACATCGTCGACCACATCATCACTTACCATCAGGTGAGATAATGGTCAAGCGCAAGCCTATCAATAATGTAAAAAAATAATAGAACTGTAGAAAAGTCGTTTTTGTACATCGAAAATATTTGCAAAATAAATTGCCAGGGTGTTAAAGGAGAACCAATAGAACCCATTTCCAGCATTTCTGGAAATGGGTTTGTCTGTTTATCTGTTTATTTGTGCACGCATCACGTAAAATGTAGGAAACCAATGTAGATAACTTTTATACATAAAAAAATGTGCGTAACTTGAAGTGTTACTTAGTTTTTGTTTCATCGCAATCGGTTCACTCTATCAAAAGTGTCATCATAGCTCCTAAACTGATGAACCGATTTTGCTTTAGTGTATTTAGTTTGAAAAGTGACTATCGGAAGTGTTCTTATCTAGGTTTAATGAAAATCGTTTTATCCGTTCAAAAGTTATTAGTCCGGTCAATTTAGACATTCGAAGTTACATAAAGTCCCAACAAGCTGAATTTCTGTGAAATTGTTCAAAACATAATTATAAACAATGTCTAGAAGTTCCCCATCATTCCCGTAAGGAAAAATTTTTATTCAAGGTCAAAGGTCGAAAAAATGAGTTTTTCGCGATTTTCAGCAAAACGGTAAGTTTTATCATAAAAGTACCTCAGACAAAAATTGTAGATCATAAAATTATCTATAAAAATGAATCAATACTTTTTTTCTTACGAGCCACCGTTTCTGAGATATAACGATTCAAAAAGTTATAAAAGTTGTTATCGTCATAATATGCACACGTTTCCACGCCACCTATGAGGTAGTGTATTTAGCGCGTTTTTTTAACGTGGTTTCCCCAGTAGGCCTACTCCACGGGTCAGTTGTGATCCTGTTTAATGTAAAAATATTGCATAATAACGGAAATTTTCAAAGATTAGGAAAGATAAAAGCGATGTAAATTAAAAAAAAGTGTTGAAGTTTATTCGTCTTATTCGTAAGTTTCAAATTCTTGTTTTTCTTCTTGATCTTCTTCTCCTGCTTCTTCTTCATCTTCAGTTCAAGTGTGGCTTGGTTATCAGCTAGACCCTACAGACTGGGGTTGGAAGTTGGTCAACAATATATTAGAGCCAGTTCAAACTTTACTTCCACCTGCGCCGGAAAAACTGCTGAACACTATTTTTTGCAATTGCAAAAAGGGATGCAGTGCTAAATGTGGTTGCAAAAAAGTCGGACTGTCTTGTTCTTTGGCATGCACAAATTGTCAAGGCCGGTCGTGCTCTAATATTGAATCACAAACAATGGAGGATTCGTTTGACTCCGACGAAGTATCATGCGATACATCGCTATTGACGCAATTTACTTGCATCCAAAATGAAGATGAAGAAGAAGCAGGAGAAGGAGAACAAGAAGAAGATCAAGAAGAAGAACAAGAATTTGAAACTTACGAATAAGACGAATAAACTTCAACACTTTTTTTTTAATTTACATCGCTTTTATCTTTCCCAATCTTTGAAAATTTCCGTTATTATGCAATAGTTTTACATTAAACAGGATCACAACTGACCCGTGGAGTAGGCCTACTGGGGAAACCACGTTAATAAAACGCGCTAAGTACACTACCTCATAGGTGGCGTGGAAACGTGTGCATATTATGACGATAACAACTTTTATAACTTTTTGAATCGTTATATCTCAGAAACGGTGGCTCGTAAGAAAAAAAGTATTGACACATTTTTTATAGATAATTTTATGATATACAATTTTTGTCTGAGGTACTTTTATGATAAAACTTACCGTTTTGCTGAAAATCGCGAAAAACTCATTTTTTTGACCTTTGACCTTGAATAAAATGTTTTCCTTACAGGGGAATGATGGGGAACTTCTAGACATTGTTTATAATTATATTTTGAACAATTTCACAGAAATTCAGCTTGTTGGGACTTTAAGTAACTTCACTCTCATTTTTTGGTCTAAATTGACCGGACTATATAGGCTATTTACTGTTTGAATCGGGGTATTTTCGCAAGATAAATTATGTAGTTTAAAAGTATGAAATAAAAAAAGCGTTTTGTTTTTTTTTATTTTAACTTGTACATAGGCTTCATCGTCATCATCATCCTTTCAGCCGAAATACGTCCACTGCGGGACATAGGCCTCCACCAAGTGTCGCCACATTGACCGGTCAAATCAAAAATCAAACAAACTGCAGCCTAATTGTGTAATTGTTTTGACAGCTCAGAAGCACGCGCGCTCCCTTTCATTTTGACAACTCAACAGCGTACACAAACACTACGGCACGGTTGGCGGTTTGCTGCAGCACTGCGTGTCGCGGGTTTGGGAACAAATTTTTGTGCGGCCCTCCTGGTTACGTAGTCGGTTCAGAGTTTTCCAGGTGGACCATGGCAGTGGATGGCTTGCAGGGAGCTTTTCTGCAGGCTCAACATAGTCAGCTGGAGAGGGATATCTGAACAGCCAGATTTTTCTTTGCTTCACTAGAGCTGCTGCCGTTAATTGATTTAGTCTAGTCAGTCAGTTTAACGCTGGAGTCCGCGCACCCCTGCGTCGTATTTGTAATGGTTTCAATGAATGCAATGCCCACTAATAAATTTCGCAACTGCGCCTTATTGAAGCAATATTATTTTTTTTTTTTTTTTTTACCTTTGTACAGATTCTTTTACCGATTGTGAATGTGTGAACATTGTAGGCTTTCTAGATTTCTAGATGATTGTTAACATTTGTTAACTTTTTATTTCGTACATTATTTTTTTTGTTTGTTTTTTTTTCAATTTCGTACGACTTATTGTCGGGCCTACGTTGTCCCCCCATATCCAAGTACTAATGCTGTAACATGGAAATATAGTAAACACAAAAAAAAAAAGAGTAACCATGGAGTTTCTTGCCGGTTCTTCTCCATAGGAAACGACTAACCCGAACCGTGCACCTTTTGTCGACGTTTTATAAGTGCCCATGTAGGCCTATGTAAAATAAAAATATTTGATTTGATTTGAATAAAGAGCCTTTCAATTGTTATTTAACAAAATGTAAAATTATTTGTTTCTTTGTTTTGTATCGTTTGCTCAAAACTAACTTACTAATTTATATGATGTGGTTAACGATGTAAGTTGCGCATTGATATCATGTTCTTATAGTAGTAGCCATAAGTTTTAAATGTGTATCTGTTGGTTATTCCGAAATAAAAAAATTGACAACGGCAGAAATCTGCTCAGACTCCTCATTCTGCACCTTGGCTTCTCCACATTGTATTAAGAATGTTGCCATAGCTTGGCAAATTCGTACGTGACCCTCCTATGGTCCGCGCGGGTGACGGGCCAGCGTTGCCAGATTTTTTTCTGGCTAGTCGGGACTTTGAAACTTTTTGAGTGAAAAAGCGCGCTTCTTTCGTCGAAAGCGGGACATAGTAAAAAAACGTATATAATCAGAATTTTTTAAATATCTACTTTTGTATTTGAGTTGAAAGAAATTACGTTTGTATGATAATATATAGCAAAAATAGCCATTTAAAATGTATTTTATGTTATTTTGAATCAGATTTGGCCTATCGTTAGGTAGTTGAGTCTTCTTCGTCTTCTAAAATAAAAAAACAAAATTAAAGTTTAAAACGTTTTATTCATTAGAAATATGTAGTGTTTCAAACAAAATTCTGGGGACTCACTCCCCATGTTACAATAATATAATAATTATACATAATCATGATATTTCTGTAAAGATTTAACTTATTTTAAAGTTTCCTTTGTCTGTTTAATAAAGGTGAAGAACTCTGCACAGGATCGCTCTAGATTACACTTGATGAGTAATTCTGCTTTCATTAAATTTAAGGAGCATTTATTCCTGGCATCCGACCATTTTAAATCCATCTGTGAAAAAAATGCGTTCAGGAAAGCAGCCGCGCTTCCTCAGCAAGTTGACGCACGATCCAGTTATCCCCGAAAAGTGGGACTGAGCCTGTAACGCTGGTGGCGGGGGACGTTATACCCAATGACGTGACGGCGCAATGACGTCACAGCGCGATGACGCGACGACGCTCCCGTCAGGTGACCCCCGTCCCGCACGCACGTGTTACCACTCCTGCTGCCTTGCGTCCCCCGTCGCCCGCATACCACGGGAGTGTTACGTACGAATTTGCCAAGCTATAATTCAAAATCAATCAGTGTTTTTATCTACTCTTCATTTAACATCCAATTTACCTAAATCAGTTATGGTTAGGTATAATGGGTTTTTAATTCAGTCTGCTGCAGAAATGTTTCAATCGACATGGTTTCTTCTGATCTATATATTTGCAAATTTTTTCACCCTGGTTCGTCCAAAGGATAGACTACCAGATTTTGATTTCGATGGTTACAAAGAGGTATTGTATTTTTTATTTATTTTAAAATGTTTGGTCAACGAATTAAACTTAGCCGCAGATTCTGGTAAAAAATATCGATGTGTCACAAATTAAATGCTAGTCAAGTGATGCGATTAGTTGTTGAACTCCACCAACCAGCAATCCAGCTGCTGTAGCTGACAGGTGTTCGACAACTTGCCAAATTTTGTAATAATTTTCGTTCCAGACACTGGGCTTGTATTTTTTCAAAGAACAAGATTTTTGATTAATGCTTTTTATCTGTATCAATATTGTAAGGAAACTAGACGAAAATCTAAGAAAGAACAAAAGAAAGAAAACTAGTTTATTTGGCACACACAGATACACACAACATAGGTACAAATAAAAGGGAACTTAATTTTAAAACAATTATATACATAGTGTGCCCTGTGGCTGCGCCAAAAAGGTCCAGTTCAGCAAAGTGCCAGACAACTGGGAGTTGCCTGACGCTGGTTTTCAACTGAACCTTACGTTGAAGTGTACGGGTGTGAATCAGTTTTTACGGTGTTTAATATACAGGTTAATAGATATATGTAAGTGTGTTATAAACGATATATATGTGTAATAATTTGGTGTGAACCATTATGCCATGAGCAGCTGAGCGCAATAGACGGATTGCAAGTAACACTTGTAACATCCACCAACCTGCATTGGGCCCACTAGGTGGATTACAGCTCGAACCCTCTGGCAGAGAGTTTTTTTTGTCCCAGAAGTGAGAACATTGACTGATTATGTTTGTGAAACTTGTGAGCAAGCGTGGTTGTCAATAAATTTACCCTTCTCTATACCAGAAGAGAACTTTTCTTTGCAAGAACAGGGAGGTGACCATAAGCTCTTAGAGCAGTATCAATTTAAGATCGAGTAAGTGACAGATGTATACAAGTCATATACATCTGTCCCTTATGCGATTAAAATTGATACCGCTCTAAGAGCTTATGGTCACCCCCCATGAACTTTTCTAAGAGAATTTAGCTGACAACCGGCTTGGTGTTTATAATCAAGTCTGATCCTAAAGGTCAATTCCCGGTTCGGGAAAATTGTTATCAAGTTTTTTACTTAGAGGAGAATTGAATCTATTTCCACATTTGTAAGGTCTATAATCTGGTAATGGATCTTGGCGTGAGTCATAATCGTCATCAACGAAAAACAACTTTGTCTACGGTTTAACATAAATGTTCTGTTTCAGGAGTATCGATTTAAAAAAGAAAGACCTAAAAGGAAACATAAACCACCAGACATGGTAAGATATATAATAATAATAATAAAAATAATATATAATATTTTTTTCATATCGGACATAAGTGCAGTAACACTTTCCCGAAGCTAAAATATCTTTGAAGGTTCAAGTGAATTTAAAATTTACAAACTAATAATATTATGCAACCTAACAAAAAAAAAACCGGCCAAGTGCGTGTCGGAGTTCGCACATTTAGGGTTCCGTGCCAAACCGCAAAAACAAGTTGGTTTTAATAGTGAAAAAAATAGGAAATTTAAAAAGAAAAACTGTATATTGGTATTTGTTAGTAAAATATACGTAATAATAAACATTAGCACCAAATTTGAAGTTCATATAAAGTCTATGGAAAGTTGAAAAATTCAGTATAAGGTTTTAAGCTGACATGGTCACAATCATTAGAATTAATATTTGTTTCGGAATATTTACCATGTATATTTTGATTTTTGTTGAGAACTCGATATTTCGGCACCGTTACAAACGCCATGATCACGAGAACTAAAGTCTTTGCGGGTGGGTGATATTTACGAGCTGACATATCTGTCTACCATCTTCCTCACTCGTTTTTCACGCACGATGCCGCTACAACCAGAACTTTTCTCACTAGTTACTAGACACTGTTCACGATAGACGATGCTCACTGTATCCACTTTTGACACTCGTTCAGTAGTTTTACGAACTTTACATAGTTGAACCACTGGATTCCAGGATTTCGACAATTGAAACCCGTCATCCCTATTGAAATTTGAACGCACTTGTAACGGTGCCGAAATATCGAGTGTATTGAAGAAAGCATTCATGTGTGGATTCGAATCAGAACTCACCTTTCCAACTCCTGCACACCAGCCTTGCGCACCGTGGGCTCGGTCAACGTGCAAACAGCGAAGTATTGAATCCAGCAATTCACGCACAGTTCCACAGGTGCTGGTCACTCACTTTTCTTACCGGAGCACTAAAGAATCCTCGATGAGCGAGAGGAAACTAGGAATTTCACATAATAGCCGCAGACCGTTCGGTAGACAGTCTTTTCGCGTGCTAGTCCATTAGTTCAGTGAAAAAACACGCACACTTTCATGGCGCTGCGGTGCTGTCCACCAATCAGATGGCTCGGCCAATGATTAAGAGCCAAAATGGCGGTTCCGCTCAAATCCACTTAATTTTCAATAAATCAATACATTATTGATGAAATTATGGTTGATATGAGGTGAATAAAGCCCAGAAAAATCCCTTGAAATTATTATACTTATTTTCCTTACGAACCCACTAAAATAGAACAGTGTAAGTAGTATTCACACGACGAAATGAAGAACGGTACGGAACATCGAGTTCTCAACAAAAAACAAAATATACATGGTAAATATCCCGAAACAAATATTAATTCTAATAGTTAAAAAATTAATCGGCACAAAATTTTGTAAAAAAAGAGCAGACTTTGCAGTGGCTTCTCATGCCATTGTTTTCCAATATTAAAAAAAAAAAACAAAATATACACAAATGTATCTACTCAGCGATATCCTACTCAATGGTGTAGGTATTTCTTTTATCGCGTCTAGCTGTATGAAAAATCTTTGAAAATTTTTGACAATGTGTATGGCATTGGGTTAACAAGATGCATAAACTGAGAAAATTTGAAGACTGTAGCTCCAATAGTTTGGCTGTAAAACATATGTGACAGACGACAGACAGACAGCCAGACGGATAGACAAATGGACTGACACGTGAGTGACAGCAATAGGGCTCTGTTTGGACCCTTCGGTTACGGAACCCTAAAAACTATATTTTAATATAATAATATATATCTTTATTGATAATTTTTAAGTATTGCAGTATATGGGTATAAAATTTATACATGGTAAAATTAAAATTACAGATTTGCTACAATTATAGTGGTTGCAGTTCTATTCTCCTAAATAGGTTACTGTATAACCTGTATGAAGGAGTAACAAAAAAAACATTTTACATTTTATACTATAGATTAAACAAGTCGTGGACTTGACTGAAATTTTGCACACACTACTGTTTCTCGAGACAATGTAATTTTTTATATTATGCTCGTTTAAAAAAGTATATAAATGCTTGTTGAGAAATGATTTTTTAATGAGAAATAATGTAAATTTCAGAACTATGACGGACCACCGCCCAATTCTCAGGTTCCTGAGATGTACTCTGCGCAGATACCTCCAAACGGGTTGCCTATAGTAAGTATTTATGGTTAAAGTATTTATCTAATTTATATATCTTTTTTCTTATATTGAATTTCCTACCGCAGAAAATTGTTGCACGAATATCGTTTAACATGACTTTTACTTATTTTTTTTAATTTCCATTTAGTTTTAATCGAACAAGTCTTTATCGTTTCCCATTTAAATTACAAATTATATTCTTAAAAAAAGTACAAACTTTTATTTCATAAATTATTTTCAACAGAATGCAACAAAAAAATATAAACTAATAAATAATATAATTATAATAAAAGTATATGAAAAGGAGAGGGCTCATTGGGCGTCAAAAAATTCGTGATAAGTGCAAAGAACTCTGGAAGTATTGCCACGTTGGCGCAAAGCTTATTATCTGGTCGAAAAAAAGCCCAGCCCTCAAAAACCTTTAAAAACGGTTTACATTTTTTCAAGAGACAGAAAAAAGATAGTTGAAAAGTATTTGTCAAAATGTCGCGTCTCGTTTTTCAACGCAGGAGCATTAACGGACAAAGTTTTATTTTATAATTTGTTTTGTTTTTAATGAACCTTTATTTGTTTATCATTTCAGCCAGAAAAACCGTTTTATACGTTCGTACGTTAACCCGCTTTATTATTACATAATTATTATTATTTACACTGTCGCTCATAGAAACTGCATTAAAGTACAGGGTAGCTCTTAAACCACGCGTTTCAGTATTGTTGACAACACCAATGGACTTATCTGCAACCAATCAATCAATCTTTAACTATGACTCTCAAATCATCAAAGCTACGAATATCTGAGATTTTGTACATTTGAAACTTGTCACTTTCAACTGGAGTTTACTCTAGAATATTTTAGAACGTATTAATAACAAAATACTAGTTAAATAATTGGAAAATAAAAATCTACTATCACACGCACAATTTGGTGTTAGGGCAACCGTTCCGCAGTTGATGCGGTATTTGAGCTGCCAAATTACTAAGTTAATAATTTTGATAATAAAAAGAAAACCAACGGGATAATGTTAGATTTAGGAAAGGCATTTAATACAGTTTCTGTCCGGTTTTTTATAAAGAAGCTAGAAAACTTTGCTGTCAGAGATCTCCAGTTAAAACTTCTTCAGGACAACCTGACGGACAGGATGCAATGTGTGTAAATTGGGAATGTCATTAGTGAGGAGGTCCACATGACTTAAGGTGTTCCTCAGGGGAGTATACTCGGGCCAACACTCTTCCTTGCGTACATAAACGCAAAGATATTTGCAGATGCCACGGCCCTGTTTTTTCTGGTGCCTCTTGGGACGAGGTTTTCTCATGTGCCCAGGAAGGAATGAATATGGTGACTATACAAGGAGACACATACATGTTTCACACTTCCACGCATACACATAACCACAACTAACACATCTCATCAAGTAAATAAACATCGTGGCACACACTGAGGCGTTTTTTATTCCATTTATTTTTTTGACAATATAATTAGTGTTTCGTTAATAATTTTACTTATTTCTTCTTAAACCACTTGATTTTATTGTTTTTGTTATCTGTGGGGTGGGACCTGGTTATTTGTAATACAGGCATTCCTATGCCCAACTCGAACACCAGCTCCTCATACATTGTCCTCAATTATGTTGCGGTTGGCTTTCAGTTTAGCAGGATGGAACTAAGTAACACTATTTTATACTCTACTAGTGGCACGCCGCGGCTTCGCCCGGGTAGTAGAGCATCATATGCCTATATGTTTTTCTGTTGTAGAGTCCCTTTTTGATGATGTGCATGAAATGCTTTAAGTAACTAACGTATTTAGGTTGATAAGGATTAATACTGTATCCGTCTAATCTATATAGCTTTCCAATTACCGCATTGTACGTGACCATTTTTTTTGAAGTTAGAATGGGTATAGTAAGCTATCATTAAAATATAGACATAATATTCCATCGCGGACATTTTGGTAGACATATGAAAGAGGAACAATAATTCCACCAAAAAAGATTTGGCAGCGTTTTCGATGAAAGCTCCCAGGCGGCTTCACTTTTGCCAACCTTTGTAACTATTATCGTCATATTTCAACCTTTCTCATGAATCGCTCTGTCTATTGGTGAAAACCGCATGAAAATCCTTTCAAAAGTTTTTGGCAAACGTTGCATAGGGCGATATATACGCCCCAATGTTAACGCAGTACTGGCCGTGCGCCCGCTCGATGCCAAAATATCAATATTGAACCTCCTATTGAACAGTTTTGTTTGTAAAATATTATTTTCATCACACCTATTCGAAAAACGACAATTGTCTATAGAGGATAGCGGGAGCCAAATCCAATTTTGCGCCTGTAGGAGTTTGAGCTTTCTCTCTTCTGATTGGTCCGCTTCGTGCTTCTGATAGATTTGCGTAGTTGGGTTGGAGGCGCTCCCGTGAAGGTTTAATGTATAAAAAAATATCACAAACTAACATTCAATTCTCTATGGTGAGAAAACTAATTTTTGTGATTGGTTAGTAAGGAGTTAGTATTGTACTTTCTCTTTGTTGATAAGTATGTGAAGTTAACCAAATAGTTCGAACGCATATGATTGAATAATTTACTGGCTGGTTCTAAGTTATGGCGGCAATGTGCTTTAAAAAAACTGTACTAACTGTAGTTCTTTCTTTAAATTTATTTTTCTCGGAAATTTTTCACACTAGGCTTCGCTATAGAGGAATAGTTATTTTCATCACTACCTAAGATAAAAATAAAAAGCTACGAGTACCTACCTACTCGAAACTAGTATATACTTGTGATGGGTCTAGGACAATGGCCCCGCCACCTACAATTTTTCGGCCGCAGGGGATAGGGAGACCGGTCAACGTTATACCGATACTCCTCCTCCCCTGCGGCCCCACTGTGTTTGCCATCAGCCGGTGGCGACCGAAGCTACGAGTACCTAACGACTCGAAACTAGTATATACTAGTATATACTAGTTAAAACTAGTATAAACTAGTATAAACTAGTATAACTAGTATATACTAGTATATATTAGTTAAAACTAGTATAAACTAGTATATACTAGTTTCGAGTAGGTAGGTACTCGTAGCTTTTTATTTTTCTCTTAGGTAGTGATGAAAAATAGTGTGTATCACTCGGGGACAAAATATTTTGCTCTCGGGCGGCGTAGATTGAATTCCTCGCTAAGCTCAGGATTCTACGTTAGAATTCCTCGCTACGCTCGTGATTCTACTATAGAATCCTTCGCTTAGCTCTGAATTTAAAATAACGCCCTGGAAGAACAAAATATTACTTTGTCCTCTTGTAACTCAAACAACTATTGATTTACATATGCTTTTTAGTTATGAAGAAATTCCAGCCATCAATTTTTCTGTGTAAAAATATTTTTAAACATCCAGGTCGTTTTGGAGGAGTATCCAAACGTAGCGAAAAAATAGCGTTTTGTTAATTATTTTTTTAAAGCAAAAGTATTTGTTATATGAAAAAAACATGTATTAATAATAATATACATGAAACAATAATAAATATATATATTTTTTCAAACCTTTTAACCTAGTCGTTACTAAGGAGTATGCTTTAGAAAGTTACCGTTTTACGGCACTAAAGCGGATGTAGGCCCTTAGATCTAACCATGTTGGCATTATTTATCCATGACCTTCTCTTAAAGAAATGCTTCTTTTAAAGACTCTTCTGTGACGATCTGCATAAAAAAACAATACAATACAGAAGCTTAAGAATAATACACCTGAAGCAATCGATACAGCTTTACAACCTATAAAAATAAATAGCGTTTTAGTAAATGCATATAAAAGTTTAGGATAGTATTTAAACGAGCGAAAAAAAAATCAAATTAAAGGTGTAAAAAATACTGAATATGGCTTACTGAAATACTAAGTGGGCGACAAACAGTGGGGGAATACAAATGTTTAAAACAGCGACTTGAAAATATAAGTTTGTCGACAGGGCTCCTTTTTCTGTCTGCAGGGTCTAAAGTAACCTAACATGAAGGAGATGACGGGAGCTAAGTTCGCTCGCTTTGCTCGCTCACTTCAGCTCTCGTCATCCCCTTCGAACCTAACCTATCCGTGTCGGGGTGCGCTAAGTTCCCGAGCTCGCTTCGCTCGCTCTTGGACACGTATAAACCCGAACTCCCGCACTGCACAGTGATGTCGCCTCGATAGTTGTTCAGCTATTTTCAAAAGAATAATATGCTAAAATAGAAAAAATAGAACCCCAAATACAATTAAAGTATGTAACAATATTATTACCGCAGCTCACAAAAATCTCCTAAAAGGTATTAATAAAAAATAAAAATAAAAATCGTTTATTTTCAGGCGTCGAAGGCCCATAGCATGTTAGTAAAACTTAAACAACTATGTTAGTAGTAACATGAATACACAAAACAATCACAACATCCAATTAGAGGAAAATTTATCAAGCCCCATGTCTGACATGTAGCTTGATAAACCTATCCATTGTAGGCCCTTCTACCCTGTCTGAAAAGACCTTCAGAACGCTATTGCTGCTTCCCCTCACCCTGCGCAACACTGATGCCACTTTTTTGCGCATGATCGCGAAATAATCGTCCGTGTGCGCGTCAGCGAACATCCCTGACGCACTACAGTAAGGCGGAAGCCTCAACAGCGCCCTGAAGGCATTATTGTATTGAATGCGCAGTTCTCTGTCTGCTTTTAGGGTATGATTAGCCCACAGACCGCTGGTGTAAAATATTTGACAAAACGCCTTAAAAAGTGTTATTTTAACCGGTACTGAACAACCAGCAAACCTGCGTGCCAACATGTTTCCCCTCACAGCCATCGCCCTGCGCTCTCTCTCCATATCTAAGTCATCTTTAAGATCCTCCGTAACAATATGGCCCAAATATTTAAACTGTGCTACTCTACGCAAAGTTTTATTACTCAAACCGGATAAATAGTTACTTACTTAGTATAATAGTCGCCCATTCAGTATATTTTTCCCTCGGTTAATAATTTCCCAAAAGTTTATACGGTTAAATAAAAAAAAAACTTTTAATTTTTTTGTTCTATTTTAGAAAAAGAATTCGGGTAAAATTAAAAAAAAAATATTAACATGTTTTTTGACGAAGTTATGGGCAACAAATAGTTCATAATATACTTTGATGCAGTTTTGTGAATGTCAGTGTAGGTATTATTTTTCAATACATTATACGAGTACCTTAAATAATACGTTATTATATCTTTCAGAATAAAAAATTGGATCTCAAGACAGTGGTAAGTAAAGATTAATTTTGTTTCACCGCAGAAGAAATTATCACCTACTGACAGAATATATCTCTTAATTCTAAGTCAATTCCTCCACACGAAAAATAAAGTTTTTTATTTTATAAGATTATTAAATTTAATCAACGGTATTATTTTGTTAACAAGTTGGCTGAGTCCATTGCAGGAACCTTCCTTCAAAAGGGCTTAGAAAATATTCTTCAATGTTGAATGTATGAGAAAAATTTAATTTTAACAAAGACATTTGCTTGACGTGTATCGTAATATCTGTGATAAAACAAAATATAGTTGTCGGCACGTAACATGGCAAGTGTCGTTAGATGCGCACAAGTCGTTTTTTAAGTCTCTTTGGTTACCAAGAGGGACGCGGGGCAAGTTTAGCACCGTTCTGAGCGCGCGATTGGTTGGTCATTTGACACAAAGATCGACTGACCAATCGCGTCGCGTTCATGTTCCGTCCGCTCTATATGGTGGTTGGACAGTCTGCGCACTATGAGCGAACTTACCCCCACTAAGCCAAAACCTTGCCAAGTTACGTGCCGACAACTATATTTTCAAAAAGAGAATCAATCAATATCCGTAGTAGTAAACTGGGTCGCAAAATAAAAACATTCACTAAAAACTCTGAAACACATCCAATTCAAAATAAAAGCAAACGGCGAAGACTCAAAGACGTCATTTCTTAAAACTGTCAAAGTCGTTAAACGTCATGTCAAACACAACTGTCATGGCGACCTTAAAAAAAAGGATTATCTTAATAAAAAAAACTTTTCAAATCATCATCTTTGTACGCCTGTACCCTTTTTCAATTTAATTTGTTAGTATTTTAAAAAAAATCCCCTATTTATTTATATAGTGTACATAGTGCTAGCCCAAAATCAAAAATCTCCTTTGCCAACCCATTTCTCGGTGTTCGATTGAGCTGATTTTTTCAAATTTATGTTTGTTTCTCGTGGTAGTGCAATATCAAATATAAAAGTCTGGTATTTCTTCAGAAACCGTTGTTTATTTTGTGAGATTTGTTCCTTGGTTGCTCTAAATTAAAATAAATGTATTTTATAACAGGGCAGAGGAGATCGCGGCGACCAGAATATAATAGACCGAATGGTAAGTTCATCATCATCATTTCAGCCAAAAGACGTCCACTGCTGAATATAGGCCTCCCCAAGTGGCGCCACATTGACCGGCCCCGTGCCTCTCCCATCCAGCGGATTCCTCAATTTCCCCAACTTTAACCAGGTCATCGGTCCACCTAGTCGGAGGCCTTCTAATGCAGCGTCTTCCGGTTTGCGATCGCTATTACAGAAATTTTAAGTAAGTTCTACCACGGGGTCCCAGCGCTAACAAAGAAAATTTGGTTCAAATAAATGCCACTAGATGGCGCGATATGCATCGATTTGTTATTGAATTGCATGTAAAATTAACATTCTGATCAAAAAAATTGTATATTCTTGTTTCTTGTCTAAGCACAAAATTGTGGATTTTTAAAATTTCTAACTCGATTTTTGAAATTGGTATTCTAAGACATTTTGAAACAATGAAACTGTAAAAACGTGCAAAAAATATAATAAAACAATTCTTATTTTTTATTTAAATACAATTTATATTTGTTTGTTGTACGTCTTGATTAACGGACTCAAAAATATATCTATCTCATAAAATGTCATACCAAAAAGAGAGATAGATATATATTTGGAGCCTCCCTCCTATAACCATGTTATAATGGCTAAACTCTAATCTGTGTCTGGCTGGTACTATGTTTTTTTTTCTAAGCAGATCTGAAGAGGATGACCTACTGTCTAGAGATGGGTGTTTTCGGTTTTTTGCACCGTATGTAACCAATATACAGTTTTCTAAACTGTTTTCAGATATCGACATCATTTAGTAGTTTGCATAAGTTAAAATGTTATTTAGATGAGCAAACTAACAACGAACGCGAAATAATACTTACAAAGAGAGGTAGCGCATATGGTTCCTATCGTTTGTAAAGTTTGCGTTTTATTCGTAGTTCGTACGTTTCCGCAAACCGTAACACGGTTTTAAGTTTTGACTTATTCGTTCTCGCACGCTAGTAAGGTTTTTATTAGATACAGTTTTTGTAATATCGGTTATTTTGATATAGACATCGATATGATATGATATCTAACACATATCCGATATAAGTTACGTTTTGATATATCGGACCAATACCTACTACTGTCCAGTAAGTAAATTACATACTTAGAGTGCGCGCAAGATAAGTCTGCGCGCGACGGGTGGCGTGCTTAATGTTGCCAGCATAACTCATATTTTTTCCTTCATTTAATCAATAGTCATTTTTCATTACTCGAAACATAAAGTAATTTAAGTTAAGCATAATTAAATACTAGCTTTTTCTAGTTGCATAAAATATGATGAAATAGGTTGAAATTATTGTAAATCTTTTATTGAATACTTAGTACTACTGTTGTTGTACTGTTGTTGTTGTGTACTGTTAAATTTAGTTTAACAATGGCCCTGCAGTGGCTAATACCGTCCATTTCAATTACAATTCTTTTTTATTTCTTCTTCAATAATTTTTGAATAAGCGGCACCGGTAGTACGAATGTTTAGGGATTTTTTTGTATAATGATATCCCTAAAAGTTACTGTCAAATAAGCAACGCGGGCTCTATCTTTGTAAAACGGTACCGTAGGCCTGTTATTGTCTTGTTCACTTCAAGAAAACATCTCTGCCCGCACTTTAAATTACTTTTGGCATAATGATGGCGATTATTTACTTCGAAAACGAATAAAAACACGGAATACAACACACTCTCTTGACACCTGACAAAAATGACAAATGATTAGTTCCGATTTTGGCCGCGCGCAGACTTATCTTGCGCGCGCTTTACTTACTGGACGGTAGGAGATTCCAAATTTAAAATCTTCTTCTTACTGGACAGTTGTGAATAAGTCTCCGGTAGAATTCACTTTCTGGATACTTTTTAGAGATATGTTATGACAACAATACATACCATTTTTGAGAAAAAACCTTTTACTTGCAAGTCGCTGCTAACACCATCTATAGCCGTGGAACGGAACCGAACGCAATGGAAGTACTTACGAGTAAAATACTTTGCTCTTTAACTTCATTGGTATCGACTGGTCTTTTGTTACTTTTTAGGAGCCCAATATCTTTCCAAGCTACATCTACATTATTATTATAGCTAAGGCAAAATTATGTTACAATCGTGCCGCTCTAAATAAAATATTGGAATTTTGATGCATCTAATTGAGATATTATTAGACATTTAGACAATATCATTTTACAGCCCGTTCAACCGATTTTGACTTCTATTGCGTTGGTGATATGAAAAATGGCAGCTGTAGTAAATAGTTGATAATGGTAACAGGTTTATGCTTTTTATGCCATCCTTATACTTACGGAATAGAACTCAAAATCGGTTGAACGGAAAGTAAAAAAAAAACGCGACTGTTTAAAAAGCGAACTAAAAAGACGTAAACAGGAAGAAAATCATGCTGTGCAGTCGGAGGACACATATTCGTGAGCTGGCTGACCAAAACCAGATGTATCCTCCGACTGCACAGCATGATTTTCTTCTTGTTTACGTCTTTTTAGTTCGCTTTTTAAACATCCGGGTTTTTTGATTTTTTAGCTAACTTTTTTTATTTACAACTTTTTTAGTTTTTTTTAGAATTAAGTACATTTAAACATATAAGTTTTGTATAATTTTGAAATAACCTCTTAAAACCCTTTATTTTGATACCCCACACCACAGATAATATAATACTAGCATACAGATGCCTCATCCCATACAAAGAAACCGTGCCAACGTAACTAGCGTTTTTCATCCTATTATACCGATTATTTTTTGTAAATCGATCGCCTTCGGTTCCGTTCCACGGCGATAGATAGATCACCATATATGTCGGTGGGACAGAACGGAACGGAACCGAACGCGATCGATGTACAAAAAATAATCAGAATAATCAGTATAGAACGTCGGCACGGTTTCTTTGTATGGGATGAGACACCACTGCCCACACGAAGGGATTGGAAGAAAAAAAAACCCCAAAAAAAGGCGCCCAAAAGCCGCCATATTTTTCTTTTCCAATTTTAATGTAGCCAGTGACACTCGCAGAGTTAAGACGAAGAGAATCGATTGACGTAAGAATCATGAAAATCGGCCGGCGCGTTTGGTCTCTAGAACGCCACATAGGAACAAACATACATACATAGATTGATAAACACATAACCCTCCTTCGGTAGTCAGGTAAAAAGGGTTGTAGAAATTTCTAATGTTATTTCAAATGGATTAGAGTTAGAAAAAAAATTGTTTCGTTCAGGAAATGGAAACCAAAGACTCGGTTATTCCTGACCCGGACGGTCAGCCCTTTGGTGGTGAAGATAACTACAACTTAGATCAATTGGTAAGTTAATTTATTATTAAATTTTTATAACCCTACACTATCTAATTTACCAGTCCGTGATTAGACCTGTCGTACTGTATGGATCAGAATGTTGGGCTGTGAAAAAGATGGATGAAAAGAAATTGTAGCAGAGATGAGAATGTTGAGATGGATGTGCGGAGTGATGAGAATGGATAAAGTGAGAAATGAGTGTATTAGAGGCAGTTTGAAAGTGGCGCCAGTGACAGAAAAGTTGAAAGGAAACCGTTTGTCCTGGTATGGTCATCTGATGAGGAGGGATGAAACACATGTTACTAAAAGAATGAATATGTCGTTTAGTCAATAGTACGGACGTCAAAACAAATCGCAAGCACGCCATCTACGCATTGGCGCGCTTTTTAAAAACTGCTTGGCGCGGTGGAGACAGCAGAATATGGCAGTTGAGTACTGACAGCCTTAGAGCTAAGACGTCGTAGAATCAGTGTCGATCCGTAACATTAGTAAGCAAGATTGTAACAGAGTTGTGACTATTTAAATAAACCCAGTGTATCGAATAATTTGTGTGATTTCATTTTCACGATTGTACCCACCTACCTGCCCACACACGATGTCTTAACCTAAGGGAATCCTGTTTTTCCGATGGTTTGCATATGTCGGCCAGCCTTGAAGCGAAAAATATAAATGTGGATGGATGGAGAGGGAGGGGACGGCCAAAGAAAAGATAGATGGACTGTGTAAGGAGTGATATGAAAGAAAGGGGAGTCAGTGATAGCGTGACGGGGGACAGGACGATATGGAAGAAGAAAACGTGTTGCACCGACCCCAAGCAACATGGTACAAGGGCAGGAAGATAATGATGATGATGATTATCTAATGAATACTCACTAATTATTTAATTTAGTACTCTCGTTCTCAAAAAACGGGCAGTTTTCTTAATAGAATTATTTTTTGGTTTAGCCAGCCAGGTTGACTCTGACGGGCAGGGTAAGTTCGTTCATATTCTAAAGATAGATTTGACATAATCACATTTTTATTTGATACTAGCTGTTCCCCGCGGCTTCGCTCCCGTGGGCCACCCCACAGGACCCGTTTTCGGGATAAAAAATATAGCCTGTCACTCAGGAATAATGTAGCTTTCTATTGGTGAAATATTTTTTTAAATCGGTTTAGTAGTTTTGGAGCTTATTCGGTACAAACAAACAAAAAAATCTATCCTCTTTATAATATTAGTATAGAAACATACATTTTAACACGCTTTTATTAGCTTGGTATGTATGTATCTATGTATCAATGTAACGGAATCTTTGAACGTGATTTTCACCCACTTCAAAACGTTGGATTGATTTAAAACTTTGCGCACTTATCAAGGACCGATGACAATGCAATAATTTAAACAGTTTGTCCCATTATCCTTACCAATAAAGCGTGTTTTTTAGTTTTTAGAACTACAATTTTTATTATTGAATGACATTTGCACCTTCAATCAAATCGAATGTCTGTATGTTAAGCTTACATACATAAACTCACGCCTTTTTTTCCATGGGGGTAGGCCGAAACTACAACGCCACCTGCTACGATCCTTACATACTACGTTTTAACCGACTTTTCAAAAAGGAGAATAAAAAATACAATAATTATGTCAAACAAAGAACATGTTCCACATTATGTATGTAAATTTTTACATTTTTACAAAAAAAAAATACAACTTAAAAAAATACTTTCATATAAAACTTATCCGTGGACTCGTGGAGTCCACATGACTTCGAAATAAAAACACTAGAAAATAACTTCTTTTCCGGAAGTCGGTGTCAAAAAACGAAGAAATGAAAAAAGGAACACCGACTTCCAAAAATGAAGTAATTTTTCACTTTACAGTGTTTTTATTTCGAAGTCAGTTATATTTTCTTGTGATTTTTTTTTTGTAATTAAAGTTTTGTTAGCCAGGTCATCGGTCCACCTAGTGGGAGGCCTTCCAACGTATCGTCTTCCGGTTCGCGGTCGCCATTCCAGAACTTTTCGGCCCCATCGGCCATCCGTTCTGCGAGCAATGTGCCCTGCCCACTGCCACTTAAGTTTGGCAATTTTTCGGGCTATGTCGGTAACCCTGGTTCTCTTGCGGATCTCCACATTTCTGATTCGATCACGCAAGGAAACTCCGAGCATAGCCCTCTCCATGGTCCAGGTTGCGGGAAGGCGCTGGATGCGAGACGCACGGGATCGGTCAATGTGGCGACGCCTGGGGGAGGCCTATGTCCAGCAGTGGACGTCTTTCGGCTGAAATGATGATGATGATGATGAAAGTTTTGTTCTTTTTACGATCATACATTTTATTTATTTATTTATTTATTTATTATCACCAATTATAACATCTTTACAGTTTGATCCAATATGATGCTACAAGTCACAAACACACAAAATTACATAATACTAAAGTATCCTAGCAACAAATTACACCCAATAAAATAAAATAAGTATTAATATTACAACAATAAATTAAATTAAATAAACATGCCAAAGTCTATAGCTCCAGGCCTCTTTCAATAATGAGTTGAGCCCTTTGAAGAAATCTCGACAGGTTTAGCCCAAATATGTCTTCCGAAATTGTAACTACATTGAGAATACGCGCGGCTCGCGAGATAGGGGCAAACTTGAGGAGGTTGGTCCTAGCCGCCGGCACGTCTAACAGAGCGGGGCGGCGGCGCGCGCCCACGCACCCTTCCGGCGCGCGCAGCCGCAGCGCTTCTAGTACTTCCGGGTGGTGCCGCAAACCTAGTAAGATGCTCGCCACATATCTAACCAGCGCAACCCCTTCTTACTGCCAGCCTGGTGTACCCGACCATGCCCAGGACGAACAGACTCGGGTACATCAGGGGATAAAAGGGATAAACTCCGTACTGTTTGCAATACAGAAATCTAGAAAATTTATTTTGAATTTTTTCCAACATTAGACTGTATTTCTCTTCATGTGGATTCCAAATGAATGCACTTGTTTCCAGATGACTCCTTACTATTGCATTATACAGAACTTCTACAACAGCAGTGTCGGTAAAATCCTTACACTGTCTTAAAATGAATCCGAGATTTCTGAAAGACCTGCCGCACACCTCAACTATGTGTTTCCGGAACGTCAGCTCCGACACCATCTGAACGCCCAGGTCTCGTACATGTGAGACACGCGGAATAACTACACCGTCCATGTCGTACTGATGCTGCAATGGAGCACGCGCGCGACTATAGCTCATAACACAACATTTAGACACATTGAAATGTAGGTTGTTGGACTTACTCCATGCGACTACATTATCAATATCAGACTGGAGTCTATTACAGTCAGCAGTATCTTTAACATTCAAATATAATTTCAAGTCATCTGCAAACAGCAGACACTTCGCCTCTTTTACGACTGTAGGCAGATCATTGATCATTAAAATAAACTCCAAAGGTCCTATATTGCAGCCTTGACTCACCCCAGAGAACGTGTAATAATGACGCGATTCACGTCCCCCATAATCGACGTACTGTCGGCGGTCGCTAAGATAGCTGGCAAAGAGTTTAAGTAAATGAGGTGTAAATCCCATAGCCGAGAGCTTGTAAAAAAGAACATCATTATCCACGGTATCGAAAGCTTTCCGGAAGTCAAAATACGCCACATCTACCTGCCCTCCAGCGTCAATGACGGGCGATAGGTAGTTCACAAATGACAGTAAGTTACCCCCCGTACTGCGACCCGGCCTAAAGCCGTGTTGAGAGTCAGACAGTTGTGAGCTTACTTGTGTATAAATGCCTGCATGTAACACAGATTCAAATACCTTAGCAAACGCCGACAGTACCGCCACCGGTCGGTATCCACTCACGTCGGTGTCTGCACCCCCTTTAGGGACTGGGATAACTCGGGTGATCTTCCATTCATCAGGGTAGCGACCCTCCCGCAAACACAAGCCAAAAATGTGCAACAAGGGCTCTTCCAAAACCGTACGACAATCCCTGACAATGTACGGTGGTATGCCGTCCGGGCCCACCGAGCGTTTGGGCTTGAGACGCAGGAGCGCCGCGCTCAGGTCTCGCGCGCTGAGGCGGTCAAAATGGACGCGCGCCGCCCCTGCCGCCCCGCCACCCGCGCGCTCTGCGGCTACCGGGTCTAGCGCCGGTCGCTTCTCGCTGTACACCGAGTGGAAGTACGAGGCAAAACAGTCCGCACACTCCTCCTCTTTTAGCAACAAGCCGTTTTTTGTGACCCTAGGTTCATTGCGTCGAGATTGTTTAGTCCTAACAAAGTTCCAGAACGATTTCGGATCTATTTTCAGGTTTTTTTGAAGCCTGTTTTGATAGACTTCATAGGTTGAAGCTATCTTTAATTTAACACGAGTTCGTAAACTAGAAAACATTTCATAGTCACTCTGGGAGCCAGTCGTTTTATACAATTTATGATAACGCCATTTATCTTTTATGTCTCTAATCAACTCAGAAGTGTACCATTCTGGATAACTAAACCTAGACCCCTGCTTATTTACTTTAACAGTTTTCTTAGGAACATGACTGTCAAGGACCTCATTTACTGTTCTATAAAAGTAGTTTAAAGCAGCCTCCGAGTCATTAATACTAAGCAAACACTCCCAATTGATCGACCCAAGAGAATTATATAAACCGTGAAAATCAGCTTTATTAAAATTCCATCTGTGTCTCTTGGCCGATAAAACACTTTTATTCTGAGAAAGTTCCCGTCTACTCTCTAACTCCCGATGACAAAGCCTTCGGATATCGCGACAAACATATATGGTTACGGGTACCTATCAACGAAGGCATCGCGATAGTGTTTATTTTAGTGTCCGAGCGAAACTGGTTTTTACGACTAAACTGGAACCGAATTTCGGCAAGTCCCAGTTTTGGCCGAAACCGAAACCAACACTTCCACAAGTATCATGTTTTGAGGGAAAAATATGGAAAACGTTATTATTATCAGTCAGTCTTGATTTTTTATCTCTAAGTCACATAGCTATACAGTCTTCGACATTTTCTCTTCTTGGTATGATAATCAACATAACCCCACATTTAAGAAAAAAATATTCGCAAAAAAATGCTCGCTTGGATGAAATATAACGCGCCGAAAATGACCGATCACACTGCGAGAACTCCCAAATGCAGTTTTGGTTTCGGTCGTAGTTCCGGCAGGTTTGCCGCCGAAACTGTAACGAAATACATTTTTTTGCTGAAACTCGACCAAAACCGAAACCGGACTTTCGGTCAGACACTAGTTTGTTTGTTTTATTACCCGACTGCCGAAGGTGGGTAATGTTTTTCGAGCACATGTATTTAATTCAACATCTATATAGAGAAATATGATGATCAGTCGCTAAAGAAGTTCAAAACAGAGTGTTAATGTGTAAATAATAATACTATTTTTTTCAGTGGGGAGAGTTTAATAAATTACTAGCTGAACAAAAAGTAAGTAATGTATCTAATAATTATATACAATAATGCATATATCGCAGCCATCTGGTTAAATTAGCCAGATAATGGCCGTTCTTTCAAAGCCGGCATCCTATTAAATGGCTGAACGATAACTAGCCAAGTCATTGAGCGTCTTAGAATCATGAATGGAACTCTATATAAAAGTATTGATATCTACCAAGATAGCAAGCTTTGAATGTCAAGATGGTTGTTGGTTATTTACTGTGTATCAGAGTTCCAAAGTATGTGGTGTGTAAGGGAAGGGTTTTATGAATAAAAGCACAGAAATACAAGACTAAATAAGGCTTGTCAATTAATTCATATTTAGAAGGCTCATCGAGCTTACCGCCCGTTCGCTGGACTAGTTCTCGTGGGGAAGAAGGGCAATAAACCCCACGGAAGCTCTTTCATAGTATTTATCGATATCTTTTACAACCACAAAGTATTTACAATATTATAGAATCAAAATAACAAGGATACCGCTAAGGACATAGACTAGGCCTTAAATCAATATAACATATTAGGAATAAAGACCATAATATGATATAGATACAGTTTCAACACAACCATATCAATCATCAATCTGTCAAACAGCATCAATGAAGTTATAATATCAAATAACTTACGTTAGCCTTGTGTAGTCGATCTTACATCAATTATTAATGATAAAAAAATGTAATAACATATCTGGCCTGTACTGGCTTGTAGTTCACAAGCAAGTAAATCAGCTTATCAATTACACAATATTTTATAACCTCCGGTCTATCAGTGTCTCAATACGTCCAATATGAGAAAATGGCGCAGTATCCCGCCATTTTCTATATTGCTTTAAATAATCACAAAATTAGGTGAACAATAATCAATTATCATGTAATGAATCCATTTTAAAACGTAACAAGACAATTAAGGAATTTAATAACACCTATAATATTGATACTAACAGACATTATTGTACTAATTGTTTCTATGGACTTATAATACTAATATAGCAATATAAAATCCAGGATACATCACAATAATCATTACAAATTATGTAATAATTTATAGGAATGTGGCTTAAAATATAAAATGTGGCTCAAAATAAGTTATTTCCTGTACACACAACAATATTTACTTAGGTGGGTACTCTTTTATATTTGTAGGTAGATGAAAACACAATAATCATTTAGGTAGGTACTTAGACATTTGTCGGTAGGCGCTTAATAAATATGAGAGGTATGTATTATGTAGCAAACCATTGTAAATTGAAAAATGAAAATACATGATTTAATGACGTCACACATACTTTTAATTCTAACAAGCGCAACGTTTGAACTTTTGAACGAAGCGCAAAAGAACAGAATTAAAATTGAATCACTTGGCTGAGTCTTGGTCGTCATCTTCGAAGGGCTGACTTTCAATACTCGAAGTTGTTAAACGTTGAATCATTGTAGTTAAATTAACTATCAGCTTAGGCACCCAATAGGGTAGTTGACAAAACATATATATTGAGTTCGTCAGTTAGATAACAAAAAATTACAAATACACAATGCGATGAAGTGTGACGTCTCGGTGTGCTACACTTTATACTGACAAAGTGACGTCACAAGCCCCCACTCCTGAACTTTCTTGCGCTTTATCTTTGTCAATTTTAATTTATTTGAAATCACCTCGCTTCGGGACCCTCACGAACCGCGGTGCGTGGTCAATTTGCAGTTCCGGTGCTTACAGCTCGTCGTCCCCGCACTTACTGTTCGTCGTCCCCGCGCTTACGGCTCGTCGTCTGATCTGGTGCCAGCCAGGTCAACCGGCGGTCGGCGAGCCATAAGCGCGGCAACGCCTAGCCTAGTCGACGCACCGGAGCTGCTGACTAATCTGCGTTGGTTACATACATAAGGTTGACGCCTGTTTGACGGCGAGGCGGAGGGCGATAAGGTTACGATCCCTTTCCGAGTTGTTAAGTGTGCGAGATAACCTTTATAATATTAATACGATTGTTTTTACAGGAATTGCATGGCGGCAAAGTAATGAAAAATGTAAGTTGTATCCTTTGTTTTTTAACGCATTACTTTTTTCTCGCATCTACACAAACTATTGTATTTGTGTGCTTTGTTGAATACTGTGCTGTTTTAGTCAGTAGGAGTCTGAGAGACGGGCCACCTGCTCCATGGTGGATGACACAAAATCATATTTTGAGTTATAGACTATTAGGATTTATGGGTTGAGGTAAGACACTAATCAAATTCCGTTTTATAAAGGTTTCAATAATACAGTTATAGGGACAAAGGTTCGGAGTCAAAACCTTATAATTTATGGCTAGACAGAGACAGACATAGAGTATTGTAGATTTGTTTTTGTTAAACTCCAACATCGACGAAAACTGAGAAAAAAATAACGATACTTTATAACAACTGAAGTTATTGAAAAACAATATATGACGGGAATTTAACGCGATGATTTCGATTATTTATTCACCTATTGCAACACGGCCGAAACGTCGGGTTGCAATAAGAATTTGACACGGATGAATTTGCAACTTATCCAAAGTAAAGAGTAATATTATGTCTTTTTTATTATTATATTTTTTCAGTGGAAGGACGATGCACACATGTGGTCTGTACGTATATTTAAATTTAAACTAATATTATAAAGACGAAAATTTGTGAGTGTGTGTGTGTGTTTGTCTGTTTTTTACTTTTTCACGCTTAAATGCTGGACGGATCTGGATGAAATTTGGAACAGAGATAGATTATAGTCAGGAATAGCACATGGGATATTTTTATCCCGGGAATATGTTGCCTCGGCATAATTTTCGACTAACAAGCGGGCGAAGCCGCTGGCAGAAGCTAGTATTTAAATATTTATGTGGTCTCTCCAATAAAGAAATGTTTCAACTTAAAATGCACCTTATTCTAATGTAGAAAAACCGCAGGTCACATCCGAGCTACCGTCAAAACCATAGATTTGGTTTTTTTTTTGCATGGTCAAAACCCAGTCAAAACCAAAGTAACAAGAATATTTAGTCAAGCTAGCGTTGACGTTAGATTTTATGACGTTTAGCATTCACCATTTTAAGATTTCTGTGACGCCATTTTAAATTGTTGATTAAAAATCTTGTTTTAGCAATATTCCAAACATCTTTTAGAGAGGCCGTTTAATAAAACAGTAAGTATTAAAATAAAATTATTTTATTCATATTTTTTATTATTAGTGTAACAATAATTGTAGATAGGCCAATAAATAAATAAATATTTGCCGTATTCTTTGCTCGTTTAAATTCTTTTGATAATTGGCAACTAATGATTGAATTGATTTATGCCAACATGCTTTTATTGATTTGAATAAATTTATTATTATTATTATTATTTATAGGGATGTTTCCTAGGTAGAAAAATGATAATTCTATTTAGTCCGTCAGTGAGATTATCAGCACGTATTTATTGCTCTACCAAATTAATAAAAAAATACAACCCATCGTGTGGGGTATAAAAAATAAAGGGTTTTAGGAGGTGATTTCAAACTAATATAACACTTATATATTTGCATATACCTAATTCGAAATAACTGAAAAATTATGAATAAAAAACTTAATTAAAAAAAACAAAACAAACCCATTGCTTAAGAAGCGAAATAAACAAGAAGATACTGTGCCAGCCAGCTCGCGAATATGTATCCTCCGACTGCACATCATGATTTTGTTTACGTCTTTTTAGTTCGCTTCTTAAGCAGTCGGGTTTTTTGATTTTTTTATTTTTTTTTTTTATTTCTTTTGTTATGTAATAACGGAATAACGACGATACAGTGTGCTTAAATTTAACGTGACGTCACTTTTTAGTAAGTACACTTTTTACTCAAAAGTGACGTCACAAACCTCCACTTTTGAACTATGATGCGCTTTATCTTTGTAAATTTTTTTAAGGGCCTTCCACCGCTTTAGTGCCGTAAAACGGTTACTTTCTCCTTAGTAACGGCTAGCTTTTAAGGTTTGAAAAAAATAGTATTTTAGTTTCATGTAGGTACGTTATTTGTGAAACAATCATGATTTTGTCGTGTAACTAATAGTTATGCTTTATAAAAAATGTTAAGAACACTATATTTTTTGCTCAACTTTTGGATACTCCTCTAAAACGAGTTGGAGTTTAAAAACATTTTTACATAGAAAAAAATATGGCTAGAATTTCCACATAACTGAACGTCGGACGGACGTTCAATATTGATGTTCTGGCCCCGAGCGGACGCACGGCCAGTACCGCGTTAACATTGGAGAATATACACGCCTTAATTTGAAAAAGCAAAAAATTCGTTACCAATAATTTTTGATAATCTAGCTGACGCACTAAATAGAATTATTATTTTTTCACCCAAAAATCATCTCTGTTAACGTGAAAAACACGTATTCGTGCGTTGATCGCTGTCTATTATGACGATACCACAGAGACTTTCCTGACGGCGCGTGACGCATTTTAAAGTGCGTGCGATAGGCGATATTGCGCACGTATCTTTTTATCCGACTGCGGGAAGGTTTTTAATTAAATTTCAACTGCTAATCGGTCGAAACTCGAATTGCATCGCATTGGGTCCATGTACATGTGTTGGGGTTGTGGCCCAGTGGTCACGACCGCGACTTAGAACTTGCAGGTCCTGGTTTTGAACCCAGGCAGGCGCTTTAATTTGTGTAAATTATTTCATTACCTCTGCTCTCAAAACGGTGAAGGAAAACATCGTGAGGAAACCGACATGTCCTCATCATCATCATTTCAGCCGAAAGACGTCCAATGCTGGATATAGGCCTCCCCCAAGCGTCGCCACACTGATCGGTCCTGTGCGTTTCGCATCCACCGGACGCCCGCAGCCTCGACCAGGTCGTCGTTCCATAACTTTTCGGCACCAACGGCCATCCGTTCTGCGAGCAATGTGCCCTGCCTACTGCCACTTAAGTTTGGCAATTCTTCGGGCTTTGTCGGTAACCTTGGGTCTCTTGCGGATGTCTTCATTTCTGATTCGATCACGCAAGGAAACTCCGAGCATAGCTCTCTCCATTGCCCTTTGGGTGACTTAAAGCCTTCTGATGAGGCCAATTGTGAGCGAGCTCGTCTCTGTCCCGTAAGTAATCACTGGCAACACACACTGTTCATAGACTTTCGTCTTGAGACACTGAGGTAGGTTGGACGAGATGATACCGCGCAACTTCCCAAACGCTACACCGAGTCGGATTCGACGGTTGACCTCTTTCTCGAAGTTGGACCTACCTAACTGGACCTTTTGTCCCAGGTAGACATAGTCGTCACAACTTCGAGTGTAGAGTCTCTGACTTTGATAGAATGGCATGTCCTACAACAAAAAATTCGAAGATATGTGACATCCACCAACCCGCACTGGACCCGCGTGGTGGATTACGCCCCTTTCTCTCTCACAGAGGGGAGGCCTATGCCCCAGTAGTGTGAACATTAAAAGGCTGATGATGATGATGGGTCCATGTGAACGTACTTGCAATTTCGCGTGATATAAATCGAATTGCGTCGAGTAATCACGAAGATCGCTAAATCTACCCCATCTGTTGCTTATTCGTATGAGTATATTTAAATACTTGTTTATTTACAGGATAAGCTGAAAGAGTTTGAAGTAAGTACCTACATTCCTAGATTGATTGAATCTTACTCTAAAATTGTACACCGGATTATTGCACTCCTTTATGATCTCTGTACGAGCATCGCCACATGATATGTATCTTCCTGTAGCGATCGCAAGGTCCGAAGGAATCTCTCCATACGATATTGTGCGCCTTCTCAATCTGACTGGGGCGATCCGCTTGTGGAAGACCAACCAAACCGATTCGCTATCGTAAGTTGAAACACTTTGTACCTGTGCGACTTGCAGGGCTGCTGGATCCAATAGTGATGATCCGGCTCGAAGGACCAAAAATGTACGGGCAGTAGTTCCGTGCACTGAGATGTGGTATGTAGGTCGAATCACACGGGATATATACAGAAAATAAAATCACTGTTATGTGTCCGTTAATTATTGACAGTTTATTATTAAAAACATTGAAATATCATCATCAGCCTAGCCTTTTCCCAACTATATTGGGGTCGGCTTCCAGTCTTACCGGATTCTGCTAAGTACCAGTGTTTTACATGAAGTGACTGCCTATCTGACCTCCACAACCCAGTAACTGGGTAACACGGTACCCCTTGGCAAGACTGGTGTCAGATCTCAAGCTTCTGACTACCCATAACGACTGTCAAAGATCTTCAAATGACAGCCGGGACCAATGGCTTAACGTGCTTTTCGAGGCACGGAGGAAACTCAGTATGTTGAAATAGTCACCCATCCACGGACCGACCTCGTCAAGCGTTGCTTAACCTTGATGATCGACCCGTGCGGCTGTTATTACTTAGCCACAAGCTCCTCCAAAAAACATTGAAATATATAATACATTAAGTAGGTTACTAGTGGTGGGCGCGATAGCCTAGTCAACGAATGTACACAAGTAATCTGTGAATTACCAAATGCTTGTTCAGGTAAAAACGAAAACAATACATATCATTGCGATGTTCGTACAATCTCTATGACTCAAAGTTTTTCTGGAAGAAATCTCCATTAGGAGTTAAGCTCGCCTTTGTACTTACTTGGTGTACCAATAGAGATTTTAGATTATAAAATGATGAAGCACTTGCATTTTTTTTTCTTATGCAATTTATCCTTATCGGTTTCCTACTTTTTGAAGAAACTAATTTTACACATTGACAATATTTTTATCAAAAATTTAAAAAAGCGTTGTAAAAATAAATTAAAAGTATATTTATGGGGGCAAGGTATAAAGTGAATTATTATTTATGGGGACAAATAATAATGTGATTTTTTTACAGCGTAAAGTACAGAAGCGGCAAGAGACGTATCGACCAAACGCTGGTGTAAGTTCTCATTATTTTTCTTTGTATACTAAAAAGCAACTTATTTTATTATATTAACGTGACGTTGCGTGTATAACATTAGAACAACATAATAACTGAAGCTCCCTTTACACACATCCCATTTGTAAAATGAAACCTAAAAAATCTGACATGTTTATTGACCAACTGTCGAAAAAAAAGACTTTTCACTAAAAATAAACCGACTTCAAAAGAAACACACTAAAAAGTGCAAAATAACTTTCGTTTAGGAAGTTAGTGTCTTTGGTACCTCTTATTTTTATAATTTTTCGATGAAGTCTGTTTATTTTTTGTGAAAAATAATCATCACGATACGAGAAGTCGTTTCGGCGAAATGCGTGGACAAACATTCATACATACATACCTACATACAAACAAACATAAACTTGTGAAATTTGGCACACGTCTTTTGAAGCCGACATAGAATAACATTTGTGAATATAGTGCAGTTCTAACAATGTTACATACATACGTGTCGAATTGATTACCTAAGAAGAACAAACTAAGTACATACCTAATTAAGTACTTTAGAGTCTCTAATAGACAAGTGACTTTTTGGTTCTTTTTTATGTTTTTTTTTATAAAGTATTACAGGCCAGTACTTAAAATTGTGCAACATGGGAGCATCTGTAGCCGAACTAGGACGAGTCCTGTATCTCGTCATACAGCGCCTGACCCTAGAAATAGAATATAATATTTAGCCCAAAAGACATGCAATTTTTTTTTTTTTTTATCCGTTTTGCTAGGTAACTTGGCTTATCCCAGTTGTAAACGACCCTTTGTGCCTATTGGCCTGTCTCCTGCTTGATATGGAGGGAAGTGGAAATTTGTACTTTTTCCTACTCCTCCGTTATTATTTTCTAATTAATTTCGTTGCGGGATCCAAGACAGTTAAATTCATTCTCCGGGACTTCGTCGAGCTTCATTGCCTCGGCGCTTTTCTGGTGGTCGCCACTGTTGATTCTGGCTTTCAGGAATTGCAGTGGTTTGGGAATAGTGCGGTGGGATTGTCCCAACAGACATGCAATTTTATCAACGATTGCGTCGCGACAGCGATTAATAAAATGTCAACAATGTATGGGATTGTCAAGCGCTATCGAAATGTCACTTGGTCAATCCCTTACATTTTGGCATTTGACAATCGCCATCGCCGATAGAATAACACTTGTCTAGACTAGACAAATACAAGATGGCGATTAGACTCTAGCTAGACTCTAGAAAATATGTTCCCGAAACGTGCGACGCAAAATTATTTAACCGACTTTCGAAAAAGGAGGAGGTTCTATGTTCGACTTCTTGTATGTTTTTTTTTTATGTATGTTCACCGATATCTCCGTCAATTGAAGACCGAAATTGAAAATTCTTTTTTTGTTTGAAAGAGTATGTTCCGAAATTGGTCCCATTTTAATTTGGTGAAGATCTGATGAAGAACTTCGAAGATATACTACAGAACTCTTCAATAAATAACGGCAAATCTCTCGGGACTGCTGCAATCGCATGTCTGTTTATTGTTTAGACCATTTCATAACATAACATCACGCCAGTAAGCTCTTAAGAGGAAAGCAGATCTCTCATTTGATCGTCAAGTAACATGATATCCGTTTAATCTATTCTGGCGTTATAGGTAGGTACAACTAAAAAGTGAAAAATAAAAAAACTTTAACACCATAACGCAAAAAAATTGTACCTACGAAAGACACCGACTTCCAAAAATAAAGTTATTTTTCACTTTGTAGTTTTCTTATTTGGAAGTCGGTAGTATTTTGTTGTAAAAATGTTTTTTTTTTACTCAGAATAAAAACGAGGTAATAGGGTAGTTAACTGAAAATGTATTTTTTGTCCGTCAGGTAGATTAATTAAAAATATTGAACACGTATTTTTAGGGTTCTGTACCCAAAGGGTAAAAACGGGGCCCTATTACTAAGACTCCGTGGTCCGTCTGTCTGTCTGTCCGTCTGTCACCAGGCTGTATCTCATGAACCGTGATAGCTAGACAGTTGAAATTTTCACAGATGGTGTTTTTTGTTGCCGCTATAACAACAAATACTACAAACAGAATAAAATAAATATTTAAGTGGGGCTCCCATACAACAAACGCGATTTGATTGCCGTTTTTTGCGATAACGGTACGGAACCATTCGTGCGCGAGTGCGACTCGCACATGGCCGGTTTTTATTCTTTTGACACGTTAATATAAAGTGACTGCGTTAATATAATGCATTGAAATATAGTTAAACGTCACACCGCTAGTACACTTTATACTGCGTTAGTGACGTCACACGCCCCCACTGCTGACCTTTGATGCGCTTTAAGTTTGTAAATTTTTATAGATTTGGTAAAGCAAAAAATACGTGTCACAGTACGGCCGGATCGGTTTGTAGTCGCAAAATCGGATGTCAACTTCAGCAAGATTCGGTTTTTTTGCCGTGTCTTGAAACTGAATGCATGTTTGAACTCATTCATTGAAATACAATTGCCACTAAACCGAATCCTGCAAAAACCGATTCGGTAGAGAAACACTCGACGCCTTGTGAACGTACCGTAGGTATGTTGTTGAAATATAAAGGTGAGTATAGACTAGGTAACAGAACATCGAGCATTTGCTGTTTTAAAATTTATTCGAACATGTCGCTCGAAGTTTTATTACAACCTGATTTTTAAAACCAACCAGGATTTTGGTGTAACATTTTATCAAGCAAATGCACTAGCGCAGGTGACGTGGAGTGTCAATAATGTAAGCTAGGTACAACGAAAAGTTACAGGTAAATGCTCACTCGCTGCGAGTAAATATGGGCAGAGAGCGCCGACTGAATTTCCTTAGTAATAAGTCATAATTCGAGGTTTGGCTCTCGTCTCTTTCCTCCTTCAATATTGGACCAATTTAAAAGATATTCCATAATCTGGTAAAGTAAGATATATACTATGTCCCTATGTTTTCCTTTTTTCAATTATATTTGTCAAATTTGTACACTAAGCTTCTGTTGACAGCGCAATTTTGACCATTTTTTTAAGGTTCTGGTGCTTCTAAAGATAATGTATCATCAAAAAAGAAAACATAGGGACATAGTATATATCTTTAATTTTCAGTTTACGGAATATCTTTTAAATTGGTCCAATATTGAAGGTGGAAAGAGACGAGAGCCAAACCTCGAATTATGACTTTTTACTAAGGAAATTCAGTCAGTGCTCTCTGCCCCCGTTTCCTCTTAAGTCGAACGCAGCGTCGAACATTCGCAAGAACGTTACATTACATTGTAATGCTCTTTATACCTATACCAATAAATTACATCTTGGCATATCGACAACTACCATCGCTGACAATATTAATTACAATTGCACCCACGATACAGGAAGGAATTCCTAGTATGGGGCAACGTTTAAAAAAATAATATATCTAAAATAGTATGACAAGTTATCTAGAGCATACGTTCATGTATCATGCAAAGTTTTATGAGTTTTACTCAGATTATGATCAAATTAAGTGCTGATATGGATTGTAATAATCAAAACAAATAAAATATTCTTAATACTGTACAGTGTCTTGTCTTGTCAATTGACAATTTATCTCTCGTATTTTATTTTGTTTTCTTTTTTCAGTTATCACCTTATTGGGACAGGCCAGAAGATAAGCAAGCTAAGGTATTTCTGACCAATTTTTTAAATACTCGTAAATCATCTTTTCCGTTCGGATAAAATACCTCTGGGTGTTTAGTTTAAGCTTTAGCACGCATTGCGATTTTTATTCGCGCGAATGAAAATTCGCGCTAATTATTTAGTAATATTTGAGCGCGATTTTTTTCCGCAATGCGTGCAGCTTCATACATCTCCATAGGTCACAGAATGAGCGGAAAAAAATACGCGCGAATAAAAATCGCAATTTTTATTCAATCAATGCGAGCAGCATTGCGGAAATAAAATCGCGCGGAATCAAAATCGCGCGGATATAATACCATAAGAAGGCCATATTTTGCCACAGAACAGGTAGAAGGAGACAAAAATCGCGCGGCATTTTATGCGTAGTGCGTGTTAGTTAAATTCAGTGTACGGAAAAAAAAACGAAAAAAAATAAAAATCGCGATGCGTGCTAAGCCTAAGTATATCGTTTCGTTACGGATTATCAGAAGACCGAATGTCGTGGTGGCCCAGTGGCTAAGTCCTCGCTTCTCGTGCTGAGGTTGTGGGTTCAAATCCGGGCAAGTACCAATGTGACTTTTTCAAATTCATTATGTACTTTGTAAGATTATCTTGGACCTCACAGGCAACGGTGAAGGAAAACATCGTGAGGAAACGATTATATACTTAATGTAAAGAAAGAAGAAATAATAAAAAAAGTGTTTTATTGTCACAAAACGACATACAATATAAGAACATGCTTATGCTAAACCAAGTAGTACTTAAATTAAGGGTACACTAGTCGACGGCACGAATTATTTTGTGCGCGGGGTTAAAATGCATTTTATATCAACCGACAACACGTGCGGAAGAGATAGATGCTGTGAAGAGCAGTAGGAAGCTAGTTCGCGTACGAATACACACTTTTGCAAATTTGTAGCGAAATGAATAATGATTTAGGTCGAAACCGAGCGCGCGAATTTTTATAAACAGACCTTTGGCAGTCTAGATATCATGAAAAATCGACTAAATCTATCTGTTCAAAATAAAATTATTTGCATTGTTGAACTACTAATCTATCCCTGTATGGAGGCCATTTTGCAATTTTCCGTCTTCTTATGGTATTTATTCGCGCCCAAAAATGCGTTAAAATTAGTGTCGAAATGTGGAACTTTCGACGTTCATAACTGTCAAATATATTTTTTTTACTTTTTAGCTTCCATACAGGGCTAGATAATGATGAGACAAATTGATATCGCATTTATTTTGAACGTACATCGTCAAACCGTGGAATAATCCTTAGACTACGTTTGTATGGAAGAATTTTCGACTAGTGTAACCTTAAGAGCCCCTACAAGTTTCACGAGCTAAAAACAGAAAAAAGCTACTTTTTCAGGCCAAATTTCTCAATAACTACAAGATATATGATAAATCTTTTAAAACAACTTTTTGCGTCACATAGTTATCTAGGAAATAGACATTACATATTTTTGCTGCTCAATTAAAATTAGAAAAAATAAATTCCTAACACACGTTTTTACATAATCCCGAAACACCAGGTTTTTCAATTGCTTTTTCAGCTTACTGATGGCGAATAACAATCTGCAAAAAATTGTGTGGACTGGGCATATAGTATACTAGAGAGCCACCAATATTATTTTTAAGTTTTATTGTATTTGTACTTAAAAAAAAATATTATCCACGCGGAAAAAAGGCAATTTTATCATGTGCGAAAGCGTCGGCTACGTGTAAGAATATGTTGAATATAAAAATTACTGATAAATAATTTGAAATTTGAGGTATTTATCAGTCGAATCCAATTTTTATATTTTATTTTTGAGTACTTATTTTATTTTAATAAATTGTCTGAATATTGCCTTATAAACCGTTGCGCACGCGCGAGACATTCGTCACGATTCACCGCCAGCCGCCGCCCGGAGAGATCGTCTCGCTGCCCGCTGCCGTCCCGCTCGCCGCTGCGAGGCCCCCACTCTCCGCCTCGTCTCGCTCCTGCGTGACGTCACTGCGGCCGACGCGCCCCCCGCTCGCCGCCACACCACCGCGCGCCCCGCGCCCCGCCCTCGCCCCGCTGCACCCACACTCTCCCCTCGGAGGCTCCCGTTCGTGTAGTGATCAGACGCATCCCGAAGGAGATCTCCGCTGAGGACATCTTCGAGGATCTCGTCGCTCAGAAGGTCCCAGTCATTTCTGTCCACCGCATGCGTAAAGCTAGAGGTGGACAGGAATACGATATGGTTTCGGTCGAATGCGACCCAACCGAGTCCTTCAACCCGATTTTTAAAATAAAATCGTTGTGCTCTCTATCAGGGATCTCCATTGAGAAACCCTACCGTCCCACTGTTGTTGGTCAGTGTCACAACTGCCAACAATATGGACATAGTCAGAAGAACTGCTTTGGCGTCCCCAGGTGTGTTAAGTGCCGAGGTGACCATAGCACTAGAGAATGCCCCCGCCCCAAAAACCCGGCCGATTGCACGGAGCCTCCCAGCTGCGTGCTATGTGACCAGGTCGGTCACACGGCCAACTTCAAGGGTTGCCCGAAAGCCCCCAAGCTGGCGCCCAAAATGGCCAAGCGCCACGCTGAGCGCCAAGCTCACACAGCTCCCTCCGGACTACCCCCCGCCCGGCTAGCCCCTCAGAGGACTTCGCCATGGGGCAAATTAAACCACCAAAAGGTGGCTCCCCAGACCGTCCAACAGCCAACCGCAGGCCTGCTGGAACAACCCACTCCGGCCCCCCCCTCAGGCTCCTGCCGTCCCCAAGCCCGCTCAAAACCGGCAAGTGGCTCCCACCACTGTCGCCGCAGAGAGCCTGCTCCACCAAAACCCCGCTGACAGACGCTGCGTCGCTGATGTTATCATCAGCGCGTATGCCGTCTGGATGACGGATGAGGCCAGATCGTTGGCTGCTGAGATCAGAAGGATCGAAGCAGCCGGTGATATGCCCGCACCCGAGTCCAAAGACTTGTTTAAAAGGTACCCCAACATTACCGAGGTACTTGATAGCCTTGTCTTCAGAAACGGTCAATGGGTGCGCATATAAGTCGCATTCGTTTACCATTTCCGTTAGGATTTCGCCAACTGAGGCTCATCCCCGACCCCCATAATCTCCACTCTGCTCCATAAGAGCCTAGGGAGTAGGAACAATGTAGCATACAGACCGATTCGTTCAGTCCTCGCCGCCGAGGCCCGTCGCGTACTCTTTCAATTAAAGCCCGCCAGCCCGCGAAGCTGAGCACTAGTTAAATTATTAGATCTCAAAAGGAGTTTCTTGTCCGTTCTTCTCCACGTAGGTAGTTTCCGAACGGATGGTAAAATCACTTGTCAGATCCAGCATTGCCTGCCCCCCCAGCGACGCCCTGAGCCGAGGTTCGACCCCAACTGGGGTAGCCCTCAGCGTGGTCGCTTAGTTTTAGAAATTTGTGCCCAGCTGGAGGCTATATAGTCTCCACAGGAAAAGTCCGGTTAAGTAGTTGTCAGTCACTTTGACCGAACTACGAGATGCCCAGCAAAAAAAGAAAAATAACAAAAAAAAAAAAAAGCGAGACTTTCAATTTTGCTCATGGGCTTGTAGACGACGGAACTGTGTCGTTTTTTTTGTCATTATATTTTTTATCATATATCTTGTAGTTATTGAGAAATTTTCCCTCAAAAAGTAGCTGTTTTCTGTTTTTGGCTCGTGAAACTTGTAGGGACTCTTAAGTTAGTAAAGAGAAATAAATCAAACAATAATAACATATACTACCTACATTTTATACAAAACAGAAAATAAATAGGGTGAAAAAGATGCCAGGTAGATGCATGCATGTAAGTCTGTAATAGCCATGTCAGAGGCCTGTGGGGTGTCCAGAGGCGGCTAAATTAACTCTGACACCAGAGATGGCCATATCCTCACACGAAAAGAAGAATAAGGCCGTAAATTTAACACCAGTCTTGCCAAAGGTGAACGTGTTACACAGTTAATACATTATGTTATAAAGGTCTGATGAGACTTAAGGCCGTACCCTGACCAAAAAATCAGCATGAGATATGAGCATTCCTATTGGCCTAGCGGCACTGTTGGCGCATGAATTGTGGTAGTGAATTCGCCCAGAATTTAGAATAAAATCTTTATAAAATCGAATATTGGTCTTTTGAAAAAAGTAAAAATTACAAAATGTTCGTTATCAAATTGTCTATCCATTAGTGTTAGTATAAAAAATAATTAATGAACACTTTACGAGGAGGCATGCTATCAATAATTATTTCACATTTTCATGGTTTTGTTGGAAGGAGATTAATGAAACATATACCTCTTTAAAAAAAAAAGTGTACTACAATTTTAGAATCAAAATTATGTAGAAATTTAATGTATTTTTATTAATTGATATTTCTTTTTAAACAAAGAGTAGATAGCTCTTAAAAACTGCACAAAAACGACTAGCGCGGCGTTTTGCTCGGGGAGGCGCCTTAAGCAAAATAAATGTATTCAGCTACATTCTGTTAGAATAGAAGCTGGGAAAACATTGTTGGGAAAACGATAGGCAGTGGTAAAGCGATTGACTGCTGGGTTGCGAGTCACGGGTTCGATTCCCGCACGGAACAAATATTTGTATGACCTACGGATAGTTTTTCCGGCTCTGGGTGTTGTGTATGTGAGTTTATATGTTTGTGAACGCACCCACGATACAGGAAGAAATTCCTAGTGTGGGGAAACAATAAAAAAAAAAGTTTTGTGCAGGACGTAGCGTGTTCATTGGCCCCGAGAAAAGAAGGGCGTAAACCTTCTGGCCATTGCCGCTGAACGCCCCATCCACATCAACGAAAACAAAGGTTCTTGGATGCCTAGCTGCAGCAGTGACGTAGGGTTGCAAATCGACTCTAACGATTCAACGATGTGTTGGCTGTACTTGAGTTATTTCCAGATTCCGGGTTGCCTACTTCTGGATCAGCACTCCTGGTGTCCAGGTTCCGAGGTTCAGCTCGACAGGATCGAAAAGGGATGTCTTCATAAGGGTTGAAGTCGATGAATTAAATGAAACACTAAGTTATTCAGTACACGGCACGATTCTAGGGCTCTCAACAATTTCTGAGACTTGATTCTATATAAGAATTACTTCTTATTTACTAAGACAAGTACAAGCGACTAGCTTTGGATGACTACAAATTCTATTTTGGGCCCGGGGGTTCTTTATACCCTCGCATCGTGCCATTATTGAGAGCCCCGCAAATTCTCGCCGAAAATAATTTTTATTTATGTAAAAAACCCTTATACATATTTGGTAAATAGGGTTACCGCACCCCTTCCATGGTGCTATCAATAGCTGGATTCCTTCGTACTGTAACACAGTAACGCCCCCTATCTATGTATCTAATCAATATACCTAATTTCCAGGTATTGATAGCTTCCCTAGACTATTTCCATGAAATAAAAGGACAATTCCCTTTATTTCCCAGTTAAAACCTTAATAGCTTTTAACCTAGCCTAAGGATATCTATAGGTTGGGTTGACCCGCTGGTGCCAATAGCAGGCTGTCTGTTGACGTCTAGAAAAAGCTTATTTTCGGGAATCTTCTATGGGATATCATCCCTTATGTAACGAATCTATAAATTCCTAAGTCATTTCACCGACTTTAGGACTTCCTACTTAGGCTAACCAGACAATCACCGCCTATTATGGGGATTCTGGTAGCCAATAGACCACACTTTACATTTCTAGTGTTTATGTAAGTCTATCTAGGTCATATGCACATAAGGTGCCTTGATATGTACAAATTTGATAGCTGGTCACTTTCTTTGCGCCCAGCTATCAGAGAAATTAGATATAAAAACACTAATAAGATTGGGACAACACGATGGTGCGTTTAACGGGCCATCGGGAGGTCCCCAAAAATTCCTTATTTTCGGAATTCCCAGGGGTGTATAGTCCCGGGGAGTGCCAAAAACTGACTAAAAATTACATTTCCAGAAACCTATTTTCTGGAATTGTACTTAAACTACTTGAGCGATTTTCGCTCCAAAGTGATGGCTTGGTAGCTAGTCCAGCAAGCCATCCGAAAGTACTTACACCATGAGTACATCTATTCCCTTCATGGAGTTATTCCACCTGAAGGGTCTACAAATTTCAACGTTTTACGTTGTTTACATTTTTCACGACTGCTTATCTCGTTGACTATCCAAGCGATTCTTCCCATCTAGAAACCGCCTGGAAGCCCTTTTAGCAGGCTTTCCAATGGTAGTACTTTTACCAGTACACCTATATGTTTCTAGGTACTTAGGGCACCTAAAACCGTAAGCGATTGCCAAAAACCAGATAAACAGCAGTTTTTCTATTATATACTGACTTGATATCTCAAGTAAATGGGCTTTATATAAAAGACTACGCTAACTATGAGGTGTATATAGGCTTCCTGTCCCGGTCTAGGTCCCCCATATACCCTAAAATGACCTAAAACCATATATTTGGTGTTTGAGATATCAAGTCAATATTCCTATTTACATAGCAGAAACTATGTGGTCTTCACATAGTTTCATCATTATGTACTGATTTCATGTCCAGTACATAGGATAAGCCCTTAAAAACATGATTTTAATTACTATAATATTTTCAAAAACCACCAAAACTATAAATAACGTGTGGTTCCCTCTCACGGTTCATTCGGAACTAATCCGTCGCCGAGCACAGACGTATCGTATGACAGAAATTTATGTTTTTTACTATGATAACTCTTATCAGTATGCTTTCTAATGATTTTACTCTGTTAAGGGTGAACTATTGAACCCTATAACATACTGACAAACACTAAAAACATTATACTACTATCTCAAAAAATGTAGGTAAAATTTTAGTATAAATATAAACGTGCCTCTAAAATTCATTTTAGTATCAGGTGGCGCGCCGTGGTAAGCAGACATGTCTACACATACAAACTTCAATTTCTATGAACCATTTAGTATGGTTGATGACGCTTCGTCGCGAACATATCTCCCGCCGTGCAGTGCTGTGTCGACTCGAAGTGTTGTCGGCGCGGCGCTGCATTCCTTCGGTGAGCGACGGACGGCATTTCTCGGCTGCCGGCCAGGCCCACCGAGAGGACGGTCGCCGCTCCGGCATCTCTGGTTACTGGGGCAGTGGGACGAGTTTCTTCACCGGACGCTTCAAGGTACCGCCAAGCGTGCGTACCTCAGCGGTCCGGATTTCTCCGTCGATTCCTGGATACACGGCCACAATGCGGCCTCGCGGCCACGTATTGCGGGGCAGCTGGCCGTCGGCTATCAGGACAGGGTCACCCACTTTAAATCTGGGCCCACTACTATGTGGCTCCCGCCGGTTTTGGAGCTCCGGCAGGTACTCTCTGACCCAGCGACTCCAGAACATATCAGCGAGGATCTGTGATCGTCGCCATATTTTCCTGCTGTCTATATCTTGCTCGGTGAACGTGCCAGGTGTAGGTAGTCTGGCTGACCCACCGAGTAAAAGGTGATTCGGTGTGATGGATTCATCATCATCACCATCTACCGACACGTGTGTCAATGGTCGGCTATTTACAATGTACTCTGCCTCACAAATCAGTGTGGACAACACCTCTTCGGTGGGGTGTTTTTCTGTAAGTACATTGTATAGTGTGTTTTTTACACAACGAACTAGGCGCTCCCAGGCGCCTCCCATGAATGGCGCTGATGGCGTTATGAAGCGCCATACGATGCCTCTACGACTTGCCTCTGTTTTGAAGGCGTCTCGCAGCTCTCTGTCGGCGCCGTGCATGTTGGTGCCATTGTCTGAGTGTATCTCAGCTGGGCATCCTCTGCGTGCGGCGAATCGGCGCAGCGCCAATATGGCGGAGTCTGCGCTAAGGCTGGCGGCGATTTCAAGGTGCACCGCCCTTGATGTGAGACACGTAAATAGTGCTACGTATCTCTTCTGATGCTGCCGACCGACGGTGACGGATAGCGGGCCGAAATAGTCGAGCCCGGTATATGTAAACGGCCTCTTATGGTGAGCGAGGCGCGTTTTCGGATGGTCGCCGGTCGCAGGTACTGGTGGCTGTGCCTTGCGTATACGGCAATGCAGGCATCTTGCTATCACCTTCTTCGCTGTTGGTCGCATCTTCACGACCCAGTAGTGCTGCCGTACCTCATTAATTGTGAGTTCGGTGCCACTATGTTGTAGACTGCGATGTGTCCAGTCTATGTACAACTGCGTTATGTGATGGTCGCCATGTAATATAGGCGGGCGCATCACTTCTTCAGCTACCTCTTGCGTAGCTGCTATGCGACTTCTTAGTCGCAGCACGCCGTCGACGACCTGAATTTGTAAAGGTCGCAGCGAGCTATTTTTATTTATTTCTTCAACATTCGCTAACTCTGAAGCGAACGATTGTTGTTGTGCGACCTGGACAAGTATTTTCTCAGCTTCTTGGAGAAATTCTGCTTCTATGATTTGTCTGTTGACCTGGGTTGGTGCTCTGCATGCCTGCTTCTGCTTCTGTGCAGGTACAGCGGGCTTCTTGCGCCAGTCTGGGTCCTTTTCAGCGTTTTTTCTCGTCCGTTTATAGGACGTTATCTCTGTTCTATTTTTGCAAAGAGATATAAAACGCAGAACTGTGGCGGTCGCACGAAGCAGTCGCTCCCATCTGGAGAATCTGCTTGGCTCTGGAACGGCTTCTATGAAGCTCTTCTTGTCCCCTTCTGTGACAACGAAAGTTTTTTCTTCTCCCGTGTCGTTTGTAGTCGGAGGTTTCTCTGTGGGCCATAATTCGGGCCCAAGAGACAAAAAACTCGGCCCGCAGTACCACTCGTGGTCCGAGTTGAACCGCAGTGGCACGTCACGGGTTGCTGCATCAGCGATGTTCATCTTGGTGGGTATCCATCGCCAATCTTCGACGTTGCTATTGTCTTCAATAGCAGCTATTCGGTGAGCAACGAAAGGTTTGTATACTCTCGCTCCTCTTCTAATCCAGGTCAGTACGGTCTTGCTATCTGACCAATACGTTACTGACGTGGGCTTGCAGTCGTGTTCACTCATCACTGCTGCGGCTACGCGGGTTCCCAATACCGCGGCCTGAAGTTCGAGTCTCGGTATCGAAAGCAGTTTCAGTGGGGCCACCCGCGCTTTCGCCATAACAAGGCTTATTAAGTGCTTGCCTTCCACGGTCGTGGCCCGCCAGTATATAGCGGTAGCATATGCCATCTCGCTTGCATCAGTGAACACATGCACCTGCATTTCTATAGCGTCGCTATATCCAGGATAGCATCTTGGTACGCTAACGTTTTTTAGTTGGCGTAAATGTTGTACCCAAATTTTCCATTGTAATGCTAGGTCAACATCTAGCCTCTGATCCCAGTCGACGCCTCGCCTCCATGCTTCTTGCAATATTTGCTTCGCCTTGATGGTTACTGGCGAGGCGAGTCCGAGTGGGTCGTATAGCGACGCTACTATTCTGAGCGCCTCTCGCTTGGTGGGCGCCTCTCGGTCCAAGATACCCTCAGGCAGACGCGCGAGTGTGAGGTTGAAACCCAGCGTGTCTTCGCCTGGCCTCCATATGAGGCCGAGTATCTTTTCCGACGTATCTATATCTCCAATGGATACCATCTCAGTTTGTATGTGCGATGGGTCCATTTTTTCTAGGAGCTGCGAGCTATTTGAAACCCATTTCTTGAGTTCAAACCTCGCCTGTAGGTGTATTTTTCGCACCATACTAGCGACTTCTGCCGCCTTCTCGATAGTTCTATAACTATCTAGGTAGTCATCCATATAATGACTACGTAGTATAGCATCCACAGCTTCAGGGTGCTTCTCTATATATTTGTTTGCGTTCCAGTTCTTTGCAAAAATTGCTGTGCAAGGCGAACTGGCTGCGCCGAAAATGATGGACGTCATTCTATATTCTTCTGGCGCTCCTTCTCTGCGGTTTCCCCTCCACAGGTAGCGAAGCGCGTCTCGGTCTTGGCTCCGCACCTTCACTTGCATGAACATCTCCGCTATGTCACCGGTTATTGCGACGCAGTGGCGGCGAAACCGCATCATTACGCCTGGCAGCGACTGTAATAGGTCGGGCCCAGTTAACAGGAAGTCATTCAGTGACATTCCTCTCGATTTGGCGGCAGCGTCATGTACGATGCGAAGTTTGTCTGGCTTCATTGGGTTGAAGACATCGAAGTGTGGGAGGTACCAAGTTTTGCCCGGCGTGCTAATTGCGGGTGCCCTTTCAGCGTACCCTTTCGCAATTAGCGAGTCCATCTGGTCTGAGTATCTTCTTAGAAGTTCCTGGTTCTTGTCCAGCTTCTTTTCTGTTGAGACGAGCCTCTTCAGAGCTGTCTCAAAGCTATCTGGCATCTCAGCATGCTCATTACGCCAAAGCATGGCGGTTTCGATGTGTCCATTCTCTAATTGGACAGTTGATCGATTCAAAATGTCCTCTGCCCTTCTTGCTGGGTCAGAGGCGGGTCGCTGTGGGTTTATGCACAACGATTCTATGGCGAAATGTTCGCGCAACTGATGATCCAAATTGTCATCAGTTGTTATTCTATTGACATGATGTACTTGTTGTCGTAGTAAACTACTGTGCGCGCCATGTAGTGTCCAACCCATCGCTGTAAGTGACGCAATTGGTTGGTGTCTTGGACCTCTGCGAATCTCGCTGGCCAATAACAAATGCCAGTTGTCTTGGCCGACGAGTATTTTTGGCACGCCATTGTTGTACATCAACTCTTTTCTCAAGTCGGTTAAATGCTTGCAGCGTGCGACAACCCTATCGCTCACTGTTTGTTTTGCCAAGCTGAGTTTAGGTATAGTACGTGCTTTAAATTGTACCCTTCTCTCTTGCGGGCTAACCAGCGTCACCTTGACTCTTCTTGAGCATGGGGTGGTGAGCATGGTGTTGCCTATCGCACCGATCTTGAGCGGGTCCACAGGGCCCTCTGCCCCGACTTGCCTCGCGATGTCTTCATCCATCAGCGAAACGGTGGACCCATCGTCTAGGAGAGCGTATGTTGCTACCTCTCCCGCCGGTCCGATTACCCGGACCGGCACTATCTTGAGGTACGCCTGGCTCGATGGTGACCCGAAACTGGCCACCGTTTCCTGAGGATCCTTGCGGGATTCAGGAACATCGGGCTTCTTGTTGGCTTCCCTCTGCTGTTGCTTCTTCCTATGAAGAAGCCGATGGTGCGTATCTCTGCACCCGTCTTGGCCACACTGTTTTCTCTTACAAGTGTGGTTGCCTCGTCGATGTTGAAGGCAGCGATAACATAGATTGTGTTTTTTCGCTAGCTCCCATCTTTTCTCGACAGCTACGCCCCTGAATTGTGCACATCCAGTGGCGTAGTGATGTCCCACGTCGCAAACACGGCATTTTCCTACCGGTTGGTCCGTAGCTATATGCGTCCTTTGTGTGACGCGTCTGTTGGTGTTCGCCTCGGCCGAAGCGATGCCTTCGGGTGGGGCGAATGGACTACAGAAGTGTGCCTGTTCAGATATGAAATTACTGAACAATGAAATATCTGGCACCGATTGGTACTTCTCCGAATATGATCGGTACCATTGTGCTCGTAGCGAATTGGGTAACTTCTCTGTTAACAATCGCATAAGCTCCGCGTTCATAAGGTAATGACCCTTTTTTAACGCGCGGAGCGTGACTACAGCACCTCTTACGCGACTTGCAAACGCGCAGATGTCTCTTGGTGACTCACTGCAGCGCGGCAGTCCGCGTAATCTATCTGTTTCAGCTTGCGCTATGGAGTCTGGACGGCCGAACTGCAGCTCGAGTTCCTTCATGATGTCATCGGGCCTGGCATGTCCGATGAGTTCTGAGCTGACGGTTTCCATTGCACGTCCATGTAAGCTTCTCCTCAGCCTCGCTGTATTCTCGATGTCCGTAAAGTACGCTCGAGTTGTCTCATATATGGCCCGAAATGATAGCCATTCAGTATGAGAACCATTGAAATTCGGCAATGTCATGACGAATTTCGACGCAGAGGGGTTCGGTTGGTCCCGCTGTTCTATTTTCCTGTCGGCTAGCGACGCTATAGCGGACGTCAACTCCGTCAAGAATGGACGGAGACTATCCCTCTGACCTCCTGTACACTCAGCTGACGCTGCAACTGGAGGCTTTCGCACTTCTCTCTCCTTAGGATGCTGACCTTCTATTTGCGATTTGGTGGCGGCCGCAGTCAGGGGTCTATGCATAGAATTTCTGGTTCCCCCTTCAACGACGTTATCCTCCTTCTCAGGCTGAGGTTCTGGTGCCTCTTCTAGCCATGAACGCACGTACTCGTCATTCGAGTTTCTGTCATCCAGGTATTCAGCTTCGGAACCCTCTTCCTCCGCTCTCTGAAGTGCCAGTTGTGCAAGCTCCAACTTAATTTTGAGTAAGTCTTCGCGAGCTTTGTCTATGTTTTTTCGTGACCGAGTCACTCTAGTTGACGGCGGACGGCTATGTTCGATACGGGCGTCACCCCGGGTAGTCATCGGCATCGCTGTACGTCTGTCTTCTTCGGAAATCTTCTCTTTCAGAGAAGGTTTCAATGTTGTGTCTGAAGCTCCTTCTAATCTGGTTACTCTGGTAGAAACCGCTTGATCAGTTTCTATTGGTTGATGCGTCGGAGTGCTTTCAGTTTGAGGCGCTAGATGGCGCTGCTCGTCCGACGGCTCGGTCCCTTCGGTTGTGGAAGGTGAACACGGCGGCAGCTCATGTCTGATGCCAGCTGGCTGATCCAACTCCACGGTCCATGCCTCCGGCGTCTTGCCTTTGGATCTGGTTATCGGCATTGTTGTTGAAATATTTTCTTTTGAAAACTCGAAGTTAGTTTTCAAAGATAAGTCCCAGTTCCGGGCTTCAGCGTTCAAACCGACGATCTCCAGAAGTTAACCTCCACTTCGATTGACTATAATTCAATCTTCAAATAAAAAATCACTAAAAACTTACGGTCAGTGATAAGTCTTCAGGAAACTTCAGGCATTTGCTATACAAGTTTATTTTTCCCATAAACGTGTATGTTCTATTTGATTGACTATAATTCAATCAAATTCTAAATCACCGAAAAGTCAAGGTTACTTTTCGGTGGTGATGCTTTATGAACTGCTTGTCCAAAGCATCAGAGCCGTGCATCAATCTTCCGAGCACGTATCTTGCTTGATTGAAGAAAATTCAATCTTCAAATAAATCACCGAAACGTCAAAGTTATTTTCAGTGATAGTGCTTCAGGAACCGCTTAGTCAGTACATCCGAAACGTATCTAAGTCTTCAGAGTACGTTTCTTCCATTCACTGACGAAAATTCAGTCTTCAAAATTTTCCTGAAAACATAGGGGTTGTTTTCAGTCATAAGGCTTCAGGAATTATTCTTCAATCATCAAGGATGCACATCAGCCTTCTAAACGCACGTCTTGTATTTTTCTGACGGGCGCTCGTTTTTTAAACAAATCGCTAAAAACATAAGGGTAGTTTTCAGCGATAAGTCTTCAGGAACTATTCTTCCGCGTCAAAGACGTAATCCAATCTTCTGAACGAGTATTCTTGGTTGAATAAACAAGCGTTCAGTTCTAGAACAAATCACTGATAACATAGGGTAGTTTTCAGCGATAAGTCTTCAGGAACTATTCTTGGGGCTTCAAGGATGCGCATCTGTCTTCATACAGCATTTTGCGGCTCACAGAAAATTTCTTCTATTTTCTTACAATTATTGAAAAAATAGGGTATTTTCAATAACTGTCTCCAGAATTTTACCTCTTGGATCCAGCGGCAAATAGGGCACGTAGGACTTGTTCCCTGCAGTGCACGTCGATTTTTGGTTTATTTGTGAAATTAATTTCTCCAAAATTCGAAAAATTAATTCCACCACTGTTTCTTCCTGACGTCCTGGGGCGCTCCAGACTTCGAATTTCGGCTCGAACGGGTCAACGTTGTGTTGCACGTAGCCGACTTAATATGCAGGCACCCAGTTGTTTTTTCTGGATCTGCTGTTCCCGACGTCCTGGGGCTCTCCAGGCTCCAAAATTCGGCTCGATAGGACCATTAAATGTGCAGGACGTAGCGTGTTCATTGGCCCCGAGAAAAGAAGGGCGTAAACCTTCTGGCCATTGCCGCTGAACGCCCCATCCACATCAACGAAAACAAAGGTTCTTGGATGCCTAGCTGCAGCAGTGACGTAGGGTTGCAAATCGACTCTAACGATTCAACGATGTGTTGGCTGTACTTGAGTTATTTCCAGATTCCGGGTTGCCTACTTCTGGATCAGCACTCCTGGTGTCCAGGTTCCGAGGTTCAGCTCGACAGGATCGAAAAGGGATGTCTTCATAAGGGTTGAAGTCGATGAATTAAATGAAACACTAAGTTATTCAGTACACGGCACGATTCTAGGGCTCTCAACAATTTCTGAGACTTGATTCTATATAAGAATTACTTCTTATTTACTAAGACAAGTACAAGCGACTAGCTTTGGATGACTACAAATTCTATTTTGGGCCCGGGGGTTCTTTATACCCTCGCATCGTGCCATTATTGAGAGCCCCGCAAATTCTCGCCGAAAATAATTTTTATTTATGTAAAAAACCCTTATACATATTTGGTAAATAGGGTTACCGCACCCCTTCCATGGTGCTATCAATAGCTGGATTCCTTCGTACTGTAACACAGTAACGCCCCCTATCTATGTATCTAATCAATATACCTAATTTCCAGGTATTGATAGCTTCCCTAGACTATTTCCATGAAATAAAAGGACAATTCCCTTTATTTCCCAGTTAAAACCTTAATAGCTTTTAACCTAGCCTAAGGATATCTATAGGTTGGGTTGACCCGCTGGTGCCAATAGCAGGCTGTCTGTTGACGTCTAGAAAAAGCTTATTTTCGGGAATCTTCTATGGGATATCATCCCTTATGTAACGAATCTATAAATTCCTAAGTCATTTCACCGACTTTAGGACTTCCTACTTAGGCTAACCAGACAATCACCGCCTATTATGGGGATTCTGGTAGCCAATAGACCACACTTTACATTTCTAGTGTTTATGTAAGTCTATCTAGGTCATATGCACATAAGGTGCCTTGATATGTACAAATTTGATAGCTGGTCACTTTCTTTGCGCCCAGCTATCAGAGAAATTAGATATAAAAACACTAATAAGATTGGGACAACACGATGGTGCGTTTAACGGGCCATCGGGAGGTCCCCAAAAATTCCTTATTTTCGGAATTCCCAGGGGTGTATAGTCCCGGGGAGTGCCAAAAACTGACTAAAAATTACATTTCCAGAAACCTATTTTCTGGAATTGTACTTAAACTACTTGAGCGATTTTCGCTCCAAAGTGATGGCTTGGTAGCTAGTCCAGCAAGCCATCCGAAAGTACTTACACCATGAGTACATCTATTCCCTTCATGGAGTTATTCCACCTGAAGGGTCTACAAATTTCAACGTTTTACGTTGTTTACATTTTTCACGACTGCTTATCTCGTTGACTATCCAAGCGATTCTTCCCATCTAGAAACCGCCTGGAAGCCCTTTTAGCAGGCTTTCCAATGGTAGTACTTTTACCAGTACACCTATATGTTTCTAGGTACTTAGGGCACCTAAAACCGTAAGCGATTGCCAAAAACCAGATAAACAGCAGTTTTTCTATTATATACTGACTTGATATCTCAAGTAAATGGGCTTTATATAAAAGACTACGCTAACTATGAGGTGTATATAGGCTTCCTGTCCCGGTCTAGGTCCCCCATATACCCTAAAATGACCTAAAACCATATATTTGGTGTTTGAGATATCAAGTCAATATTCCTATTTACATAGCAGAAACTATGTGGTCTTCACATAGTTTCATCATTATGTACTGATTTCATGTCCAGTACATAGGATAAGCCCTTAAAAACATGATTTTAATTACTATAATATTTTCAAAAACCACCAAAACTATAAATAACGTGTGGTTCCCTCTCACGGTTCATTCGGAACTAATCCGTCGCCGAGCACAGACGTATCGTATGACAGAAATTTATGTTTTTTACTATGATAACTCTTATCAGTATGCTTTCTAATGATTTTACTCTGTTAAGGGTGAACTATTGAACCCTATAACATACTGACAAACACTAAAAACATTATACTACTATCTCAAAAAATGTAGGTAAAATTTTAGTATAAATATAAACGTGCCTCTAAAATTCATTTTAGTATCAGGTGGCGCGCCGTGGTAAGCAGACATGTCTACACATACAAACTTCAATTTCTATGAACCATTTAGTATGGTTGATGACGCTTCGTCGCGAACAAGTTTGATACCCAATTTTCGTTACAGCAGCAGTTTTCTTTACAATATATTTATTCTTATATTGAGTTAAAATGTAATTATTTACTAAATTCTTTTACTTTAGCCGCCTCCTCCTGAAAGTGATCCGAAGGTAAGTTTGCCAAAATATTATTTTGTTGAAATTTTTCAGGTTTCATTTCATATTGCTTTTGTATGTATTCCATAAATTCTTATAGTTATATGTTTTTAATTTTATTTCCACTAATCTAGCCAAGAACTTAATTTTAAGTTAAAGCTTTACGATAAATATCAATTTTTTTCCCTCGCGGGTTTGATCCCGCACGGAACAGATATTTGTAAGGCCTACAAATAATTGTTCAGGGTCTGCATTTTTGTGTATGTGAGTTTATATGTTTGAAGCAGAAGAAATTCCTAGTGCGGGGCAAACTATTTTGACAAGAAAATAAGCAAATCGAATAGACAATTGAGGTGCAGAATACTTTTTGACACTTATTTGTTGTGTAGGTACCTTGGGGCACGGGCAAAGGACCAGTTGTGAAGATTGAAAACCTGCAGCCAGATGATGACAAAGAATCATTTCCGTGGGATAAAGAGGGAGAAGGGGACCAGGGTCCTGAAAGGGGCCAGGACCCTGCAGGAGGCCAGGGGCCAGGTGGGAGCCAAGGGCCTGGAGGGAGCCAGGGGCCTGGAGGGAACCAGGGGCCTGGAGGGGGGCAATGGCCTAGAGGGGACCAGTTGCCTGGAGGAGGCCAGTGGCCTGGAGCGAGCCAGAAGCCTGGAGGAGGGCAATGGCCTAGAGGGGGCCAGTTGCCTGGAGGAGGACAGTGGCCTGGAGGAAGCCAGCAGAGGCCTGGCAGAGGTCCAGGGTCTGGAGGAGGGCAGTTGCATGGAGGAGGCCAGTGGCCTAGAGAGGGGCAATGGCCTAGAGGGGGCCAGTTGCCTGGAGGAGGACAGTGGCCTGGAGGAAGCCAGCAGAGGCCTGGCAGAGGTCCAGGGTCTGGAGGAGGGCAGTGGCCTGGAGTGGGCCAGAGGCCTGGAGTGGGCCAGAGGCCTGGAGTGGGCCAGAGGCCTGGAGTGGGCCAGAGGCCTGGAGTGGGCCAGAGGCCTGGAAGAGGCCAGTGGCCTGGGGGGAGCCAGTGGTCTAATAGGGGCCAGGGGGCTAGAGGGAGCTCATGGCCAGGTTGGAGCCAGGGCTCAGGTCGGGGTCCAGGTGTAAGTTTTGAAAAGACTGGTGCTTTGCCTCCAAGTTTGGGTCAAGGCCAGGTTTCCGGTCTGGATCAGAGTTTAAATGATGGTTTTAGCCCAATTGGGCCCCCAGGCCCTGCTGGCGGTTGGGTGTCAGGTGGCGGTAAGGGTATGGGTCGCGGTCCTGGAATGGGTCATGGACCTGGTATGGGTCGTGGGCTTGGTGGACGTCCAGGAATGAATCGAGCCCCATATGGGGGAACAGGACCAGGAATGGGTCGAGGCCCAGGATTTGGAGGCGGTCCAGGAATGGGTCCTGGGCCCAATGGATCACTAGGTCCTGGTGGTGGTTGGGGTCCAGGTGGAGGCAGACCACCTCTCCCAGGTAGACCACAAGGTCCAGGCGTACCACCAGGTCCAGGGACACCACCTTTCTCAGGTGGTTCACAGTTTTCAGGTAGACCAGGTATTCCACCAAGCCCAGACGGATCATCAGATCAAGATGGTGATTGGAATCCAGAAATGGGACCTGGACCTGGTATGCCGTCAGGAATGGGTCATGATTATGACCCAGGAATGGGATCTGAGCCCGGTGAACCACCGAGTCCAGGTGGGGGCAAACCACCTTTCTCAGGTGGATCACAGTTCTCAGGCAGACCAAGCGGACCCCCAGGCCCAGGTGAACCACGAAGCCCCGGTGGACTGCTGGGTCCAGGTGGACCATCAAGCACAAGCGGACCACCGGGCTCAGCTGGACCACCAGGCCCAGTTGGACCACCAAGGTCCGATGGACCACCAAGCCCCGATGTACCACCGGGGCCCGGTGGATTAACAAGGCCAGATGTACCACCAAGCCCAGACGGACCATCGACATCTGGTGGACCATCAGGTCCAGATGTACCATTGAAACCTGGTGGACCATCAGGCCCAGACGGACCACAAAGCTCCGCTGGACCACCACGTCAAGACGGACCACCAAACCCCGGTGTACCACCAAACTCCGGTGGACCTTCAGGCCCAGACAGACAACCAAGCCCTGGTGGACCTCCAACGCCCGGTGGACTACCAGGCCTAGACGGGCAACCAGGTCCAGGCGAGCATAGAAGATCACTAGTCCAGGTAATTATTTTCATTCATATTTATTTTTATACGCAGGCAGAAACCAGTATAGAATAGTTATTTATGCTACAAGTGCGGGAAGTAGGTGATTTCCGATGAGTGGCATTTTTATTCACGAGCGAGCGAAGCGAGTGAGTGGATAAATCGACACGAGTCGGAAATCATCTTACGCACGTGTATCATACAACATTTTACTATGCATTGTGCGAGGAAATAAAAAAATATATCTGAACCAAATAAGAAATTAATAAAATGGCGCTTATTCAAGGGCGCTCAGCATATCCACAGATTAACTAATAGTTCATAGTTCTACTGCGCATGTGCAATAGCTGTCACGTCATAACGCAAAAAGGCACGAGCAAAATATTAATTCTGCCAAACATATTTAATGAATAATTAAAATTAATTTATTGATCAAAATCTAAATCTAGAGTAATTAAAAACGCCTTAAATGACGTATTAGTTTTGTTTTACTTTTTATATGAATGATAATCTGTACTTAACTAATTTTAAAACTTTTCTCAAATAATAAAAACTCTATGCGGCGGGCTGACGTTGGAGTTAAAAATTAAAAAAGTACAGGAAAGTAAAAAGCACTAGTAAAAAAAAGTAACACTTTCCGCACAGTTTGGCTGCTTGGAAAACGCTCTTTTCGAGGACATGCATTGTAAAATATTTATTTATTGGCTTTCCATTTAAAACAACGCGCCTGCCGTGTTATTTCTTCACCACCCTTGGTTGACTGATAGAGAATACCTAAGACATTAACACCATAATCCCTTATGTGCATGATGTTTAAATAAATAAGATAAAAAAGAAATATAATAAATAATAAATATATATATTTTTTATACCAGTATGAAAAAGATATGACTGTAATACACTACAAATGATAAGGCTTGCTGCAAAAGCAGTGGATAAAAAATAAAAGGAACAGTAAAAATAGCTAACGACTAGGGACCCGCCCCGGCTTCGCACGGGTAGGAGAGCATATTATGCCTACATGTATTTTCTGTCCTATGGTCGCATCATCGGTGTGAGACCCCGCAGGGTTATTACGTAACTTTTGCAAGAGCAAAACGATAGCGATCAAACGCTTTATGTCATAAAAGTCGGCATTACCTGCAATGTAGGTACGGTAAGTCCTACACATCGTTTGCTAATCGCTCGCTGTTTGTTAAATGCACTTGTTTAAAAACAAACCGCCAACAACTCTAAAACTTCTGTATGGAAGAGCAATTATTGCGCAAAAATCGCTATCATTTTGCTCTTGCAAAAGATACGTAATAAGCCTGCCGTGCTTGAATTTATTTTCGCGCGCGTTTTTTTTTATATTGCGATAACAACTAAAATATTCATTTAAATTATATGGTGTAAGGGATTATAATAATGTGCATGAAATACTTAAGGTAACTAACGTATTTAAGGGTACACTAGTCGACGGCACGAACTATTTTGTGCGCGGGTTTAAAATGCATTTTATATCAACCGACAACAAGTGCGGAAGAGATAGATGCTGTGATGAGCAGTAGGAAGCTAGTTCGCGTATGAATACACTCTTTTGCAAATTTGTAGCGAAATGGATAATGATTTAGAACGAAACCGAGCGCGCGAAATTTTATAAACAGACCTTTGGCAGTCTAGATATCATGAAAAAACGACTAAATCTATAAGCTCAATTTAAATTAATTGCATTGTTGATCTACTAATCTATCCCTGTATGGTGGCCGTTTTGCAATTTTCCGTCTTCTTCCGTATTTATTTGCACCCAAAAGTGCGTTAAAATAAGTGTCGAAATGTGGAACTTTCGACGCTCATAACTTTCAAATATTTTCTTTTTTTACTTTTTCGCTTCCATACAGGGCTAGATAATGATGAGACAAATTGGTGTCACTTTTTATTTTGAACGTACATCGTCAAACAGTGGAATAATCCCTAGACTACGTTTGTATGGAAAAAAATTCGACTAGTGTAACCTTAAGATGTTCGTACGTTGATAAGGATTAATACTGTATCCGTCATATTCATACCTATTCTTTATTTAACTGCTATAACTGCTATCTGAATTATCTTCTAGAATATTAATATTATTATTCTTTATTGTACACAAAATAACAACATAAGTTAGGCGAGCTTAACCCATAATTAGGATTGAAAAAATCTATCTAAATAGCTTTCCAATTATAACGTTGTATTTGACAAAAAAAAATACAAAATTGTGTTGCATGTGTGTTCGGCTCAAATCTTGCAACTGAATTTAAAAAAAGTTATCCTAAATCGATTAATATGAAATTTTGCAAACACGTTTGGTTAGGATGACAATGCAATTTAGAAGTTAGAATAAGTAAGCTACTTAAAGAATATTTATTCGCCATCGCGGTCTTTTCTGTAGGCCTACAAAAGAGGAAAATCCCACTATACATTGTTTTGTTATATCTCAAATCGAATCATCCTGTCTATTGGTGAAAACCGCATGAAAATCCATTCAGTAGTTTTTGAGTTTATCGCGAACAGACAGACAGACGCTGTGGAGGACTTTGTTTATAATATGTAGTGATAGTGATGCTAAAGATGACTGTATATGGTCTATGAGAAATGAGGGACGCGGGTGCATGCTATCTGAAAAAAATATTAAATATTTTGATTGGCATTAAAACAATTACTATAGAAATATGTAGTGAGTAGTATCTAAAAAAGTAAATTCCTCTAGTGGTTACGGCTCGAACTTACGTGTCATATGTCGTGGGCTCAAACCCAGGCAGGCGCCTTACTTTGTGTAAATGATTTCATCACCACTGCTTTAAAAACGGTGAAGGAAACCGGCATGTCCTAGAACTAAAAATCCGAAGACATGTGACATCCACCAACCCACACTAGGCCCGCGTGGTGGATTAAGGCCCATTCTCTCTCTCAGAAAGTAGGCCTGTGTCCCAGCAGTGGGAATATTAAAAGGTTGATGATGATGATGATATTAAAGAGGAGCTCGTGGCTAAATAATAAAAGCCGCACGGGTCGATCATCAAGGTTAAGCAACGCTTGACGAGGTCGGTCCGTGGTCGGGTGACCATTCCAACATACCGAGTTTCCTCCGTGCCTCGGAAAGTACGTTAAGCCGTTGGTCCCGGCTGTCATTTGAAGATCTTTGACAGTCGTTACGGGTAGTCAGAAGCTTGAGATCTGACACCAGTCTTGCCAAGGGGTACCGTGTTACCCAGTTACTAGGTTGTGGAGGTCAGATAGGCAGTCGCTCCATGTAAAACACTGGCACTTAGCTGAATCCGGTAAGACTGGCAGCCGACCCCAATATAGTTGGGAAAAGGCTAGGCAGATGATGATAATGATGATGATATTAAAATTTACTACAGCTTCAGCCTTGGGTTTCGTTGCAATTCTGAATACTCATTTACTGATTTTTTTTTCAGAGTAAAAACGGCCGTGGCAAAACCGGTGCTCGATTGGAGTATGAGTTCATGGTTCGGCCGACTCGAGCACCAAACACAATGGGAAGGGAACGGAACACTCGCTACCTAGTCCCTGGAACACATCCAGAAGAAGAAGAAAATCAAGACACGGATACACCTATTGACATAATGAAATCCTTAATGCTAAAGTCAACCTTATCTCCACCTGCCTTCGACCCAAGTGTAAGTGATGATCAAATACCAAGTGGGGCTAGGAACGGCATAATTCCTGGTCCAGGATCTGAAGGTGAATATCCAAACGGTTACCGACCAAATTATATGAACCAAGTCAAGCCCGGAAGAAATTATGGTGTAAATCAAATGCAAGGTGGAGGTTATCCAAAAGCTCAGCGTCCCAAACCGACTTTTACAAACACCGCTCTAAGACAAGGCCAAGGATTCTCAGCAATGAATGATTATGCGGAGGGCACATGGGACAATTTGGGTATGGACAATTTACGAATGGGACAGGGCCCATCTGGTCTAGGTGCCGCAGGAGGTCAGCAAGGTAATCATCATCAATACATATAATAAATCTGTAGAAAAGTGATTTTTGTACATCGAAAATATTTCCAAAAAAATAGCCAGGGTGTTAAAAGATAACCAACCTATTTCCAGCATTTTTGGAATTTTTGTCTATTTATCAGTTTTACTGTTTATTTGTGCACGCATTACGTGAAATGTACGAATCCAATGTAGATAACTTTTACACATAAAAATTGGGCGTAACTTGGAGAATTATTTAATGTTTGTTTCATCGCTATCGGTTTAAGCTATCAAAAGTTAGATTAATTTAAAGTGTTCAAGAAGTAAAATTATCACAACAAAAGCAATTCAGATACTCGGACAGTTGAACTCGACATTCGATAGATGGCGTTGTGCATTTGAAGTCATTTTCTGAATGGCGGTGTTAAAATTCTCCGCGAAAGAATGATGACTATAGAAAAAAAATTGGTAGGCAGGTAAGTAGGGTAGGGTTCACATACAGACTACGGGAGCGAAGCCGCGGGCACAGCTAGTACTAATAATAAATTGTAGAGATGGGTGTTTTCGGTTTTTTGCGCAAACGGTTATGTAACTGATATACAGTTTTCATATCGATATCGAAAACAGTTATCAGATATCGATATCAGTAGTACAGCGATATGGTTCCTATCGGTTGTGAAGTTTGCGTTTTGTTCGTAGGTTTTTGGATTGTTACGTTTTTAAGTTTTGAGTTATTCGTTCGTCGCAAGTAGTTTTGATTCGATACATACAGTTTTTGTGATAGCGGTTATTAAGATATGGATATCGATATGATATCGAAACCCATATCCGATATAAGTTACGTTTTGATATATCGGACCCATCCCTAATAAATTGTTTATTTTGTACATTTACATTAAACTAATCAATTCCTCAGTCGTCGCCTCAAATGTCGTCCATAGACACAAATACAAGGGTGAACTGTTGCCTCCAATAGTAGATTAAAGGCCTGTGTTTTAGGATTAAAAATGTTTCTCCAGAAATAATTATACAACATTGAATAGACTGAAGAAATACACGGTGAAATTTTAATGGTTGTTTGCCCGCAGCAAAATGTTTTCGTCTTGGTAATACAATCGGGAAGTAGCGCGGTATCTTCTCGTCCAACTTACCACAGTGTCTCCAGACGAAAGTCTATGACCAGTGTGTGTTGCCAGTGATGACATATGGCTCTGAGACGTGGTCGCTTACAATGGGCCTTTTCAGAAAGCTAACAGTCACTTCAAGGGGCAATGGAGAGGGCTATGCTCGGAGTTTCCTTGCGTGATCGAATCAGAAATGTAGAGATCCGCAAAAGAATCAGGGTTACCGACATAGCCCGAAGAATTGCCAAACTTAAGTGGCAGTGGGCAGGGCACATTGCTCGCAGAACGGATAGCCAATGGGTCAGAAAGGTTCTGGAGTGGCGACCGCGAACCGGAAGACGTTGCGTTGGAAGGCCATCCACCAGGTGGACCGATGACCTGGTGAAGGTTGCGGGGATCCGCTGGTTACGAGACACACGGGACTGGTCAATGTGGTGACACTTGCGGGAGGCCTATATCTAGCAGTGGACGTCTTTCGGCTGATATGATGATCATGATGATTATGAATACAATCGATTTATATAATAAACTAGCTGTTGCCCACGACTTGGTCCGCGTGGTTATGAAGATATAAAGTTTAATGATGTTTGACGCAAACAATTTTTTAGGGATCCGTACCCAAAGGGTAAAAACGGGACCCTATTACTGAGACTTCGCGGTCCGTCTGTTTGTCTGTCTGTCTATCACCGTAATGTCTGTGTATCTCATGAACCGTGATAGCTAGACAGTTGAAATTTTCACAGATGATGCATTTTCTATTGCCGCTATAACAATAAATACTAAAAACAGAACAAAATTAATATTTAAGTGGGGTTCCCATACAACAAACGTGATTTTTTTGCCGTTTTTGTGATAATGGTACGGGACCCTTCGTGCGCAAGTCCGACTCGCACTTGGCCGGTTTTTTTAATTTCAGTCATCAGAAAATGCCTATTACACTAAGCAACCTTTATTAATCCAACAATAAAAAAAAATGGAATCTCACAAAATTTCTTCTTAGCTATGTCTCCTACTCATAAACTCTAGTCTTGCTAAATTACTGGACGGTAGTACAAAAAAAACCGAACTTTCATAAAAACTTGCGAGAGTGCTAAGACCTCTTTAATCCGGCCCTGGCATATAATCCGTTCTTAGCGAATGTCTACCATCTATTGAATACCTCCCTGCCTAATTTCAAGTTTGTATCACAAAAAATGAAGGAGATTCATACAAACTTGCAAGAGCCATTAGACCTTTTTATTTCGGTCCTGTCGCAATATCCATTCTAAGCGGACGTCTACTAACTATAAACTACCTCCTTGCCAAATTTTAATTTAATTTTGTAGCACAAAAAATGAAGGAGTTTCGTACAAACTTGCGAGAGCCCGTAAGACCTCCTTATTTCGGCCCTGTCGCAATATCCGTTCTTAGTGGACGTCTACTAACTATAAACTACCTCCCTGCCAAATTTAAAGATTATAGATCAAAAAATTAAGGGCTTTCATACAAACTTGCGAGAGCCATTAGACCTCCTTATTTCGGCCCTGTCGCAATATCCGTTCTTAGTGGACGTCTACTAACTATAAACTACTTCCCTGCCAAATTTAAAGATTATAGCTCAAAATATTAAGGACTTTCATACAAACTTGCGAGAGCCATTAGACCTCCTTATTTCGGCCCTGTCGCAATATCCGTTCTTAGTGGACGTCTACTAACTATAAACTACCTCCCTGCCAAATTTCATCGTTATACGTCAAGCAGTTTTCGATATGTCGTGATAGGTGAATGAGTGACCTTTCGCTTTTATATATATAGATAGATAAATATTAGAATCAAGAAATGGCAGATCATCAATATTGTGAAAAACAAAACGCGATATTTAACCGGCGAACCAATAGAAGAGAGTCACGCGGGCCGTGCGGTCACATACGTCGAAAGAATTATTATTACTATTGGTTCAACTTTCGAGTTGTTTTTTTTTTTAGTTTTTTGTAAAACTAAAACATTTTAATTTGTTAAGTTCAATTATATGCTTCGATAATACTACTGATGGCAAATCGTTTTGCCGTGGGAAAACAACGACTATCACCGGATTATTGCAAAAATCGTTATTTTATAATAAATCGCGTGAGATTGTAAACTCTTTTTCACAAAAAGGCCCGGATACATTGGAAACTGTCGAATTCAGATGGAATTTTATTATATTTGAAATTATTGGTTCACAATATATCGAAATATTATCATTTTTTTTTAATTTATCGATAGGTATTTGACCACTATCTCGCCTGCTGGTAAGCGATGATGTGGTCGACGGTGAAGCACGCTTACCTAGAAGTAACCTATTCACTCTTGACTTAAAGACACCAAGGTTGTAGCTATCAGGAAACAAAGACTCCAGCAGAGAATTCCACTCCTTAGCTGTGCGTACAATTAAGGTATTCGCAAAACGCTTTGTACGTATCTTGCAAGGTTTATAACAAACTGACGGTGTTTGCATTAATCCGGTGACATATACGACACAATTAAAAACTCTAAACTAACACAACATTGAATAATACATTGAATATTAAATTGAACAATACATTGAATACTAAATTGAATAATACATTCACTAGGTGCTGGAAACATGGCGATGGGACCGGGTTACTCTCAGGGAGGATATCCACCTGGCATGGGAGGTGCTCCTCCTCCTCCACCGGTGCACGCACTGAGGGGTGGACTATATCGACGATCACAAGATAACGTAATTATACTTTTATCAAATTAAGTTTATTGCATCCATAATGTGCATTCAGATGGTAAATATAAAATAACAGAAACAATTATGGACGAGAGGTCATGAGGTCTTGGGTTCGATTTCTGGGTCAGTTAAAGTGTTATTGCTGCTCTAGTTAGAGCGGAAATTTATCCGTAACCCAGACAGGCATCTGCCCTAACGGACCTCTCTTTGTGGCGCGCGTGGAACACAACGCGCCGTCGGCTCGGGCCTGGTCCTTAGGTGTTTAAATTACTTTTCCATATGTGCTATGTGTTAACCCAGTAAAATGCTGGTTGGGATCTTGACCGTTCTTCCGGGATTGTCCTGATAGCCACACCTCTCCACTCCTCAAGCACCTCCGGATATGTTGGCCCCTTGGCGCTTCGTCACTAATATGCAAGTGACCCTTTATGGGGGCCTATTAATTGAGTGTGCCAGTAAAAAAAATTATATCAATTTGTCTCAACATTATCTAGCTCTGTATGGAAACAAAAAAGTAAAATATTTGAAAGTTATGAGCGTCGAAAATTCCATATTTCAACACTAATTTTAACGCATCTTTGGGTGGCAATAAATACTATAAGAAGAAGGAAAATTGCAAAACGGCCACCATAAAGGGATAGACTAGTAGTACAAAAATGCAAATAATTTTATTTTCTAAATATACATCTAGTCGTTTTTTCATGATATCTAGACTCCCAAAGGTCTGTTTACAAATTTCGCGCGCTCGTTTTCGTCCTAAATCATCGTCCATTTTGCTACAAACTTAAAAACGTGCTAATTCGTACGCGAACTAGCTTCTTACTGCTCATCACAGCATCTATCTCTTTCACGAGTTGTCGGATGAGAAAGCAGGCATTTTAACCCCGCGCATAAAATAATTCCCCCCCCCTCTGACTTAGTAGCGAACGGACGTATTACTGTGAGCTCCGATAAAATAATTTTCAAAAAGTGTCTAAGCAATCAGACATTCTTATAAATCGCGTATAGTTGAAGAATATCGAAATTCTGAAGTGCTTGAGCCATATCTCGTGTAAAAACTCAGTGCAAGTGACTAATTATTGCTAATTTAAAACAAGGAAAAGTGACAATCATATTGGTGAATCCGTGTGGTACCCAGTTACCCACATAGTAAATATCATCACAGTGTTTTCGTCAGTATAAAATTACCGAGTTCGTTTACTCTGATCAATATTTTCGGCCCTGCAGTTATAAGCACAGATAGCCTGTTTTAAACTGAGACGACTGCCGCGTCGTGTGGCCCGAGTTCGAATCCGGTCAACGGCTCGTCTTTTTGTACGCAAATAAATTGTCAAATTTTAAAGAAATATAAGGTGTGCTCACAAGTTCTGGAGTTGGTGGTGGCTGCTGCGGGGACCACGCATACTTCCAACAGCCCTGCGGGTGGGTTGTACTTGTACCTACGTACTCGCTACTACTAAACGTGGGTACTACGAGACGTGCGCGCGCCGTGTGCATACTAGCAAGTTACTATGTCGGTGCGGCGCTCTCCATTAGATTCTCCAATATACCCCACACATCATAATTCAGACTCGGCCCTTAATGAAATCAAGTCTAAAACCTCTGACCTAGTCGACAAGCATGTCAATGTATCAAAGCGCCATAAACGCACTTTGGATGACCTCGAGAGCAGCCCAGGGTGTTCGTCCGAAATAAAATACCTCCTCGAAGAAATCAGGACTCAACAAGAGTCAAAGTTCGAATTATTAAATAATGCTCTCACTACGATAACAAACCAAAACCAGGAAATTAAAAAATCGGTTGAGACATTAACAGCTAAGCATGCCGATCTTCTTGTAAAAGTCAATAACTTGGAGCAGGAAAATACTGAGTACAGGAAACGAGTGTTGGCGTTGGAACGTAGCTTAAATCATCTGGAATCAAATGTTCGCTCTTCAACCATAGAAATCCGTAACCTACCGAGGCAGGAACACGAAAGCAAGCAAGTCTTGGTTGAAACCATTCAGCGGCTCGGCTCGACTCTAGGGCTTGAACAGGGCATACTCCAGTCCGAGATAAGGGACATTTTCCGTTCCAAGTCGGAAGCATTAATAGTGGACTTCACTACTACTACGAGGAAGGAATCATTGGTGTCTAAATATAAGGCATTCAACAAAATTAGGCGGGAAAATAAGAAAGCGCAGTTGAACTCGCAGCTCATCAACCTTCCAGGCACACCTGTCACTCTATACATCTCAGAGTACCTAACTTCTAAAGCCAGACGACTTTTCTATCTTGCTCGCTTGAATGTTAAGAATAAAGAGCTCCATGCGGCTTGGACTTCCCATGGAAAGATCTATGTCAAGAGAGAAGAGAATGCATCACCAATCCGTATTGATGACGACGCTGATCTTCAGAAACTGTTCTTGTGACTGGTTTCAGACGTTGATTGTTCACATTTTTCAATATTTTTAGCATGTTTTAATGTGTTTTTACTACTTATCTTAAGTTTATATTTAAATTTTTTGTTCTATGTTACATTGTTAGGTCATTCTCATTGTTATTGCAGAACTATATGTGTAAACACTTTAACCAATCACTACACTTACAACTACTCACCCACACTCAACACACCCGAGCGATATGTAGACACCTTTGCATTCTGTCGTATTTTGATAGTTAAAGCTAACAGTGTTCCGGATTTAAGTTTAAATAAAATAATTCTTCTTTTTATTAAGCTAATCTTCAGCTGCAACTCTCATGCAAAATATTGAAATAGGCTTGGATCTGGACACTTTTCGGGTGGCTAAGACTGTCTCATGCGACATAGAAGATGCAAAAAAACACATAACTCGCCACAGGCATAGTATCAATATCCTATCCCAAAATATTCGTAGCATCAATCGTAATATTCCAAACTTCGTCACACTTCTTCAAAGATCCAAAATATCTTGGGACATTTTGGTCCTCTCTGAATGCTGGCTCCCATCTGCAAAGTACATACCTTCCCTCGACAACTATAACCATGTAGCGACAACCTCAAACAAAACCCAAAACGAAGGTGTTGTAATTTATTACAAAAAACACCTTCAAGTCACTGTCGAAGAACCTCCAATTCTCGACGCTAACTGTTTACTCTTAAAATTAAATCGAGATGTTTGCATACTAGGGTTATATCGCCCACCAAGCCAAACTAACATTACTAAATTTGTTGATTCCCTAAACCTAATTCTCACTAACCTGAAACCTTATAAAAATATTTTCCTTTGTGGTGACATAAATATTAACATTGTTCCAAATAGTGCTGATAAACGATCTCACGACTATCTAAACTTACTGGTTAGCCATGGTATGCTCCCAGGTCACACTCTACCAACGCACGGACTAACATGTCTAGACCACATGATGCTAAAGACAAATATGGACGTATCTTGTTTTGTTTTTGAAACCTCCATTACCGATCACGAAAGTGTAGCCATTAGCTGTTTACCCAAATCCCGCCCCAATTACATCAACGAAACATATAGCTCAGTCAACTACGAGAATCTCGATAAAGATATATTAACCACTAATTTTCAGCCTATTATTGACTCCCAGGACGCAAATGTCTCAACCGAGCTTCTTGTTACTTGCTTGTCTGCGGCAATCAGGAACAATACCAGGATAGTGAAAACAAACAAAAAAATGTTGATTACGAAACCGTGGATTACTAAAGGGCTATTACGTTGTATGAGAAACCGGGACAGTTTGCACAAAAAACTAAAACGGAATCCTGATGACGAGATTATTAAAACCACATACAAACGTTACCGTAACTATTGCAACTCCCTACTCAAAAAAGCAAAAAAGATGTACGACAAACAGGAGATTTATAACGCTAAGGGCAACAAAAAACAGCTTTGGGATGTTATAAAGAGAATAAGTGGCTCCAATATAAAAACAGACCATTCGTCGTCCCTCTTGACATCCAAAAATCCCGATATTGATTTAAACAACGTCAACCACTTTTTTGCAAACGTAGGTGCAAACCTAGCTGAGAAGATCTCCACTGATAAAAGAGCTCCATCCACCTACTGCAATGATCACTTACCGAACTCTCCCCCAAATTCAATAGTATTCCTTCCCACTGACGAGCAAGAGATTTTCACACTTATCAATGGATTAAAGGATAAATGCGCAGTGGGTGTCGACCTTATAAGTGGTAAAATTGTCAAGAGATACGCAAATCTCCTTACCTCTCCCATGACTCATATTTGTAACCTGTCAATATCTACAGGGGTCTTCCCAGAGCTTTTTAAAATAGCTCTTATCAAGCCAGTCCACAAAGCCGGGAAAATTGACTCTGTGAACAACTACCGACCCATTTCCATTCTTCCGGCACTTTCCAAGATCCTGGAGCGCCTAATAAATAAACGATTGATCAGGTTTCTGGAAACCAATAATCTGCTCTCGCCTTCTCAGTTTGGCTTCAGAACCGGAAAGAGTACCAACGATGCTGTCCATGAGCTGGTTAACTCTATCGTTGGCTGTTTGGATGATAGGATGAAATGTCTAACGGTGTTCTTGGACCTTGCCAAGGCGTTCGACACAGTCTCAATCCCGCATCTTCTAAAAAAGCTGGATCGGCTTGGCGTAAGAGGAATTCCACTTAAATTATTGGAGGACTATCTCACAGGGAGAAAACAAAGAGTAAAAATTAATGATAGCTTGAGTGACGAGCTGACTGTCAATTTTGGTGTACCCCAAGGTAGTATAATCGGGCCAACGCTCTTCTTGGTGTATATCAATGGCCTCTGCCAGCTTCCTCTCTTGAAAGGAAAAATCGTCACATTTGCAGATGATACGGCACTGTTCTTCAGTGGAGATGGTTGGGAGGAGGTCTTTGCTACTGCTCAATTGGGCGTTAACACAGTCAGTGAATGGTTGCAAAATAATTTATTGACACTAAACGTGACGAAAACTAAATATGTAACCTTTGCTCATAGATCTAACCTTCTTCCCCCGTCAACCCTTTCTATTTCGGTGCATACGTGTGGCTCTCCAAACCCCGGGTGTACTTGTCCTTCCCTCGAAAGGACTGTTAATATAAAGTACCTAGGAATCATTATTGACTCTCACCTTTCTTTTAAATCTCATTTTGATGCACTTGTTCCGAGGATCCGCAAACTTATTTATATATTTAAATCATTAAGACACACTGCGGATCGAAAGACCATTAAAATGGTTTACTTTGCCTTATGCCAGCCGTTAATTGAGTACTGTATCACAACGTGGGGTGGTGCCTCCAAAACTCATCTTATCGAGGTAGAGAGGGCACAGCGCGCTATACTTAAGGTTGGTGCTGGTCTCCCTTTTCGTTTTCCAACTCTTGATTTATACAAGGAATGGGAGATCCTTACGGTCAGACAAACGTTTATACTGCTTACGGTAGCTAAAAAGCACTCCGAGCTACAGTTTGACCCCAAATTAATTAATAACCAACGACGAAAGGGAAGAGTCTGCCCCTCACTGCAGTTCAAAACTTCACTACCTCAGAAATTCTTTTGCTTCCTTGGTCAATTTTTGTACAACAAATTAAATATTACACTTAATCTATATCCCAAAACCATCTCAAATTGTCACGAATCACTTAAAACATTTCTTAAAACCCTTGACTACCAAAAAACTGAGAACCTTTTGACGGTTCTCAAATAGATTTCCTTCTGTCCTTTCTCCCGTGGCTGATTTACACCTCATACTCGCTCTCGAACACTCTAACATACATTCATACACTCCAACATACATTCTAACACTCCAACATACCTTCAAACACTCGTAACATACATGTATACAGGACGCTACAAAAAAACCAGTTTCGTATGAACAGTTGTCAATTTATTTTTAATATTTTAATTTTAAGTTTTTAATTTTGTCCTTATAACTTTTGATATTGTTTTTAACTTTCAACAGGCTATTGATTGGTCTTCTTGGTAGGTACTATTAATGATGTTCACATCCTTTTGATTTTTTTTACTTTATTTTTTGCTATGGGGGGGCCCTGGTGACCTGTAACACAGGCTTTTTCAAAAACCTATTTCAGGCACCAGTCTCTTACAGTGGTATGGAATATAGCATTAGCCAAAAAACATTGTTAATTTTAAGGTAACCTATTATTGTAAAGAGAGAACAAATAAATGAATTGAAATGAAAATTGAAATGAATTCGTGCCGTCGACTAGTGTAACCTTAAATGAGTTTTCGGGAATGTATTATTATTACATACTGTAAACCAAGTGACAGAGGAGCTCGTGGCTAAATAATAACAGCGGCACGGGTCGATCATCAAGGTTAAGCAACGCTTGACGAGGTCGGTCAGTGGATGGGTGACCATTTCAACATACCGAGTTTCCTCCGTGCCTCGGAAAGCACGTTAAGCCGTTGGTCCCGGCTGGCATTTGATTATCTTTGACAGTCGTTACAGGTAGTCAGAAGCTTGAGATCTGACGCCAGTCTTGCCCAGGGGTACCGTGTTACCCAGTTACTGGGTTGTGGAGGTCAGATAGGCAGTCGCTCCATGTAAAAGACTGGTACTTAGCTGAATCCGGTAAGACTGGAAGGCGACCCCAATATAGTTGGGAAAAAGGCTAGGCAGACTGTAAACCAAGTGACAATTTTTTCCTACCTATTGATTTATTCTTATAGTATCTTTGTATTAGTTGGGAACTCAACCAAATTATTATTGTTGGACACTTTAAATTAACTAGGAATGATATTCTTCAAATTGAAAGAAACAAAACATTATAACTAAAGTAATCATATACGTATTCTTAACTTTGTATTTCAGAGTAACGTTAACGATGGAGATTACCGAGAACCTCTTGTTTTGATCTCAGGAAATTTAACTCGGAGACAAGAACCACCGGATTACTCAGTAGTTATTAGGAATTCAATGCGTATGAAGGAACTAGCGAGTATGGAGGATGAACCCCCAGGAATGGGGGAAGGGCCACCCACGGGATATATGCAGGGCAGGAAATCCCCAGAAATGGGCGGAGGCCCACCCGGAATGGGACGAGGTCCCCCAGGAATGGGTGGCGGCCCAGCAGAAATAGGCAGAGGTCCCCCAGGTATGAGAGGAGGGCCAACTTCAGGATACATGCAAGGAGGAGGCCCTCGAGGAATGGATTCCCATCATGGATACATGCAAGGAAGAGGGCCTTCAGGGATGGGGGGCGGCCGACCAGGAATGAGAAGTGGTCCTCCAGGTATGGGAGGAGGGGACTACCCAGAAATGGGTGGAGGGCCACCAGGAATGGGACGAGGTCCACCAGGAATGGGAGGTGGCCCTCCAGGAATGGGAAGCGGTCCCCCACGTATGGGAGGAGAGGACTACCCAGAAATGGGTGGAGGGCCACCAGGAATGGGACGAGGTCCACCAGGAATGGGAGGTGGCCGTCCAGGAATGGGAAGCGGTCCCCCAGGTATGGGAGGAGGGGACTACCCAGAAATGGGTGGAGGGTCACCAGGAATGGGACGAGGTCCACCAGGAATGGGAGGTGGCCCTCCAGGAATGGGTAGAGGTCCCCCAGGTATGGGAGGAGGGGACTACCCAGAAATGGGTGAAGGGCCACCAGGAATGGGACGAGGTCCACCAGGAATGGGAGGTGGCCCTCCAGGAATGGGAAAAGGTCCCCCAGGTATGGGTGGAGGGGACTACCCAGAAATGGGTGGCGGGCCACCAGGAATGGGACGAGGTCCACCAGGAATGGGAGGTGGCCCTCCAGGAATGGGTAGAGGTCCCCAAGGTATGGGTGGAGGGGACTACCCAGAAATGGGTGGAGGGCCACCAGGAATGGGACGAGGTCCACCAGGAATGGGAGGTGGCCCTCCAGGAACGGGAAGAGGTCCCACAGGTATGGGAGGAGGGGACTACCCAGAAATGGGTGGGGGGCCACCAGGAATGGGACGAGGTCCGCCAGGAATGGTAGGTGGCCCTCCAGGAATGGGAAGAGGATCCCCAGGTATGGGAGGAGGGGACTACCCAGATATGGGTGGACGGCCACCAGGAATGGGGCGAGGCCCCCCTGGATTGGGTGGTGGCTCACCAGGTATGGAAGCCCTCCCAGTGTTGACCGAAAGACCTAAAGGTCTCCCTGCCATATCCGGGTTTTCAACAGAAACGCCGTCAGTTCCAGAAGGAGAGGCTAAACGACCAGCCAATTCTGATTACGATTTTCCTGGTCAGGTTGCACCAGGCTTGCAGGAAGGTTCGCAAGCTGCCGCACCACAGGGCAGTAAAATAGTATGTATCTTTAATAATAATAATTCCAGCCTGTAACTGTCCCACAAGGTAAAGGCCTCTTTTCATACAAAGAAGCAAGCGCTTCCTCCTTGTAGATCTGGCGAAATCTGTCTCATTCGTTACGCCATCTCCTTCGTGGTCTAACGCGATGCCTTTACTTATTATTTTTATGTTTTAGCCAACTGGATACCAACTGATGAACATAGCAAAAAGAAAGATTGAGGTACGTATTGTACACCTATCCTTACAAAAACTCATATGCCTTTTTCCAATGGGATCAGGCAGCAACTAAGGAACTCTAGCTAGGACTCTTACATACTCCTGTTGCTTTGTATACGTTCATAAAGATATAGTCATCGGCACGTAACTTGGCAAGGTTTTGGCGTAGTGGAGGTAAGTACGCGCATCGTACACTTATTGACACAAAGAAGTGGGCACTTTAATTTCTTGTAATTTTTCAATGGTTATAGCCATCATTTGTTTTTAATAATGTATGTTTAGAGGAAAGTTTAATAAAGGAGAGGAATTCGTGAAGTTTATTAGGTGTTACAAATAAAATATTCTGGCATCTCTGCGTTATGTATTATTGTATGTATGTATTTTATGTTATTATGTCTAAGTATTATTATTGTACACTGACAGCCCTAAATTCCGTTCCTCTCGTTCAATCCATCCAAAGGTTGTCTGTAAGAGATTGCCCTGTGCGATAAGACCGCCCATTGTACACTTGCTTTTATACTTGTTTGTCCTGTATATATATTTTTGTGGTGTACAATAAAGAATATAATAAATAAATAAAACAGTATTTGATCCTGGCATTGTAATCAAATTAAAACAGTAACACTCGTAACAAAACTAAATTTAAAACAATAACAACCACTCCTAACAAAAACTTAACAAAAACATAGGGTACAACTTTCGTGCAAGCTAGTGTAATCGGAAGCGAACGGATAGAGGACGCGGTGCGGTGCGGGAGGCAAGGGTCGACTGATATGAGCCACCAATCGCGCGCTCGGCTCGGCGCTAACTTGCACCCTGTGTCCCCCTTCACTACCAAGGATACCTAAAAAACGACTTCTGCGCATCTATTGACTCTTGCCAAGTTACGTGCCGATGACTATATGTTACTACATTATATTATTACGTTCATAAAAGTACATATACGCAGGCCCTTTGAGAGTACTACAAATAGCCACCGGTATCTTGCTTGCTTGCTTGCACCTTGTGCCCAATATCGGTGGGCTACTATTTATTAAATGGTTTTTTATTTGTAGCTTTATTTTTTTAGAAATATATTAAATAGTTATATGTTTTTTATTAACGACAGAATTTAAGTAATTACTTTTTTTTTTTTTTATTCTTTGCCCCACACTAGGAATTTCTTTCTGTATCGTGGGTGCGTTTACAAACACATAAATTCACATACACAAACACCCAGAGCCGGAACATACAAATATTTGTTCCGTGCGGGAATCGAACCCGCGACACGTAGCGCTGCAGTCAATCGATCAACCACTGCGCCAACCGTGCGCCCATTATATACTAGCTGTTCCCCGCGGCTTCGCTCCAGTGGACCACCCCACAGGACCGTTTTCGCAATTAAAAAAGCCAATGTCACTCAGGAATAATGTAGCTTTCTATTAGTAAAAGATTTTTTTTAATCGGTCCAGTAGTTTCGGAGCCTATTCGGTACAAACAAACAAATAAAAAAATCGTTGCTCTTAATAATATTGATGATGATGATATAGACTAAATTAAAAACTAATTATAATAATGTACAAGCGCGTATAAAAAGGGAAGGGGGAAAGAACTCATTGGTCATAAAGAAATTCGTCCACATCACTGTGTTGGGAAAAATGCTCAGAGTCCTGGCAGCATTACGACGTTGAATGGCAATGCTGATTATTTGATCGAACAATGTACAAAATTTAGTTTTCGTTAAATGATAAATGATTTTATTTCTGTAAGTTGATTTGTACAAACACTTTTACATGTCGATCATATTTCTAAAACTAGATGAGGTCGGCGTTTCCTATCTGACTACTCTGAGAAGAAAGGCCGAACTCAGAGGTCACAGTCTCTTTTAAAGTCCAGACAAAAATCCTGGTTAGATCATGTGAAGACCATGTAGATTGATGTCTGAAATGGTCTTTTGAGGAAAGAACCAGCCAGATTGAGTGGACCTGTCCAGACAGTGCACGCATTTGTCAAAAACCGAGCAGCTCACCACAGAATTTAAGGAGCTCAACGATTCGACGAACAATACCAAAAGAAAGGACATTCGGGTAGGCCGCATAAACTACTCAAACTGCCAGACCACGATGAAAAAACTAAGATAAATTAAAACTAAAAACAAAAAAATATGGTCCACATAGTCTTCACATTTACATATTCTTGTCATTGCAAGAAAACCAAAAAAATAAAAAAACAAAATTCACGTTGGTAAATATAAAAAAAAACAAAATTATTTTTTATTGGAGCAGCTCAATCCCAAGCCTTTTTGTCCTCAACGTAATCCTTAATGGTATAAAACGCTTTCTGGCACAACTAACGTTTAGTGAATGATTTGAATTTATTAAGACTTAGAACTTGTACGTGACTTGGAAGCTTATTATAAGAGCGCACACATTGACATCTAAACGAGCCACCTATTTTCTTGAGCCTTGTTGTTGGTACTACAAATTTGTGTTTATTATAAACAGAACAACTCTAACTCTTATCTTCACCAAACTCAACAGATTTAACTATAAGTAGATACTGGAGTATTATTATTGATTAACTAAACGTATTCTCTCAAATTAATCGTTTGTTTATAATTAACAGTTTCAAGACAAAATGGATAAAGTCAGGAATCCACAAAACGTGAGTGAATTTTACTTATGAAACTCGAAAAGTCGAAAGTCTGTGTTACTTTCGACTTTTCGGGTACCAGTTATTTTTCTTGACCTCTTTCTCGTCTGTTGGTAAGCTATGGAGCTAGCAAACCTTATAGAAGTATTTTCAAGCTTGTCAAGTTCAAAATCGATTGGGCTGAAAAGTGCCCGCGTACCAGAGTCGCAGCGTTGGATAGCCTTCCTCCAGATGGATCGATGACCTGGTGAAATCTTTGGGAATCTGCTTGATGCGAGAGGCACAGTATCGGTCGATGTGTTGTGAATAGGTTTCTTATAGGCAAGTGTGCTTCAACGTCGACCACATCATCGCTTACCATCAGGTGAGATAGTGGTCAAGCGCGAGCCTAACGACGAAAAAAAAATCTTTACAATGCATGTCCTCGAAAAGAGCGTTTTCCAAGCAGCCAAACTGTGCGGCAAGTGTCACTTTTTTTTACTAGTGCGTTTTACTTTCCTGTACTATTTTAATTTTTAACTCCAACGTCAGCCCTCCGCATAGGGCTTTTATTATTTGAGAATAGTTTTAAAAATTAGTTAAGTACAGATTATCATTCATATAAAAGGTAAAACAAAACTAATACTTCATTTAAGGCGTTTTTAATTACTCTAGATTTAGATTTTGATCAATAAATTAATTTTAAACATTCATTTAATATGTTTGGCAGAATGAATATTTTGCTCGTGCCTATTTGCGTTACGACTCGACAGCTATTTGCACATGCGCAGTAGATATTCCCGAGGAACTATGAATGAACTGTTAGTTAATCTGTGGATATGCTGAGCGCCCTTGAATAAGCGCCATTTTATTAATTTCTTGCTTGGTTCAGATATTTTTTTTTTATTTCCTCGCACGCTGCATGGTAAAATGTTGTACGATACACGTGCGTAGGATGATTTCCTGGAAATCACCTACTTTCCGCATTTGTAGCATAAATAACTATTGTGGAGGCCTATGATCTGCAGTGGAAGTCTTTCGGCTGAAATAATGATAATTTTGTTAAATTCGAGTTTAAAATGAGTGAAAATCTTAGTAATCTACCTCTTATAACTGAAATAACATATTCGTATCGAAATGTTGTCAGTTCATGAAATTAATTAATTTATTCGTTAATTAAGCTTTAACAGATGATCGTTATTTTGGATCGGCTGTTGGGTGGTGTTGTATTAATTTACATACCTACCTTGATAATTTATTTTCGAGATGCCTCCGAGCATCTGAAAGCCCGGCTGACTTTTGTTAATCTTTGACAGTCGTTACGGGTAGTCAGTGCCAGAAAATTTGACACCAGTCTTTCCAAGGGGTATCGTGTTACCCAGTAACTGGGTTTTCCCTTATTCTACAAATAATTTTTCGAGTCTTTAGTTTTGGTACTCACATCTCATATCTCACTAATCCACCACGCGGGCCCAGTGTGGTTCGGTGGATATCACATGTCCTCGAAATTTTGGGTTCTGGGACATGGCGGTTTCCTCACGATGTTTTCCTTCACCGTTTTTGAGAGCAGTGGCGATAAAATAGTTTACATAAATTAAAGCGCCTGCTTGAGTTCAAAACCACGATCTACAACTTTGTAATTCGCGGCCGTTACAGTGGCCAATACGGTGAATCACACTGATAGCAATCTACTCACGTAAAATGTATGTATTATTTTACATGTATTTACTAAAAATCTATTATTTATAGGGGCCAACAACAGAGCACGTAAGTGTATTATTTTATTTATGTTGCTACAAACTTCTGCTCAGTCTCCTTTAGATTGTAGACCAGGGACCAAACCTACGACATGCGTGCTAGAGGTGGCACACGACAAAAAAAATGGGGCACACCAATATAAGGTTATTTAGCATCTAGATAATTTGTAAGCGTATTAAGTCACCAATTAAAGATTCTTTGGCGGCACGGCATTTTCACGTTTATAAAAATAGCTGTGACCGCGGCTTCGCTCTCGTCATCTGTCTGCCAACCCTACCCTACTCCCCTTCCTGCCACACTACTTACCTACCTACCGATATTTTTTAGGGTCATCATTCTTTCGCGGAGAATCTTAACGCCATTCAGAAAATGACTTCAAGTGCACAACGCCATCTATCGAATATCGAGTTCAACTGTCCGAGTATCTGAATTGCGTGTGTTGTGACAATTTTACTTCTTGAACACTTTAAATTCGTCTAACTTTTGATAGAGTGAACCGATTGCGTTGAAACAAAAACTAAGTAATACTTCAAGATACGCACAATTTTTATGTATAAACGTTATCTACATTAGTTTCGTACATTTTACGTGATGCGTGCACAAATAAACAGACAAAAATTCCAAAATTGCTGGCAATAGGTTGGTTATCCTTTAACACCCTGGCAATTTTTTTGGAAATTTTTTCGATGTACAAAAATTACTTTTCTACAGATTTATTATATGTAATATATACTGATTGATGATATTATTTAATGGCACGTTTTCTAATTAAGGTTCGCCGTCCCTGTTGTAGACGAATGAGAAACATGTAGTGAAGAGAGTTTTGAGAATTAATTGGCGGATGGCTAGACGGTATGTTAAAAAAATACAACCAAATTAAGAACCTCCTCTTCTTTGTATTCGGTTAAAAAGGAGTCGGGATTGAGGAATAAATTATTAAAAATTTATTACTGAAACACTTTACTTCGCCCTATTTCCTTTTCGTTCGCACTGTATATCTTCCAAATCGAAACTGTCGCATGACGAAGACATCCGCCCTTTATATAGCACGGAAGATGATTTCTGGAACGTTCCATATTGTTCTAGATACATCGAGTACCTTTCAGAATAATCGGCTGAGACAGACATTCAAGGAGAACTTTCGAGATCGTTCTCGACGTGACTAGAACTTGCCAGAACGTTCGGCTGAGAAAGACTTCGTGACACCAACTTTCGGGATGATTCCTTCCCCAATCAATACGAGATGGCGCTACTAGCTACTACTAGATCTTACTCTAGTCACTAGATGGCGTTGCTTTAACTTGCAACAGTATGAAATTAATAGAGAAGTATGGAAGAAAAGTTATGTTGCACTGACACCAAATAAATTGGGCTATATATATTTATAGAAGGATGAGTTTTTTTCAGATTAAACAGCTTCTAAGGATTTTTTTTAATAATATCTAACATTTCACAGCTACCTTCGTTAGAAGAAAGGTTAATGAATTTACAACAATTTGTAAGTATGTTTTTAGTGAAAGTTTACGATTTTAGATTATTAATTTATTACCTTTTACATGAAGTTGCATTGTCAGTTAGTGAATAAGTTATTATGTAGATATGGTTCAAATTTTGCAACTAAATTACAAAAAAAAGTTATCCCCAAGTGATTGAGGTTTTTGGTTTAGATCATGCACAATTAGCTAACTGACGTCATTCTAAATTCAATAAGGTGGACTGAATGATATTCTAGTAAACAGATACGTTATACACTCACACAACAACCGAGAAAAGTGTTCCACACAGCAGCCGCAGCACTCATACACACTTTTCACTCATCTGACATTTCACTACAAGTCGAAAGGGTTGGCTTGATAAAACCAACAAGAAAAAAAGAGACAGCTAGTGTTTGTCACTTGCGTGTGAATGTAAACAAACATTATTCTGACCACCAATGTTTTTTTCTTTTTCTAACCTCCAAATATCAGAATATTAGGAAAAAAATTGAATTAAATTAGTAAATTGAGGTGTATTGCGTACTTATGGTATGAGATCCCTTCTGTTTTATGTACTTCGGTATCATAATTGGTACACTTTCCAAATACACACGACAGCATTTTTTTATATTGTTTTTGTTTCAACAAAGCGTATCACTCTTCGCCATGCCTGACATACTACTAAAGACTATACGTCCCAATTAGGACGTATTCGAGTCTTCACAATGCGCGCGCTCATAACATATCTGTTTACTAGAATATCATTGGGTGGACTCTTAAAATTGGCGGCTCAATCATTTTATATCCACCTTCATGATATGGATATCAAATGAAACGATTTGCTGAGAGGAATACAAATGAGGCAGAGAAATATACATATACTTTAAAAATGCAATGCAATGCATGTTTGTAAAGTTTGATTTTATATGGTCTTTTTATTTCAGGACGATTTCGGAGCGCCCGTACGTTGGGTTAAATTAAACTCGGTAAGGTCAAGCAAAGCTTAAGTTTTACGATTCCGGACCAGAATACCCATGTGCTCCATGTCCCATGTTACTTGGGGTCGTTTTCTTCTTCCATACCGTCCCCCGTCACGCTATCACTGACTCCCTTTTCTTTAATGTCACTCCTCACACAGTCCATCCATCTTTTCTTTGGCCTTCTCCTCCCTCTCCGTCCTCCCACATTTATATTCATAACTCTTTTAGTAACATGCGTTTCATCCCTCCTCATCATATGGTCATACCGGCACAAAGTTTCCTATCAACTTTTCTATCACTGGCGCCACTTTCAAACTTCCTCTAATATACAAATTTCTCACTTTAACCATTCTCGTCTCTGTGCACATCTATTTAAACATTTTGGTCCCTACTACATGCAATCTCTTTTCATCTATATTTATCACAGCCCAACATTCTGATCAATACAGTACGACAGGTCTAATAATGGACTTGAAAATTTTGCCCTTTAACTTGAAGGGATCCGTGGGTCGCAAGTTGTTCCAGTGACCTGTCGTCATCTCATCTATCCTGAGTTGATCCGGTGCGTTACGTCCCGGTCTACCTAGAAACCCAAACTATTACAATAATTTGCGTCATAGCGTCAATTCTCGTGTTTGTTTTAATAAGATTCAAATTAGAAATCGCAGAAAGCTTTAAAAAATTCAATCACTATTAGATTATCGCAAAGAAATTCTTAACATATTTTTAAATTATTATACATATAGCTTATTAAAATGATTTATGTATTTTTGCAGCCAGACACAAAAGATGGTTTGGCCCAAGTGACGGTAAAGTATTGAATTAATAATTTTTCTTTGCATCTCATTTATTTATTTATTTAATAATAATTTATTTATTTAATAAATAAATATTGCCTCTTTTCTTTATTTCTTACAAAACTGTGACTATACGTCCTTTCATAGAGCGAAGGTCTTTGTGATTGTCAATGTTATGAGATCGCTACTTGCCCTTGCTCAGAAAGTGGTACTTGTAGCCACTGCTCGTATTGTAAGAAGGTTTCGCTCTCTACAGCCCAGATCGTCAATAATTTTATGCTATATTAAATTAATATCTGTGTTGTTTCCTTTAGGACAGAAAAACCCATTCAAATCAACAATATGTGATAGAGGTACGAAATTTGCAGAATTATTGTGATTAAGTCAAAATGCCATTCTTGTAGCCACGACTACGAGACAGTCGGTATTTTTGCAATCTACTTTTCTTAATAACTTCGTTTACCATCAGGTGTGATAGTGAACAAGCGCGGGCTTACCAATAATAAAAAAAAACTGTTAGCCATCAACTGGGCCACGGGGTCCCAGCACTAAGAAAAATTGGTTCAAATAAATATCGCTAGATGGCGCGATATGCATCGATTTGTTAATGAATTGTGTATAAAATTAACATTTTCTAGAATTGATCACAGAAATTGTATTTTCTTGTTTGATCAACTCTCCTAAGCACAAAATTATGGAATATTGGGCTCTTAATCCACATTTCAAAGATTATTTGAACGGATCATTTATAATTGATTCCAATAGATGGTGCGGTCTTAAATTTCTGAGGCATGCCACTCGATTTTTTAAATTTGTATTGTAATACATTTTGGTACAATGAAACTGTAAAAATGAGCAAAAAATATTATAAAACAAATCGTCACTGTATTTAAAGAAAAACCGAGTAAACCCTTTTACTTGCAAGTCGCTGCTAACACCATCTATATTCTGTAGCGGTGGAACGGAACCAAACGCGACCGATATACTTATAAAGATAATCAGATTACTCAGATGAAAAACGATAGTTACGTCTGCACGGTTTCTTTGTATGAGATGAGGCATCAGTATGCTAGTATTATATTATCTGTGACCGGGCACAAGCCCGAATTCCGGGCTGCCACTGGGATATTCCAGATGAAAACCCAATACCTAATATCCCGAACCGGCAATCGGGCCCAGGACCAGCAGTAGCACTTTACTGCAACATAACGTGCTGGTTGGGTGTATTATAAGGTACGCCTCAATTTAAACCTTCGGAGATTACAGTCGTGATGTTATATTATGTTTTATTTTTTACAGGGAGAACTATACGTTCCGATTGTCGATGAGAGTATGGCTAGATTGGGTTGGACAGTAAGTATCAACACAAAATAAAACCGACTAAATTTGAAGTTGGGAAAGAAATTAAATGGGAAGAGAAAAATTCTTTGGAATATTTTTATTTAAATCTGGCTTTGGTGGCTTCTCGTTCTTTTGTTTTCCAATATTTTTTAAAACAATAAATTCAACATTTAGCAACGATACCCAGCTTGATGGGGTACGTTAAAATTTCTTTTTCGCGCCCCCCCGTTTTAGCTGTATGAGAGCCCCTCATTATCTAGCCCTGAATGGAAACAAAAAAGTAAAAAGAAACTAAATTTTAAAGGTATGGGCGTCGTATGTCCCATATAAATAATTTTATTTTCGATGCATTCAGTAGTTTTTTCATGATATCCATATTCCCAAAAGTCTGTTTATAAAACTTCCTTCAATGAAATTGCGCATGTATGCGTCACAAAGCGTTAGGAGTGTAGCTTCTTACTGCTCATCACAGCGTCTATCCCTTTCGCACGTGTTGTTGGATGAGATAGCATGCATTTTAACCCGCCCACAAAATAGTTCGTACCGCCGACTATGGCACCCATAAGGCATTTATTTCAATCAAATCAAACCGATGGCGCAGGAACGTAGTTTTGGGCATAGGCATAAGAAAAGAGAGGTCCATGCTCATCAGAAAGCAATGTCGTGTTGTGGCTGACTGAACCATTTACAAGCACTTTTGAATTGTCAAGAATTTTGAATTGTCGTTCCAAAAAATAGATCTCTATGCAGAAGAACATAGAAGAAACTCAATGGACACTCTTTTATACCAAGTCTTAACAATATCCTGGTTACATTATGTTTCTTGCTTCTAAATATTTGTGAAAACATTGCAAAAAAACCGGCAAAGCGCGAGTTGGACTCGCGCACAAAGGGTGCCACACCAAAATCGCAAAAAAAACACGCTTGTTTTATGGGACCACCACTTAAATATTTATTTTATTCTGTTTTAATATTTGTTGATAAAGCAGCAACAAAAATACATAATCTGTGAAAATTTCAACTTATTATCTATCACGGTTCATGAGATACAACCTGGTGACAGACAGACGGACAGTGGAATCTTAGTAATAGGTTCCCGTTTTTATCCTTTGGGTACGGAACCGTAAAAAAACAACGCGTAATATTTTTTAATTTCGGCAAAAGTTGCTTTATTTTGTCGCAATAAAAAAACCCCCCTTGCTTTGATCTTTGATGTCACCAAAGACTAAACCCTAGTTTTGAAACTGATATCTAGACATACAGTTTATTTTCCTTTACAGACAGAGTACTACAACGAATCGCTTAGTGCAGTCACGATCAGGCCTCATTTCGAGGAGTACGCCATCAAGGTGGTGATGCGGTCAATGAACCTCAACCTTACCACAGAGACGGAATGGCTGGCCTACGAGGCAGTACTTGGAGCCAATCAAAACTATGAGATGGAGGTAAAATATTACGATCTTTTAGAAATAATTAAGCATATACTTTTTGGTCGGGCTGAAGGTAGGTTTTCCGATGTGAATAACATGGGACACTGCTATTTTATTAAGAGATTTACTACAACGCAGTCAACTTCAGACCCACCAACTCAACGGCGGGTTCGCGCCGTGCCGTTCACGGTGAGTGCTAAGGCGTGCACGTATTCCTACCATAAGCGGCACAGGAGGACACCGTGGTGTTTTAGTGGGTTGGAGTACCAAATAACTGCACTATCTCCCCGTACCAACGCAAAAAAAAGACCAACCAACTTCAGACCGGCTATTGGTGATTAATTAAACTATGAAATTTTAATTACTATTAAATAAGTAATCATGAAATTCAGAGTACTGTACATAAAATACTCACATGTTTTACTAGATTTTTACACGGAACCAGTAATTTTTAGTATAAAAGTGACTTATCTATACTTCTATACTTATATTATAAAGAGGTAAAGTTTGTGAGTTTGTGGGTTTGTGACGTTGTAAGGGGTAATCTCTGGATCTACTGAACCGATATTGAAAATTCTTTCACCAGTAGAAAGCTAAATTATTCCTGAGTGTCATAGGCTGCAATATATTTTCAAAAAAAATAGAGATCCTTATGAAAATTGCAATAATGTAACCCAAGGTAGCAAAATGTTGCCTATAAAATTCATTCTTTGGCGTGCGCTGAGAAAACTATTGATGATAGATGAAAATTATTAGGTAGGTAGGTAGGGTTGGGTAGTTAGGGTAGGTAGGGTAGGCAGGGTAGGCCAGGGTAAGCAAGGTAGGCAGGGTAGGCAGGGTAGGCAGGGTAGGCAGGTTAGGCAGAGTAGGCAGGGTAGGCAGGGTAGGTATAGTAGGCAGGGTAGGCAGGATAGGCAGGGTAGGCAGGGTAGGCAGGATAGGGTAGGTAGGTAGGCAGCCAGTTGACGGGAGCGAAGCCCCGGGGGTCAGCTAGTACTTCATAAAAGATATAGAAGAGCTTGATCTCTACAACATATGTCAAACTGACGTTTACGTTATTGTTAGCCTGTCAAGCGCTATTGTTACTGTATTAATACTTTCAGCTGTCGCAGAGATCAAGCTATCTTTTATGAAGTATAGTGCAGGTACTTACATGCATATATAGGAACAAATACCAAAAACATATAGGCGTCCAAGCCCTCCTTCAAGTCGCAGTCATCCAGCAACGTGCCTAGAAGACTAGCAGCATTACCACGTTGCCTGGCAATGCTAATTCTTTGGGCAAAGAAACCTTTGGTTGGCGAGAGTTATCCTTGAAAAGCACACGCGCACTCTCATGATATAAAATTCTACAGTTAATTCAACAATTGTTTTCGTTCAAAAACAAAAAAAAACAGTTAGCGGCCTGTGGCCTATTTTTTTACAGGAGCATTGTACTATTTTCTAAGAGCTAAGGGCCAAATTCGAGGATCAGCACTGGCCCAGGCAGATAAAGTCAGTTATAGTTGCATACGACTGTAAAGTGCACCTAGGAATTTCACTCAAGTAAACACACACAATTTTAAAGCGAAATAATTTGTTGCACAACAAGACACCGTTCGAATCAGTCTGTCTGTTACCTTTTCACGCTTAAACCGCTGTACTAATTTAGATGAAATTTGGAATAGAGATAATTTGAGACCCTGGGAAGGAAATAGGATAGTTTTTAGCCCGATAATCATATAAGGGGGTAGAAGTTTGTACCAATGGTGAACTAATAATTTCTCAAGTAAAAAAATTATAAAAAAATGCTTTTTTGTCGTGTGGTCTACCTCATAAGTCGCCGCTTTTTTGGAAAAGACCAGAGAGTGTTGGAAATTTACCTCACTAACACTACCCCGGTGATCACCATAAGCACTTGGAAAGAGCCCCGTTAACCCTAAAAAGGCCACCCTGGAACTCCCTCTGTGCGGTAGCACGTGATCACCGTGCCATCATCTTTCCTGAACTCAGCTGACGGCCCACACACCTATAATATTATTGCGTAGTAGTAGTACTAATGCTACTCAGACGTAGTCGCGGGCAATAGCTATTTACAATTTTTTTTTTTCAAGTTTTTTTTCTTTTGTGTTATTAAATAACTACCTTTTTTTTCAGGCGACTGGCACTGGGTGTCAGGCGAGAGTAAGTTCTTCTCAAAATAATTTTGATTTATTTATTTTTATCATTATTATATCGATGGGTTTTGGCTGAAATTATGTATACTGTAGGGGAATAGCTCAAATAATGAGCAAACATTACTTTCATACGTTATATTGAATCAACAACGTGCCTGCCCTAAGGCGGCTTTTACAGAAGTGACAAGCAACGCTCAACAAAAACATATTAAGGCCGTACCCTGACCAAAAAATCAGCATGAGATATGAGCATTCCTATTGTCCTAGCGGCACTGGTGGCGCATGAATTACGGTAGTAAATACGCCCAGATTTTAGAATAAAATCTTTATAAAATCGAATATTGGTCTTTTGAAAAAAGTAAAACTTACAAAATATTCGTTATCAAATTGTCTATTCATTAGTGTTAGTATAAAAAAATATTAATGAACACTTTACGAGGAATTGCATGCTACTCGTATCAATAATTATTTCACATTTTTATGGTTTTGATGGAAGGAGATTGTGACACATATACGCATACCTCTTTAAAAAAAAAAGTGTACTACCATTTTAGAATCAACATTATGTAGAAATTTTATGTATTTTTATTAATTGATATTTCTTTTTAAATAAAGAGTAGATAGCTCTTAAAAACTGCACAAAATTCGACTAGCGCGGCATTTTGCTCGGGGAGGCGCCTTAAATTATTTTTCTAGGGTTCTAATTTTAATCACCTTCCAAAACTAAATAGTTATCTGTTGCCAGTCTTATAATAGGCAATATGGTTGTCTCTAAATAGGTGAGGAGTTCTCACAATCCCTTCACGTTTGGTTTGGATTAATTATTATGCACACGGCACGATTAGCTTCTACTTCTTAGCGTGTCAATGGCAAATATAAAAAGTTAAATATTGTGTTTGGCCCAGAATTCAGACACGGCAATACCATTCGGTGACGCACTCATAAGGGCACGATTAGCTAAGTGACTTTATTATAAATCCAATATAGCGGACTCTCAAAGATGGTAGCCCAACAATATTTAATTCCCCTGGTATGGGTATCAAATGAAAGGTTTTGCTGAGAGAAATACGAAAAAACTTGGTTTTTGAAAGTTTTTTTCATAAACAAATATTTATTTTTCATTATATTTAATGTACAATGTGTTTTATTTTAGTGCTTCAAAGCAGGGTGTGACTCCATAGTAAGTAATGTTTTATAAAAAAAAAACGCAAAGTTAAAAAAACAAAAATTAAAAAAAATATTGCGTAAAACCTAGAGCATCAACAAGTATGCAATATATTGACGGTAAACATACCAAATATTTTGAATGAAACAATTTTTTTATCAACTGTTTCAGTGCAACGGCGATTCTTGTGTTTCTGGGGTATGTAATCTTGAAATGTAATTTACCATTCAGTATTATACGAAATAGATTAGTCGTTTTAGAAAATCATGTTTTATTAATAGAAGCAGCTCATGTTCAACGTTTCTTATTGCATTTTTAATACAATAAGAAATAGTGCCTACCATTTTGTCTAGGTGTAGAAAACGTAAAACTTCTAGTGGCATCAATAGTGGGCAGTGGGAATTCCAGCGCGGCGTTATTTATATTTTTTTTAATTTCGCCGCAAATGCTGGGATAGGAAAAAACAACGCATGTGAGGCCTTTTTGGCCTCACATGCGTTGTTTTTTAACCGACTTTCGAGAAAGGAGGAGGTTCTATGTTCGACTTCTTGTATGTTTTTTTATGTATGTTCACCGATATCTCCGTCAATTGTGGACCGATTTTGAAAATTCTTTTTTTTGATTGAAAGAATATGTTCCGAAATTGGTCCCATTTTGAGTTGGTGGATATCTGATGAAGAACTTCGAAGATATACAACAGAACTCTTCAATAAATAACGGCAAATCTCTCGGGACTGCTGCAATCGCATGTATGTTTATTGTGTATGCCATTTCATAACATAACATCACGCCAGTACGGTCTTAAAGGGTAAGCAGATCTCTCATTTGATCGGTTTTGTTCAAGTTTCATGATATTCGGGTAATCTATTCTGGCGTTATAGGAAACTTACTAAACAACTTGCCTATTAAGTAGGTACAACTAAAAAGTGAAAAATAAAAAAACTTTTTACAAAAAAATACCACCGACTTCCAAATAAGAAAACTACAAAGTGAAAAATAACTTTATTTTTGGAAGTCGGTGTCCATAACGCAAAAAAAAATGGTACAGACCTTCGAAAGACACAGACTTCAAAAAATAAAGTTATTTTTCACTTTGTAGTTTTCTTATTTGGAAGGCGGTGGTATTTTTTTGTAAAAAGTTATTTTTATTAACATTTTTCTTTGTTTTATATCTGTCTGTTTTATGTCCGTGTTTCCTGAGCGGGTCACGAATAAATATTTTTCTTTCTTTATTTCTTAGTGTCGATGGTTTTACTATTAGAAACTCAATAGCTGCCCCAATCCTACAAGGATATAGGTTTGATGTGTTGTTGTACCGCATTTTACTTTATATCCATTGTTTATTTTCAGTGTGTCGGAATTAGTTGCAATACAATTGTGAGTATTTTTATTGTTGAATATTTTTTTAATATATATAGGGCATTATTTTATTGTATGACGGTGTTTAGCGCAATTATGATGATCATTTTCTACATTCTAATTCTGTATAGTTAATTTGAGTATAGAATATGCTAAACAATCGCTAAACAATGTTGAGATTTTTGTAAATGGTGAATGTTCCCAAGGGGATTCCGGCAATCATTCAAATATTTTTTACAATGCATGTCCTCGAAAAGAGCGTTTTCCAAACGGCTGTTTCACTTTCCGCGCAGTTTGGCTAAACTGCGCGGAAAGTGTCACTTTTTTACTAGTGTTTTTTACTTGCCTGTACTTTTTTAATTTTAACACCAACGTCTACCCGCCGCATAGAGTTTTTATTATCTGAGAAAACCGGCCAAGTGCGAGTCGGACTCGCGCACGCCATTATCGCAAAAAACTGGCAAAAAATCACGTTTGTTGTATGGGAGCCCCTCTTAATTTATTATATTTTATTAGTAATTATTTAATAATAATAATTTTTTGAAGTGAATATACAACTAAATATTCTGTGAATATTTCAAGCGTCTACCTGTTGCCGTTAATAATATCGAGCAAAAAACGGCAAAAAAATCACGTTTGTTGTATGGGAGCCCCCCTTAAATATTAATTTTATTCTGTTTTTAGTATTTGTTGTTATAGCGGCAATAGAAATACATCATCTGTAAAAATTTCAAATGTCTAGCTATCACGGTTCATGAGATACAGCCTGGTGACATTAAGTACAGATTATCATTCATAAAAAAGTAAAACAAAACTAATACTTCATTTAAGGCGTTTTTAATTACTCTAGATTTAGATTTTGATCAATTAATTAATTTTTAATATTCATTAAATGTGTTTGGCAGAATTAATATTTTGCTCGTGCCTTTTTGCGTTACGACGTGACAGCTATTTGCACATGCGCAGTAGATATGCCCGAGGAACTATGATTCTATTAGTTAATCTGTGGATATGCTGAGCGCCCTTGAATAAGCGCCATTTTATTATTTTTTTACTTGGTTCAGATATTTTTTTTTATATCCTCGCACAACGCATAGTAAAATGTTGTATGATACACGTGCGTAAGATGATTGCCGACTCGTGTCGATTTATCCACTCACTTGCTTCGCTCGCTCGTGAATAAAAATACCACTCATCGGAAATCACCTACTTGCCGCACTTGTAGCAATAAATAACTATTTTGTTTGTTTCTTATATGGCATTTCTTATTTGCAGTGCACAGGACCAGGATGTAAAGCTATGGTATGTTTTTATTGAAAAGTATCGAACATAAAATCCCCTAAAGAAATTGAATAATACCACAATAAGGATGAGCAGAGTCATCTAAATGTGTACCAACAATAAGTGATTATATATAGTTCAACTCAACATTTCGTGTGAGTGTGCGTGCGCATGCGCATATAATTATATAGCTTTAATTTGTGTGGCAGTGACGTGGCAGTCGTCGTCCAAGCAATACAAGGGAAACACGTGTGTATTTCAAGCGCACGCACACATGGCGGCGCGCGCAAATATGAGTTGAACTATATATGCCAGTATGTTTGCAAAGCATGCTACGATTTAATAAAGTTTATTTTTTTATAATACTTGATAGTCTTTACAATAAGACCACGGAGGACCTCAGTACAATGTTCGATGACCTCAGCAGAGCTTCCGAGAGAGTGGGTCTTAAAATGAACATGGACAAAACTAAGGTCATGTCGAATGCCTATGTAACACCCACTCCTATCAAGATCGGAGATTATACACTCGAAGTTGTAGACGATTATGTCTACCTAGTTCAAACGGTCTAGTTAGGTAGGTCTAATTTCGAGCTCTCTGGTCAACCGTCAAATCCGAATCAGCTGGGTGGCATTCGGGAAGTTACGCGGTATATTCTTGTCCAACTTACCACAGTGTCTCAAGACGAAAGTCTACCAGTGTGTTGCCACTTTGCCAGTGATTACATACGGGACCGAAACGTTATTGCTCACAATGGGCCTCAACAGAAGGCACCCAAAATGATTGGGAGAGGGCTATGCTAGGAGTTTCCTTGAGTGATTGAATCAAAAATGAAGACGTCCGCAAGAGAACCAAAGTTACCGACATAGCCCGAAGAAATGCCAAACTTAAGTGGCAGTGGGCAGGGCACATTGCTCGCAAACAAAATTAATAACCTACTGTTTAATTTAACAGTAAATAAACCGCGTTTTAACTAATTCTAGTGTATATTTTTTAATTATCAAAAACGAACGAACGAAAACATTCTAAAACAACCTTTATATGCCAGAAAAAAAATCGGTTTGTCATTGATCGGCCACGGGAGCGAAGCTGCGGGAGAAAGCTAGTTCTAACATAATTTTCTTTTTATTCAATTTTATATACCAGCTCAGTAATAAGATCCTTACATGGAGGTAAACTTCAATGTTTGCTTTAAATTTCCAGTGCATCGGTGAGCAGTGTGTTTCCAAGGTATTTCATTTATTATTTATTATGTTTCCCGCTGCTTACTCTCTGAGAAATTTTAAATTACTGTAGCACAAATTTCTCAATTACTGGGCAGTTAGTTATTCCATGTTTTACCGATACTTTTTAACTTCAACGTCAGCCCGCCGCATAGAGTTTTTATTATTTGAGAAAAGTTTTAAAATTAGTTAAGGACAGATTATCATTCATAAAAAAGGTAAAACAAAACTAATACTTCATTTAAGGCGTTTTTAATTACTCTAGATTTAGATTTTGATCAATAAATTAATTTTAAATATTCATTAAATATGTTTGGCAGAATGAATATTTTGCTCGTGCCTTTTTGCGTTACGACGTGACAGTTATTTGCACATGCGCAGTAGATATGCCCGAGGAACTATGAACTATTAGTTAATCTGTGGATATACTGAGCGTCCTTGAATAAACGCCATTTTATTAATTTCTTGCTTGGTTCAGATATATTTTTTTATTTCCTCGCACAATGCATAGTAAAATTTATTACACGTACGTAACGTGTAATAAATTTTACTTTCCGCACTTGTAGCATAAATAACTATTTATTCACTTTTAATTTTTTATTTCTTATCCATTAATAGATAAGTAATCACTCTAGACTTCAACGATTTATTAACTTAAAAAAAGTATGGTTTATGAAATATTCAATAATAATAATCCGTGTACCGAAGATGCAGCGTTGGAAGATCGCCCACAAGAACCAATAACCTGCAGCCTAATTGCGTAAATAAATTCGGCAAGGCAAAGGGTTTGACCGCCATCGATCGCACAATCGAGAGGGTTGCTGGAATGCGCTGGATGCGAGAAGCACAGGACCGGTCGATTTGGCGACGTTTGGTGGAGGCCCATGTCCAGCAGTGGACATCTGTTGGCTGAACTGAAGATGATGGCGACGGACGAGAATTGTGTCCTGCATTGGAACAATTACAAAAATACTGTTACATTTTTATTGGATCTAAATATTTTACAATTATTTTATCCAAATACACGACAAAAATCCCGCTCTCTCTTAACTTATATTTATTCATATCGTCAAAAAAAAAAGATACACAAGAAAACAGTCTGCATTTCTATCAGCACTGGCCATAAAGAAATAAAAGTACAAATCCATGCATGCCGCAGAATCCACTGGCCGTATTGCATTGTATGTTGAAGTGTATTGTACATACAGCGTTGGAATGTATTATACACACCTATATGTTGGTTATTTTTATTGGATTGCAGTGCGAGGGCATGAACTGCGAGTCCAGGGTACGTATGGAATTCGATTGTTTTAGTATTTATTTTGTTTAGAACACAGAGCCTGAAGGGGTTGCCTGCTGCCTGCGGTCACTGCTAGAGGCGACATTATAAGAGTTACCGCGGCCCTGGCTTAAGCAACTGAAGGAACACGGGTGGGTTTTAGTCAGTAAAAGTCTGACACGCGCTTCACCCAGAGCGGGAGAAGTCATTGGATGATCTCCCACCCAAAAAAAAAAAAAAAGAGGCGACATTATGATACAAACAAGGGGGTCTACTCCCTATCGCGGTCAACGAAGTTACGTACTACGAAACTATGGAGTAAAAAAAAACAAGTGTAAAGTTAAATTTTTCGGATGGGTAAAAACACATCGGGTGTAGGTACTATAAGAGTCAAAATTGCAGTCACACTCTACCAAAACAGAAAAGGCATTAGTTTTTTACTTTTTCAACAGAATTTCAACTTTTATGCGATTAGTAGCAATAATCTACACTTTAATTCCTAAACAAAATATTAAATCAGTTGTGGATAATTTAACTTCTTTTACAAAAACTAGCCATTTGAGTTTTGGGAGAGTATGACTGCACTTTTGACCCTTGACTGTACAACTGTCAAATTATGTTGACATTCATTCTTAGTTCGGGCCCCGAATGAATCATCCGTCCGTAGGTGATACGGATTAGGAAACGCCCGTAACGAAAGCTGAAACTACGGACTTCGTGCTTAGAGAGTAGACCCCTGGCGTGTCATAGTTTAGTTGCAAAATATCACAAGTGACATGTGAAACTAAAGGCAGACCCCCGACTATCCACACAACCGTACGCGCGGGATAGGTGCAGGAACTATGTAGTTTATTGCCTGCTTGACTTCATCGTCGATGGCGAGGGAGGCGAATTACGCTTCTTTACGTAGTAATGTTATAGTTAGTATTCTTTGCTAAAGGCAAGAATATAGAGACATGAGAGACAAATGCTCTTCACAAAGTGTCATTTTATCAGCGAAGACGATTATCAAAATGCCAAAATGTAATGGATTGATATCTTTTCGATAGCGCTTGGCAATCCCATTGATTTTTATATTTTACCTAGTGTCCGACCGAAAGTTTAGTTTCGGTTTCGGTCGAGTTTCAGCAAAAAAATGAGCTTCGGTTTAGTTTTGGTTTCGGCGGTAAACCTACCGAAACTACGACCGAAACCGAAACTGCATTCGGGAGTTCTCGCGCTGTGATCGGTCATGTTCGGCGCGTTAAATTCCATCCAAGCGATTAAGCAGCGAAGATATTTTGCCGCAGCCACGTGCCTGATAATGTCGTGACTGGCTTGTTTGCAGTTCGTTTTGTTTGTTGTGAGTTTTCATGTGATTTATTTTGAATTCGGTAAGTTTTATTACGTGATAAGGGTAGGTAGTAAACCCCTAGGTAGGTACCTATGTAAATACCTCTTAAGTAAAATTAATATATTTTTCTTAAATGAGAGGTTGTTATGTTGATTATCATACCAATAAGTGAAAATGTCAAAGACTGCATAGCTATATGATTTAAAAATAAAAAATAAAGACTGACTGACTGATTTTCCCCTCAAAACATGATCCGTGTAAGCAATTTCAGTTTCGGTTTCACCTGAAACTGAGACTGTTGCCGAAATTCGGTTTCGGTTTCGGTCGGACACTAATTTTACCAAACGCTATCGTGGCGCTTTCGTTGATAGGATGACACTTGTCTAGAGACTACAGGCGTTTTTTTTTTACGTGGCTAAACCATCAAAAGGCGCCAGGAATTTCAGGGAAAAACCAGGGAGTGTGGGATTTTTGGGAGTTCCGTCGCAGTTGTGTGCGGAAAGTATTTTATTTAGATTCTCAGGGTAGAAGGTTCCTCATCCACCATAGAATCGGCAGGATCCTCTGATTCCAACTCCTCCGGTTTTGCTTTCTTTGGGTGACTGCCCGACGAAATAGACATGATGAGGAGACCACCAAAGACCCCCAGTGGTGGTCTTTTGAAAAATTTACACTGAACCGTTTCAGATAAAATTAAAAGCGTTAAGTATGGGTACATGTGTATTTATTTAAAACTTTATTTTACTTTTAGTGTTATGGCAAGCATTGCAGTGCAACAGTAAGTATTATTTAAACTAGCTTTTCAAAGCGGTTTCGCCCGCGTGTAATTCAAAAGTTATCTAACGGACCATTCTATCAGGTTAATAAGTTATAAGCCCTTATCGGCGGGTTAATAAGTTATAGGCCCTGGTCTACCATAGTTAGCCTTAATTAATATTTTACAGACTAAACATTTAATGTTTGTATCTCCGAAGCAACATCCGAAATTCAAAAATTGTACACCATCGGGCTAAAAAGTAGACTAGATTTTCGGGCTAAAAACTTTTTAGCTCGAAAAACTGAGGCATTGAGGACAAGTGATATTCTATCATTGAATGCATGGCGACAGCGCTTGTCAAAAAAAAGTTAATTAAAAAAATCAAAACACCCGACTGTTTAAGAAGCGACAGCACAGCATGATTTTCTTCTTGTTTACGTCTTTTTATTTCGCTTCTTACGCAGTCGGGTTTTTGATTTTTTGAATTAACTTTTTTATTTAAAACTTTTGATATATATATTTTTTTTCAATTTATGAACATTTAATCATATAACTGTTATATATTTTTGAAATCACCTCCTGAAACCCCCCACACGATAGGGTTGAAAGAAAAAAATTGGGCCTCAACAATATAGCGCCTAAAAACCGCCATTTTTCTGCCAGTGACACTCGCAAGGTTAAGACGAATCGTTTGACGTAAGAATCATCAAAATCGGCCAACGCGTTTGGTCTCCAGAACGCCACATAGGAACAATCATACACATATACTGATAAACACATTACCCTCCTTCGGCAGTCGGGTAAAAAGGCAAAATTGTATGGAATTGATATAAATTTTGTTTTTTTTTCGACAATTGCCTTCGGTGACATCGAATGCCACTTGTCTGGCGCCTCTGGAAGGTTTCTGTGGGATAGGCCACAAGTATAAGCCGTGGGTGAAGTACTATTGTCTTTATAATGTTTTATTTTGCAAGTAAAACATTTGAGTTGATTGCTAACGAAATAGGCTCTATACATCTTACTAATATACTCGTATAAATGTGATACTTTGGATGGATGGATGAACGAATCTGGCAATTCGGCACAGAGATAGACTATAATCTGGAATATCACATAGGCTACTTTGTGTCCCGGTATTTGGTTCCCTTGGGAGGATTAAATACTTTTCACGAGGTTTGACCGCTGGCAGAAGCTAGTAATATTCATATTAGTCGAAATGCCAAAATGTAAGGGATTGATTAAGTGACATTTCGATTCCGCTTGAAATGCCCACACATTTTGGTTTTTTTTCAATCACTTTGGCGACGCTTACGTTGATCGAATGTCTTTAGTCTAGAACTTCTGTATTTGCCAAGTTTCCAAGTCAAGTCAAATTTCTTTATGCTACCTCCACACGCTTGCTGTTTGCCACAAACAGTGGTGAACAGCAAACACATGCCGTACACTGACCACAATCACCCAACACAAACACGGCATCAACATGCTTGGTGAACGTGCTTTTATATTCCGGATTGGCAGACGACGAGCTTGTTGTGGCAGCGATTACTTTCGGGTTAAATTCCTCATTTTTTCTTACAATTTAGCTTAGGATACACAAAATGTCACGATTCGTAAGTTTGACCACCACTATTATCATTATCTAATCCGTCCGCCGCCCGCAAGCTCGCGCGTACTACTGAACTGAACAAGCGTCTGGATACATCGCTAACACGTTTGTCGAACACCCTTTGATTTGTGCATAAAACCCGACACCGATGCCGAACACGGGCGAACACAAACAAACAGCCATCCACACGTTCGTGTTTGTTGTTTGCTGTTCGCCAAGCGTGTGGAGGCGGCATTAGGCCATTAAGCGGCACAGTAATAATACTTGATTCTACCGTCCATTCAGAAAAGTAGCTTATTATGGAGAAGAACGGACAAGAAACTCTTTTAAAAAGAAAGTGTTTAACAATATTTACATACATACATTAATTCATATCGTAAGGACGATGAACCCAGACTAACACTACTATACTACGTTTAGATATAAAGTATTACAAATACTAATTAGATAAATTCATTCATTTGATAATTAGGGACATGGTTCTCACATAGTTACAAATATTGCAAACATTCATTCCTGCAATAACAACCGTGCCGTACCGTAGCAATTTTAAAATCAAATAAGGTTATTGATTTTCAAGAAACGACCAACACTATATATTTTCTAGCGTAAAAAGAGCTACGACAATATTGCAACGAAGCATGTTGATCAAATATGATTTGATGCTTTGGTTTATTTCCCTCACAACTTGAAGAAAATAGGAAATACATCGAGATTCTTTGCTTTTTATTGGTTTGGAATGAAACAATTATTTTCATCTTATGTCATTTATAAAAGGTATACCTTTTATAAATGACATAAGATGTCTAGTAACAATTCTGAAAAGTGAGTTATTCAATTACAACTTGTATAGGTATAGGTACCATCATTAAGAGCGGCCAACCCGTCATACTTTTCATACAAACGCTCTTAGGTGATTATGCCGTTGTAACACGTCTGTTTTTGTTTTTTTTTTTTTGACTGATAGGTATCTTGTGCACTATATCTAGGTTTCTATGCAAGCAAAAAAATTAAAAATTGGAGAAACAAATTCAGTATAAGCCTCCAAAAATCTGTAGTTTTACCCGAAATTTGGCCATAATGTACTCATAAACTGTGAAAGTAAAAAAATATCTTGATAAAAACCTTGCACATGTAATGGACATTGTAATTGACAAATATTTTTTTACAAACTATTCAAAAACATGTATTTCCTGGAACAAGATTTACAAAATTTTTGAACACTGTCTTTCTATCTATCGAGTTTTTTGAAAGTTTTTTCAAATTTTCGAACACTATTTTCACTATTTCTCTCTTTTCGCTTTGCCTCTCTTTCAAACATTGCGCTGATGAAACAACAAGATTTTCGACGGGACGGACCGGGAAGGGCCCTCTTAAGACCAATGGCAAAAACGTTGTCAACGTTCGGTGGCAAGCCTTTTGCCATTGAAAACTTCGGACTCAAACGTAAGGGTGCAGTTCCATTGAGGCGGAGCGGAGCAGAGCGGAGAAGAGCTGTGCCGCGATTCACCAATCACATGGCTTGAAATCCACATCTCTTCTCCACTCCGCTTCAAAGGAAACAGCATTGGCCGCTCCGCACAGCTCCACTCCGCCTCAGTGGAATCGCAGCCTTACTGGCGTACAATGTAAGTGTACCTACTCTCTGATCAAGGAACAGGGCTGTATCAGGTCGGTCTTCTACAGTTTCGAGTCACTTCTTTATAAGAAGGAGTCCAATTCATCCCACCAGCTTACAACTTTTCTTTTTTTTTCCAGTGTTCCCTGTTATCCTGCTCATATTCAGTCAACGGTGGTCGAACACATAACAGCAACGTGACCTGGGACGAAGTGTACCCACAATACGGCCAAAGCCAGGGTTTGTCTGGCCCAGAACCCCAACGTCCCGTGCAACGTCAAGGAGAAACTGACTATGGCAAGATTGGCAGACAAGGCAGTCATGCTGATGCTAATTACTATGGTGGAAATGATGATTATGGCAATGCTGGTGATGAGTATTAGGGCTAGGAAAGAAAGAAAGAAAGTTATTGTACGATGACTATAGTGCGCGCGGAACTAGTTGGTATGTGAGCGGTGGGACGGAGAGGCGGGGGCGCCAGTATAATCCGGGATGACCCATTGACATTGTCATTGTCCATTGTCCTAACCCGCCTCCTCACCCCTGTCGCCACCTAAGGCGCGGCCAACTAGTTCCGCGCGCACTATAATTAAGGGGGTAGCCCACAAGTATAAATCTAACCAGATGACACGATTGTATACATACAATCGCGAAGTACATGTACTTCGCGTGTCAAAAAACGGATTAAAATTACAATCAATGATCGGACTTTGAGCTTTTCATTCAGCTTTATCGGCACCGGAAATCCACCGAAATCTAGAAAAATGCCTAAATTATGCCATTTTGTGCTGTAAAAACTGAAAAAGTTGACCGAGGCATTGGAAATGTTTTTCTTTCATTGGTAAGTAAATTTGTGTGAAAAGTGGCACGCTTGGTTTTCGTACAGATGGAGGGACTTGCGTTATCTAGTTAGATGTATATCTGAGGGGTAGCCAGTTATTTAACTATGGGGATAGTCAACATTAGGGAGGAGCTCGTGGCTTAATAATAACAGCCGCACGGGTCGATCATCAAGGTTAAGCAACGCTTGACGAGGTCGGTCCGTGGATGGGTGACCATTTCAACATACCGAGTTTCCTCCGTGCCTCGGAAAGCACGTTAAGCCGTTGGTCCCGGCCGTCATTTGAAGATCTTTGACAGTCGTTACGGGTAGTCAGAAGCTTGAGATCTGACACCAGTCTTGCCAAGGGGTACCGTGTTACCCAGTTACTGGGTTGTGGAGGTCAGATAGGCAGTCACTCCATGTAAAACACTGGTACTTAGCTGAATCCAGTAAGACTGGATGCCGACCCCAATATAGTTGGGAAAAGGCTAGGCAGATGATGATGATAGTCAACATTAAAAATAATGTTAAATTTTAATGTGAATATTGTCTTTCAATAGCAGTCTTGTTACAACCTACCATTCGCATAACTAGTTTTGTGTTTTAAAATATATTTAAATATGTAAAAAAAAGTGAATAAACGAGAATAACAGAACTTAAATTAACTGAGGATTGGTTCCGGTTTTGCCTCATTTTCAGAAGAAAAATTCCTGTAACTCCCAATGGGATGAATGTACTACTTACAATTCTAATTGAGATATAGTTTCCGTATTTTTATGAAGGTCCACGTTTTAATTTCAGTATCAATCTGTCTTTCAAACTCTTTAATTGTATGCATTTTTGGACAAGTTTTTGAAATTAATTATAAATCGTTCAGATGAGATAACGATTTCAATTTGAAGATATTTTTAAGTACGAGAGTTGGCCCTTAGACCATTGTTAATAGATCTAGGAAATAGACAAGAATTATAAGATTCAACTAATGACACATTGTCGTCGATTGATCGCGTTTGTGTCTAATACACCTGACAATAACAGTTGTCTTCCTATTCCATAAAGTTCACTTCGAACCTCACTCAAGTGTTCCAAATTCGAAAGCGAAATTATTTGTTTTTTAAATAAGTCGCGGTTCCACAACAAGACATCGCGTTCGAAATAATTACGAAAAGATGTTTAAAAAATGTGACTACTTCTGCAATGACAAGCGGCTTGCTTAGCGCATTGATGCTACTCAATTACATCTGGTTATTTGCTATGATACAATCATACGAGTTACGATGGTACCGAGCACGGAATGCGATCAGTAGCAAACATTGAAGACTCTAGGCACAGTATAAATATGGACGAACAGTACGGAAACTATTTACAAACGCTCGAAACGGCAAACTCATACAACAAAGCAGTTGTCGCGACACTGTCAATAGTGCGAGCCGCTTAGAGGTCTCGGCGATGCGTTTGTGTAAGTGTGCCGTTTCGAGCGTTTGCAGGTAGTTTCCGTACTGTTTGTCCATATTTATACTGTGCTCTAGGCTAGGGATTCCCAAACTATTTTGGCCAAGAGACCCTATTTCCAAAATTAACTGATACCTCAGACCCCCATCGCCAAATTACTTTAAAAATCCACTTATTGACTTGCCAAGTTTTTCATCTTGTACGAACTTGGGCACGCTTATTAGCTTGTGTAGCTTTTATAAACACATCAATGATACTTCCTACTAAAATTAGTCATTTTTATACAATCTAGTACACGTAGCAAAATTATACAGTATCTTGAATTGAAAGTTTAAAATAAGAACTTGTGTTAATAAATAGGAGTCGATTTTTAGACTTCGTCGACTCCTAAAATCAGTTTTCGTTTATGTCGACCCCTGGGAAATCAATTTCAATCGAATTTCGTCGATGTCGACCACTTTTGAATCCCTGCTCTAGGCGCTAAATACATAATATCGTATATCCAGGTAACTTTAATCCCACATTACAAATAAATAAAATACATTTAATTACAAATTAAGCAAACCTCTTGCCAGTGTGTACGCAGCATACCACAATTTTTGTGATTTTAGAAAATGTACCTGTGATTATGTTAATTTAAATTGTAAAATGAGTTAAATGTAATGGCGACTTTATTTTGTCAATAAAATAAATTAAAACTGAGAATTTTTACTGCTTTCAATGGTCGAATCTCTCCAGAATATCTAACTCCAGTCTCACTAAGAGGAATCGTGTTACCCGGTTACGTAACACGTACCTGGATTGCGGAAGCCAGATAGCTAGTCAATCTATTTAAAATACTGGTAATGCTGAATCTGGTTAGACTTGAAGTCTACCACAAACTTAGATGGGAAAAAAACTTTAAACTAAAAAGAGATAAATAAAAACTTTTTAACAAAAAAAACAAACCAACTTCCAACACAAAACACTACAAAGCGAAAAATTACTTTCTTTTCCAAAGTCGATGTCGAAAAACAGAAAACAATAGATACCAATGACACCGACTTCGGAAAAGAAAGTTATTTTTCGCTTTGTAGTGTTTTGTTTTGGAAGTCGGTTTGATTTTTTTGTTAAAAAGTATTTATTTATCTCTTATTAGTTTTGTTAGGTACCTCTAAATATTATGCAAATCATTTATAACCAAAGTAAATCTCATGACGATTCCAATAAGCCCAAACACGACTAGGATCCATTGTTTTTTCGGAGTTCCAGTGCCTACCTGCCGGCTTCATCATCAGATCAGTTCGATGTTACCATTTTCATCAGTACCATTTATTAATAGGTATTTGCTTCGACTATTGGGAGCAGTGGTGGCCCAGTGGTATCGGCCGCGACTTACAAGTTGCAGGTCGTGGGCTCGAGCCCAGGCAGGCGCTTTACTTTGTGTAAATTATTTCATCACCACTGCTCTCAAAACGGTGAAGGAAAACATCGTGAGGAAATCGGCATGTCCTAGAACCAATAATTCGAAGACATGTGACATCCACCAACCCGCACTGGGCCCGCGTGGTGGATAACGGCCCATTCCCTCTCACAGAGTGGAGGCCTGTATCCCAGCAGTGGGAACATTAATAGGCTGATGATGTGATGTGATGTGCTTCGACTATCAGTCGGTTAGCAATTCGATATATCTTATACCCGTGACATACTTAGCAATGGAGTTCCGGTGGCCAACTTGTAACGCATTTTTTGTTCACATTATGTATGTTAGCGACATCTGCCTCCTTTTTGCCAAACAAGTTCGGTTAGTTGTGTCGCTGATTGATTGTTTGATCATTTGGGTGCTAGATGGCGCTGACATATGTATGACATAGATGAAAGTTTAAATAAAATATATTCTATTTGAGTGAAATCATTTAATTCAATAAGCACACAAATTCAACATACAAATTAATAAATTATTAAATTCTTTTCAAATTAGTTACATAAAAAATGATAATTTAGTAAAAGGCCTATGGCTTAAAAGCAAAGTATTCAAGATCGGTAGTTGCAATGACTTGAGCCTTTACTACGAGTGAACTTGCATTGAGAGGTCGGTGTCCAGAAATAACCTCAAAGGCAAGGACCTAAAAGTATACGTAATGCTATATGGGGCAAGGCTGGCTAGCGTCAAGATGAAAAGCTCATCATAATCAATGATCCAGTAGGCGCTGTGAGTATTGGTTTGAATTTGTCTGAATGCCCATTTTCATGACACATATGCGTTTGATCTTAACATGCAATTTTCTTCTCCTTGGCAGGGCTCCAAATGCCTCTTTAGGTATAATTTTATATATAGTTAAAGCTAATGGTCAACTAGCTGTTCAAGATACAGCAGTCTCCTCTTGCAAAAGGTTCCGAGCAAAATTGTCATCATCTGATATACAGCAAGCTTACGGACAGCTACACAGAGAGCGATGCTGTTTGAGGAATCATGTCTCCAGCATTGAATATTGTGGGTAATCTATATCCCTTCAGAAAGTGAGTGGTTCATACTTTGTAACCTCAATTTATTGTATTGATGGAACGTGTGCTTGAAGAATTAAATTAGTTGACCAAACTTAAGTGAGTTTTACTTCAGTCAGCTTCATGTGAGTTAATCCCTGCAATTGTCTCAAGCTACTTACTACCCACGAGTTAGCCGGTTGGGTAAGGAAAAGCTGCCTTAGAATTGTACGCCCAACGTGTCGCATGAAGTTTTACTGAAGTACTTAACTTTTAATTTTGTGTCTAGAATAACTTTAATACTTACTTAAGAACTTAACCAAACTATTGGTTAACTTCAATATTGTTTAATTTCAATATTAAAATAACAAAACATTAACTTTATATAAATTTCAAAGTGCGGTTATAGTCACATTTTTACTTAAAAACTAACCTTTTCACTAATGAATGTTTTGTTAGACTTGATATAAATTACTCTAATTTAACATAGTTATTATAACTGTTAATTAGATATATATTTAAGGAACAAACAATTGTTTTGTTCAACATGCATAAAGCATTTCTTTAAACTAAAAAATAAAAAAACAAAACACCTGCATTATATAAAGGTTTAAAAGTGGGGTTATAGTCACATATTTTAGATTTAAACTATATACCTTTTCACTAATGAATGTTTTGTTTTACTGATAATTAGTTTTGAATATTTAGAACAAAAAGTATTTTTTGTTCAACATGCATAATGCAACTTTGTTTGAATATCTTCATAATGAAGAACTTATTAAACATGTACTTAAATGTTTTTATATATGTCAACAGATCTTAAAGCAACTGGAGACGTGGATTGCAAGCAGTGTCGTTCCTGTGTAGTCTGTAGTGGATTTGAAGCATCAAACTAATGGACTAACCCGCACATACGTTGTCGGATAAGGTACACATGTGTTCGGAAACCTGTTGCTGAGCTGTTTCATTTAAATAAAAGTAAATTCAGGAGGTACTCTTACAATTATATGTATCGTAGCTCGCTTTTAAAATCACTTAATGGGAATTTCTCAAATGATTATTTTTTCAAACTAAATCATTCAAACTAAAAATAAATAAAACTTAATTTCTAAATTCTCTTGGAAGATACTGATGCTAAGAGAAGTTGTGGGACATCTATATTTCTATTTAATGATGATCTCACTGGCGCCCAATCTTAAAATAAATAAAATAAAATATTTCTAACAATTTGTAGTGACTTATTAGGATGTTTTACTGTGTCAATTAAAATAAACACAATTAAATAGTAAATTCTGATTATCATAGTAGCTATGTTATGTTGATTTCTTCCTATACGGAAGCAACAAGCAACTACTATGGTTAAAATACTAGTGTTTTATTGTACACAATATAGGTACCTAAATTTGTACATGTGAACAGTGCATAAGCTTATTAGGTTTTTTTTTCGGTGTCAACTAAAAGAAACACAATGTGGTATTATTATACTCTGATCATTATGGTAGATATGTTATGTTGTTTCCTATACGGAATGCAACAAACAATGCCATAATAAAAGATAAGTGTTTCTTGTACACGGAATGCCTAAAATTGTCCATGTTAACAATGGTCCTCAATTGATTTACATACATTAATTTAAAGTATGGAGACTTCTAGTTAATAATCATTGTTGTGTTAATGGTTTAATATTTGCACCAATTCAATAATGGAGGTGCAAATATTTAATTAAGAAAGGGATGAATGAATGCTGGTAGGGTATAAGGATTTTTTCAAAATTCATTCGTATATACAATCATTTATAGGTTATGTATGTATATGGAAGGATGAAAGGTAACACAATGATGCAAAAACTTAGTAGTATTCTCATTATAATCTTAACTTGAATAGACATTTACTGAAATCTATACAGCGAATAGGTGCTCAATGTAATGCTTTCCTTATTGTATTGGGGGTATTTACTTTCTGTTGCGAATCTTAACTTGATTAGGTATTGTCCTATCTATACAACGGATGGGTACTTAATGTAACATTTGCTATTTTAGAAAGCAATGTTACTTTTTGCTATGAATCTTAACTTGATTAGGTATTTGTCATATATGAGCAAAAACTTAGTAGTATTCTCATTATAATCGGAACTTAAATAGACATTTACTGAAATCTATACAGCGAATAGGTGCTCAATGTAATGCTTTCCTTATTGTTATGGGGGTATTTACTTTCTGTTGCGAATCTTAACTTGATTGGGTATGTTCCTATATCTATACAACGGATGGGTACTTAATGTGACGTTTGCTATTTTAAAAAAGCAACGTTGCTCTTTGTTATATATTGGCTAGATGGATGTGGTATTTGCCTACATTTATTTGTCTACATACAATCAACAACTTGGTATTTAAAATAACACTTGCCCTATTTGAATGACAGTGTTCCTTGTTGTTGAACTTAACTTGTTTAGACATTTGTCTACACTAGAATGAAAGATGGTTAAATCTTTTATAGATTATAACCCAACTCTTAAACATTTAATACATGTATATTAAATGTTTTATTAATCATAAACTGATTTTAATAAACCTTAATCAGATTGGATTAAGGCTTGACTTATAAATAAGCTAACTGCTCGGCGGTTGTGCTGTGATAAATGAATGTTATGCATTACTAATTTATTGTAGGACAATTACTAAGTATGTTGATTAGGTTTAGATAAGAGCAATCAAAGTTCGTATCCTATAGTTAATATATTATCTCTATTATTTTAATATTTAGTACATTTGTTTTGAACCTATTTCTTTTTTAGAAAACTTAATGTAGGTAGTTCTAATATAAATTATATTTGACTACCTCAATACCTGTCAAGGAAAATGATAATTTCACATTGTGCATGGGTATTGACTAAATCAAATTAAAAAATTGTTTCACAATTTTTTTAACCGGGAAAGAAGATATTGTAACGCATTTTTTGTTCACATTATGTATGTTAGCGACATCTGCCTCCTTTTTGCCAAACAAGTTCGGTTAGTTGTGTCGCTGATTGATTGTTTGATCATTTGGGTGCTAGATGGCGCTGACATATGTATGACATAGATGAAAGTTTAAATAAAATATATTCTATTTGAGTGAAATCATTTAATTCAATAAGCACACAAATTCAACATACAAATTAATAAATTATTAAATTCTTTTCAAATTAGTTACATAAAAAATGATAATTTAGTAAAAGGCCTATGGCTTAAAAGCAAAGTATTCAAGATCGGTAGTTGCAATGACTTGAGCCTTTACTACGAGTGAACTTGCATTGAGAGGTCGGTGTCCAGAAATAACCTCAAAGGCAAGGACCTAAAAGTATACGTAATGCTATATGGGGCAAGGCTGGCTAGCGTCAAGATGAAAAGCTCATCATAATCAATGATCCAGTAGGCGCTGTGAGTATTGGTTTGAATTTGTCTGTATGCCCATTTTCGTGACACATATGCGTTTGATCTTAACATGCAATTTTCTTCTCCTTGGCAGGGCTCCAAATGCCTCTTTAGGTATAATTTTATATATAGTTAAAGCTAATGGTCAACTAGCTGTTCAAGATACAGCAGTCTCCTCTTGCAAAAGGTTCCGAGCAAAATTGTCATCATCTGATATACAGCAAGCTTACGGACAGCTACACAGAGAGCGATGCTGTTTGAGGAATCATGTCTCCAGCATTGAATATTGTGGGTAATCTATATCCCTTCAGAAAGTGAGTGGTTCATACTTTGTAACCTCAATTTATTGTATTGATGGAACGTGTGCTTGAAGAATTAAATTAGTTGACCAAACTTAAGTGAGTTTTACTTCAGTCAGCTTCATGTGAGTTAATCCCTGCAATTGTCTCAAGCTACTTACTACCCACGAGTTAGCCGGTTGGGTAAGGAAATGCTGCCTTACAAACTGTGGTCTTCTCTTCTTCATCAGTTTTATTTCACCAAATGACAGTTTCTGAGTGTAAATGATTGCATTGTTGATAAAAATACCAAAATCGCTATTTGTATGCCTATAATATTTGATTTTATAATATTCCGGCAATATATGCCTATTTATTGCTATTTTAAGATAACTTATATACCTGAGTTACCTAAGGATAATTTTAGCCCATTGCCATTTTACTTTTTTCCATAGCACTTGTAGTTTTGCTGGAAATCGAGATAAACCGTTTTCACCCTTAAAAACTCACCCCCTTCCCTTCCCGACCTCAGATCGCCCGTAAATTATTTTTTCTTTAATTTTTGTTGTATTCTCTTCCTTTTCCAATGGGTTTCATCCAACTATTATTTTTTTTCTTTAAAAAAATTATCGACCCTGGTCTATCACCCACAATGTGCTTATAAAATATTAGCTGTTGCCCGTGGCTTCGCTCCCGTGGACCACCCCACAGGACCCGTTTTCGGGATTAAAAAATAACCTATTTCACTCAGGAATAATGTAGCTTTCTATTGATGGAAGAATTTTTTAAATCGGTCCAGTAGTTTCGGAGCCTATTCGGTACAAACAAACAGAAAAATATTTCCTCTTTATAATATTAGTATAGAAAAAGCCAAAACATTTAGTTGCACCCAAAATACGGTCAAAATAATTGAGCACCCGAAATGTAAATATCACTCTGACGTTCGACGCTCGCTATTGGCTCACGACTCACGAAGGAATGCGGGGCGCCGCGTGGGTAGGCGGGAGTGGGGTCTTCTGACATTCCGGCTGCTCAGTTATCTTAACCGAGCTGTAAGTATATTCTTAACCTAATAAAAAACTCTTAAAGGTTTCTCTGAATACGACTTCAGGTTTTCAGCGTTTGATGTTTCGAAAAATTATTAAAAGGGACAAGTGGAGTTACTTAGTTATGTAAACCTTTGCTTTGTAGAACCATTTCTTATTCAAGTATGAAATTAAACAGCATATTAAGAAAGTGTTTCATGAGCTATCTAAAAACGTGTGTATATATTTATATGTATAACGGACTGGTGCCCGCAACTCCACGTCCAATCGCGTATTTTGCATACGAATAGGAAAAATAAGGATTTTCTTCCACTCCAGCTCCTCAAGGAATGCCAGCAGCGTTCTAGTGTTACTTTCTCATAGGACGGAGGGTACCTGGGTTTCAATAGTAAAGAAAAAAAGTGTGTTGTGAGGCGTTGTATTTCTCAGTGGCAGACCTTAGATTCAAAGTTGGGAATGCACCCTTGTGCCTCGGAAAGCACGTTAAGGCCTTGCGCCTGATCTGTCAGCAATCCGACATGACCAGAGGGTCAAGTCGGACTGCCGACAGATCAGGCCCTCAGGCCCGCTAGTCACTGACTATGAGTCACATCACATCATATCATCAGCCTATTAATGTTCTCACTGCTGGGACACAGGCTTCCTCTCTGTGAGAGGGAATGGGCCGTTATCCACCACGCGGGCCCAGTGCGGGTTGGTGAATGTCACATGTCTTCGATTTTTTGGTTCTAGGACATGCCGGTTTCCTCACGATGTTTTCCTTCACCGTTTTGAGAGCAGTGGTGATGAAATAATTTACACAAAGTAAAGCGCCTGCGCTAACTATGACTCTGACTATGAGTGTAAGGGAAGAACTCAGCCTTCCCTTACACGGTAACTGAATTTGCAAAAAATACTCTCCCACTAGGTGGACCGATGACCTGGTTAAGGTTGCGGGTATTCGCTGGATGCTGGGGACAATGTGGCGACGCCTGGGGCCTATGTAAAGCAGTGGGCTTCTCGCGGCTAATATGATTATAATGATGACTTGTGCACCATGTTATAGTGCAATAAATCTCGAACCAACATCGATCAGGAGAACTTAATTAACAATCTTTAAAGTAACTTAATTCTCCTCTCTGTGAACGAGACGTGCTTGCAATTTATCACGCGGGGCTCAGTGCGGATTGGTGGATGCCTCTTGTCTTCATAATGTATGTTTAAGAACATACCGAGATTCTAGACAGTGAAATTATATCAACAATGGTGATTGTAGAAATGCCAAAGTTAATAATGCCATTGATCCATGGCCGCCGACAAGAGGGTGGAGGGGGGGAGCAGGAGGACCAGTAGCCACAGCCAAGAGATTAAAAAAAACGCAAAGAAATCAAAGTCCTTAGTCCGCTCACTTAACAAATCTAACCGTTGTTGATGTCCTAAAAAACAAAAAAAAAATCCAATGCGGGTAAAGTGATGAAAACTTTGATCGTTTTCCCGTGCACAATGAATACGGTAGAGCGTTTATCAGCCTCAGGAGACTAGAAAACCTGTTTGTAAGCACTGTGGAGGAAAATCGCCTCAATGGTTCTGCCCGTAAAGTGGTCGAGAAGTTTAATAAACTCCCGAAGATTATGTTTGTGTAATTAACTTAATAAAAAATAATCTCGCTCGACTACTTTACTATTAAAATCTTGTAATTATCAATCGAACATTTGATTGTCTCCAAATTATTTTTATTCTATTATTTTAAAAATATATTATCACTTTGTTCACAAGTTTTATTTTTGAACAGTCAAGAGCTCGTAGAGCTTTACACATTGGCCTTAGTACCGTTTAATTACAATCGCCGTAGGGGTTAGACTCGCACTACCAGTGTAAAGATTAATGTGCTTTTGACTGTATTTAAAATTCATACTTTTCCCATCGTCCATGTATCAGCTTTCCCTCTGAGCCCCCCCACCCTCTGAGTCATCGACTGGCGACGCCCTTGGATTGATCACCTCATATTTTGATAGCGCACAAAAGCTGTAGTACACAATAAAGAACAAAATAATATTTAATAAAGTTTTATTTATAAAACGTTTACTATATTAGGTATGTACTGCAAGTAATTAGTCATTCTAGCAATTTTTTTCATGTTGAATATTTTGTCCCGTATATAATTAACCAAGTCGGGCTTAACTCGAATGTTTACTGAGTAATCTAGTTTCACCTTACCAATGTCATTGTTATTAGTATGTTTATAATTTTCTGTTTCTCGTTGTTCTTTTTCAGGTTCTCTTTTTACTTCTTCAGGTCCTTGTTCTTCTTCTGTGTCACTGATTGATTTATCATTTTGTTTTAGTTTTTTTTGAGCTAGAAGGAAATTTCTATTGCCGTAATATCCATCTTCAAGCATGTCAGGTCTTAAACCTTCGGTTGTTGACCAAGAATATGGTAATTCTTTTGAGTGTGTATCCTAAAAAAGGAAGAAAGAAAAATAATATTTAATTCTAGTAAAAAATAATGCAGTTAAAAAAAAACCGGCCAAGTGCGAGTCAAATTCGCGCACGTAGGGTTCCGTACCATTATCGCAAAAAACGGCAAAAAACACGTTTGTTGTATGGGAGCCCCACTGAAATATTTATGTTATTCTGTTTTTAGTATTTGTTGTTATAGCGGCAACAGAAATACATCATCTGTGAAAATTTCTGCTGTCTAGATATCACAATTCATGAGATACAGCCTGGTGATAGACGGACAGACAGACAGACAGACAGACGGATCGCGGAGTCTTAGTATTAGGGTCCCGTTTTTACCCTTTGGATACGGAACCCTAAAAAAACAAGGGCTGCTACGCTGTTCCGTAGCTAAAAAAAAATTGTTAAAATCTCTTGTTGGAGACCAAAGTTACACATATTTTGTTAACATTACATGTGGATATCTATTTCTAGTATACCAACTTGTAACAGATCGACTGCAGGGCAAATACATCTTCTCATATAGAGAAGGCACGAGCATTAATCACCTCCAATCCATGCTCAAGACGAATTGGCGATTAAAAACTTATATTAAGTCCAGATTACTTCACGACGTTTTGTTTTATCGATGTCAGCGACCTCTAAGATAAACTTAGAAAGTACCATAATGTGAATTGAGAGTCACATTGGTACATACGTATGACCTTAAGCGCGATAGGTGAGGTCTAGACCTCCCGCCAACAATGCGCTTGCGCTAAAAAAATTGCACTGTGACCTGGCATCTTCTTGCTCCTCACGTGGCAAGGCTATTTCCACTTAGAAAAAATATTCCTTAATTCTTTATAGTACTTACAAAAAAAAAAAAAAAAACAACATGAGTGATTACAAAGTTGATGTACAAAGGCGAGCTTAACTCTAAGAAGAGTTTTCTACCAGCAAACCTTAGAGTGATAGAGAGAGTTTACAAAAGGAAGAAGAGAGTCCAGTGTACAATTTTAGACTTAATAATAAATAGAATAATGGTAATTTTATAATAATATAAAATTAATCATCATTATTTTATAAGTACAAAATATATATATACATATACTAATATTGTGTCATTCCGAAAGAAAATGATCCTAATTATTATATTAATATTATATTAAAAGTAACTTACTTTGGCTAAATCCGAAATCTCGCCAACATGTTCTAAATTTTGGCAGTTTCTACCTATGCACTGAAATGACATTATTAAAATATAATACTTGGACTTCAAACACCGACTCAATTGTATCCTAAGAAGTCGGAGAGAAGGAGAAAATTGTTGAATTCTAAACTACAAAGGCTCAGTTTTTTAACCAATGGTTAAATATGTTAACCAATGGTTGCAGATTTCGATAAAACACCATTTCTCTTCAGTTTTTAGCCTCACAAATGGTCAAATAAATTGGAGAGTTAATTATTTGACCATTTGTTAGACTAAAAATTTACGAATAAATGCGTCTCACCGAAATTTTAAACCATTGGTTCTCTTAATATTACGCATTAACCTTATTTATTGTCACACTCACCTTATTTATTCATATGTGGTGTATCTATTTTTATCTTTTATATAAGTAAGTATTTGTTTTCACTATATAACTGCTTTATGTCCGTCATTTCACAACCACCAGTCCAGTTGAAAACCAGCGTCGGGCACGAGTTGCGCGACATTTTGCTGAACTGGTTCTATTTGGCACAGCCGTGGGACACACAATGTCATATTTATATGGATTTTTCTCTTTTTTATTGTTGTATAGTTTTAAGTTTTTTTTTTGTCTTTTTATATTGTGTTCTATCTTTCTTTTCTTTTCCTTCATATTTAACCATTGGTTGAGTTAACAACGGATTAATAAACTGGGCCTAAGGCCCGCTTGCGCCACCCTGGATTATCTGCCTAACTCTGGGTTAGTAGCTAACCCAGCCGATTATGTATGACATATTTGTCAATAGTCTGATAACTTTTTATCTGAGGAATAAAAATTGCAGTTTGACATTATATTCTATACGACACGAGTACAAAAGCTATCAAATGGCCATATTTATGACAAAAAATGGCCATTTTAATGTTTTTGTGATTAAAAATGGCCGTTTGACATTATATTCTATACGAGTACAAAATCTATCAAATGGCCATATTTATGACAAAAAATGGCCATTTTAATGTTTTTGTGATTAAAAATGGCCGTTTGACATTATATTCTAGACGAGTACAGAATCTATCAAATGGCCATAATTATGACAAAAATGGCCATTTTAATGTTTTTGTGATTAAAAATGGCCGTTTGACATTATATTCTATACGAGTACAAAAGCTGTCAAAAGTTATCAGACAATTGAAAAATCGGTCCTTAATCTCGTATTAGCTACTCTAAATTAATTTTTTGGTGCAAATGGACCTAAAAGGTAAAATTGTTTGTTTATATTTTTCGAGAATTCTATCCCTGCGTTGCCAGCAGGGTGTCGTGGGCAACTTTTAATATCGAAAAAATGTACATCACATCACACACATCATTAGCCTATTAATGTTCCCACTGCTGGGACACAGGCCTCCTCTCTGTGAGAGGGAATGGGCCGTAATCCACCACACGGGCCCAGTGCGGGTTGGTGAAAAAATGTACGGGTCCTGTGAAATATGTCTCGGAAACAAAGTGAACAGTGCATAAATTAATAATAATAGTAGGATAGCTCGTAGCAGGTGACGTTCTGTAGTTTCTGCATAATGTCTCCGCCAAATAACAAAAAAATAAAAGTCATTGATCCGACTTGTACCAAAATAAGACATTTCGTGTCGAGCATAAAAAGTCGAGATTTTAACACGAGCGATGTAGTCAACAAAAGCTACATGTGAGTGTTAAAATAAAGCCTTTTTTATGCGCAACACGAACGATTCTTTTTACACTACCTGATGAGCTTACTTAATTAAATGCAAATAAGATCCAACATCATTTGATTAGAAACGTTCAGAATAAAAACCACAGACTATATACAAACAATCAACGCGCGCTTTTTCGGGAGGTAACAGGTTCAATTGTGCCTGTTACATAAAGATCCATACAAAAGTCATTTTGTAACTGTTATTATGTAATTTTGTATTTTTTCATTTTTAATTTCTAATCTTGTGTCTAAATGTTCATATTTCGAAACGAATTTCTTAGGCAATGTGTTACATAATAGACTAGGTAGTGGAAAAAGTATCATTACGTGACTTGAAAACATAATTTTTTGTTTATTGAGATATTTTGATAATTTTGGTCTCAAATGAAAGGTGTAGGCATAGAAACATTGTATTCGTTTAAATCATATAAATCGGTCAACGCGATTATGAGATATTAACTCATTACTGAATGCTAATTGCAAGGGCCAAGGACGCCCCTTACAACGAAACGTTCGTTTTGATTTTTCGTACCTAAACCTTTACATTTTATTCGTATCGTTTTGAAATATTGGAATACACTGGTAGACAGGTGTGAACGACTTTTTCTTTTTTGTTATCTGGTGGTGACGGTTATTATGAATAGTCAGAAAGATATCTTCTATAAACAGAAACAAATAAGAAAAAAATATTTTGATTAGTTACCGTAGCTGTGCAATCTATTCCGGTGCACTGTAATAAATAAGTAATTAAGTATATCAAAATTTTAAAACAAACTTTTTTATGTAGGTACTAAAAATAATATCACTTGTCAATACACATCCCATCAACAACATACCTTGTAAAAAACACAAGTCTCACTGTTTGTTTGTAAGCTAATTGTTAAGGCCGTACCCTGACCAAAAAATCAGCATGAGATATGAGCATTCCTATTGGCCTAGCGGCACTGGTGGCGTATGAATTACAGTAGTTAATACGCCCAGATTTTAGAATAAAATCTTTATAAAATCGAATATTGATCTTTTGAAAAAACAACAACTTACAAAATGTTCGTTATCAAATTGTCTATCCATTAGTATTAGTACAAAAAAATAATTAATGATCACTTTACGAGGAGATTGTTGCATGTTATCAATAATTATTTTTATGGTTTTGTTGGAAGGAGATTAGTGAAACATATACTTCTTAAAAAAAAAAGTGTACTAATATTTTAGAATCAACACTATGTAGAAATTTAATGTATTTTTAGTAATTGATATTTCTTTTTAAATAAAGAGTAGATAGCACTTAAAAACTGCACAAAAACGGCTAGCGCGGCGTTTTGCTCGGGGAGGCGCCTTAAGGTATCTAATGAATAAATTATCCTCATTTAACATTCAATCTCACTACTTTTTGCGCTAGAAGAACTGCGCCGCGAGACATGTGTTATTTACATCTTATGTTTTCGATGGGATCTCATTTCTTTTTGTACGCAGTCCTCCTTTATTTCTTTTTGGGTAATATTTACGGTGCTACGGTCCATGTACCATAAGGTAGGTGCCTAGTCCATTCTGTACTGAAAAATGTAGGTAGCGCAAGTGATGAATTATTTCACAAACAGTTTGTTTATGAAATTCAAATACGAAACTAACCTAACTAAATTTAGTCTGCTTGCCATCGACATACTGCGCCGACTCATTATAAGTATGGAATAGGTATTAGGTATACCAAAGTAGACATTGTCTATGACTAACTATACCTACCTATATTCACTACTAGCTGTCCCACGCGGCTTCGCTCCCGTCAACTGGCTACCTACCTAGCATACCCTACCTACCCTACATACATGAATGTTGCGTAATTTAACCCGCTTACGCAAAAAGGAATAATTAAGCCCGTTTTTGCAACATTTTTTATTTATGCTCCGCTCCTTTTGGTCGTATCGTGATGTTATATAGCCTATAACCTTCCACGATAAAGGGGCTATCCAACACAAAAAGTTTTTTTTCAATTGCAAGTAGGTATATAGATTTATTTAATATTAATATATTATATAGTATAGATTTACATAAATTGTATGAAATGTAAAAGTAACTACTAAACTATCATAGTTCGATAGTGAAAAAGGGACAGATGTATACAAGTCATATACATCGGTCCCTTACGCACACTCAAAATAACCTTACTCTAAGAGCTTATGGTCGGGGTGACCTGATGTCACTCAAATTCTACATCGCGCTATCAATGATCTTCATAAACAAACAGTCTGACAACAACTAACGGGCAGTTACCCATCAAACTAAACACCCGTGTCGTCGGAGGATCCTCCCTTTTCAATGGATGGTACGGATATCTATAACCTCTTATTAGTTTGTGCTATATTAATGGTTATTTATACACAGTCAATCCATTTTTAGAAATCCGTACCCGAAGGGTATAAACGGGGATCCCTATTGCTGTCACTTACGTGTCCGTCTATCTGTTTATCCGTCTGTCCATCAAAATCATCAAATAGTTTATTTCAAAAAAACCTTAGAGGTACTTTTGAATATAAAACAAAAGAAAACGTCGGTAGATCTCAATGGAGAAGAATCTGCAAGAAACTCCACGGACACTCTTTTCCATTAGATTTAATTACAAGTAGTTCTTGTTGAGAAAATACATATACGTGAGAACGATGTAAAAAGACGTGCACGTAAAAGTGTCTAGAGTAACAAACAATTAAAAAAATACAATAACAGACCGAGGCAGCTAAGTTATGACCAATCAACAGATGGCGCGCATTCACGAACGTGACGAATGGATCGGCACCATTCAGCTCAACCATCATTAAGGGAACCGAATGGTTCAACACATAGTAGAATTATTTATGAATTTTAACAATATTGATATTCTTTGTATAACTGAACATTGGCTTCGTTCAGCAGAGTTAATGCTATACATGGTGGCTCATTGATTTTAGTAAGTAACCAGCTTAAATTCGAAGACCGTAAGGATATTGTGAGCCTATCTGTTGAGCGGACAGTTGAAATAGCTTGTATAGAATTGGAGCAGTTTATTATATTAAGTGTGTACAGATCCCCTTCAGGATTGTATGACTACTTTGAAAAGGTAATGGATGAAGTGTTACACAAGATTTATAACTCGAGTAAATCCATTACCATTTGTGGTGATTTTAACGTTAATTTATTAGAAAACTCGGGTTCTTGTAGTAAAATAATAAGTCTGTTTCAGTCCTACAATCTTGTAAACCTATTTTTGGAGCCCACAAGAATAACCCCTACTAGTGCCACATGCTTAGATAATATTTATACTAGTGTTATACCAGTCCACAAAGAAATTATAAATATGCTAGATTCTGATCATTGCGGGCAGAGGATTACTATACCTAACCAAAACAACAAAGTGGCTAAAAAGGATATCACTGTTAACACCAAAACTGCAAGTCGCTTGGCAGCTTTTAAAGGTAAACTCATTAATAAATTACCAATTTTGTCAATTCATGCTGATCCTAATCATCTATATGATGAGTTTTTTAGTATATACTGTAAACAATTTAATTCCACATTTATTCCCAAAACTATCTCCGTTAATAGTAACGCATCATTCAGTGATTGGGCTACCGTTGGTACATAAAAGTAGAACACGGCTTTATGAGCTGTACGATGAAAGGACTTATGTAAACACTGCTGAATTTAATTTATATGTTAGAAATTATTCAAAATTATTTAAAAAAGTTTGTTCGTTGGCCAAGTCGCGTTATTTGAGTTCTAAGATTGAAAATAGTAGTAATGTTATTAAAACGACTTGGAATATTATTAATAGTGAAACGGGAAGATTTGGTAACCGAAATTTTGACTACAGCCTGTCTATTAATGACAGCATCATAAAATCAGACTCACAAGTCGCAGTGGCCTTTGAAAATTTATTTTCAGATGTTCCCATTTCAACTACTAAATCCCTAAACTCATCACCTTCTGTTGCTGAGTCTTTGCTAAAAGAAAATGTTAATGTTTGCGATTCGGAATTTGTTTTTGAACATATTACTTGTAGAGACATAATTAAAACCTTTCACACTTTAAATGTTAAAAAGACTGCAGATCTGTGGGGTCATTCTGTAGAAGTTGCTAGGTCTATTATTGACATTGTCGCACCTAGTTTAGCTATTATCTTTGATAATTGTATCGACTGTGGGGAGTTTCCTGACCTAATGAAAAATAGTAAAATAATACCTTTGTTTAAATCAGGTAGAAAAAACATCAGACCCTACAAATTATAGACCTATTTCAGTACTACCTACGTTTAGTAAAATATTTGAGAAATTAATGTTAGAGCAATTGCTAAGATTTTTTAATAAACATAAATTATTACATAGCAAACAGTTTGGTTTTACAAGGGGTCGTTCAACTACTGATGCCAGTGTTGAGCTTCTAGGACATATTTATAATGCATGGGAAGATAAGTGCGATGCCTTGGGAATCTTTTGTGATTTGTCCAAGAAACGCTAATCAGGAAACTCCGACACTACGGGATCCGGGACAGCGCTCTGGATATTCTTACTTCATACTTGAGTAATAGGATTCAGAGCGATGACGTTAATGGAAAAAGATCTCCCGGGTCTATAGTAATAATGGCAGTCCCGCAGGGCTCAATTCTTGGTCCTTTCTTGTTTCTTATTTATATTAATGACTTGCCTTACCTCATAAAGGATCACTTTTGTTTAAACTTAAACGTCAGCAGATGGTTACTGACGATGTAAATAGCGCGATCTCAAAAGTAGTTCACTGGTTCATTGTTATGAAAATTTCAGCTGTCTAGCTATCACGGTTCATGAGATACAGCCTGGTGACAGACAGACAGACGGATCGCGGAGTCTTAGTAATAGGGTCCCGTTTTTACCCTTTGGGTACGGAACCCTAAAAAAAGAGTTTATACAATACAAATATATTCATACAGACTTCAGCATAGCTATACCGAAGATATCCCGGATGTCAGCCTGTACGAGATTAGGATGGCTCTGAAACAGCTTAAAAACAACAAGGTGCCGGGTGATGACGGAATCACTGCTGAACTACTGAAGGCGGGTGGAAAACCGGTCCTTAAGGCCCTTCAGAAGCTGTTTGATTCCGTCATACTCGAGGGCAAAACGCCACAGGCATGGTGCAGGGGTGTGGTGGTACTCTTCTTCAAGAAGGGCGACAATGCCCGGCTGAAGAACTATAGGCCCATCTCACTTCTTAGCCATGTCTACAAGTTGTTTTCAAGAGTCATCACGAATCGTCTCGCGCGCAGGTTTGACGACTTCCAGCCTCCCGAACAAGCCGGATTCCGAAAAGGCTTTAGCACCGTAGATCACATACATACGCTGCGGCAGGTTATACAGAAGACCGAAGAGTACAACCTGCCTCTCTTTTTAGCGTTTGTGGACTACGAGAAAGCCTTCGATTCGATCGAGACTTGGGCAGTACTGCAGTCTCTCCAACGGTGCCAGATCGACTACCGGTACATTGAGGTGTTGAAGTGTCTGTACAGAAACGCCACCATGTCAGTCCGTCTTCAGGATCAGACCTCGGAACCAGTCCTTCTCCAGCGTGGCGTGAGACAGGGAGACGTCATTTCTCCGAAACTGTTCACTGCTGCACTGGAGGATGTATTCAAGGTTCTGGACTGGAGCGGCCTAGGCATCAACGTTAATGGCGAGTACATCACTCACCTTCGGTTTGCCGACGACTTAGTGGTCATGGCTGAGCCCATGGAGTGCCTCAGTACAATGCTCGAGGACCTCAGTAGAGCTTCCGAAGGAGTGGGTCTGAAAATGAACATGGACAAAACCAAGGTGATGTTGAATTCCCATGTTACACCAATTCCTATCAAGGTTGGAGACTCTACACTCGAAGTTGTGGACAACTATGTCTACCTGGGACAAACGATCCAGTTGGGTAGGGCCAACTTCGAGAAAGAGGTCAACCGTCGAATCCGACTCGGCTGGGCAGCGTTCGGGAAGTTGCGCGGTGTCTTCTCGTCCAACTTACCACAGTGTCTCAAGACAAAATTCTATGACCAGTGTGTGTTGCCAGTGATGACATATGGCTCTGAGACGTGGTCGCTAACAATGGGCCTTATCAAAAAGCTTACAGTCACTCAAAGGGCAATGGACAGGGCTGTGCTCGGCGTTTCCTTGCGTGATCGAATCAGAAATGTTGAGATCCGTAAGAGAACCAGGGTTACCGACATAGCCCGAAGAATTGCCAAACTTAAGTGGCAGTGGGCAGGGCACATTGCTCGCAGAACGGATGGCCGATGAGGCAGAAAGGTTCTGGAGTGGCGACCGCGAACCGGAAGACGTTGCGTTGGAAGGCCTCCCACCAGGTGGACCGATGACCTGGTGAAGGTTGCAGGAATCCGCTGGTTGCGGGACGCACTGGTCAATGTGGCGACGCTTGGGGGAGGCCTATGTCCAGCAGTGGACGTCTTTCGGCTGATATGATGATGATGATGACTTCAGCAGATTCAAAACAATAATGTTCTGCTTATCACTTGTTTTTGCAACCTAGTGGTTATGGAGCAGGACTAGCATTGAGCCAAGCATTTTTATCAGCGATGTAACTTATAATATGCCTGCCTGAATTGTGTGCGTTTATAAGTTTCAAATTTAATTTTAAAATTCAGTTCTAGAATGTGGGAAGATTTTTCAATGTAACATTTTATACAGTACCCCATGAAAGATGAGGCTACTTTAGCCAGTCTAAAACCTGGTTGAACTAATTGGTCCCTATTTCTAGTAACGTAATTATGTCTGTCGCCGTTTTTACTAAAAAGATGTTTTTTTTTGCTAACGTACATAATGTTTTCATAAATATATTGACAAGGAACCGTCATGTTGTAAATTTCCTTAAACAGTTCCCTTAGAGCAGTTTCCTTTATCTGTCACACTGTACAAATCTTTTCAATACAGTTGTTATACATGGCGTACTTTCAGTGGCTATAATTATGATTCGAAAATTAAATCTTACGCACAGGCATCTTTCTATTACGCGGTCGTGACTTTGGTTTACGAGCTCGATCATTAGTTTTGCAGTTGAGTTTTAAATTTATAAGCCAACTAGCTGACCCGCGGGGCTTCGCTCCCGTCAACTGGCTACCCTGCCTATCTAGTCTACCCTGCCTAACCTCCCTACACTACCTACCCTGCCTCTACTTACTCTACCTGCTCTACCTGCTCTACCTACTCTACCTGCTCTACCTGCTCGACCTACTCTACCTAATCTACTAACTCTATCTACTCTGCCTACTCTACCTACTCTACCTACTCTGCCTACTCTACCTACTCTACCTACTCTACCTACTCTACCTACTCTACCTACTCTACCTACTCTACCTACTCTACATACTCTACCTACTCTATCTACTCTGCCTACTCTACCTACTCTACCTACTCTACCTACTCTACCTACTCTACCTACTCTACCTACTATACCTACTCTACATACTCTACCTACTCTACCTACTCTAACTACTCTACCTACTCTACCTACTCTACCTACTCTACCTTTTCTACCTACTCTACCTACTCTACCTACTGTACCTACTCTACATACTCTACCTACTCTATCTACTCTACCTACTCTACCTACTCTACCTACTCTACCTACTCTACCTACTCTACATACTCTACCTACTCTATCTACTCTACCTACTCTACCTACTCTACCTACTCTACCTACTCTACCTACTCTACCTACTCTACCTACTCTACCTAATCTACCTACTCTACCTACTCTACCTACTCTACCTACTCTACCTACTCTACCTACTCTACCTACTCTACCTACTCTACCTACTCTACCTACTCTACTCTACCTACTCCACCTACTCTACCTACTCTACCTACTCTACCTACTCTACCTACCCTACCTACCTAATAATTTTCTATCTATCATCAATAGTTTTCTCAGCGCACGTCAATGAATGAATTTTATAGGCAACAATTTGCTACCTTGTATTCTTTGTAAAAAAAATATGTCCAGTTGCAAAAACGCGCCATTTTCTGAAATTTTTATTTTTGTGAATAAACAAATCTAATTCTTTGATTTGTTTTTACTATTTCCCACAACTGTATTGAAAAACGTCGTGTGATACACGGGTGTGTAGGTTATTGCAAACTCGTGTCATTAAAAACCCTCGCCTTCGGCTCGGGCTTGTTAATAACAGCTCGTTTGCAATAACCTACTTTCCACCCTTGTATCACAATGTACTATTACAGTACAAGCATCTTGTTGATCCAAAGCCATACAAATTATCAAAAAATATATTTAAATATATTTAAGGGAGCCCCCCTTAAATATATTTAAATATATTTTTTGATAATACAACTAAAGTGGGGCACGAAAAAAATGTTTTGACCTACCTAGTTAAGTGGGATATTGTTGTTTATACCTCATTAAGTAAATAAATACTGTATTTATTCTTTTAAAAAATAATAGAAAAATAGGAATGAGAATCAACCAGCTTTTTTTACAAAATTATGTTCTGAAGAATTTTTTTACTGCCCATGTACTTCAAACCTGATGATAATATTTTTTATGCCGTATATTTTACTAATAAATCAATACATTGATAGATTTCCTAATATTTTCTATTACAACCATCTTGTGTTTTGCGGTTTGGTACGGAACCCTAAAAATGTGCGAAGTGTGACATGAACTTGGCCGGTTTTTTTACTGGTTAAAATCATTTTTTTTTTTGTTTTTTAACAAGTTTTATTTTATAATCTATACTAATATTATACTGAGGAAAGATTTTTTTTGTTAGTTTGTTTGTACCGAATAGGCTCCGAAACTACTGGACCGATTTAGATAGGCTGTTTTTTAAATTGGGTCCTGTGGGGTGGCCACAGGAGCGAAGCCGCGGGCAACAGCTATTTAAGTATATTTTTTTTTTAGTATCATAATCAACGATATTTACCCCAGCCAAACATTCTGTTCCATTGCACTAAAAAAACAACACAGAATAAAAAATGACGCAGAATAATTAGGTAGACGAAAGATTTTGGTTTCAAAACCCAAAAAAATACATAAAGACGACTTTAGAACCTCGTCTTGTTTTTAAGAAATAAAAGTTTAATAAAGATGAGACTTACTGCGGCGGTACATTTTTCTCCCATACACTGAAAATAGTAGCATAATGTAAAATATCAATATTGCGGTTGAAGTCACCGACATAATAACAAAAAAAAAGTTGTTAACACCTGTTTACCAATTTATTCCAATATTTCAGAACGATACGAACAAAATGTAAAGGCAGTGTCGCTAACACGATCAAAACAAACGTATATTGGTAAGGGGCGTCCTTTCATTTGACATTCAGTGATGCGTTAATATCTCATAAACGCGTGAACCAATTTACATAATTAGATTGATATAATGGTTCTACGTTATACCTTTCATTTAAGACTAAAATTATCAAAATATCACTATTCACCGTTTTTAGAGCAGTGGTGATGAAATAATTTACACAAAGTAAAGTGCTCGCCTGGGTTCGAACCCACGACCTACGACACGTAAGTCTTTGCCGTTATCACTGGGCCACCATATTTGAGAAAGAGAATTTAGTGATCGTAGTAGGTAGCAAATATATAAAGTAGGACTCATCGATATGACGTTTCTGTCTATCCCATGAGAAAAACATGTGTTACATAATTTATGTACGTAATTTGTAACTGTGTAGGAAAATAATATTTAAAATATTAAGTCTCACCTGGGCTTGGCAACGATCGCCGTGACACTGGTTATGAAAAAAACATAAATTATTATGAAATAGCATTGATCGGCTCCACAGAACCAACATTAATTAGTTTGACTCAGAAAAGAAGCTAAGCTTAACTGCAATCGGGCTGGATATGACTACAAGAAAATGAAAGATAGAAAATACATTTCTTTAGTACAAACGTAAAAACAGATACCAAGCAAAGAACAAATGGCGGATTACCATCCTCTTGGTGGACCACTGTCGAGAGAGACCCGAGAGAGCAAAATCTACCACCATCGACAACCTAGCATAGACCATCCTGGCGTAGACGCACAAAGAGGGACGACCCAAAATCAATTGGGAATTGGGCAGGAAAAATAAGCCGCGTACAGACTGGTGAAACGTATAATGAAATGTAACATGCAATGAAAGAATTTGCTGTCCACATTATCGCAATGTATCATGCAATGTAACAGAATTCCCATAGCGTGGACGGCTTGCGCGCACGAACCGTGCACAATACGCGCACGAACAGAGCATTTCAACTCGTGCGCGCCGCGATCCGCCATTTGTCGGTTTAATCACCGAACACAAAGGGGTGCGCAGTGTGCACGGAGCGTCAGTGTGGACGGGTTGTGTGTGTCTGTACTGCGGCTCTGTCGCAAATCTGTACGCGGCTTTAAAGAAACACAAACTAGTGGCACATTTCTAATGTTTTGGACAAAGTGTCGTGTCGAGCGCGACACCTAACGATAGGACTGGCCCGCACTAGCAGAGGGAAGATTTGTATGGAAAAGGGAGAAAGAGGCCTTTGCTCAGCTGTGGGATGATATATAGGTAGATAATAATTTGAATCACGAAAATAACAGTCTCTACACATAACAGTCTCTAACTCTCTATACAAGTGTCATTCTGTGTCAGCGTTGGCTGTGGTCTAAATGCCAATAGCACGGGGTTGAAGCGCTAACAAAGAAGATTTGGTTCAAATAACTGTCACTAGATGGCACGATATGCATGGATTTTTTGTTGGATTAACATTTTCTAGAATTGTTGATATTGTTTTTATGTTCTTGTTTAATCAAATCTCCTAAGCACAAAATCATGTAATATTGGGCCCTTAATTCACATTTCAAAGATTATTTGACGGGATCATTTAAAATTGATTTCAATATATGGCGCGGTTTTGATTTTCTGAGCCATGCCGCTTGATTTTTTAAATTTATATTGTAACACATTTTGGTAACATGAAACTGTATAAACGTGCAAAGAAATACTTTAAACCAAATCGTCATCACCACTGGGGTCGTTAACCAATAACCAAACCATTAACAGTCTAATATAAAGTCAACCAACTCAGAGTTTAGTCCTAAACCAAGCAGGAGCTAAATTCTACAGTTTCGTTAAGGAACTGATTTAAATCCATACTTGAAATTATAAATGCGAAAGTAACTCTGTATGTCTGTCTGTTACCGTTTCACGTTTAAACCGATTTACATGAAAAATTTGATACGGAGATAGTTTGAGACCCTGGAAAGGAGATAGTTAGTTCTTAACCTGGAATTCACCTTTAATAGGTGGATGTTTGTATGGTGAACTAATAATTTTGCAAGTAAGGCGGTCTACACACCTTTTTCGTTTTTTTTCTTTTTTTTAAGCGGAGATCGGCTAACGCTACACCGATACTCCTCCTCCCCTGCGGCCCCAAAGCGTTTGCCATCAGACGGTGGCAACCCCGTCTAGGCCCCGGAAGGTAGGGAGAGCGGCGCACCGCAATACGGCACTCCTCTCCCGCCGCGGCCTCCAACCCTCAGCCGCGATATCGTATGGGACGTGGGACGCTCCATAAGACATCGCGGCCTGCCTCAGTTGCGATGTCGCCTGTTACTAAGCGGCACCGCAACCTACTAGCTGGCCGCTACGTCGTCGGCTTAATCGGGAAAAGAAGAGCGGCCTCTCCTCGGGTTCCTTTTCGCTTCTAATACAACGCAGACGTAGTCGCAGGCAATAGCTAGTACGTACATAAGTATTCAATAAGTAAATTACCTTTACTTCAGTTCTTAATCCATTTCCCTGTAAAAAAATATACATAGTAAAAAAGTTTATCTAAAATATACGAAAATAGAATAAAAATAGTGAAAACAGAATCAAATTGATCGAAAATCCAACGGAGGACTAACGTTAAACAAATATGTAGAGTCGACATTATTAATTCTTGACCCATCCTAAGCATATTTTACTAATAAAGATATTCTAATACAATTAGTTCGTACAAATTCGAAATTTATTTTTTACTAGCTGTGCCTACGGCTTCGCTCCCCTCATCTGCCTGCCAACCCTACCCTACTTACCTTCCTGCTTACTCTACATACCTACGTACCAATTTTTTTCTAGGGTCATTCTTTCGCGTACAATCTTAACACCGCCAATCAGAAAATGACTTCAAATGCACAACGCCATCAATCGAATATCGAGTTCAACTTTCCGAGTAACTGGGGGGTGACCATAAGCTCTTAGAGCGGTATCAATTTGAGATCGAGTAAGTGACAGATGTATACAAGTCAGATACATCTGTCCCTTATTCGGTCTCAAATTGATACCGCTCTAAGAGCTTATACTAAGTAATTCTTCAAGTTACGCACAATTTTTATGTGTAAAAAGTTATCTACATTGGTTTCGTACATTTCACGTGATGCGTGCACAAATAAACAGACAAACAGTCAAAAATTCCAAAAATGCTGGCAATGGGTTCTGTTGGTTATCCTTTAACAACCTGACTATTTTTTTTGGCTTTTTTTTCGATGTACACAAATTATTTTTCTACAGATTTATTATATGTATTGATGATATTGATGATGATGATTTAATACTTCATGCACACAAACGTACAGAGGCGGACTTAATGGCTTAGGCATTTTCTACTAGTCGACCTTTGGGTGATACAGAGACAAATTATATAGTGGTAGGTGCAATATTGAAAGTAAATCACGATACCTAAGCTACTGGCATTCCAATGAAATCGAGGGAAGTCCTCAAATATTATAGGCATACATATAGCGATTTTGGTATTTTTATCAACAATTTACACTCAGAAAGTGTCATTTGGTGATATGAAACTGATGACGAAAACCACAGATGGCCACTGGAACTCCTTAATGCTAATTATATCACGGGTATAAGATATATCGAATGGCTAACCGACTATGATGAAACAAATACTTATAAATAAAAGATACTGCTGAAAATGGTAACATCGAACTGATCTGATGATGAAGCCGGAAGGTAGGCACTGGAACTCTAGGTACCAAAGAAAATAAAGTTATTTTTCGCTTTGTAGTGTTTTGTTTTGGAAGTCAGTTTGATTTTTTTGTTATTTTTTTTTATGTTATATACGGTTTAAGTGCACCATGAGTGGTACAACAAGAAAACTTTAATTTTTGGAAGTTTTCCTCTAGCGAAAACGCAATTTTTTGTGACTAATGTATGGGCGTACTAACACTTTGAAATCAGAATCTATATTGGACTTCTCTTTTGTTTAATACAAGCCTGCGGATCACAGCGAATAGGCAACGCCGGGGCCCATTAGCAACGCTGTTACTCTTGGATCTAACCAGGACTATACCCGCGAAACTGCGATGCGCAGCAGCGATGGCTAGGGGTCTGTTTTTTAGGGAAAGATACTGGTTTATGTCATTTTATGCATTAAATATGTTAGTTTTTCTTAAAAAATAAAAAAAATATATAAACATTGTTATTTTCACAGAATGATAGGATTTTGTCCTTCGCAAAGTAGATTAGTAGCCAGAAGAAACTGTCTTTTCACTGATGAAATGTCAATATGCTTTTTGCTGCAGCGATGCGACCTTTCGTCTCAACGCGATTCGATTCACATCGCACCGATAAGCATTTTTTACGAAGCTTAATTGCAAGCATTTTCACATGGACGCAAAGTGATGCATTTTGGCCGATATGCAGTTATGTTTTTTAAATACTATAAGTTAGTAAGTAAGGTCCCTAAGTATCAAGTATTTTATACACTTACATAAGCCATGCAATCCTCGTCAATGCACTAAAAAAAAGATGTGGCATTAAAAATTTACAGGCCTCTCTGTAATATAACTCAATAAAAAACGTTACAGTTCGATTCAAACTTAATGGCAGCTCCCAACACTCCTCAAGTCAATGCGCAGTAGCAAAGGTGAAGGTCTAAAATGTATGGATCAAAAACCCAGAAATCGATACGAACTAACTGTATGCGGATCGAATACTTATAACGAGCGAAATAGGGTTAAGAAAATCCATACTTATTCAGCCTATAGCTCCGATACCCCATTGATTTGAGGTATTTTTTGGGACTGTCCCACCGCACTATTCCTAAACCACTACAACTCCTGAAACCCAGAATTAACAGTGGCGACTACCAGAAAAGTGCCGAGGCAATGAAGCTCGTCGAAGTCCCGGCGAATGAATTTAAATGGCTTTTACACTTCCCTCCATATCAAGCAGGAGACTGAACAAACAAGGACTGGCACAAAGGGTCGTTTCAAACTGGTATAAGCCCAGTTGCCTAGCACCACGAATAAAAATTAAAATGATTAATAATGGGTCCTAACTTTGTCAGTTTTTTTTTTTTTTTTTTTTATTTGTAATGGGTTTGCTCTTGACTCTAGTCTAGGTCATAGGTGACAGAGACAGAGTCTACGATGGAGTGAGCTTACCCAGAAGAAACCTGTTCACTCTAACTTTGAAGAGATTCGGGTTGAATGCGTTCGGAAACACAGACGCAGGTAGTGAGTTCCATTCATTCGCTGTGCGCATTATAAAGGATGTTTGGAAGCGCTTGGTTCGAATTGGTGGAATGGCAACAAGGTAGGGATGATAACTTGCAGTGCGTCTAGATGTCCGATGGTAGAAGGGGGCTGGTGGGATGAGGTCGTGGAGTTCTTGAGCACACTCACCGAAGTACAGTCTGTAGAAGACCGACAAGCAGGCAACTTTGCGGCGATGAGCCAAGCTGTGAAGCTTGGCGTCCACCAGTTCAACGTCGCCAATGAGCCTCTTGGCTCTGCGTTCCACTGAGTCAAGCGCGGCAAGCTGATATTTAGCTGAACCATCCCAAATTTGATTGCAATAATAGGTATGGCAAAAACGCTTGAACGCACGGCAATTTGTTCTAGTTTTCACAAGGTCCGTATAATAAATAACACCGGATGCAGCCTGTACATTATCCAACATAATATTGCGTTCATTCTGCCAAAGAATACACTCCCTTATGTTATGATGTGCAGATTGTACATATTACAATCTGATTTGGGATATGTAACTTAGGTAGGGTTATTTCTCTCGTTCTAAGCAATGGATCCGCATTCAGTTTGTTCGTATCGATTTCTGTGTCAATTGTGATACCGTCTCCTTTATTTGACCTAACAAGTGAGGGATGGGATACTGCAATACTTGTAGCATACTAGTATTTTAGCAGTGGTGGCCCAGTGGTATCGGCCGCGACTTACAAGTTATAGGCCGTGGATTCGGGCCCAGGCAGGCGCTTTATTTTGTGTAAATTATTTCATCACCAATGCTCTCAAAACGGTGAAAGAAAACATCATGAGGAAACCGAAAAGGTATGTCCTAGAACCAATAATTCGAAGACATGTGACATCCACCAACCCGCACTGGGCCCAAGTGGTGGATCACGGCCCATTGCCCCTCTCACAGAGAGGAGGCCTGTGACCAGCAGTGAGAACATTAATAGGATGATGATGATGATGACTAGTATTTTATGACCTCCATGAAACAAATACATTAAACAAGCTTACCACACATCCGGACGCCTCACCTTCTGCCTGTTAGAAATAAAATATCAATCGATCAATCTGCATAGCCCTTTCCCAACTATGTAAAAAAAAAAATATATATATAATAGAAAGAAATAATAAATTATATTGTCTAGCGCAGGGGTCACCAATTACTTTCATTCGCGGTTCATTTCTTAAAAATAATATGACCGTTACGGTCCGTATCCGGTCCGTTCAATTTTAACAAATTGAATATGGTCACGTGTATTTAATTTGTTAAAATTTAAATAAAACTTAAATGTACCCATATATAATATACACACATTTTATCAATGATGTTATATATATACTGAGGTAGATACGTTTTATCGAAGTCTGCGTGGCAATACAAACACAAGCTGAACAGCTTGAGTGAACTCCGTCCGTCCTGCGTCTGGCCGCGACACGAACGTACGTTTGAACAGTATGTATCTCTTTCTGACAACGGGGTCCTATTTATATTTATCTGTGATCTTTTAACCTCAGTGACAGAAATAAAGTTCCTTTTTTTATTTTTTTTCAACAAAAGTTACATGAGTGGGTATTATACCAACTTTACAATGAATATAACGTCTCTATTGGTAAAATCTCGTTGCATTTTATCCAAAACTTTGACAAGACTGCTTCACAGATTACCAAATAGTTACTCTTCCGTATTTTTGTTTTAAACTGTTTTTTCTTGGAAATCGATTATTTAAAGAGCATATAGAGAGTTAAAGTGTTTGGGCGCACGGTTGGCGCAGTGGTTGAGCGATTGACTGCTGCGCTGCGTGTCGCGGGTTCGATTCCCGCACGGAACAAATATTTGTATGACCTGCTTATAGTTGTTCCGGCTCTGGGTGTTGTGTATGTGAGTTTATATGTTTGTAAACGCACCCACGATACAGGAAGAAATTCCTAGTGTGGGGCAACGTTTTTTTTATTAAAAAAAAAGAAAATGTGCCTGAGGATTTCGACGATATTCTCAATTTTCGTACTCAATTAACACAAGTAAAAATAAATTATATTGTACCTATATACATGGACATAGGGTCCACACAAAATAAGTAGGCGGTCCGGATGCGGTCCGCTATGTCATTGGTGACCCGCGGTTTAGAGCCTCTGAGCCTCTACACATAACTACTATGTAGAGGTTCAGAGGCTCAAGTGACATTCTACCAACGAAAGCTTCGCGAACGTCGCGTCGAAATAATCATCACGTGATCATTTGCCATTTCAACCGTCGCCATCTTTGATATAATGAAGCACATCCAGGTCTCCAAGTGTTAGGTACTTACGACTGCGTGACATCTTTGGCCGTGACACTAAAATAAAAAGAATAGTGAATAAATATTCTTCAATTTACGCGCTTATTGAAATACTATAAGTCTGTAGTTATACGTCTATGACTAATATGTAACTAGCGACCCGCCCCGGCTTCGCACGGGACAAATTATTTACAAAAACCTTCCTTGTTTATCGCTATTTTTAACCGACTTACCAAAAAGGAGGAGGTTCTATGTTCGACTTTATTTATTTATTTTTATTTAACAATTTTTGTACACACACATAATACAAGGACAAGAACAAGGAACAGAAAAATAGGTACAGAGGTGATGCTTATTTCTAATGAAATCTCTTCCAGCATACCTGCGAAAGGAAAATGACAAAAAAAAAGAGATGTAGACAATGTGTGTGGAGGTGAAAAATAACGACATAAAACAATTCATATTTATGTAGGTAATATACAATATAACAAATAAAATATACTGTCGTAAACATACATAATTATAAGTAAATACTACAAATACTAAATACAAAAATACTAAAATAAATACTAAAATACTAAATAAATACAAATATATATTAAAAGATAATTATACATATTATATACAACTATGACGGAATGGAAAGGTAGTGTTCTTTCACTCTTCTTTTGAAAACTGCAAGAGTTTCGCAGGCCCTTATGTCAGGCGGCAGCAAGTTCCACAAACGCACCGCGTGCACAGTAAAGGAGTAGGAGTAGAAGTCGGTTGTGTGGGAAGGAGTATCAAGAAGATTCTTAAGATGCGACCTGCAAGGTGCATCCGCAGGACGGGAGTAGGAGAAGCGTTCACGGAGGTAGGATGGCGTTTTAGGATTATGAAGGATGTTAAATAGCAGACACAAAATCCGAGAGTTCCTGCGAAGTCGAATTGGGAGCCACTTGAGTATCTTGCGAAAGCCAGAAACATGGTCATACTTTTTAAGATTAAAAACAAAACGAATACATATATTTTGCAAACGCTCAAGTTTATTTAAAAGCTCCTCGGTGGCATCCAAATAACAGGCGTCGGCGTAGTCGATGATGGGCTGAATGAGAGTTTGAGCTAGAGAAATTTAATGTATGTTTTGTTTTTTTTTTTTTTATGTATGAACAACGATACCTCCGACTTTTTTGTTTGAAAGAGTATGGTCCGAAATTGGTTCCATTTTAATTTGGTGAAGATCTGATGAAGAACTTCGGAGATATACAACAGGGCTCACAAAGCAACACAAAGTGTTGAAATACAAAGTTTTTTTTATTTTTATTAGTGAAAACGGTATCAAAATCCGTTGCATGATTTAGGAGTTAGTGGAGAAACAAAAATGACGCCGACAAACAGCAACTTTGTATTATACTATTTAGAGATTTCAAATTCACTTACCTTTACAAAGCAAATGTATCCTTCGCACTGTGAAAATCAAATCCATTGAGATTTTTTTCTAAAGGGAGTATCAAACCTTATAATGTACACTTTTATTGTAAGCGATACATTACCCCTGAAATGCATTCTTCCTTGAAGCACTGAAAAAATTACTTAGTTATATTATTTTTTCTTTTAAAAAAACGTTGCCCCACACTAGGAATTTCTCCTGTATCGTGGGTGCGTTTACAAACATATAAACTCACATACACAAACAACCAGAGCCGGAACAACTATTTGTAGGTCATACAAATATTTGTTCCGTGCGGGCATCGAACCCGCGACACGCAGCGCAGCAGTCAATCGCTCAACCACTGCGCCAACCGTGCGCCCTGGCACTCCAAAGACTTATTCACTAATACAATCTTTGGGGTACTGTACTAAATTAAACTTAAAATCTAGAGTGAATTTAGGCTAAAAAAAAAAAAACGAAATAAAAACCTCTAAAAAGCGGGTAACCGCCAACGTTTACAACAGTTTATTTTATTTACTTATAGGTTCCCCGACGCGAGTACGAGGCTTGTTTTATGTTTTTTAGAGGTTTTATTTCAGGGGTTTTTAATTTTTTATTTAATATCCATTTCATGTTTTTTGAACTATATATAACTATTTGAACTATATATAATCCTAGTAGTAGATAGTCTTCAAGCGACAATATATCAAAACAAGTAATTATGACATCGTCAAAAACCAAGATTCAAAGAGTAAAATGCAGGTAACTTTTGAACGGCTGAACCGATTTAAAGCAAACATAGCTAAGAACACTCTCGACAAAGTCACCTTTCAAACAAAAAAAGCTATACCAAAATCGGTTCATACATTTGGGAGCTATGATGCCGCAGACAAACACACATATACACATCATCACACGTCAAACTTATAACACAAAGACCTCTTTTTCCATCGGGGGTTAAAAACAAAACTACATGAAAACAATATTGAAAAAAAAAAATAGGAATAACTAAATCTATTTGGTTGCTAGTTTTTCCAAAATGAGCCTAGGTACCCACAATCTCTTCCGAAAAAAATCAAATGGAATATTCCAAACCGTAGACAGAGAAAACTATAGACGATTACATAGCTTGTATCTCATTCACACAAGAAAGAGAACGGTTTGTGCATACGTCATGTAAAGAAAGGAGACAGCATGATATGATTTTTTGTTTCATGTCGCGTGCTGGTTTTTCAAGGTCATCAGAGAACTGTGCTAAACAAACATTGACGGTTCTACCTAAAAATATTACTATTGCGTTTGAAATTATTTTTCCTCAAACCTTATAATTGTATATCATAAAAAAATCATAATATTGTTTTATTTTACCTAAGTGTGAATTTAATTAAACACATAAACAAAAATTTTATGTCTGCTGTACAAAATATTGAATTGATAATGTATAGTTAATGATCTAACATGATAAAACTTCTTTATATATATGTTTAATAATTAATAATAATAATAATTTTTGATAATTAATAATAATAATAATATTATGGCTCGCGAGGTTGTCGACATGTGGGATGTGGACACAGCGATCACTGTGCCGATAGTCGTGTCAGCCAATGGCTTAATAGCCACGAGCCTCGACCAACATCTTAGAAGGCTCTCGTTAGGCAGCTGGGTCAAGGGCCTGATCCAGAAAGCAGTACTGCTGGACACGGCTCGTATAGTTAGGAGGTTCCTCTCTCTGGAGCCCTGACCGCCGGTAGCTTGGACCCTGTTCCCGATACCGGTGGGCCTCTATTTTTTATATTTTTAAATGTTTTTGTTTTTTAATTTATTTTATAAAAATATTTAAAAATGTAAATAATAAGAAAACTGATAAATAAAGGAGATAATATTAAATAATTTTTAATATTTTTTTTTTGTTTATTGTTCTTTATATATATGTTAATGAATGTAACGGGTAAAACCGCGAGGTCCAGCTAGTTAATCACAGATCTCTTCAGACGAATTATGGACGTCAAGCCCTGAATCTGGGATTGCTAAAAATCGGGGTAAAATCTTTGATATGGCAATACTATCTGCATATCTTCTATCGCACATGCGGCACGGCAACCATTTGTCTATAGTTTTCTCTGTCTACGTTCCAAACAAAGTTGTCGTCGTCTGATCAAAATTTATAATGGAGGTACAATATTTTCTTTTTAAACTTGTCTGTGGCAACCTTGAAAAAAATTGTTCATATATCTGATGGGAAGAAGTAGTTATTAAACGACTTCCCAAAAAAGAGGAGATTATCAATTCGACTGTATTTTTTTATGTGTTTTACCTCAGAAATTTTTAATAGGTGAACCGATTTTGATGATTCTTTTTTATTTAAAGCTGGTGCTTGTCACTTCATCAAGATCTGATGAAGAACAAGGGAGATCTACATCAGAACTCTTCAATAAATGACTGCAAATCACTATGAATAGCTACAATCACGTGACTTTAGTGTTTACACCATTTCTTAACATAACATCACACTGGTACGCTCTAAAGGGGTACGCAGGTGTGAACATTTCACCCTGGTATACTCTCATTCCACCGGTTTTTTTCAAAGAAGAAGAATTTATTCAACATGCCCAATCCCTATTTATCGGCCTCCAAAGCCTCTTTAAAAGCTTGTAGTCCTACCAAAGCTGCATCGATAAACTTCGGGGCTGTAAAAAAAGCTGCTTTTTACTTCAAGTTTCATGTTTTTGGGTTAATCTATTCTGGCATCACTTCAGACATTATAGGTACTCAGCTATAAGTTGGTCCATTATGTACCACAACTAAAAAGATTAAAAAAAATATATATAACCAACTTCAAAATAAAAATACTACAAGTGAAGTGAATAACTTCAATTTCGGAAGTCGGTGTCAAAAACCGAAGAAACGAAAAGAGGAACACCGACTTCCCCAAATTTTTATTAAAATATGTAACACTGTCGTTACACTCTGTATAACAAAGTAGTACAGTATTATTTTATAGCTCCGTTTGCTACTATTGCTACAAAACAGTGCAGGTAAACTCCACAATAGCTACAACTAGTCTATTGCATTAGCTCATGTGACGTGTTATAACTGCATCTAACTGGATCCGACCGGTGTAAACTAGTTATGTGTAGGTGACGTATGCAGGTGGACTTTGAAGGATTGTCTTTTGTTTTAGAGATTGGTTATTTTCCGTTTTTAGGGTTCCGTACCCAAAGGGTAAAAACGGGACCCTATTACTAAGACTCCGCGATACGTCTGTATTTCTGTTGCCGCTATAACAACAAATACTAAAAACAGAATATTTTTTTTTTTGAGGGAGCCCCTCCCATACAACAAACGTGATTTTTTTGCCGTTTTATGCGATAATGGTACGGAACCCTTCGTGCGCGAGTCCGACTCGCACTTGGCCGGTTTTTTTACACTAGTTTTTAAGCTTCGTATTATCAATTGTTAGCCTCACAAATCACACTAATATTTTAACGGCGAATGTTTGTGAGTGAGTGTGTGTGTGTGTTGTTTGTACGTTTGTTACTTTTTCACACTCAAACGGGTTTACGGATCTTGAAGAAATTTGGCACGCAGATAGATTATAGTCTGGAATAGCACAAAGGATACTTTTTATCCTGGGAATAGGTGCCCTTGGGATAAATTTCGACATTCACGTGGGTGAAGCCGCTGGCTGAAGCTAGTGGTCAAACAAGTTGGAGAGTTTATTGTTTAACCTTTTGTTTGTACACAAACAAATGATGAATAAACGCATTTTACCGAAATTTGAAATCACTGGTTAGCATAATTTAACCATTAGTTGAGTTAACTAGCGATAAAAAAAGGGCCTTAGTCAGCTAGAACAATCTGAAAAGAAATCTCAGGTGATTTACCTGGTGGTATGGTCAGTTGGTGAGCAGGGCTGAAACGCATGTTAATAAAAGAGTTATGAATATAAATGTGGATGTGGAGAGGGAGGGGAGGGCAAAAGAAAAGATCGGACTGTGTGAGGAATGATATGAAAGAAAAGGGAGACAGTGATGCCGTGACGGGGGATAGGAAGATATGGAAGAAGAAAAAGTGTTGTGCTGACTATATGTAACATGGGACAAGGGCAGGAAGATGATGAATCACAAGATCAAATCAACAGATTGGGTTCTAACAGCCAGACAGAGATAAATGGAAATTCTTGGAGAAGGCCTTCACCTTAATGAAAGAATAATTGATAAATTTTTTTCTTTTTTTTTTTTGTTCCAGATCCTTGAACATCGTCGCCGAGTTGCCAGTTTGTCGGTATTTTATCGGTTACATTTCGGGGAGTGTGCGATGGAATTACATGATTTAATTCCGCCGAGCCCGTTCCATCATCGGACTACCAGACGTACGGCGACGCGTCATCGGTACATGGTGGACATCCCACCCATACGCACAAAACGTTTTGGGGACACTTTTATTATACATACAGCTAAAGAGTGGAATTCCCTGCCGGAATCTGTTTCCCGATAGCTACAATCTAGGGGTTTTCAAGTCAAGAGTGAATGGGTTTCTTCTAGGCAAGCGTGCTCCATCGTCGACCACATCATCGCTTACCATCAGATGAGATAGTAGTCAAGCGCAAGCCAATAGACAAAAAAAAAAAAAAAAAAAAAATATGAATTAATGAAATTTATTGAAAAATTATAGAAAATTAATCTTTTGATAATGTAATAAAACCATACTTAATAATAATAATACCAAAGTATTAACTCAGGTAACGTAGTATATTATTAATTAAAAATGTATAATTGCATGTTTTTCTATGTAGAAATATTGTAATGCATGGAATAAACGGTTTTTTTTTATTTACTGTTAGTCAGTAGCCCAAAAGTCTGACACCGACTTCGTCTCCGAAACTACTGAGACTCAATTTTTGGAAAACAAATACAGAAAATGTTTTATAGTTGCAGATTACAGGAAAACTTATTAGAAGTCTATGGTTTTAAAATAACATGTCAAAAATATATTATTCGGCAACCTTTGCCTTTTCATTAAAATCGGCCAAGTGCGAGTCCGACGCAAATTAATCTACACTTTTTTAGAGTTCCGTACCCAAAGGGTAAAAACGGGACCCAATAGGGTCCCGTTTAATAACTAAGACTTCACGATCTGTCTGTCTCAGTCATCCGTCTGTCACCAGGCTGTATCTCATGACCTGTGCTAGCTAGACAGTTGAAATTTTCACAGAAATTGTATTTCTGTTGCCGCTATATTAACAAATACTAAAAACAGAATAAAATAAATATTAAAGTGGGGCTCCTATACAAGAAACGTGATATTTTTTTCCGTTTTTTGCGGCACGGAACCTTTCGTGCTCGAGTCCGACTCGCACTCGGCCAGTTTTTATTCAACATTGTGCCAATTAACGCTATTTTTTTTCATAACCCCTTCAAATATCTGATAATACCTTTGTCCGGTTTTCCATACAAAACCATTGTCAACCCTACCGATGTTCAACCTATGCGGTTGGAGCCAATTACCGGCACATGTTTGTCAATCTGCGAGCACTGTTTTATTGTAACAGAGTTGACGTGCTAATTAATTCGATGATAATAATTAGCTCAGGTGTCATTTGCAAATGGCTTGATATGAGCAGGTGTTTTTATTTTGGCCTTTATTGTAGTGAAAAATTATTTAGATAAGTTGAGCGACTATTGGTGGGGCAAAACTTATGGGTTAGCGTCAGCAACATGCTAATGTGACATACAAAAACATAGTTATTCCAAGGTTTTAAGCTTTCATTTCTGACGGCAGTCCCTATGACTGCCTTTTATTTTGTTCTACAAAGATGTCTAGCTTTTTTGAGGTACCGTACAAGATAAACTTTGAAAGTACATCATGAATTTGAAAAAGTCACATTGGTACTTCCCCAGATTTGAACCCACGACCGCAAGCACGAGAGATGAGGTCTTAGCCATTGTGCCACCACGACATATGGCATATTGGCAGCTTCAGTGTGGCGGTCGGCTTGCACCAAGGGTCGGCTCTCAGTCCATACCTCTTCCTGATGATAATGGACGCTCTGACGTCGGACATACAGGAAGTGGCACCCTGGTGTGTGCTGTTTGCCGATGACATTGTGCTGGTTGCCGAGAGTGGCCTAGAGGTCTAGAGCAAATTGGAGGTGTGGGGGCACAGACTGGAGAGTGTTGGTCTGAAATTGAGCAGAAACAAAACTGAATACTTGTTTTGTGACTTCGGCGGTCTCTCCAGTTCTGTGCCCATAGCTCTCGCTGTAACGCCCATACCAATCTGCTCCGATTTTCGGTACCTAGGGTCGCTTGTCCAAGGGGATGGCGAGGTAGACCAAGAGGTAACGCACCGGATCAACTCGGGATGGATGAAATGGCGACAGGTCACTGGCACAACTTGCGACCCACGGATGCCCCTCAAGTTAAAGGGTAAAATTTACAAGTCCGTGATAAGACCTGTCGTACTGTATGGATCAGAATGTTGGGCTGTGAAATAGATGGATGAAAAGAGATTGCATGTAGCAGAGATGAGAATGTTGAGATGGATGTGCGGAGTGACGAGAATGGATAAAGTGAGAAATGAGTATATTAGAGGAAGTCTGAAAGTGGCGCCAGTGGGAGAAAAGTTGAAAGGAAACCGTTTGTCCTGGTATGGTCATCTGATGAGGAGGGATGAATCGCATGTTACTAAAAGAGTTATGAATATAAATGTGGATGGATGGAGAGGGAAGGGACGGCCAAAGAAAAGATGGATGCACTGTGTGAGGAGTGATATGAAAGAAAAGGGAGTCAGTGATAGCGTGACGAGGGACAGGACGGTATGGAAGAAGAAAACGTGTTGCGCCGACCCCAAGTAACATGGGACAAAGGCAGGAAGATGATGATGACATTATGGCATATTCAAAGGCAACGCTGAAGGAAAACATCAAGAAAACCTGGACTTATATAGTTAATGTAAGTCTGAAATAGCCAAGCCAGAGGCATGTGGGGTTCATAGAGGCGGCTCAATTAACTCTGACACTAGAGGTGGCCACATCCTCACACGAAAAAGAAGAAACAAGAGGTACCGTATTTTTCCCAAACAGGGCCACTAATAGGGAAAATTACTGCCAATTGCTCCCGCCAGATGGCGCTTGACGGAGTGGAGTAAATAAATTAACAACATGACGACTACTACTGTTTGTTTGAATTAGCGTTCAAAAACCAAATAATAATAGTGCTAACTTTTGGTCAAGAATACATCAGTGTTTTGTTTTTCAGAAATAAAACCGGCAATATGATCTCACAAAGCCGGCCGGCCGGGTTGACAGTTTGGTATGTTTACTCTGATTCTTATGGCGCCATCTGAGCTCAGCTTTGCGGATAGTTCCCTATTGCGGAAAACGGTATCACAAAAAAAGGTTTTAACATCGGATAGCTCTATGTGAAATACAGGTATTAATGTCATGCGTGGCCAAAGTAAGCCAGCTACTGAGGTGGTTACCGGTCTAAAGTTGTTTTTGCAATTGCGAGAGATAAATACTAAATGATATTCACTTACCAGTGAGTGACATTTTTCTCCTGCACACTGTAAATTGCAAAAAATGTAGTGAAGTTTTGGTATTGTTAGAAAAAACACTTTAGCAAGTTTTTAAATCTATACTAATATATATATAATATTATAAAGCTGAAGAGTTTTTTGTGCTCTAGTGCAGTGTTTCCCAAACATTGTTCTGCCATGGCCCGGTAATTTGCTCAGCATTGTACTGAGTTCCTCCATGGTTTCAGCCGTAACCACTATATCGTCGGCAAACCAAAGGTGAGTGATGTACTCGCCATTAGCGTTGATGCCAAGCCCTCTCTAATCCAGAACCTTGGATACATCCTCCAGCGCAGCAGTGAACAGTTTCGGAGAAATGACGTCTCCCTGTCTCACGCCGCGCCGGACAAGGATTGGTTTCGAGGTCTGATCCTGAAGACGGACTGACATGGTGGCGTTTTTGTACAAACACTTCAACACCCCAATGTACCGGTAGTCGATCTGGCACCGTTGGAGAGACTGCAGTACAGCCCAAGTCTCGATCGAATCGAAGGCTTTCTCGTAGTCCACAAACGCTAAACAGAGAGGCAGGTTATACTCTTCGGTCTTCTGTATAACCTGCCGCAGCGTATGTATGTGGTCTACGGTGTTAAAGCCTTTTCGGAAGCCGGCTTGTTCTCTCGAAGGCTGGAAATCGTCAAACCTGCGCCGTGGACGATTCGTGATGACTCTTGAAAACAACTTGTAGACATGGCTAAGAAGTGAGATGGGCCTAAAGTTCTTCAGCCGGGCATTGTCGCCCTTCTTGAAGAAGAGTACCACCACACCCCTGCACCATGCCTGTGGCGTTTTGCCCTCGAGTATGACGGAATCAAACAGCTTCTGAAGGGCCTTAAGGACCGGTTTTTCACCCGCCTTCAGGAGTTCAGCCGTGATTCCGTCATCACCCGGCACCTTGTTGTTTTTAAGCTGTTTCTGAGCCATCCTAATCTCGTACAGGCTGACGTCCGGAATATCTTCGGTATAGTGTCGGGTCAATCTAGCTCTTGGGTCATTTTTTAGATTCGCAACGGGTTTACTGATTGACGTATACAACTGCCCATAGAACCTCTCGATTTCACTCAGAAGCTCTGAGTTGGCGGATACGATCCAAAATCAAAATCAAATATTTTTATTTTACATAGGCCTACATGGGCGCTTATAAAACGTCGACAAAAGGTGCACGGTTCGGGTTAGTCGTTTCCTATGGAGAAGAACCGGCAAGAAACTCCATGGTTACTCTTTTAAATTTTTTTGTTTACAATATTTCCATGTTACAGCCCGACAATAAGTCGTACGAAATTGAAACAAAAAAACAAACAAAAAAAATAATGCACGAAATAAAAAGTTAACAAATGTTAACAATCATCTAGAAATCTAGAAAGCCTACAACCTACCTCCTGCCTTCATCGTTCACATTTATAAGTTGTGACAAAAGGCATTAAAAAAGTAATTGCTTGATGAGCTAATTTTGTGTATTCTTGACGACAAGATTTAGATTGTACTCTTGAGAACCAAAAATCTATCAATGGTCTTGTGTCGAATATATGCTTGAGTGCTGTGTCAGTTGACAGTTCAATTAACGAGTCGATATCTGAATCTGGAAAATTAGTTTCAAAATCTAACTTGAATGTAAATCGGTTTCTTGTACAAGATTTTTTGCTATGGTTGGTAGTTATGGTTCGATTGGATTGGGGGTTTCTGGCAGTCCTAATATATATTCTTTAATTTGAGTTACGATGTCCCTCTTTTTGTATTTCACTTAAACTACAAAATAACGGAAACTTACGATGCGTCGATCGATAGTAGGAATTATTTTTTTAATAAAGCGAGAATGTTGCGACACGGTATTTTATTTTGATGGCCCGGTACCGGGTCGCGACCCACCAAATGGGAAACGCTGCTCTAGTGCACACACAATTCAAACAAACAAACTCTTCAGCTTAAAAAGCTTTTCGGTTTTTTATCGGTTACATTTCGGGGAGTGTGCGATGGAATTGCACGATCTAATTCCACCTAGCCCGTTTCATCATCGGACTACCAGACGTACGGCGATGCGCCATCGGCACATGGTAGACATCGCATCCATACGCAAAAAACGTTTTAGAAACACTTTTATTATTTGTACAGCTAAGGAGTGGAATTCCCTTTCGGAGTCTGTGTTGCCCGACAGCTAGACTCTAGGAGTCTTTAAGTCAAGAGTGAATAGGTTATTTCTAGGCAAGCGTGTCTCACCGTCGACCACATCATCGCTTACCATCAGGTGAGATAGTGGTCAAGTGCGAGCCTAATAAATCAAATAATAAGCTATCGGGAAATGATTAGACAGATGATAATAAATAATGATAACTTACCAAAGACGCTGAATCTTCACCTCGAGTCTATAACATTATCAAATTGATATTGAAATAGTTTACGATACTGAACTTTATCTTAAGGGCAAACGGATTACAATGAAATCTAATCTCTCTTCGATGATCAGGGTAATTAAGGGTTTTCTACATACCAAAGCTTTGCAATAAGGTGCACTGCACTGGAAATAATTTGAATTCAATTAGTTCAAAGTAGGTTGAACGCTGGCAGCATGACTTCGCTACATTACCGTGGCAATGCTGACACCCACATAAATCTGGCAGCCCTCTGGGGTCGTACTTTGTCGTCTTACCATCTTGTTTTCGTCTCGTGAGAAAGAAAAGGAGCTAGCTATACAGGTCATAATATATTGGGTGTCTAAGAAAAATCTCACTTTTGTAGTTGCATAAAAAACTGGCCAAGTGCGAGTCGGACTCGCGCACGAAGGGTTCCGTATCATTATCGCGAAAAACGGCAAAAAAATCACGTTTGTTGTAAGTTATACGTTGATAAGTTAGTTCACGAAGTGTTTTGTCGGTTTGGGGTACCCTTGGAAATCCACAGTGATCAAGGCCGGAACTTCGAGTCAGAAGTGTTCAAGGAGACGTGTCGTGTGATGGGTGCTCACAAAACTACTGCTTATCATCCACAATCAGACGGGATGGTTGAACGACTCAACCAGTCACTAGAGAGATATCTTGCAAAGGTTATGTAAAACAGACAGAAGGATTGGGACAAACACATTCAACCATATCTCATGGCATATCGCAGTGCTGTTCATGAAACCACAACAGTAACACCAGCTTTTGTTAATTTCGGCAGAGAACTACGATTACCTGCAGATCTAATCACGTGCATCCCACCTGAGTCTCCACGCAGTATAACAGATTATGCAAACGAACTACGGAACAGGATGAATGATGTATATGAGCACATCAGAGAGACAGGTCAACAGATGTCTGAGAGGATGACGATCGCTACGATCGGAAGGCGACCAATAAGGGCTTCGATGAAGGATCACTGGTATGGTTACATAACCCGGTACGCAGCAAAGGAAAATCGCCTAAATTGCAAGCAAAATGGGATGGACAATATCGCGTAGTTACCCAGATTAATGACGTCACCTACCGAATTCAAAAGGGACCCCGAGGTGCATCAAAGGTCGTTCATGTGGATCGGTTGGCCCGTTATCATGGGTCTAACGATGCTCGGGACGAACATGTCTAAGAGGGAGGCAATGTTACAAGATAGGGCAACGCCATCTAGTGTCGAGTAGAAGAACTAAGTAGCTACTAGTGGCGCCATCTAGTATCGAATAGCGGAACTAATCGTCTCGTGTTGAATGGAATTTTCCAGAATGTTCGAACCGAACATTCTGGAAGTTTCTAGTCGCTTCGGGAACAGTGAGTTCGAAAGTCGATTGTTCTGGAAGTTTCTCGAATTATCTAGAACAGTATGGAACGATCTAGAAACATCTTCGGTGCTATATAAAGAGCGGTCGGGTTCGTCGTGAGTCAGTTTAGATTTGGAAGCGACACAGAGCGATCAGAAAAGGAAAATAGTGCGAAGTAATAGAATTGTTTATATAATAGTAATAGAATTAGTATTTTTGTTTTATAAATCATATATCCGATTAACGAACCACATTTTTGGTGTGAATTCGATAAAAAAGGTTATCTTGTTTTGTGTGTTTTTTTTTGTAGGATATGTTTAGTTAATAAATTAATTTTTCTGGTATGCATTCAGTTAATTAGTGGAGTAACCTAGTGTGCTGAAAATTATACAGATGTGCATTTAAAAATATCCCACTAATTATTGTTGGAACTTATTTGCATTTAATTAAGTAAGCTCATCAGGTAGTAGAAAAAGAATCGTTCGTGTCTCGCATAAAAAGGCTTTATTTTAACACTCGCATGTAGAAAAAAAAAAACAAAAAAATAATAATAATTAGCTACATCGCTCGTGTTAAAATCTCAACTTTTTATGCTCGACACGAAATGTACTATTTTATGCATCTACAAAACTGAGTTTTATCTGAGACACCCATTATATGGCAGCGGAACGGCACACAACGGAATCACGATGGGATTGACACGTCATATTACTCTCAGCACATGGAGTCGATTGACAGCGTGTTTTACTTGTGTATAAAACGACTACATTTATAATATTAGGAGAACAAAATTTATCTTACCGCTGCTGATGACTGGACGCCTTTGCACTAAAATATAAAATTATTATTATGTTTTCGGCTAAGAATATTAGGTAATTATTATTATTTAAAGTGTAACAACTTCCTTAGGCTCTAGACAAGCGGCATTCGATATCAGCGATGGCGATCGTCGAAATTCCAAAATGTAAGGAAAAAAAAAAAAAAAATAAGAATAAAATTATTTTATTATTATTATTTAATTCAAATTTCACAAGGCATTTCGATAGCGTTTGACGATCCATACTTTATTGACATTTTTACAATCGCTGCCGCGATGCTTACGTTGATAGAATTTCACTTACTTACAGGTCCACTTTATCGTATACGTTTTTATTCGGCGCTGACGTATGTAGTTGTATGAACGACTTCACACTCATGACAGTATTCCAGATCCAGTAAAAAAACCCATCCGACAAAATATACAGCTGTCCGTTTTACAGGTCTGCTTTATCATATACGTTTTTATTCGGCAATGGCGTAGGTAGTCGAGTTCACAAACACAAGAGTATTAAAATACTGATCCGTTTTATCGGATCGATCCCCAGAGCCCCCAGTAGCAGATCCGTTAAAACGGTACTGTAAATGTGGTGTGAACATCACCCCCAGTAGCGATGGATCCGTTAAAACGATCCTGGCAATATGGAAGGTCTGTGTGAACGAGCCCTTATTTAAAGACTCTGATAGGTACAAAAGTCTTCTTGTATAAGATTTTGGAAAAGGAAAGAAAAAAAAGGAAATTGCAAAACAATTGCAAAAAAATACTTACTTCAACCTTGCAATGAGGAGTGAAACACTGAAAAAATGGCATATTTGAGTAAGTTTGCTTTTAAAGTGATCTCTTGCACTATGAAGGAGAATTAGAGTGAAGACAAACGAGCGTATTTTTTTGAGCTGTGAGTCGCGTAAAACGAGTTGCAGCATTGACGCTGCATTCGGTTTCATACTAAAGTCCTGTTTGTACCGAACGGCGCGACGCAAAATGAGTTGTCTGCTGAGTCACATTGTGACGTTGCAAAATGACGTCTTATGCGACATCTACTGGAATATCTGGAAGCAACTCTATACTTCATAAAAGATTGCTTGATCTCTGTGACAGCTGGTATCAATACAGCAACAATAACGCTTGACAATAATGTATACGTCAGTTTGACATTTATGTCGCAGAGATCAAGCTATCTTTTATAAAGTATAGTGCTCCAAAGTTTCACAGAGATGGCGTTGTTTCTAGATTGGGTTATACATAATTTTATTTCAATGTTAATTAAGCATACAAAATTCTTAATTAACATTGAATACACACAATTTGATAGAAAAACAATAACTCATAATTTGAAATGTTATAATGTCATGGACTAAAAGGAGAGTGATTTTCGAATTCTATTTTTGTCTATGGTTAAATGTTTCTCGAAGGTCGATAGAGCAAGTTTCTTTTAATCCTGCGACTGTTGGGGGAAGAGTGGGTTCTGCCGGACCCTATTCATATCCTGACGCGAGGATGGAGATTTAACAGGTATGTTATTTGAGAGGCACCAGTTCTGTGAGGATTAGAATGTGTCAAAATCTACCGATGGGTTTTACATGAGTAATGTTGTTTTAGTTGAAGCTGAACCTGTCTGGCTGTTTACCTAGCCTAATCTAACACGACCGTGTAAAAACTTGACGCTCTGGTGTCGTCCCGTGATCTGGAGCAATTGAAGTTGATCCCGAGTTCTGGGAGATTGGAGGTTAGACCTGATAAGCGTGCTGACAGACCCGGGTTTTGGCGGTTCAGAGGTTTGACCCGAGGAGTGCTGGCAGTGTGGCCATCCTTTCCGAAGGCACCACCATTCCGAAACCTCGTGTGCGAGGAGGCGTTGCCGGTTCCAGGTAACGATATCGTCGCCGTTTTCATTTACGAAGTGTAAATGAAAACGGTGTGTAGGCCTACACACCGTTTTCGTGTGTCGCGTGTTCGTGTAAACTACAGGAGTAGACTGTCTTTAGTTTTTCATAAACATCTATGGCGTTTCGCTCATTAAAAAGTCTTTGTTAAAAAATCGTTCAGATTTTGAACCATTAGAAGGCATGGCCAAAGAAAAACCGACCAAGTGCGAGTCGGACTCGCGCACGAAGGGTACCCGTACCATTATCGCAAAAAAACGGCAAAAAAATCACGTTTGTTGTATGGGAGCCCCACTTAAAAATTTATTTTATTCGGTTTTTAGTATTTGTTGTTATAGCGGCAACAGAAATACATCATCTGTGAAAATTTCAACTGTCTAGCTGTCACGGTTCATGAGATGCAGCCTGGTGACAGACGGACAGACAGACAGACAGATGGATCGCGGAGTCTTAGTAATAGAGTCCCGTTTTTACCCTTTGGGTACGGAACCGACCAAGGGTTACATCTTGCAAATGACCAGTAATTTAGAAAAAATAAAGATAAAAAGTATTCATTTGTGATCCGCACAGGAGACACGAGAGATATACCAAAAAATAAACAATAATTAAAAACCGGCGAAATGCGAGTCGGTCTTCGCACATTTAGGGTTCCGCACCAAAGATACATTATATTTTTCTATATATTGGTATTTGTTAGTAAAATATACGTAATAATAAACATTATCACTAAACTTAAAGGTCAAAGGGAAGTTAAAAATTGCTTCGTAACAAAATTGAGTGACGGACGACGGACAGACAGACACGTGAGTGATAGCAATACGGCCAATAGGGTCTGTTTGGACCCTTCGGGTTAAACCAAAGCCTGGTTAAATCTCAGCATGTGCAGCGATATATAAAAAAAACGCCACGCTGGTACCCTGATAGGGTCCACAGTTGCAAGCATTTTTATAAACTTCTAGAGTACTTAAATTAATTTTATTTACGTTTTCATGACATATTTCTTCATGCTTCCTTTCCGCAGATTTTTTTGCATGGTGGCCCTTTCTTAGGTGATATTTTTCTGTTGCTGTTTGATTTGAATTAGATTCGTCATCCTGAAATTCAAAAATAAATATGACAAATAGTTTTTGTTCTTATTTTAATTTATTTTGATTTTAACGCCTTTAATTTGTATTATGATTTTGAATTTGATTGTCATTTTAATGTTAATTGAATTTTTGAGATTCTCGGGACTCTAGGGTCTCGGATCTTTGAAAGACGTACCTGGGGCCGAAACCAATTCGCAGAGGCCTTTTTAGGCATGTAGAATGAAATGTGACGACATCAACCGTTGGTTATCCCTGTATGCACTAGTCACTACCACAGATAAAATAATACTAGCATACAGATGGCTCATCCCATACAAAGAAGCTGTGCCGACGTAACACGCGTTTTTCATCTGATTAATCTTGTTATTTTTGTAAGTACATCAATCGCGTTCGATCCCGTTTTACGGCAATAGATGGTGTTAGCAGCGACTTGCAAGTAAAAGGGTTTACTAGGTTCGTGAATATTTTTCTCTAATTACAGTGAAGGTTCGTTTTATAGTATTTTTTTGCACGTTTTTACAGTTTTTTTGCACCAAAATTTGTTGCAATGCAAATTTTAACAATCGAATGGAATGCCTCAGAAATATAATAATGCGCCATCTATTGGCATTAATTTTAAATGATCCGTTCAAATAATCTTTAAAATGTGAATAAAGAGCCCAATATTCCATAATTTTGTTCTTAGGAGAGTTGATTAAACAAGAACATACAATTTTTATGTTCAATTCCAGAAAACAATTCTATTGAATTGTGTGTACATGTCACGCCATCTAGTGAGATTTATTTGAACCAAATTTTGTTTCTTAGCAATGAGACCCCGTGTCACTACGCAAGAGCACCCAACGGTAATCCCCGACTGATGCATGACTATATAATTAAATTTATTGTTTAAATTTATCACTTATGTTAATGTAAACCGGAAGAGCGGAAGTACCTAATATAAGCAGTTCTTTGCTAAAAATGTACTTCCTATCATTATAGATATATAAAGAGGCAAAGTTTGTATGTTTAAAAGTAGGAGGTAATCTTCGAAACTACTTATCCGAATAAAAAAAAAAAAAACATTGATACTGATATACCATGGTTGAGTGTCATAGGCTACTTTTTATTTCAAAAAAATAACGAGTCCTGCGGGTTGGGCCTCAGGAGAAATAAACGGGCAACCGCGGGCAATAAACTAGTATATCAAAAAAAAAAATAGCATCAGAGCTAGTTTCATTTTAAATACTCTCCTTTATGTCCGGTTATAATTTTAGCTCTAGCGGCATCTTTACCGCCAAATAGTAACTAATGACCTGGGGGGTGACCATAAGCTCTTAGAGCGGTATCAATTTGATATCGAGTAAGTGACAGATGTATACAAGTCAGATACATCTGTCCTTTATTCGATCTCAAATTGATACTAGGTCTAAGAGCTTATGGTCACCCCCCTGATGTCACATAAAATCCTGCATCGCGCAAGCAAAGTTTTCGGCGCAATTTGAGCAGGGTGTCTCAATAAGAGAGCACTATTTAAATATTGTGTAATTTTTTTTCTTGTAATTGGCAACTCTGAATTTTAACGGCTTTTACCTATGATTGTAACGATTGATAAAAATGGAGCGTTATACAAAAAAAGTACGTGTTATCTTTGTGAAAACTGAGGACGGTGTTGCAGTGATTATGAACGGCATTCTTTACAGGAATATGATAACGGAATTCTTGTGGCCTAAACTGGATGGTATTAATCTGGACGATATGTGGTTTTAGCAGGACGGCGCCATTGGCTACACCGCCCATGAAATAATCGATTTATTGCAGCAACGATATCCAGACTAAATTATTTCACAAAATTCAGCTCAAATAGCCACCAAGATCATGCGATTTAACGTCGTGTGATTTCTTTCTTTGGGGTTACGTGAAATTTCGGGTGAATGCGAATAAACCAGAAACAATTCCTGAGCTCAAGGATGAGATCCAACGCTTTATCAGTGAGATACAGCCATCTCTGTCAAAAAGTCATCCGAAAATTGGCATTTTATTCCATATATAATCGGAACATGTATTCTATAGAATGCAATATAAATATCACAACTTACTGACTCAAAAACACGTGTTTGTATTATTAAACGCAATAGTGCACTCCTATTGATACACTCTTTACATACAACAGTCCGACAACAACCGTCGAGTAGTTACCCGAACCGGACACAACACCCGTCTGGTCGGAGGATCCTTCCTTTTCAATTGAGGTTAGCGGGACTTTAAACTCTGTTCCGTTACATCAAAAGTACCTACCTCATACTCTGAAGATTCCACTTTCTTATTCAGGAATCTACTTCCTGTTTTTCCTTTTTTCTCATGGATATTAACATCTTCTATTATCTTCTCATTCTGTGTTTTCCTTTTCGTGGGATGCATATTTACTGCTGCTTGGAATTGTTTAGGAAACTTAGGCACTTTGTGGTCCTTGTTGACCCTATCATCGATTTCTCTCAACTCACTCGTGTTTATATCTGTCAGGTCAGATGATTTCTTTTGCAAGTGGGATGTTCCTGTTCCTGACTTCCTTGATCTGTATGTTCTTGGTTCTAAATAAAACTGGCAATATATATAGCTGAAATGAAACGTTGTCAATATTAGAACGGTGATGAATTTTAAACTGTTTGCCATTTTTCACGTTGTCTTTACTAAGACATGTTCGATAAAATGAATTTATTTCGTTATCTGCCTATTTCATGGTATGATAATTGATTTTGTTTGGTGAAGATTTCGTAAAATTACTTACATCTTGTCCACGCATGTTTGAAAAAATGTTGCCTTCAGAGAGGTATGACCTTGTTATCATCGCAGAAAGACTGACTAAGAACATTTAAATTAATCTCAAATGAAGTCTAGTCGCCATGACGGTAGATTTGATTTTTATTGTCTTATTTCTTGACCACGATCTCGCATGATAGAAAACGATGGCTAGAATTTAAGGGCTCGTTCAGACAGAATAACCGTATATCCAGAACCGTTTTAATGGATCCGACTTGGCCAGTTTTTAAAAACTCTCACACGTGATGGTAAGCGATGATGTGGTCGACGGTGAAACACGCTTGCCTAACAATAACCTGATCACTCTTGACTTAAAGACTCCTAGATTGTAGCTATCGAGAAACACAGACTCCGGCAGGGAATGCCACTTCTTAGCTGTACGCATAATAAATGTGTTGCCAAAAAGTTTTGTGCGTGTGGGTAGGATGTCCATCATGTATCGATGGCGCATCACCGTACGTCTGGTAGTTCGATGATGAAAAGGGCTAGGTGGAATTAGATCGTACAATTCCATTGCACACTCCCCGAAAAGTTACCAAAAAAAAACCGACAAGTAACTCGGCGACGATGTTTAAGGCTCACTTGACCAGTGCCTCATCGCCGTTAAGCCTCATGACCCGCTTTTTGATCGACTCTAGTTCATCAAGCTAGTATTTGGCAGTACTCCATGCACGATCGAACTTGCGCTTGATATAAATTGAGGAGCTGTTCCGGCGTGAAGTACCTTCTCACCTTTGCAAGGATCCCCCAGTTTTTGGCAGCCAGCTGAGCCTTTGCCTCAATGTATGATGGGCCAAAATTGAGAGTCGATGTCAACGTAACGCCAAGAAGCTCAAGATGGTCCATTATTATCACGGTCACATCTCGGAAAGTTGGAGCCGAAAAAAGACAACCTGGATTATAGTAGCATTAAACCTGACCAGATTGGCATCGCCCCATTCGGAGACTGTCTGCAAGGACAGGAGGGTGACCATAAACTCTTAGAGTAAGGTTATTTTGAGTGTGTGTAAGGGACAGATGTATATGACTTGTATACATCTGTCACTTACGCGATCTCAAAATAACCTTTCTCTAAGAGCTTATGGTCACCCCCCTGGTATAACAATTTAAAAACAATATCAGTGATCATTTAGATGAGATGATTCGTCAGTTGTCGAATCCAAGGCAGTAAAATCAAAGCGTGGAATAAATGAATTAATCACGTACCTACTCTAGTAACACTCGTAAATTATATTGTGTTAAGATCCACACAAAATAGATCTACTGTCCGAATCCGAACCGCGTGTACATCAGAATCGCGGGTGTACTTTTCAGATTTGCCTAAATTTATTGCAGTTATTTGCGACTGGTTAGCAGTACACCCGCGGTTCTGACATCAGGATGGCGGGTGTACCTAATTTTTAAAATATCATTGTACGTGTGTAGGTACACAGATTTTCAGGAGAGGTACCTAAAGGTACACAGAAGGTACCAAATAACTGCAATAAATTTAGGCAAATCTAAAAAGTACACCCGCGATTCTGATGTACACCGAACCGCGGTCCACCATTTGGCGACCCCTGCTCTAGAGCTTAGGCATTAACATAGCCTGAACGATTATTGCCAACATAAAAATTTACATTTAGTGCACCCTCAGCAGTTATCCCTGCTGCTACCTTGATAATTAGCTTCTACCTTAACGATTGTACTCGCAATTACCACTCGTGCCGATACGGGTAGCAGAAAAGACATTTGCATACTAAAATAATGATATTGGCAGAATAGTCGAAGCTTAAGTATAGGGTCAGCTCACAACGAGACGCGAGAGGAAGATACTTGAAGAGGCCAGAGACTCTGGAAAAATTGTCAGTCCAAAAGGGATGGCTATGGTCGAAATGCCAATATTAGCCTAAGATCCAACAACAGAAATCTGAAGAAATAAGGGTTTTTAATTAAAGTAAATTGTCATGAATGATACCTAATAGTAAAATAAGATTGCTGCAGGGTTGCCTGGAAATATACAGCGAACTGACACAGTGTTGCAACAAAATAACAATAAGAGGAACGAGACGTTTTGGTTTCAAACAGATATAATGTCACTTGACTAGAGTCTCATTTGTTTCATATACATTTGTTTGCATTTCAAAATGTAAGCCCCTTCGTACACAACGCTAAGCAAATCTTCGATACGCTGCACATGCTGAGATAGGAGCCTTTTTGGTCTCGCACGGGGTTTTCATTTTTAATTTTGTTTAATTTTAAGCTGATTTCTCGTGTCTCCTGTGCGGGTCACAAATAAATACTTTTTCTTTCTTTCTCTTTCTTTCTTTTTCTTTCTATACCCGGCGATTTTAGTCTCTAAGCGACTACCGCAATACAAATTCATAGAAGTTCGTACATAGGCACGCATCGCCAACATTTTGTTCGTTCGTTGCCGACACCAGTCGCGCGCTAACTGCCAGGCGAGATCGTCGATACCAACGTCAACGCGATTTCAGATACCGGAGCCATATTGAACATAATTTTTTTTTCATAAAATTTGAGGTGGAGAAATATCCCTGTTTTTTTTTTAATAAGGATGAATATACTTTAGTGTACACCAAAATTTATACATCTCTCTTATCGCTAACAGCGAAATTAAAAGAATAATCTGAAAAGGAGATAACAGAAAAAAGTTGGATGGCAGTAGGAAAAGAAGAAAGTAGACGTGTAGCTGCTGTACCTATAGTGGCCAAATAGACAACTCGCGTCTTACGATTCAATGCCGTGTGTACGAACCGTACGCTACAAGATATTCACGACGTAAGTATACAAAATTGGTGTCTAAAACTTGTGTAGCATTGTGTACGAAGGGCCTTAGTAATAGATGGTATGAAATTTTCTTAGACTGATTTAGCAGCAGTGCAGAAAAAAGATACAACTGCACCTGTAGCCAAGTTGACCAGGTACAATCGATAACGCTAGTAGAAAACGAATCAATGTATGGGAATGTCACATCTGAACATAGATATAGGAGAACTCTAGATTGGGCCATGGCGTGGCCGCACATGAAACAACAATAGTTATGTCTGGTGTTGCCGTGTTGGAAATTTTCCCCAAACAGAGGTAAAGATATATTGAATAAATGTGTGATTACGATTTACGAATAAACACAAGAGGGTATATTATACCTATTTTAGTTAAAATATGTTTTGTCTCTTTTTTCACGATGGCATTTGTATAGTTTTACGAGTGAACATTCATCGACTAGCATGATGCAGGTGATGAAATAAATACGACACTTGAAAAAAATAAAACAATTTTTATTTGCTTTGTTCATCATAAATTTAAAACAGCACGACCTCCGCCAACCCGGCGGGCTCTTAAATAATATACATACAATACTTGATGACGACAATAATCACTTATATCTAATAGATTATATCTTTATATCTTATATATAACTATTAACGTTATCTATACTTCTATACTATAATATTATACAGAACAAATAAACACAACAGACATGTCGTAGGGTGATAATCGACTTTTTCGTTATTTTTATTTCTAACCGACTTTTTGTAGGACGTTGCATTACACTATTGCAATCAGTACGTTCCATTTTTCTCCTACAAAAAACAATCTGTCGCCGATTGTAGGACGTAGCCTTACTAATAAATACTTACATAATAATTCTTATTGTAAAAATGTAAGAAATTAGACAGTAACACAGTACACATGTAAGACATTAGTACAGACCTTCCGTCTGCCGCTGCTGGAATTGCCTTTTTAATATTTTTGTTGACAGAACAATGAAATTTACATTAAATGATCAGTTAAAAAAGTAAGAAATTAAAATTCAACAAAATTCACTTAAATCTTCTAAAAGTTTTATCGACGGCGAGCAGGTAGCAATAGTTGTGATTCATTGTTTATATTTATTTTAGTCATCTAGTACTCCTCATTCGTAACAACACTATGTTTGTGAGACTCTGTCTACCCCATTTGGGATACGGAGGTGAACGTATGTATGTAATAAAAAAATACTCAATAAAAGAGGGGGTGAGAATCATACCTAAGTAAATACATCAATACTTACATGTATATATTTTTAGGCACTGAATGTGGTTTTAATTGTACACATTTCTTTTTAAAGAGAAATGAATCGTCATCAAAATGAATTGAACAAATTCTACAATTTTTTGTTTGGTTCCAATTTTCTCTTCCAGTAGCATCCAGCCATTTCTTTATTATTTCATTATTAGTCGGAAACCTAAAATGTAAAATACAGTTTATTAGCATACTACACTAGATATCTTATTGGGTAATAAACAAAATAAGCTACAGCTTAGTAAAGAAAGGTACTTAATGAAGTTAACAGACCTATGTATGTATGACGAAAAATAAATATGTCTAGTTGGGTAAAATTAAATTCATACAATAGCAACACTGAACCTTTCATAATTTAAGGTTATTTTATTTTAAGTTATTGAAAACACGTATTAAATCTGAATTTTCTAAGCTAAAATCATTGAATATCACTATAAAACATCATAATTGATCATCATATAGCGATTTAAAACTAAAGAAAAGATAATTTCGTCAACTTACTAGTGAAATGTTATTCCATCAAGTTTTCGCTCACTTCGGCTTTTACAGCCTAGAACACTACAACCCACCATCGCACTGACACTTATTATCTTTAAATAATCCAATTTCTTGCCTCAATAAACACTTTATACCACGATTTCACAAAAAAAAAACAAACACGACCGAGTAAGTTTGGCACACAGGTCATGACATTAGAGTGTGCCAAGCAACAAAACCCGGCCATGGTGACAAAGACAAAAAATAATCTTTTGTCCTTATTATTTACATGGGGCTGCCAATTAGGTATCTCGCTCTATCAATCAAGCTCATTTTAGGGCTAAATCTAGAGTTTTCCTATATCTATGCATCTGAACGTTAAGTCACGTGGTCAGACCATACAAGTTTTCTCTCGACTGTACTTACCTGTCAAAAAGAGTAAGGACATCAGACCGGAATGTCAAAGTTAATAGTTGATCAGAAAGGAAATAATAAAAAAACCAGCAGGGGATCAGATCGGGGGGATCCGACCGGAATAAATCAAATAGAAGGCGTTAACGATTGTAAAAAGAGATTCGATACGAAGCGTTTGTAACTTGGCTAGGGGACAGCCTAGGTCGCTCTGTATAGCGCTTAATCAATTATCGCAGTAATTATGGCTTTAAAATTGTGGTTGTAAATATTGTGCGGTAAATAAAATTCTATATTGTATCGCTATCTTAAAAAGTGTGTGCCTTATTGCGTCGCGTCTTGATGTAAGCTAACCTTTAAATATTACTAGAGAAACAACATTACATGTGGTACTCGGTGGAACAAAACACATTACCACGATGTTAAACGCTAGAAAACTGCAATAACATTGTGCTCAGTGCGTGGTGCAGTTTGTTAAGTACAGTCGAGGAATCTATTTGGTATGCAGCTGTTGACTTGTTGTATTTGTCTTGGTTATTTATGATGCAAAAATTGTTAATTATGTCCCTAAATAAATAAAGAATAATTTGAAACAACTTTTAAAAGTACCTATTGTGAGGGTGCGAAACAATAAAATCCTTTCAGTATGCCATAAGCATAGGATCTACGATATCTTCAAAGTCACGACAATCGCTTGGATGAAGGACGTAAGGAATCTGAAAGTATCTATGACAGAAGAAAGGGCTGTAAAGATTATATAACGGCCATGTTATCTATTCACCTATTCATTAAGTACGCCTTTGTATTTTTTGCGTTTGAAGTTTTGAAACACGAATATTGGCAGTGTAGTGAAAATATATTTGCCTGCAAACCAAATAGCTTGATCGACTGTACTTCGACTGTTGCATAGATATTTGCAACACACGGGTCTTAATGCTGCCATCCAGGGAACTTTGAACAACGATGTTATGAAGAAAATTTAGACGTTTATGTTGAGCTTGTCTGACGAAGTATTCCTTACATACCTGTCTCTGCAGTCAAGCAGCGATGCTGTGTTCCGGTGAGTAATAAAAAAAACCGGCCAAGTGCGAGTCGGACTCGCGCATGAAGGGTTCCGTACTTGGTAAATTGCGATTTACGATTCATGACGTATTAAAAAAAAAAACTACTTATTTATTTATTTATTTAAATAGCACAGCCACATCACATGCATTTCACATTCGACAGAAAAATAAATTAACAAACAGAACCAATGCACATGACAAGAACGGCGTACATAGCACTTATAACCATAACATTGCCGCCCACAATAACTACATAGTCACAATTCAATACATAATTAATAAAAATTAAAAAATACTAGTAATAATTTTAAATACAGGTAAAAATCAGTTAAATAATCAAAAAATAAAAATAAAAAACAGTCTAGAATCAAATTTATAAAATAAAAATAAAAACAATCTATTCATTATGGAAATAAAATACAAAATATGAATAACTACTTACTAGATCTCGTTCAAACCAATTTTCGGTGGAAGTTTACATGGTAATGTACATCATACTTTATTTTTAGTTTTATCATTCACTTATTTTAGAAGTTACAGGGAGGGGGTACACATTTTACCACTTTGGAAGTGTCTCTCACGCAAACTATTCAGTTTAGAAAAAAAATATATTGAAAATCTCAATATCATTTTTGAAGACCTATCCATAGATACCCCACACGTATGTATGTATGGGTTTGATGAAAAAAACATTTTTGAGTTTCAGTTTTAAGTATGGGAAACACCCAAAATATATTGTTTTTTTCTATTTTCGTGTGAAAATCTTAATGCGGTTCACAGAATACATCTACTTGCCAAGTTTCAACAGCATAGTTCTAAGAACTATGCTGTCAAACCACTTTTTACAGCCACTTTTTTTCGATACTATAAGTAGTATCGAAAAAAAGTGGCTGTGTAAATTTTAAACGGATAAAATGGTTCAACGCCTAAACCTTTCATTTGTGAACAAAATTAAATAAACAAAAAACATGTTTTATTTATTTATTATACTTTATTGTATACTACAAAATATGTACAGGACAAGTGTACAATGTTTGAAGTTACTTAATTATACTTTTTAGTACAAGTCGGATTAATGACTTTTTTTTAATCTGGCGGAAACTTTAAGTTAAGTATGACCATGTGATGAGACGGGATAAAAAGTATGTTACTAAAAGAGCTATGGATATAAATGTGGATGATGGAGAGGGAGGGTAAGGCCAAAGAAAAGGTGAGAAAGTATGGACTGAGTGAGAAGTAATTTGAAAGAAGGGAATGGAAAGAACGATATGGAAGAAGAAAACGTGTTGCGCCGACCCCAAGTAACATGAAAGAAAGAAAGAATATTTATTTGTGATCCGGACAGGAGACACGAGATAAAAAAAAACACAAACAATAATAAAAAATAAAAATAAATAGCCCCGTGCGAGACCAAAAAGGCTCCTTCCTATCTCAGCATGTGCAAATAACGCTGCGCTGATATTCTGATAGGGCCCACTGTTGATGCCACGGACACATTCTCGGAAACGGATCATATTTAAGAAATAAAATAGAACAAGATAAATAATAACAAAATAGTATACATAAACACAGTATAGCCACAGTATTTAAGTGTATAACGTATAAAATAAATATCTAAATAAAACACAATAAATATACGACCAAAATCTCGACGGCTCAATGAACATTTGTCAAAACCGTAGACAAACGACAGAGCGCGTGTCAATCTATGGTCGTGGTACACGGCAGCAAAATGATGAACTACTGGTAACTTAAACGAGCCGTTAATTAATATAGGAACCCTCCATCTTCTCCCAAATATCTACCTACATAAGTACCCCGTAGTACAGCATCCACAATTAATAGTTACGCAGTTGTTCTCGCAAGAGTCGCCTGTGATGCGAGCGATTGACAACAACCTTGTGCCGAGGAAATTAAACTGTTCAACTGGGGGCCGTTTACACGTCAAGACTTTTAACAGGTTTTGGTTACGAATTTTTTATTAACCCCTGACGAAAAAAAGGGGTGTATCTGTGCGTCTGTGTATCTGTGCGTCTGTGTATCTGTGCGTCTGTGTATCTGTGTGTCTGTCTGTGGCATCATAGCTCCTAAACGGATGAACCGATTTTGATTTAATTTTTTTTTTGCTTGAAAGGTGACTTTGTCGAAAGTGTTCTTAGCTGGTGGCCCAGTGGTATCGGCCGCGACTTAAAAATTGTAGGTCGTGGGTTCGAGCCCAGGCAGGCGCTTTACTTTGTGTAAATTATTTCATCACCACTGCTCTCAAAACGGTGAAGGATAACATCGTGAGGAAACCGCCACGTCCTAGAACCAAAAATTCGAAGACATGTGACATCCACCAACCCGCACTGGGGCCGCGTGGTGGATTACGGCCCCTTCCCTCTCACAGAGAGGAGGCCTGTGTTCCAGCAGTGGGAAAATTAATAGGCTGATGATGTGATGTGTTCTTAGCTATGTTTGATTGAAATCAGTTCAACCGTTCAAAAGTAATTCACATTTTACACTTTGAATCTGGGTTTTTTAACGTAGGTAGTTTCTTTGTGTAATTTTGTTGACGAGCGTTTTGAGGCAACCTTATTTGTATGAGAAGATATTATTAACCCCCAATAGAAAAAGATTATATATCTGTGTGTCTGTGTATCTGTGTATCTGTGTATCGGTATATCTGTATATCTTGTTTTGTTAGAAAGGTGACTTTGTCGAGAGTGTTCTTAGCTATGTTTGATTGAAAATCAAACACAGTTAATTGTCAATCGGTTCAACCGTTCAAAAGTATTTGCATTTTTTTTTTTGAAACTGGGTTTTTTCGCAAGATACTGGTATCATGACATAATTACGTGTTTCGATAGATTGTCGATTGAAGCGTGTCTAATACTAGGTATATTATATAGTTTAAAAAGAATGAAATAAAAATTAAATTAAAATTTATAAAACCCCCGATTTAAAAACCTCCAAAAAGCAAAAAATAAGCCTCGAATTCGCGTCGGTAACCGCTAAGTAAATAAAATAAACTACTGTAAACATGGGGTTCCCCGACGCGAGTGCGAAGCTTAGTTTTTGCTTTTTATAGGTTTTTCAATCGGGGTTTTTTTTTAATTTAATTTTTTGCAACAACTTTTTATCAAATACATATTTGAAGACTGATCTACTTACTTTTGGATTAGAAAAAATTCACAAACATACATATAATGCATAATTTGTATAATAATTTAAGGGCCTGCCACCGCTTTAGAGCCGTAAAACGGTTACTTTCTAAAGCATACTCCTTAGTAACGGCTAGGTTAAAAGGTTTGAAAAAATATTTATGATTGATTCATGTACATTCTTTGTGAAACATGATTTTTTTCGTGTGATTAATTGTTTTGCTTTTACAAAATAATTAAGAGCACGATATTTTTTCGCTAGTTTTGGATACTCCTCCAAAATGACTTGGATGTTTAAAATATTTTTACACAGAAAAATAGATGGCTCGAATTTCTTCAAAAATGAAATAGCATATATTCAAATAAAAAAAAACAAAAATCATTTATTTGCGTCAATAAGGTACAGAAAGTTCTTAGGCAATAATTACAGATCTCTTAGTCTGCCTTTATTTTCTGCTTTTTTTTTAGTCATAGAAGTTATTAGATCACTAAAGTCAAAATTCATGCAAGCAGTCAAAGTAAATTAAGATTAATTAACATAAATCATTACTAAATTAAAATAAATTATATCACATAGATTTAAATTGGAACATTAAATATTAAGTATAATTATTATCATCTACCGCTTTACAACTTATAATCTAAAGATACATGTAAATCAAAAAATATTTTGCAAACAAAACTGTCCAATAGGAGATTCAATATTTATATTCTGGCTGCGAGCGGGCGCACAGTCAGTACTGCGGCATATATACGCCTTAAGCCCAAATTGTGTCCACTGTTAGAATACAGACTTGCTCTCTATAGCAGAGATTGTGGGCCACGCGCGCCCAGTGCAGGTTGGTAGATGGTGCATGTCTTAAGAGCCCCTACAAGTTTCACGAGCCAAAAGCAGAAAACAGCTACTTTTTCAGCGAAATATTCTCAATAACTACAAGACATATGATAAAAACATAATGACAAAAATAAAAACGACACAGGTCCGTCGTCTACAAGCCCTTGAGCTAGACTGAAATACTGAATGCCTCTCGCGAGCTCAACGGTTTATAAGGCATTATTTAGACAATTTATTACAAAAAAAATAAGTACTCAAAAATATAATTTAAAAATTGAATTCGATTGATAAACACCTCAAATTTTAAATTATTTACCAGTTATTTTTATATTCAACATATCCTTACGCGTAGACGACGTTTTCGCACATAATAAAATTGCCTTTTTTCCGCGTGGACAAAATTTTTTTAAGTACCAATACAATAAAGTTTGAAAAACAAAATTGTTGGCTTACTAGTCTTACTATATGCTCAGTCCATACCATTTTTTGTAGATTATTATTCGCCACCAGTAAAGCTGAAAAAGAAATTGAAAAACCTGGTGGTTCGCGATTACGTAAAAACGTGTGTTAGGAATTTGTTTTTTCTAATTTAATTTGAGCAGTTATCAAAAATGTTTAACTATGTGAAGCAAAAAATTGCATTAAAAGATTTATCATATATCTTGAGGAATTTGCGCCGAAAAAGTAGCTGTTTTTAGCTCGTGAAACTTGTAGGGGCTCTTTAATAATTTTTCTTCCAACTATGCTTTAATTTCATCACAATCACACTAAAAACTCAGTACAAAGCGAGTCTTTAATGCTCTAGAGCAATAAAAATGTATGAAATTTCATTATTGCACAGTTTTTTTTTTATCGCACCAAAAGGTGCCAACCTCAGTGGATTAGCTCTATTCAGCCAGCCGATATCAATACTTTTTTTTTACGTACGTATTATTCGTTTCTATCCTACTTGTTCCAAATTAAAAAAATGATTGCTGCTAACTCTGATTTAAAAATGAAAGAAATTTAAAAAAGTGATTTTCGACATCGCCGCGCCCATCTACTTCCCGTGATAACGACTTCATTGTAACAAATCAGCCAGGCCCATCTACCTCGTCTGATAATATTATTCAGTCCCAAGTTAAACAAATATAAATTTGCCCAGTAAAACTCTTAACCTTACGTTTAATAATTGCTCAAGTATAACTTTTAATTTCAATAATTAAACTTCTATTTTAACTGTTTGATATGAGTTTCTTTTATCTACTATTCCTATAGGTAATAGTTGAAAGAAAAGCAGATTATGCACCTCGCTTTAAGTAATTTATATAGCCCTCGTGCCTGTTAGATTAGAGCCCTCGCTAACGCTCGGGCTCTAAATCAGGCACTCGGTGCAATAATAAATTACTTTGTGCTCGATGCAATAATCTACTATTGTAGTCCAATTGTTATATTCTTTTTCCATTTCATTAAATTTCTTATGATTTTTCTTTCACCGTTTTGAGAACTGTGATGATTAAATAAATTATACAAAGATATGCGCCGACTGGATTCCAAACTCACGAACTTCCACGGATCACCAATACTCTGTCTTGGCCATATAGCAAATTCAAATATAAAGCCGGTATTACATGGAACATTATTAGTGGAACATTGAGTGCTGTGCAGTCCCCTGGGGGATTGGTCTATGGGATTTTAGTGGAACGAGCTCATGGATTCTAATCATGGGAAAATAATTAAGTAGAAAGGTTCTGGAGTGGCGACCGCGAACCGGAAGACGTGGCGTTGGAAGGCCTCCCACCAGGTGGACCGATGACCTGGTGAAGGTTGCTGGGATCCGCTGGTTGCGAGACGCACGGGACCTGTCAATGCGGCGACACTTGGGGGAGGCCTATGTCCTACGTCTTTCGGCTGATATGATGATACACCAAATAAAAAAAACATTTATTATTATTAAACAATTACTAACAAAACTAAAATAAGAATACTAATATTAGAAATAAGAAAATATTTTATATATGTCGCATCAAGGCTGGCCGATAGATTCAAACCATCGGGAAGTCGGGAAATATTCCCTTAGGTTAAGACATCGTGTGTGGGCAGGTCGGTGGGTGAATCGTGAAAATGAAATCACACAAATTATTCGATACACTGAGTATATTCAAATAGACACAAGTTACACTCCTGCTTACTAATATTACGGATCGACACTGATTCTACGACGTCTTAGCACTACGGCTGCCAGTACTCAACTGCTCTATTTCCTCCACGCAAGTGCTTATAAAAGCGCGCCAATGCGTATTTGCTCTTTATTGCCGCTAGGGGCGTGCTTGTGATTTGTTTTGACGTCCGTACTATTGACTAAATCCGACACGGCCATCCTGCGAGACAGGCGTCCTCGTCTGTTCCTAATTGTCAGATTTTAACAGTGTATCGAATCATGTGGAAATCCTCAATGGATGTCCTCAGCCCTTGGGGAAAGCTGAGGGGTCTGTCAGACTCCCACTGACTAAAACTACATGGTATTCTCTAGGCCGTAATTCCTCTTGAGAGGCGAACGTGGAACACACACGTCGCCTTCTCGGGCCTCTCTCAGGTGACAGATCCCCAAATCTATCACCCGCAGGCATCATCTTCTTGTCCTTGCTCCATGCCATCTCATGGTCACCTCGTGTTACACCACACGTCGTCTTAGTCCACTTCATCCTGTTTTTTTGAAAAATACAAAATTTTCAAACAGTATTTGCTCGTCCAATCCTGACTCATATTCTAGAGTGAGGAAACATTTTGAGACAATCAAACAAGATCATTCAAATCGCTCTGTTCACTATTGCAAGGAACGAGTAATTCTATTTCCAATTTAAAGAAAATAGCAACCTCATCGATTTGGTACCTAAAAGCACCCAATCTTCGTGATTACAAAGTCCAAGTACCACTGATAGTCATTACTCTCACATTAAATCAAACAAAAGAAACAATACACCAGGTTTCTTATTCACGATCTTTAGCCATCACATAGCTCTACTAGCTATCTCATAGCTCTCTTAGCTATCTTAATTGCTCTACTCGTACATCTCCACGATGTCGAGTCAACTCAACTCTTTGAACTCAGAACCTGTTCACAGAGATCCTATGTTACGTCAATTCATTATCTAATTCATCAACTATTTCAATTGGTACTTGAAATTTATGTGTCTTACTAACACGATCTACGCAAAGTAATCAAAATTAGAAAACCAAAATTATTTTAATTTTCGTAATGAGGGCTTGACGATTCGAACGTCATCAACATTAACATGATCTCTCCACACGCGTGACTGCGAGTTTACTTTCCTTTAACCTCATAACTCAATAGGAACTTTCTGTAAGGTTCCTAACACAAACATGACTTTTCACACCAGACAGTGTCACACAAACTTATAGGTGCCATACAGGCCTACCGTTGCCACACAGGCCAACAGTTGCCACACAGGCCAACAGTTGCCACACAGGCCAACAGTTGCCACACAGGCTCATAGTTTCCACTCAGGCTCTCAGTTGCCACACAACGCTCGGCTACTCCTGACCAAACTAGATTATTGGTTTCGTGAAAATAGGGAAATTTGAGAACTCTACTCCTGGGCCATGTACCACTAGTCGCTTCAAACAAACTTTAAAACTCTACTGCAGCAACAACTGCCAAGCTTACAGAAACCCTCGAGTAAAACCTCCAACGCCACGGCTCTCTAGCCGACCAGCAATTATATTGCTCTCACAACGGTCTCTCGGTCTCTCTCTAGACCCCGACCTCCGCCAGAATCCACTGGTACGGTTAAACGTAATGCGTTCGATAGACTGAATTACTCGACACCTTAAGCTTGCTCATTATCATCAAAATCCTTTTGACATCAACATCGACTGGTACATGACCCGCTGGCATCTGCCCTTACCTACAGTGTGCATACTTGTAGGTTTCAAACGTACCTATTTAAAGCTTTCGGTGTATAACGATCACCATCCTGTCGTAATCACCTATCGCGGACTTAATACAGGGCCTATTTAGTTTTCGTATTAGAGTGTCCCACACAACACTATTCATTAGAAAAAGGTCCGACGATCAACAAGTTCAACAAATAAACAAAGTAATTGTAACAATGCTGTTACGGTTTGTTATAATTCATAGGCAATGCATACTCAACTCATGAAACTTTCATTGTGATTTGTGCACCAACACAAACCAGAATCGTATCTACCAACGATTCTTTACATATCTGCCGCCACATATGCTACAACACATGAGGGGCTCTGTGCACCAACACAGACAAGAATCGCACCAACGATTCTCAAAAATCTAGCGCAATATGTGCTACAACACATGAAGCGCTCTGTGCACCAACACAGACAGAAATCGTATAAACGATTCTCAAAAATCTAGCGCAAATGTGCTACAACACATGAGCGCTCTGTGCACCAACACAGACAGGAATCGCACCAACGATTCTCAGAAATCTAGCGAATATGTGCTACAACACATGAATCGCTCTGTGCACCAACACAGACAGAAATCGCACCAACGATTCCTGGTAGACCCATCGCCACATGTTACTCATGAGGTGCGGTCTAAAGTTTCGAGTATGAGTGTACAAGCCATGTTTCATTACCACTGTCATCAACTATGACGTCTAATTCTCAAGGAACTTGGTGATCGAGGATCCTTCTTACTAGATTCGCTCACTAACTCAGTCTTACATGATAAGGAAAACGATCGCGAGATCTACTCTGCTATCATAATATTACTTTCAAAGTAAGCAAGTGAATTCAGATCTAAAAACGGTGGTTGTAAATCGTTACGCAACATAAGATCTGTTCCGAATACACGCAAATGACCAGTACCGTTACTAACTCGATACAATTGCCTTCGCCCAACGATTTTACTAACTCGCTTTGTCACTGAAGATGACTCAACTAGTCATCTTCAGTCACTTTGGATAGATCATCTTCCTCATCTGCCTAGCCTTTTCCCAACCATACTGGGGTCGGCCTCCAGCCTCACCGGACTCAGCCAAGCGCCAGCGCTCTACATGGAGCGACTGCCCATCCGACCACAAAAGAAGAATACTATGCTTCTCCTCAAACTTAGTTAATTCTCGCTACATAAAACTATCACACTACAAAACTAATCAAAATAATTCATTTGGAATTATGACATTTTTCAGACTGAAGTATAAGGTAGGTACGTCACTGTCATCGTTCTCACTTCCAATAACAGTCAGCCAAGGCCAGTCAAGGGCCATTTATTGCCAGTGTTAGTAGAATAATAACTCTTCAACAACACCAAAACTTGACCATCGATTGTAACTAAAGTGAAATTATAAACCGACAGGGGCCACCCCATCGATCCACTGACCGCCATACCGTACACAAGACCAGAATTTTTAATAGTCAACACTCTTGGCCATAGTCATAACAAAATGAAAACGACTCACCAGATTGGCATAAACGGATCTTTCCACACGTCCACAAGCTCTGCCTTGACCTGTCCAGCTCCTTGGTTGTTGCTAACCTCCTTGCTGCTCCGCTCCAAACTGGTTTTCATTATTCAATACCGAGGGTAGTCGCAACTGACACCACGATTTTTTTTTGCAAGAATGTAACCGACATTTTCACTAGCTTTGTTTTTACGTGTGATATCATTAGCACGATTGAATCCCAATTCTGATGTCGCATCAAGGCTGGCCGATAGATTCAAACCATCGGGAAGTCGGGAAATATTCCCTTAGGTTAAGACATCGTGTGTGGGCAGGTCGGTGGGTGAATCGTGAAAATGAAATCACACAAATTATTCGATACACTGAGTATATTCAAATAGACACAAGTTACACTCCTGCTTACTAATATTACGGATCGACACTGATTCTACGACGTCTTAGCACTACGGCTGCCAGTACTCAACTGCTCTATTTCCTCCACGCAAGTGCTTATAAAAGCGCGCCAATGCGTATTTGCTCTTTATTGCCGCTAGGGGCGTGCTTGTGATTTGTTTTGACGTCCGTACTATTGACTAAATCCGACATATAAAAGGTAGTAAAGTACTAAGGAAATCATCATCTGCCTAGCCTTTTCCCAACTATATTGAGGTCGGCTGCCAGTCTTACCGGATTCAGCTAAGTGCCAGTGTTTTACATGGAGCGACTGCCTATCTGACCTCCACAACCCAGTAACTGGGTAACACGGTACCCCTTGGCAAGACTGGTGTCAGATCTCAAGCTTCTGACTACCCGTAACGACTGTCAAAGATCTTCAAATGACAGCCGGGACCAACGGCTTAACGTGCTTTCCGAGGCACGGAGGAAACTGGGTATGTTGGAATGGTCACCCATCCACGGACCAAACTCGTCAAGCGTTGCTTAACCTTAATTATCGACCCGTGCGGCTGTTATTATTTAGCCACGAGCTCCTAACACACTATAGAAATAAGATAGGATATAATTTATTGTAAACTAGCGGACGCCATGCGATTCCACCCGCGTATTGCCCGTTTCTATAGAAATACAGGGATAAGAAGTAGCCTATGTGACCCGGGGATAGTGTAGCTTCTCAACGGTGAAAGAATTTTTGAAATCGGTCCAGCCGTTTCGGAGTCTATAAGGAAAATACATACATACTTTCACTTTTGTACATATAGATAGATATTAGAATATAGTTAACTAGGAATATGTATATAGATAGATACTATAATTTCTACAAGAAATGTACTTTTCCATAAATTATTCCCAGAACACAAAATAATCGCTTACAATTTTCAGTAAAACGTAATTCGGAAGGGGTAAAACTGCTCAAGATTCTGTTTACTTTGATTAGAAGACTTTGGAAGACTTACTTCCAAAGTCTTCTAAACGTGAGACACAAAATTATTTGAAACGACTCAGAGAATTCCTTTGCGTTTACATTGAATTAATTCCTTGCAAAATGCAAATACTCTTATATACGAAACTTTATAATACAACAATGCGTAATTTTGTTTTTCAATACTGTTGTTAAACATGGCGTACTTTCAGAGGCTATAATTACGATTCGAAAATAAAATCTTTTACATAGGCATTTTTCTGTTACGCGGTCGTGACTTTTGTTTACGAGCTCGATCATTTACTTTTGCAGTTGAGTTTTAAATTTATAAGCCAATTTAAAAAAGTTTAGTAGCAAGGAGTTTCCATACATAGAATAAGATGGGATAGATTTTATACGAGGAAAAATTAATAATTCCGTAGTTCCGTACGTTTTAGCATTGAATTCTCAAAAGTTTCTAAATGGTTGTTTATTACATTTAATTACCAGTTTTAATTTAATTATTTTCATATCAACATTTGTCAAAATCGAATAGGCTGTATAGGTTGTTGTCTTTGAAAAAAAAAATGTCCAGATGCAAAAACGCGCCATTTTCTGGTATCTGTTCAAAATATTTTTTTTACATTGTTGAACTACTCTATCCCTATATGGTGACTGTTTTGCAATTTTCCTTATTCCTATGGTATTAATTTGCGCCAAAAGATGCGTTAAAATTTGTGTTGAATGTATGTAACTTTCGACGCTCATAATTTTCAAATATATTTTTTCTATTTTTTGTTTCCATACAGGGCTGTGAGGAGGCAAATGCAGTGATGAGACAAATTGATATATATATACATATATATATATATTGAACATACACCGTCAAACAGTGGAGTAATCGCCAGACTACGATTGTTTGGAAGAATGATAGACTTGGGCAACCTTAAGCACCGTTTGCCAGGGTTGGTCCTTGGGTGTCATACCGAGACTCCTTCATGCTATAGGAAGCACGTTAAGCTGTCCGGGCAGTCATTTGTTGATTTTTGACAGTCTTTACGGGTGGTTGAATAATGTACAGGCAGCATCAGGAGTTGTTTACTATACGGACCTGAGACGAGTAGGTCGGACATTCGCATCCATCAGAGGGAGGTCTGTAGGGTGCTGCGTAACCTTGACGTGAACAAGGCTAGAGGCCCGGACGGGATACCAGCAATTGTACTTAAAACTTGTGCGCCTGAATTGTCTCCTATCATGACACGCCTATATCGCCTTTCGATGGTGACTGGAAAAGTGCCGATGGCTTGGAAGCAAGCTGACGTTCAGCCCGTGCCCATGAAGGGTAGTCGAGCTGACCCGGCCAACTACAGACCCATATCAGTAACGTCCATCCTCTGTAAGAGTGTGGAACGTGTATTGAATAATAAGCTCCTGGCATACCTAGAAGACAACGACCTCCTTAGTGACCGCCAATACGGCTTCCGCCGAAACCGGTCAACTGGGGATCTTCTAGCTTATGCCATCCACATCTGGAGTGAGGCCATCGAGAAACACGGGGAGGCACTTGCTGTCTCCCTTGACATATCGAAGGCCTTTGATAGGGTCTGGCACGAGAGCCTTATTGGTAAGCTTCCTTCTTTCGGTCTGCCTAGTGGTCTGTATGACTGGATTGCAGACTTCCTGAGGGATCGGTCCATCCGAGTGGTAATTGATGGCTGCTCGTCCGGTCAGTTAGGTATTAACGCCGGAGTCCCTCAGGGGTCAGTGCTCTCGGCAACATTGTTCTTGCTGCACATTAATGACCTGCTAAAACCCGGAACCCTTGGGTATGCAGACGACAGCACTGTTGCTGAGAGATATGTGTCTAGCGCACGGGCTACCGGGCCTCAAATTTGGTCTCTTCGGGAGGCCATGGTTGAGCGTTTGAACCTGTCTTTGGAGGCAGTCTCCGAACGGGGCAATGCCAATCTAGTCAGTTTCAATGCTGCTAAGATCCAGGCGTGTTTTTTTTCTGCAAAAAAGAGCCAATTCCACCCGGCTCCATCCTTCCGTGGTGTAACCATGCTGATAACGGACCACCTCGACCTTCTTGGTGTTACGTTGACATCGACCCTCAATTTTGGTCCTTTCATTGAGGCAAAAGCTCAATTGTCTGCAAAAAAGTTGGGGATCCTTGCGAAGGTGAGACGGTACTTCACGCCTGAACAGCTGCTCAACTTATATAAAGCGCAAGTTCGGTCATGCATGGAGTACTGCTCGCACCTCTGGGACGGATCTGCCAGGTACCAACTAGATGCACTGGAGTCGATTGACAGACGCGCCAAGATACTTATCGGCAACGATGCGCTGGTCAACTCAAAACTCCAGAGCCTTGAACACCGACGACGAGTTGCCAGCCTGTCGGTTTTCTATCGGTTACATTTCGGAGAGTATGCGATGGAACTGCACAATTTGATTCCGCCTAGCCCTTTCCATCATCGGACTACAAGACGTACGGCAATGCGCCATCAATACATGGTGGATATCCCACCCATACGCACAAAGCGTTTTGAAAATACTTTCATTGTGCGTAAAGCTAAGGAGTGGAATTCCCTACCGGCGTCTTTGTTTCCTGATAGCTACAACCTAGGGGTCTTCAATTCAAGAGTGAATAGGTTGCTTCTAGGCAAACGTGCTTCACCTTCGACCACATCATCACTTAACATCAGGCGAGGTAGTGGTCAAACGCGAGCCTATAACAAATAAAAAAATAAATGAAAAGAAAAAACCTTGTGGAAACTAGAACAAATTTCCGTGCGTTCAAGCGTTTTTGCCATACCTATTATTGGATTCAAATATAACCGCTCACAATGTTAGGATCCATTAATATTAATGCAAATTTTTATCCGCGGTGCTAGGTAACTGGGCTTATCCCAGTTGTAAACGACCCTTTGTGCCTATTGGCCTTGTTTGTTCTGTCTCCTGCTTGGTATGGAGGGAAGTAGAAATTTGTATTTCTACTTCTCCGTTATTCTTTTCTGATTAATTTCGTTGCGGGATCCAAGACAGTTAAATTAATTCTTCAGGACTTCGTCGAGTTTTATTGCCTCGGCGCTTTACTGGTGGTCAGCACTGTTGATTCTGGCTTTCAGGAGTTGCAGTGGTTTAGGAATAGTGGATTGAGCCTTATCTACAACACTATGCTCCGCGATCTCCCGCAAGATCACAGTATAGCTAACGGCGCGGGTGATACTATAGTACACAAGTACTCGTATACGTGCAAACACAAGTGCACTCTCCCTTTGCTTCCAATCTACTAGTCCGATGGGACGGTAATCCATCCCCACCGGAGAGAGATCAGGCACAGGGCCAACGGCTTAACGTGCTTTCTGAGGTACGGGGGTTTCAAACCGCCAACTTCCAAACTCCGAGCTGCTACTGAAATATTCGTAATGGAAGCCGAAGTAAGTAATACATACAAAAGAAAAGAAAAAGATTTGCCACAACTCCTCAATATCTTTGATAGAAGTTTGTTTCGTACAAAGTCACGGTCAAGAGACTACGTATGCCGTATTTTTCCATAGTTTTATATGAACAGAACAAACTAGAACTACTTGCATAATAAAACCGTTCTGTTCTATCAAAGAAGGAAAAACTTTTCAAAAGGTGCGAATGATACATACAAATGTGAATTTCCTTAAGGTGCGTACACACTAGGGCAGAGCAGTGGTGGCCGCGACTTACAAGTTGTAGGTCGTGGCTTCGAATACAGGCAGCAGCTTTACTTTGTGTAAATTATTTCATCACCACTTCTCTCAAAAACGTTGAAGGAAACCGGCATGATCTAGAACCGAAAATTCGAAGACATGTGACATCCACAAACCCGCATTGGACCCACGATTACGGCCCATCCCCTCTCACAGAGAGGAGGCCTGTGTCCCAGCAGTGGGGACATTAATAGGCTGATGATGACGAAGACTTAAAAAAAAAACAAATGCTTACTGGATCGCAATTGATCGACTAACAGGAAGCCCAGATGGCAGATGGTAAGTGGTCACGGATATCTAACAATATGGACATTTAAACTAATATTCGGTTATGTGGCTTGCTGGGTAGGTCATAGGAACTAAGTTGCGCGAAAATTTTATTCTTTATTATCAGAGGCATTGCATCGAGGAGCTCGTGGCTAAATAATAACAGCCGCACGGGTCGATCAACAAGGTTAAGCAAAGCTTGACGAGGTCGGTCCGTGGATGGGTGACCATTTCAACATACCGAGTTGCCTCCGTGCTTCGGAAAGCACGTTAAGCCGTTGGTCCCGGCTGTTATTTGAAGATCTTTGACAGTCGTTACGGGTAGTCAGAAGCTTGAGATCTGACACCAGTCTTGCCAAGGGGTACCGTGTTTCCCAGTTACTGGGTTGTGGAGGTCAGATAGGCAGTCGCTCCATGTAAAACACTGGTACTTAGCTGAATCAATAAAGACTGGAAGCGACCCCAATATAGTTGGGAAAAGGCTAGGCAGATGATGATTATCAGAGGCATTGCAGCCAAGTTACAAATGTTTCGTAGCGAATCTCTTTCTACAATCGTTAACGCCTTCTATTTGTATGGTCTGACCACGTGACTTTACGTTCAGATGTGTCATTCACATACATTGATTCGTTCTTTACTAGCGTTACAGATTGTAGATTGTCAACTTGGCTACAGGTGCAGGTGCTTTGCTATCCCAGAGTCAAAGCTGACTTTGGAACTCCGGAATACAGCAAATCTGCTTTAACAGCAGAAATAGGTATGGTAGTAGAACTTCAATAGATAAGTTTTTTCACCAAGAGCACTTATCATTACTCACAGTCTACTAACTACTGGGCTTAGGCCTCTCATTACTTGTCCGCTTATCCATAGGATCCTTCACCTACAGAACTTTCTTGTGCATAGAGATCTTTTCTTTGGTACGTGCATCTAGCTAGCTTTAATTGTTTGGCTAAGTGACGTTGATCATTCAAAATTGTCCGTAAATAGTTCATTTGAAATAAATACTTTGTGTTTGAAAATATCATCATTTTATAATATAACTTTATTTCAAAAAAATCCACTTCATTTGGGGTCAGCGTAACAATTATTAATTAGATATTTATTAACGTCCGCATATACATGAATAGGGGAGATACGGGAGACTGACAATAACATCTAGCCAGCCCCAGTCGACCTCACCTGCACGCTCTGGAAGTTTGTACATACAAGCAACCAGGGACGACAGCCTTCAAGCTGTCGTGGTGCTCCCTGCTAGATAACCAACGCGGCAATGGCAACCGAGCTGTGGCGGTATAACCACTCACCTGCTTGGGCAACCAGGCAGAAGAGGTGTCAGTAGCATTTGGGCCCAAATAGCCCCAAAAAACGACTGATGCAGAAGGCAATGGGAAACCACTGCAGTATCTTCCCAAGAAACCTGTATGAAAATGGCTAATAAAGAGAGAGCGATGGCATGCGACCCGGCTACCACCCGGCGCCATGTCGATTCCAGGTCGCATGGTGTGAAGTATGCTACTGGTTCCACTGTAGTGACTCATCACGCTCAGTGCGTACAGGATGCTACTGGTGACAACAATGCATCTTCCCGAACTAACCGCCCACAACTGCGGAAGAGGATCAGGATAGGGACATGGAATGTCCGGGGCATGCATCAACCCGGAAAAGTGGAGATCATAGGCAATGAGCAAAAGTGTTACCATCTCGATATTCTAGGGATTACAGAAACCCACACGGGTGGCTCAGGTTTCTATGCCACCGCCTCTGGACATACCATTTACTTCTCCGAACCAGAGAGCGCAAGTAAAAATGGAGTGGGCGTCAGTGTGTCTCCACTTATCAACAGGTCTGTCCTCGGATACAATCCAGTAAGTGACCGGATAATAACTATGAAAATTAACACGAAACCATGTCGCATGAACCTGGTCGAAGTGTACGCACCGACTTCCCAGTCATCTGAAACAGAGATTGAGGGTTTTTATAGACAGCTAGAGGACGCTGCCCTAGAAGAGACATCACTATTTTGATGGGAGACCAGAACGCAAAGATCGGTTTTACAAATCGGGATGACCATCTAAGAAAAGTAGTAGGGAAGTATGGTCTTGGGGTTAGGAATGATAGGGGTGAGATGTGGCTGCAATTTTGCGCGGAGAACTCTCTCACTATCATGAACACCTGTTTCCAGAACCACCCAAGACATCTCTACACTTGGGTGATGCCAGGAGATCGCTTCAGAAATCAGAATGACTATATTGCAGTCGCAAAACGATGGAGATCCTGCATAACCAACACCAAGACATACCCTGGTGCCGACTGCGGAAGTGATCACAAGCTTCTGGTGGCAGAAGCGACCATCAAACTGAAGAAGTGTCCGAGAACCACATTCAAGCAGAAAAATCGACCCTCCCAGGCGACACTTTACGCTTTTAAAGAAAATTTCAGCAGTAAAGCCGCAAAATTTGAAGTGGTGGAAGCGGACGTAGACACAAACTGGACTAGAGTGAAGCAAATGATACTCCAATCTCGATCAGAAGTCAAAAGTCAGGACACTGATCGTCCAAAGAAGACGTGGATTACTGACGACACATGGACGGCGATCAAGGAGAGGAAACACCTATTGACAGCCAGAGATGACTCAGACCGAGCTCAATATCAGCTCCTACCGGCAAAAGTTCAGCGTTTATGCCGCAGAGATTACAACCAATATCATAACTCAGTATGCCAGGTTATTGAGGAACACGCGCAGTCTCTGCATACAAGAGATCTATTTCTGAAGTTGAAGAGTATATTACCCGGGAGTTCAGGCCTAAGACCTGACTAGACCTGGGCTATTCAAAATGAACAGGGGATCTTACTGACGGAAATAGACCAGATCACGGAGAGATGGCGGTTGTACTGCGAGAGCCGTATAAGAATACGGGGAGATCTGATGAGCCGGTAACCCAGCTTGAAAACCTTGTCCTAGATCCTGGAATCCGAAGTGGATAGTGTGTTGAAAAAGCTGAAACCTAATAAATTACCTGGGGGAGACAGCATCTTTGCCGAAGAGCTGAAAAGTCTTGGAGACAGAGGTGTTAGGCTTTTACGGAATTTATGTAACCAGCTATGGAGAACGGGTAAATGGCCTAAGAACTGGAAGGAGGTTCTCTTGATACCACTTCACATGAAAGGGTCAACAAGGAATTGCGGGCACTACCGGACGGTCACACTCATATCCCACGCTAGCAAGATAATGCTCTACATAATTAGCGGACGGCTCCAATCTTACCTACAGCGACAAATACCAAGTGAGCAGGCTGGTTTTGTAAGGGGTCGATGCACAAGAGAGCAAATTGTGAATATGAGGCAAATGATAGAGAAGAGCCGCGAGTTTAATGTTCCAATGCTCTTGTGCTTTATAGACTACTCCAAGGCGTTTGCTTGTGTGAAGTGGGACTGCCTGTGGAGAATACTCAAGGAAATGGGAGTACCCTCGCACTTGACAGCACTGATTGCAAACCTGTACGAAGATGGAGAGTCGATGGTTAGAGTCAATAATGTGGTGTCGGTACATTTTAAGCCAGAAAAAGGAGTACGGCAAGGATGTATTTTGTCCTCTCTTCTTTTCAACATATATGGCAAATTCATAATGAGCAGAGCCTTGGAAGAGTGGGAGGGAGGCATCGCGGTAGGTGGCATTAAAATCAGCAATCTCCGGTACGCAGATGACACCACTTTGTTTGCATCCTCTGAGCGCGAACTCGCGGAACTGTTTGCTAGAGTGGAGCATGAAAGCGAGATGGTAGGATTGTCGATTAACAAATCAAAGACCAAAGTGATGATCATAGACCGAGCTAGACAAATCGCACGCACGGGCGAACTTGTGGATCTGGAGTTCGTGAGTGAATTTGTGTACCTGGGCTCCATGATCGGTGATTAGGGAGGCTGCGAGCTATGAGCAAGTTGTCGAGGATATGGCAGAACAGAAATGTCTCCAATAACACTAAGAAGAGACTCGTGAGAACTCTGGTATTCTCGATATTTCTTTACGGCTCCGAGTCTTGGGCAATTCGCTCGGTGGATCGAAAAAAGATAGAGGCATTTGAAATGTGGTGCTGGAGAAGGATGTTGCGCATACCATGGACAGTCAAGTGCACAAATAAGTCCATTCTCGACCAGTTGAACATCAAAACTAGACTCTCCACGATCTGCTACCAACGAGTCCTAAGTTACTTTGGTCACATCGCCCGGAGACAGCCAGACAACCTGTAAATACTGGTTGTAGTGGGAAAGTTGGACGGAAAAAGACCACGCGGACGTTCACCTACTCGCTGGTCTGACCAGATCAGGGCCATTACGGGACTCACGGTGACCACTGCTATGAGAAGAGCCGAAGACATGGTGGCTTAGAAGCAGCTCGTCGTTGACTCCGTCAAAGCTTTTTAAGACGGGCACGAACTTCAGAAATGAAGAAAACGAATAAGAAGAGATACATGAATAATGCAATAACGACAATAAAGCAAAAAATATTTCGCTTTGCAGTAAATGCGTCTGCTTCCGTACTTCGTCATCTTAGTAGTCAGCCATTCTAGATACATCATCTTTCATACAGGTCATTCATCGCTTGTTTTTTTCATCATCATCACCCAGCCCATCACCATATTAGCCGAAAGACGTCCACTGCTGGACATAGGCCGCCCCCAAGCGTCTCCGCATTGACCGTTCCCGTGCGTCCCGTATCCAGCGGATCCCCACAACCTTCACCAGTTCCTCACTTGTCTTTATACCCCAACTGAAATATTCGATATTCGAAGTTCAGAAACAAATGAACGCTCAAGTTTGCCCCTACCTTTACAATACTTGAGAAAAAAACTTTTCTTTTACACATGAGTTCATATCAAAAGAGATTTTGCTCTGCCTTGTTTCGAGACAAATCGCTTTCAGTATTGTTGTCAAAAAGGGTTTGGATTTGACGTAGCCCATCAATTTCTTGTTTGGTGAGATTGGTTTTTGTGAACCTGACGATATCGTTGGCTTAAGTAAATCAAATCTGGGTGTGAAAGTGCCTTGGTTATGTGAGTAAATACAGGTATTTATTTTATTTCTTTCTTTATTGAGGGGGAAAAGTTAATCTATTGTGAAAGGAAATAAGTTGGTTGAATTGGCAAGTGATTTTTGGGTTTGTGTATCGGATTGATTTTGTGTTTGGTAGGATTAAATTTTGTGAGTTTCAGACATTTAGGGCCGATTTCACCGTTGAAACTAATCGCGATTAGTTCAGCTAAACTCAGTTTATGCCTACCTACCCTACAAACAAACAAACTCTTCAGCTTTATAATATTTTAGTATAGCTGTTGATAATAGTACATTATGGTACAAGTGTGCAATGTTGGTGATTACCGCTGAGGCGTCATTGAGACCCGAGCCGTAGGTGAGGGTCTTAAGAGAGCCGAGGACGGTAATCATCAATACACACGTGTATCATACGACGTTTTTCAACACACTTGTGAAGAAAATAATACAAAAAAATATTTTTAACAGTAAAAACGAGTTACAATTTTTTCAAAATGGCGGGCAAAATTAATTAATTTTCCTATGCGCGCGCATCTTACAATGGCGATCGGCCATAGACTAAAAGAATGAAATTTCTTTTTATTTTGGCTTATCGTGGATAGAGTTTTAACCACGTACAAAATAGGAAATTTAAATTTTTCTTAATTACAGAGCAAATAAAATTTATATTTGAGTGAAAGTTTTATTTATTAAGCACGTACAAGTTGAAATTAATACGAAGTTGCATGAAATGAGCAAGCAATAGGTACATTAATTTATTTGTACTATTGAGCACGACCTTTTTTGTTTCGAAACTTTTTTAAGAACAAAGCAACTCAACCAATAAATTAAAAAAAAACTGTATAACTCACTTTGTGAATAATAGTAATGAAAAAGTCACAGTTTGATAACAGGCATCATTATGTGCCTAATTGCGGTGAAATTAGAGCCACTTTATGAGCAAGTGTGTTGAAAAAATCTTTCGCAAATGAACAAATTTGATTACCTAAAAAAGGTTATAGTGAGTCAATCTTAAAAGATAGACATATTATGCTGTCGCGACCTTTTTTTTGATCTTTTAAAGAAGAAAAATTCCATCATTCATGATATTTGCGTAACTTAAACCGATAACGCAGCGCACGTAACGGCAGCTCTCAATAAGGAATAATTTTGCCCGTTTTTGTAACATTTTTCATTTATGCTCCGCTCCTATAGGTCGTAGCGTAATGTAATATAGCCTTTAACCTTCCTCGATAAATGGACTATCCAACACAAAAATATTTTTTCAATTCCAACCAGTAGTTCCTGAGATTATCGCGGTCAAACAAACAAACTCTTCAGCTTTATAATATTTTATATAGATTAGTATATTAGTATATATTATTCACAGAAAATTAAAAGAAGTTTTTTTTTATTTTTTATTTTTTTTTATTAAATGGAATGTGGATTATTATTGTTTTGATTTTTTTATTCTATTTATGACTTATTAATAGTTTTTTTTTATTATCTTTGACAAGTTATTTATTAATTTATTATTCTTCTTGTCGATTGTAATGTTTAAGTGGTACTGTTTTATTTTACAAAATTTCTTTACAATTTATATTGTTCTGAAATAAATAACTTCCTATCAGCGGATTTTTGGGTACTTTGATTATTTTGATAATCGTTAATGCTGATAGTCATAACTGCTTATGACTTATGTAATTACTTAATCAAATCGCACGTTCGCCAAGGGGATTTATGTATAGTGTTATTATTAGTGTTTGTCTTCCTTAAATATTGTATGTTCCGTTTCCGTGAATGTGTCCGTGGCATCAACAGTGGGCACTATCAGAATATCAGCGCAGCGTATTTTCTTTTTAATATCGTTGCACATGCTGAGATAGGAGCGTTTTTGGTCTCGCACTGGGTTATTAAAAAAAACACATCATCATTTATTTCAGATTCATCTTACGATTACATCCATATTTGTTAGTACAATTGCGAGCTTACAAACTAGTGTTAGTAATAATTCGTAACTGATTGGCACATAATAATAATAATTTAATTAAATAATATATACTAATAACAATTTTATTACATTTGATTATATTTAATAAAACAGTAGCAGGTCCGGTTGAACTCCCCGAAACACTATACGACAGCGTGCAGCCGTATCCAGCGAACCAGCATCGGAGAGTCCCACCGGTCCGCCAGCGCGCCCCATTTTTATTTTTGTTTGTGTTTAGCTTATCTCGTGTCTCCTGTGCGGGTCACAAATAAATATTTTTTTAGGCTGTCACTTTGTCTTGCCCGTACGGTCACATAACGATTATCGAAAGATCGCTGTGATTTCTTTTGAAACGACCTAGAAGATAAAAAGCGTAGTAAAATTAACGAAATAACACTTAGTAACTGGGCAACACAATATCCCGTGGTAAGACTGGTTGTAAAGAAAGAAAGCACGCACGCACAGGTCATATGGCACGGGGTTTTTTTTTAATTGTTTTTAGGGTTCCGTACCCAAAGGGTAAAATACGGGACCCTATTACTAAGACTCCGCGGTCCGTCTGCTTGTCTGTCTGTCTGTCACCAGGCTGTATCTCATGAACCGTGATAGTTAGACAGTTGAAATTTTCACAGATGATGTATTTCTATTGCCGTTATAACAACAAATACTAAAAACAGTATGTAATAAATGTTTAAGTAAGGCTCCCAGACAACAAACGTGTTTGTTGTGGTGTGGGTGGTACGGAAGCCTTCGTGCGCGAGTGCGATTCGCACTTGGCAGGTTTTTTTATTGATTTTGTTTCTCTCGTGTCTCCTGTGCGGGTCACATATCGTTTTTTTTTCTTTATTTCTATTTTTTTGCTGTTAATGTAGGTATACACATAACTTGGTATATTAGTAAATTGTCTCGATACATTTTGCCTTACGGCATGTATAATATTAGATTTGAATTTAATAATATAGTTACAACCATCACAATTATTATTAACACCAGTCAGAATTTAATAGTCTGATTGATATCATACAGAGTATTTTTACAAAAACTTAAATCAATTGGTTAGTCGTAGAGTGTAAACGGTCCCTCGGTACCTCGTCAAAATGAGCGACAATCAGAGTTAACACGAATCGACTCGCTACGTTCGCGTGAATCGCACGCCACTGGCACGTGACATTACGTTTGCTAGATTTCTCAGAACGAACAAGAACTCAATGTTTTCAGTTGTAAGCTTTAAGTTTAACACACTCGGAATGATAACATCTTTAATGGAAACAATTAGGTTCAAAATGAGATGGCTCTTCTGTGCACCTGTAGTATAACCACATTGCGCCCCTTATGTTTTTATCCGACCGCCGAAGGAGGGTAATTCAATTCAATGTATATATCAAGTGACACAGAATGCGTTTATCAGTCTATGTATGTATGTATGTTCCTATGTAGCGTTCTAGAGACCAAACGCGTTGGCCAATTTTGATAATTTTTACGTCAATCGATTTGTCTTAACCTTGCGAGTGTCACTGGCTATATTAAAATTGGAAAATAGAAAAATGGCGGCTTTTGTGCGCTATATTGCGGGGTCCGATATTTTTATTCTTTCAAACCCTTCATGTAGGGTTTCAAATAAAGAGTTTTAAGAGGTGTTTTCAAAAATATGTAACACTTATATGTTTAAGTGTACCTAATTCGAAAAAAAGTTGTTACCTAAAAAGTTATTAATAAAAAATAATTAAAATATTGAAAATCCCAACTGCTTAAAAAGTAAACTAAAAAGGCGTTAACAAGAAGAAAATCATGCTGTGAAGTCGGAGGATACATCTGGTTTTGGTCAGCCAGCTCGCGAATATGTATCCTCCGACTGCACAGCATGATTTTCTTCTTATTTAGGTACGTCTTTTTAGTTCGCTTTTTAAGCAGACGGGTATTTGATTTTTTTAAATTAATTCTTATATTAATTTTAATACCTTTGTCTACGCCGGAACGCAGGCCTTTTATTAATTCGTGAACGCATTCTACGTCGGTGAGACTCGCTACAACTTCACGACGGACTTCACTTCACTCAATATTTTGTCCGAACGAACCGCCATACTTATACTTCGTATAATTTCTTCTTATTTTATGTCTTCTTATGCTTTCGCCATACTTCTTAAGGCCGTACCCTGACCAAAAAATCAGCATGAGATATGAGCATTCCTATTGGCCTAGCGGCACCGGTGGCGCATGAATTACGATAGTGAATACGCCCAGATTTTAGAATAAAAGCTTTATAAAATCGAATATTAGTCTTTTGAAAAAAATAAAACTTACAAAATGTTCGTTATCAAAATGTCTATCCATTAGTGTTAGTATAAAAAATAATTAAAGAACACTTTACGAGGAGATGCATGCTATCAATAATTATTTCACATTTTTATGGTTTTGTTGGAAGGAAATTAGTGACACATATACCTCTTTAAAAAAAAAGTGTACTACCATTTTAGAATCAACATTATGTAGAAATTTAATGTATTTTTATTAATTGATATAACTTTTTAAATAAAGAGTAGATAGCTCTTAAAACTACACAAAATTCGATTAGCGCGGCGTTTTGCTCGGGGAGGCGCCTTAACCAGTCCAGGGTCGATCTTTTATTGTATCGCCCACAACCTTGTTAAAAAATATGATTCATTCAAAACCCTTTGCGCCCGAGTCACCCAATAAGATTTTGTATTTTTAATTCAAATGGTTGACTTTCTTTGTGACATTATATTTTTTACATTGACATTTTAATGGTAATATGAATTGTTAGCTATTGTTTTTTTTTTTTTTTTTTGTATTTTTAATTCAAATGATCGAATTTCTTTGTGACATTTGTTTTAACTGGACTATTACCAACTCCACTTCTGGTATTATTATTATTTATTTTTGACATTTGTGTTAGTGAAACTGAATTGTAATTGATTTTGTATTTGTATTTCAAATGGTTATCTTTCTGTTACATTTATTTCAACTAGACTATTATATATTATTAGAGTTAATTTAATTGATATTCTATTTTATTGTTGAGAATTGTGGTGGAAGTTGAAGTGTTTTGATTTTAAGTATTTTTATTTGACATTATTGAATGCATGGTTGTGATTGGAATGGCAATGTGGTTGTATAATGTGGTTTTTGTGTTGATTGTTTTGTAATTAGCTGTAGTGTATACCTAAAGTTTTCAATACGATGTAATAATTGTTTGGAAATGAATAAATGAAATACTTTCCAGCACAACAGTGGTCTTTAACGGATTATTATTATGAGAGAGGTTTAACCAAATTTTAACCCCATTCTCCTTAAAATAACGAGCCGGATTAGGGCAAGCCTTAATCCTTTCACAGTTAATTGATTAAACAACAGCCTTGTAGCTTTTAGTAAAGAAAGCTATGGTATGCTAAATTGATTAAAACTTTTTCTGTGAAGTAAAGTTACTAGTTTTTTGATGTATTGGGTGTTTTTCCACCAAAGATGAGCTTTACTAGCGAGGCGGTGGGCAAAAAAAAATCCACCAATGCCTATGGGATTACTTCATTTTCCTAGCCAGGTTTAGCGTAACCATGGTAGAAAAGGACTAAAATAGCTAGGTATTTTTATATGCAAAAGTCTTTAAACAAAAAAATACTACCGACTTTCAAAATGATAAAAAAACCTAGCTAGAAAAATGAAAAAGTTTTTACAAAAACATAATACCGACTTCCAAAGTGAAAAACAATTTAAATTTCGGATTTCGGTTGTCCTGTTTTCGTTTTTGGACGCCGAAGTCCGAAATTGAATAGAAATTGAAAGTTATTTTTCACTTTGGAAGTCGGTTTTATGTTTTTGTAAAAACTTTTTCATTTTTCTCTTTTTACTTAATCATCCTCGCACCGCTTAGCTGCCTCGCTCATCTCTCGTGGAAGAGCGCCCTCAAGGTTAATACAGGGTGTGGAAATATGGGATAATCTCTACGAATAACACTTAATCTAAGGCTTCAAAAATAAAGGGTGTGGTGGAATTCGTACTTTACACTAATATAAAAAAAATATGAAAGTCTGTGTTTGTTGTTAAATAATTACGCCTCAACCGCAGACTGCTGAGCAGATTTACATATAAATTGGACATACGTGTTTTCTATCTTGAAAGTTCGTTTCCATGGGATAATTGTGACTTTCTCACAGATAAATCCACTGGCAAAGGCTAGTATGGGGTAACCTATCAACGAATCGAATAATAAATCGACAACGACTTATAATCCTCAGTTTTTGGAAGCCTTTTCTAGTGCTTTCAAATCCAAATAAAACATAAAGAGATTTGACCGTCATCTCCTCATACTTTCGAGCAGCTTTCAGAAACGATTCAAGACGGCGGCGGCGACTATTAAACAAAATCATTGTCTAACACGTAAACATGTATTCAATACGTACAATTGTAAATTAAATCTGTTTTGAGGTGAGGTAAATGATAAATGATTTTATTTCTGTTAGTTGGTTTGTACAAACACTTTTACATGTCGATCATATTTTTAAAACTAGATGAGGTCGGCGTTTCCTATCTGACTACTCTGAGAAGAATGGCCGAAACAAGCTCAGAGGTCACAGTCTCTTTTAAAGTCCAGACAAAACAAAAATCTTGGTTAGATCATGGCCCGAGTCGGGCAATTTGTTAATGAGTTTCTCTATAGCAGCCTGGAGCCTGGCATTGTGCCCTGTTGTAATAAGCTTCGCTCCCTATTACAAGGGACTTGAACATTATCGGTGAAATGTTTGTGTACTACAGGTGCAACTCTACCCAACCCCTTAAGAAATACAGGCATATTATGTTAACAATGCATGTCCTCGAAAAGAGCGTTTTCCAAGCAGCCAAACTGTGCGGAAAGTGTCACTTTTTTTACTAGTGCTTTTTACTTTCCTGTATTTTTTTATTTATTTTTATCTCCAACGTCCACCCGCCGCATAGAGTTTTTATTATTTGAGAAAAGTTTTAAAAATAAGTATAGATTCATAAAAAAGGTAAAATAAAACTAATACTTCATTAAAGGCGTTCTTAATTACTCTAGATTTAAATTTTGATCAATAAATTAATTTTAAATATTAATTAAATATTTTTGGCAGAATAAATATTTTACTCGTGCCCTTTTGCGATACGCCCGTAGATATGCCCGAGGAACTATAAGTTAATCTGTGGATATGCTGAGCGCGCTTGAACAAGCCCGCCATTTTATTAATTTCTTGCTTGATTCAGATAAGTTTTTTTATTTCGTTGCACAATGCATAGTAAAATGTTGTATGATACACGTACGTAAGATGATTTCCGACTCGTGTCAAATTTATCCACTCACTTTGCTCGCTTGTGAATAAAAATACCACTCATCCGAAATCACCTACCTTCCGCACTTGTAGCATAAATAACTATTATACCATTCCCTCTCTAAAAAGCTTATTGTATTCACTGGAAACAGTGAATAAAAAGCACTTTTAATCACTGTTTTGGTGTTTGAATTTAGAACACACCAATATATATTCCTCCATCTCAATGCTATACAACCTCCTTGCGCAAAAAATAATCGATAAAAACTTCTTGTGCAAAGAATACTCGACTTGCAAACTCCTTCTTTGATTTTATTTTAAGTTTGTTAATGTTTAGGCTTTTAATAATGATTTTGATTTTAGTCTAGGATATTTATTAAGTACTTATTTCGATTGTCATTCTAATATTAATTGCATTGGTGTTTCATAAATTATAATTATGTAACGTAACGGAGGTGGTAACTGGCCCCTGAAACACAGGTGCTGTTACCTAGCTCAGGGGTCAGGTACACATTTTTTATAAAATTTAAAGGTCTTTCATTTACCAATATTCCTTGTGCTTTTCGCTTAAATCTTCCATTTTCTCGTAGTCATGGTATATAATATAGTATGCAACTCTTGAATAAAACGGATTTATATCGAGGACCATGAATCACTCGCGTCACTCAGGATTCTAACACTTGAATCACTCGCTATGCTCGTGATTCAATCATCAGGACGGTCGTGATTCAGTCGTTAGAATCCTTCACTTGCTCGTGATTCAACTATAGCCCTCGCTTTAAATCCGTCCTTTATTCACCAGTTGCATAATATACTATTTACTTTTACTAAAATAACAAGAGAAGCCGTTACAAAAACCTAGTGTCCACTATAATCTTTCGGTTCAGACAAGGGGTCGACGTTTAGAAGTATCCTGATGTGACCAGGATTACTTGGTAATACGCGAGTGCTGTCACTAATATTTTTCGGGATTTGTGCTAAAGATGGAGTGACGTAGGACATAGTATTTGTTGACATAGTATTTCATTAGTTTATCAGTCTATGTATGTATGTATATAACATTAATCCATCTGTATATTTGAAATAAATAATTATGACTTTGACTTTTTATTTACTTAACGGTTCCCAGACGCGTTTTTGTGTCGTAGGTTTTTTAATTTTTCTTTCATGCTTTTACATATACATAGTAGTATACACGTTTCAATCAACAATCTATCAAACTCGTAATTATGACACCATCTTGCGGAAAAACAAAGATTCAAAGAGTAAAATGCGGGTAACTTTTGAAGGGCTAAACCGATTTTAACCAAACATAGTTAAGAACACTCTCGACAAAGACACAAAAAAAAAACTATATCAAAATCGTTAATCCGTTTAGGAGCCACACAGCAAGACACGCCAAACGAAATATAAATACCCCACGTCCCTCTTAAAAAAATATATCTAACCACATAGCAAACGTTAAATCTACCTAATGGCGACATTAGCAAGTTATTAAAAACAAGGAAATCTTCCAATAATCCTTAAGTAATCTTCTTCCTGCAATATTTTGCGGGCAGTTGCCTTTTACGACGCCCTTAAAAGAGGGTTATTCTCTATATTTAACATAAACCCTGCATGCTGTAACCAAAAGCAATTTAAATTGAGAATTGGGCTATTCACCCGGAAATGCTTTAGGTTGGTACGCCATAAACCTAGAGGTAAAGTTACCACAGATTATAAATAAGGAAAGGTATGTATAGAATTTGAGAACAGGGGCTTCGCTTTTCACCTAAAATCTTGTCCGGGGCTTAGGTATTGTATGAGTTTCGTATCGTATCGTTTTACCCAGATTATTTCCAGACCCACGTAGATAGTTTAATATACAGGGCAACAGGCAATTAGATGCGTTCCTTGAAATGGAATATTCTAGCTAGAGCTAATTTTCAATGATTTTGAACAGTTCGTTTGGGGTTCGAATCAGGCTTTTTTCGAGTTATCGAACTTTTTGAGGTTTTCTGGTAATTATCTACCTCACTACCAAAAACTGATACTTGTAAGTGATATACTGTGATCTGTTTCCATTTCCCCTTTTGTTTGTTAAGGTGATATATACGCCCCAATGTTAACGCAGCACTGGCCGTGCGCCCGCTCGATGCCAACATTTTAGTATTGAACCTCCTTTTGAACAGTTTTGTTTGCAAAATATTATTTGATTTTCATATGCTATGTTATATTAACTTTAAAACTTTCACGTTTCATAATTGAAAAACAATATATCACGGGAATTTAACGCGATTATTTCGATTATTTATTAACCAAAAAAAAAAACATTTTTTTAAATGAAATTATCGAAATAATCGCATTAAATTCCCGTGATATATTGTTTTTCAAATATGCTATGTTAGTTATGAAGAAATTCCAGCAATCAATTTTTCTGTGTAAAAATATTTTTTAACATCCAAGTCGTTTTGGAGGAGTTTCCAAAAGTTGCGAAAAAATATCGTGTTGTTAATTATTTTTTTAAAGCAAATCTATTAGTTACACGAAAAAACCTTGTGTTCAAAATAATGTACATAAATCAATAATAAATATATATTATTTTCAAACCTTTTATCCGAGCCGTTACTAAGGAGTATGCTTTAGAAAGTTACCGTTTTACGGCACTAAAGCGTATGTAGGCCCTTAATGGGTCAACCACAACGACTGCCCAAAAAGGAGGAGTTTCTCAATTCGGATGTTTGTTTTTTTATGTTCGGGCATAACTCCGTCATATATACGCGGATAAGCAAAATTCTTTTTTTTTTCGAAATAAAGTTTAATCCGAAGTGTTCTCATTTCAATTTAGTAAAGATCTGTTTAAGAACTTCGCAGATATTCAAAAGAACTCCAATAAATGACGGCAAATCTCTCGGGATTGCTGCAATCGCATGTCTGTTTATTGTTTACACCATTTCATAGCATACCATCACGCCAGACTCAGTATGCTCTAAACGGGTACGCAGATGTGTACGGTTCACCCTGATACACTCTTATTCCACCAGGTTATTTATGTAATCCATTTTGGCATCACTGCGTGCATTACTATAGAACTTGTCCATTATGTACCACTAAAAAGTAAAAAAATAAAAAACTTTTTTACAAAAAAATACAACCGACTTCCACATAAAAACACTACAAAGTGAAAAATAGCTTGAATTTCAGAAGGCGGTGTCAAAAAATGAAGAAACGAAAACAGGAACACTGAATTCTGAAATTGAAGTTATTTTTCACTTTGTAGTCAAAATCAAAGTCAAAGATTTATTTGCAGATAAATATGGTTACAAAAGTTCTTACAATGTAGTATACTATAGCTTAACATATTTAATCATAGCTTAATGACATGCAAATTTTTGGTAAGTATGCAATTAGGTCATTTAAATTTAAACTAAAGGAACTTTTTTATAGTATAGAAGGAGTTATCTATTGACCACCTGCGTGAAGCCCTTCTGAAGCTTCTGTAGTGTTTTTAAACTTGGCTATTTGGGAAACTGGGTAAAAATAAAGCCTCAGTTCCTTGAGATCCCAGTTATCTTTATTAGGTTACTCGTGGCGGCGGATTATCGTAAACAAACTTTATTATTTTATGCTAAAATAGCTTTTTGTAATTGTTTGTAAAAATATGCCAGTCATTGAGCCAGCCTTTTAGTTTCTGCCCAATGATATTCTAATAAAAAGATACGTTATACACTCACAAAACAACCGAAAAAAGTGTTCCACAAAGCAGCGGCAGCACAGATACCTACACACTTTTGGTATGAGATACCTTCTGTTTTATGAACTTTGGTGTCATTATTGGCACACTTTCTAAATACACACGATGGCATTTTTTAAATTTTGTTTTTGTTTCAACGAAGCCTATCGCTCTTCGGCATGGGTGACATAGACTAAAGACCCCAATTAGGGCCTATTCGAGTCTTCACAATGCACGCGCTCATAACATATCTGTTACTAGAACATCATTGTTTCTGCCATTTAATAAACAATTCACAAAAGTCATACCGATTTGGTTTTTTATTTTCCGTAATTTAATTTTCAGTCGCATTAATTACTTATTCGTTTCATGAAGTGTTGTGATTGAGCTCAATTAATGTAAAATTAACAGCTTATACAAAGATAAATGCAACGCGATATATCTTTTATTCATCCAAATAATATTTACTGGAAATAATTTGCTTTGTGCGCATTGGGGTTGAGTGTAATGGTGACCAATTGGTGTCGGCCTAATTTACAAGTTGTAAGTCGTGGGTAAGACCCAGGTAGGCGCTTTACTTTGTGTAATTAATTTCGACACCACTGCCACAGAATAAATATACAAACAGTATCGAAACTACCTACAAACGCTCGAAACGGCACACTCACACAAACATACGCATCGACGAGACCCCTAAGCGGCTCGTATTACTGACAGCACTGCAGAAGTGCCTTAAGGTTACACTAGTCGATAATTCTTCCATACAAACGTAGGCTAGGGATTACTGTTTGACGATGTACGTTCAAAATAAAAAAATATATCAATATGTCTCATCATTTAGACCTGTACGGAAACAAAAAATTAAAAAGGAAAAATATTTGAAAGTTATGAGCGTCGAAAGTTCCATATTTCAAAACTAATTTTAACGCATATTTGGGCGGCAATAAATTTGTAGCGGCACCAACCCCGCCACTTACGAACTAAAGACATCACACATATCCTGCATCGCGCAAGCAAAGTTTTCGGCGCGATTAGAACACATACAACAGTCCGACAACAACCGTTGGGCTATCCCCACTACCCCCGAAGCGACGCTAGCACTCTACGCCAACGACGCAGCCTTTATTACCACGTCCATGAACGCCAAGCACGCTGCAACTAAAATGCAGCGCGCTCTCGATAACATCCCCGAGTGACTTGCAAAGTGGCGGCTATCCGTTAACGTGGGTAAGACGCAGGCACTTGTTACAGGAATGGTCAAACTACCACCACCCCTGAAGCTACAGGGAGTTGACATAGAGTGGTCACCCCAGGCCAAGTACCTGGGTGTGACCATCGATCGTCAGCTCTCGATGAGGGCGCACGTCAATAAGGTGGTGGCGCAGAGCAGGGTCACTCGTAACCTCCTCTACCCAGTGCTCTCATCCCGACTTACCGCCCGTACCAAGCTGGGCATTTATAAAACCTACATCCGCTCCATCATCACTTATGCAACCCCAGCTTGGTACGCCACAGCTGAGAAGACCAGAAGGCAACTCAGAGCCCAACAGAATCTGACACTTAGACGCATACTTGACGCCCCTCGCTGTGTGAGGAACGATGTCATCCTTCGCGACACGGGAATTGAGAGCCTGGACGAGTTTATTGAGCGACTCGCCACAAATCTGTTTAAGCGGGCCGACGCTTCTGCCTGGCCCCATATCGCCGATATCGCGCCATGGCACGCGCGCCCGCCCGACAGAAAGCGCCTCCCCAGGGACCTTATTAAAGACGTTGCTGCCCCATCCACCTCCCGGACTTGACGCCTTTGTAAGCAGCAACAGTCTACACGCTGCTTACTCAAACAGTAACACTACCCACCCCACACCACATCCGCGGCGTGAAGTTTGTTCTAAGTTAATATAGACACGCTTCGCGCCGCAAAACACACAATCATTACTATACATTCGCTAGTACACTTGCACCGAATAGCGTCGCGAGTACCTCGCACGCTATTGGTTCATGAGCGGTGTAACACACAATATTGCCGCTCCCACATACATAGTCGGCGCCACTAGGCGCTTACATAACTAAACTGCAGGTTCGTCCAAAGCCGGCACTCCTGCCGCTGGTCACCTTCGCTAGGCCTCCCAGAGTACGCTCTGGGTCTCACCCGGCGGAGGTGGACCGCCAGAGTGTCGTGAAGAAGCGGCGTACCGTTCAGAACGGGCGCCGCGGCGCACCTGCAGTCACACATACAACATAAACATAGCTAGCGTAGATCGCTGACCCTTAAAAAAGGTCAATGACCGCGCTAGCAATATGCTAGGTCCAATGGACAACACAACGACGGGGTCGTTGTGACGACCTTCGGTGCTGCACCCGCGGGCAGGGGACCATGTCCCGTGACCGCTCGCCTCGACTTCCAATAGGGGAACCGTTGGGCAGTTGCCCGGACCAGACACAACACCCGTCTGGTCGGAGGATCCTCCCTTTTCTATGGAGGTTTGTGGGACTTTATACCCTGTTCTATCTACCCCCAAAAATTCTATTAGAAAAAGGAAAATTGCAAAACGGCCACCATACAGGGATAGATTATTAGTTCAACAATGCAAATAATGTTATTTTGAAAATATACATTTAGTCGTTTTTAAGGTTCCGTACCCAAAGAGTAAAAACGGGACCCTATTACTGAGACTCCGCGATCCGTCTGTCTGTCACCAGGCTGTATCTCATGAACCGTGATAACTAGACTGCTGAAATTTTTATATAATGTATTTCTGTTGCCGCTATAACAACAAATACTAAAAACAGAATAAAATAAATATTAAAGTGGGGCTCCCATACAAAAAGCGTGTTTTTTTTGCCGTTTTTTGCGATAGTGGTACGAGAAAGCAACCCTTCGTGCGCGAGTCCGACTCCCACTTGGCCGGTTTTTTTCATGATATCTGGACTCCCAAAGGTCTGTTTATAAAATTTCGCGCGCTCGTTTTCGTCCTATTTCATGATCCATTTCGCTACAAACTTGCAAAAGTGCTAATTCGTTCTCGAACTAGCTTCTTACTGGTCATCACAGCATCTATTTCTTTGGCACGAGTTGTCGGATGAAATAAATGTGCCCTTGCGAGCGTTTGTAGTTTCCATACTGTTTCTATATTTTTACTGTGCCACTCAAAACGGCAAAGAAATCACATCGTGAGGAAACCGGCATGTCCTTAAATAATTCGAAGACATGTGACATCCACTCGCACTGGGACTACGTGGAGAGTTACGGCCCAGTCCCTCTCCTAGAAAAAAGGCCTGTGTCCCAGGAGTCGGTTCATTATGGGCTGATTATGGTTATGCAATGCTTATGCATTAAGGCGCCGATTCCCTTGAGTAGCTGATTTTTAAATGAGAATCACGTCTAAATGGCTCGTCGTAATTCTTTGAAAAAAATATATGTTATATAAGACTATTTTCTTAATAATTTGATCTAAGCAAATTTTGAGTTTTATTTGTATAACATAGTGTAATTAATTTGTAAATTTATGTCTAAAACAGACAAAAACACGACAATAACACCAAAACCGCTGAGCGTATTGTAATGAAATTTACACCATCTCAAAGACAATTTAATTATCTACATTTTGATCTGAAGCTTTTTTTTTTAAAGTCATAGAATAATAAGAAAAGTACAAAAAGCTAGTAAATTTTGGGTCGCGCGGGTGTGAAACCAGTGCGCGTTTTGTTCCCTCAAGGTCGTTGGCGTTAGTCGTCGTCTTAATGTACGTTACATATCATATGCCTAGCTTTTTAGGGTTCGGTACACGAAGGGTGCAAATGAAGCCCTATTTGCTGTCACTCAAGTGTCCGTCTAACTCTCCGTCGTCTGTCACAAAATTTTATACTGAAGCATTTTTTAACTTCCCATTGTCCTATGAACTTGATATTTGTAGTGGTGGGTGTTGCGACGACGAACCGTTTCTAAAGTTCGTTTTTGATTTGCGACGGTGCAACCGTTTTACGTCCTGGGATAAAGCAGTCTTCGTTGCACAAACCTGTCTTTAAATAACTTTGTGCGATTTTTTATTTTACGCCTCAGAAAATACAGTCGAGATTCGAAAGTGAACTGATTCAACAACGACACACGCCGGTCGTCGCGGACGTCGCGTCGTCCTTTACCGTTCCACGTTCATTCACAAAATAGTTCTGCGACGGTGAAACAGTTCTTAAGTCCGTCTTCGTTGCACAAACCAATCTTCGAATAACTTGGTGCGATTTTGTATTTTATTCCTAAGAAAAAACAGTCGAAAGTGAATTGATTCAACTACACACACACGTCGTCGGCTCATCGCGAACGTCGCGTATCGTTCCACGTTTGTTCACAAAGTAGTTCTTACAATAAAAAGTGAACTTTTTGCCCATGTCATACAGTTAATAAAATATTTCCAGTAGAGTAACCTATGTTTTGTTCCGATCCGTCCTCCAAGTTTCGTTCTCCAAGACGTCTTCAAACCAGTTGCGACGAAGACCGTTTTCTGCAACCGTTTTCGTCGTCGGGAAAACGGTTGCGTTTCGTCCGTCAAAAATACGACAACGACCCACCACTAGATATTTGGTGATAAAGTTTATTATTAAGGATATATCACTATCACATCACATACCAATATATTCTACACTAGCTGTGACCACGGCTTCGCTCCCGTCATCTGTCTGCCAACCCTATCCAACTTACCTTCCTGTCGGGTAGACACCTACCAATTTTTTGTATAGTCATCATTCTTTCGCGGAGAATCTTAACACCGCCATTCATAAAATGACTTCAAATGCACAACGCCATCTATCGAATATCGAGTTCAACTGTCCGAGTATCTGAATTGCGATGTTAACTGTCTTGGATCCCGCAACGAAATTAATCAGAAAAGAATAACGGAGGAGTAGGAAAAATATAAATGTCCACATATGAGTCTTGGTATGTAATCCATCCACAGACTGACCTTGGGAAGCTTGCTTAACCTTGAAGATCGACCCTTGAGCTCGTTATTATTTAAGAGGGACTTCTTGGGTAAATAATAACGTAATCTTGATTCGTAATAGGTTAAATAAGTGACGTGTAAATTTTCAATATAATAAAAGTTACAAAACGTGTCTCGGCGAAGCACAAAAATATATTTTTGTATGGCCTTTTACTCGATCAATTACTACAATCGAAAAAAACACGAAATCTAGCAACATTTACAAAAAGCAGTGGTAGCATTTTACTAGAACTCGATCAACCCATTGTTAAAATAGCGCTTATTACCGGAATATACCGGATTGCAATACATGGAAGGCACATGTATCGATCACCACGCTTGCTAACTGTAGATTTCAATTTTTGCTCGACTGCCCAAGAACGAGGTAAATGTATCTCAAGAGCATGCGTATATGTGTGTAAATAAAGGACTGAAAGAGACGATTCCATAAATATCATTTATTGATACATTACATACAATAAATCTGTTGAAAAGTCGTTTTTGTACATCGAAAATATTTCCAAAAAATATAGCCAGGGTGTTAAAGGATAACCAACACAACCCATTACCAGCATTTTTGGTATTTTTGTCTGTTTATCTGTTCATATGTGCACGCATCACGTGAAATGTACGAAACTAAGGTGGATAACTTTTATACATTTATGAAGACATGAATTTGAAGTGCAGCGAAGACGCAATTCAGATGCTCGAACAGTTGAACTCGATATTCGATAGATGGCGTTGTGCATTTGTAGTCATTTTAGAATGACGACCCAAGACAAAAAATGGTAGGTAGGTAAGTAGGGTAGGCAGGAAGGTAAATAGGGTAGGGTAGGCAGTCAGATGACGGGAGCGAAGCCGCGGGCACAGCTAGTTAGAAATAAAATTATTTATTATTAATTAGAAATTTAAAAAAACGCGACTGGAAAAGAACGGCGAATTAACAGTATATTTATCACACTAATATTATAAAGGCGAAAGTTTGTGTGTGTGTGTGTTTGTATGTTTATTAATTCTTCACGCTCAAACGGCTGGATGGATCTGGATAAAATTTGGGACATAGATAGATTATTGTCAGGAATAGCACATAGGATATGTTTTATCCAAGGAATATGTTGCCTCGGGATAATTTTCGACATACACGTGGTCGAAGCTGCTGGCAGAAGCTAGTATTCGTATAATTTAACAAAATGTAGTAAGCAGTTGATGACCTATGGCTCTGAGACGTGGTCGCTCACAATGGGCCTCATCAGAAAGCTTACATTCACCCAAAGGGCAATGGAGATGGCTATTTGATAGATTGGCTATTTAAAACTTGTATAAAACGCACACTATGCAGGCTGGCATATTATAAGTTGGGGGATTACATCACTGATAAAAATGCTTGGCTAAATGCTATTCCTGCTCAACATCCACTAGGGCGCAAAAACAAGTGATATGCAGAACATTATTGTTTTGAAGTATTGTTGGAACTGCTGTAGACTGAATGAATATATTTGTATTGTATAAACTCAATTTCCTTAGTATTGTATAACTGCACGGCTCGTGTGTGAGTACTATGTACCCGACTGTAAATCTAACATTTACTGTACCTGTGTGTCGTTCGTTGACTTGTGTGTGCCCTGGCAGTTGAGTGTGTCATGCTCTCTCAAATGTCTCTCTGATGGTGGCGCGTGTGTTGGATCATCCGGTTCCCTTCATTATGGTTGAGCTGGATGGTGCCATTCATGCGTCATGTTCGTGAACGGACGCCGTCAGTTGGGATTGGTCATAACTTAACTGCTTCGGATGTTAATGCTTTTCTAGCATCTATTATATAACTGCACAGTACATGTGTGAGTACTTTTATTACTTTATGCCTGTACGTAGTAAAGTGTGTAGTGCTATTCTGGGTGCATTTTCCTCACATATGTGAATTTATTGGAACTAATTCTGCGCACTCGTTGCATACAGACGTGCTCATCAATGCATTAAAAATAATATAAATTAACGTTTTAGCATAAATAGTGACCTAGTTTTAGTATATTGACGTGTAATACAAACAATCTTTGGAAGTGCTAATAGGTGGAATAATGGACTGACTGGATTATATATTATTATAATCTGAAAGATGGAAGGCAGCCCCTTTAATCGGAGTGGGTTGATGCGGCGCAGCCCTCCTTCAACACCTACACCGACCCAGCCCCAACAACCGAGACGTCTTCAAGCCAAGGAAGAAATGGAGGTAGTCTCAACTGCGGAAATACAGAACTGGATGGGTTCCATTGAACAACACTTGGGTGAGGTATGTGCTATTGCTTCTGAAGGAAAGCTAAACTCAGACCAGAAGCTAAAAATAACCAATTTGTGCCGAAAGGTTGGATATGGAGTCTCGCAACTGGCTGTTCAATACCAGTCGCTTAAACAAAATGCCCTTAGGACTCATAACTCCCTAAAAATAATGACCGAAGAAAGAGATTGCGTAACGGACCTAAAGGAGTGTGTAATGGAGATGAACCGGACTTTTAAGGAATCCTGTGCAAAGCGGCAGGAAACAGCTGCATCATCTTTTGCAGACATGGTGAAGAAGGGGTCTAACAACTTCGTTCGTCCTAATACTTTTAGCTCCGTGGCGATTTATCCCACTGACAGTTCAAAGACCAGCGATGAAACCAAGAACATAGTCCAGAAAATTATATGCCCAGGTGAAATGAAGCTGAAAGTGAGAGGCGTACGCAAGATAGGGAAAGGAGGACTAATAATTAGCACAGAGACGAAAGAGGACCTAGATAAGCTGAGGCAATCAGTACAAACTGCTTCGTCAGGGCTTACCGTCGATGAACCGAAAAAGCGCAAACCCCGCATAATAGTGATTGGAGTTCCAGCATCAATGGCGGAAAATGAGGTATATAAATCCATTTACGATCAAAACTTAGCCGAAAAATTGCCAACTATATCCAGAGATACCTTCTTGTCCTTAATCAAACTGAGCCACAAATCTGGTAGAAAAGATGTTGAGAACTGCAACTACATCTTAGAAGTCCCTGCGATCATTCGCAAGGCTCTAATCTCACAAGAGAGATTGTTCATAAATTGGACTTCCTGCCCGGTAAGAGACTTCACACTGGTAACGAGATGTTACAAGTGCCAGCAGTACGGTCATGCGGCTAAGACATGCAAAGTAGCTGCCCCCACATGTGGACATTGCGGTGAAGAAGGACACACTATCTCCGACTGCACAAAGAAATCCGAAGCGCCAAAATGTGCAACATGTCTGCGCTTCAAAAAACCAGCCAGCCATAAAACGGGAGAACAAGAGTGTCCTGCAAAAAAATCTGCCGAAAACAGGTACATTAACTCGATTGATTATGAAGGCGCCTAAGAGCGCCACATATTCGAATATTTTTAAGACTTAATTTTATTGTTTATATTTTTCTTATACTATGGATAATACCTTATTGACCGATATAGATAATACATTTCGTACCGATGCAAAGTCATGTGAGGTTGAGGACTGCAGGCAATATCTTTCTGAATATCAAAACTCACTAACCTAACATTCGCAGTATTTATAAGAACATAGATAGCTTTAACGTTTTTCTTCACAGACTTAACTTTGATTGTGACATAATGGTACTAACCGAGTGCTGGCTATCTAACCGACAGGAACACCTTCCAGTAATGCCGGGATACAACTTATTGTATACTACAGTGAACAACAATCAAAACGATGGTGTGGTTGTTTATTGTAGGGAATCATTAATGGTCACAATCGAAGAACCAATACTTCAAGACTGTGTGTGTAATTGTTTGGTCATCAAAATTGGTACAAGTACAGCAATAATCACTGTTTATAGGTCCCCTTCTGCAAGAAATTTAGACTCTTTTCACGCATCCTTAAACCAGATCTTTGAAGCACTAAGTTCATTTAAGAATGTTATATTAACAGGTGATATAAATATAAACATTAACTCGGAAAACTGCGACCCTGGGGCCCAAGATTACCTTAATATCTGCTCATACCATGGTTTTCTCCCCGCACATACTTTGCCTACTCATCAGAGTGGTTCCTGTCTGGATCATATGATGATCAAATCTAACTTTTCATATGTTACGCTTGTTACTAACTCAACTATTACAGACCATCACGCTGTTCTACTAACCCTAAACTTAACGCTGCCTAAGCTAAATCGTCCCCAGACAAAAACGCAATTAAACATAAACAAACTCGAATGTGATTTATGCAATCTTGACTTTAACCCAGTTTACAATACTGCTGACGCTAATTTTGCTTTATCGTACTTAATAAAACATGTTCAATTAGCAATATTACGTAATACGACTTCTATTATAGTAAACAAAAAACTTCGTAACATCAAGCCTTGGATGACTCCTGGCCTAATTCGGTGTATAAGACACAGAGATAAACTTCATCAGAGATCTAGGAGTAACCCTGATAATCTAATCATTAAAATAACCTATAAGAGATACAGAAATTTTTGCAACAACCTCCTAAAGAACTTAAAAATTAATTACGATAAAAATGAATTAAATAGAGCAGGAAACAATAGCAAGCAACTTTGGAAACATATTAAGAACGTCACCTATAGGACGAAACAGCGTGAATCAAATTCGAGCTTGCTGCTTTCTAATCCATCACCTCTCTTGTCAGCCAACCACGTTAATAACTTTTTTGCAAATGTTGGGAAAACTCTTGCCGAACAGATTCCAAAACATTACTGTGTTCTACCATCTTCCCAAAATAATAGATGTCCTTTAAAATCTTTTGGATTGCTGGATACTGACGAAGATGAAATAACTCGAATCATATCTGGACTAAAGGATGACTGTGCAGTTGGATGGGATAATATAAGCAATAAGATCCTTAAAACCTTTAAGCATATCCTAGTACCTCCCTTAACGCATATATTTCGTATTTGTTTATCTGAAGGTATTTTCCCTAGATGTCTGAAAAAAGCAGTTGTAATCCCTATCTTTAAATCTGGAAACAAAAACTTAGTAAATAATTATAGACCAATATCTTTACTCCCTTCAATATCTAAAATACTAGAGAAAATTGTTAACAGTAGACTAGTTAATTATTTAGAAAAAAACAAACTATTATCATCTGCGCAATTTGGGTTCAGAGCCAAACTATCCACAGCCGATGCGGTGCATAGTCTGACAGATTATATCGCAGAAGAACTTGGCAAAGGAAACCAGACCCTGGGGGTTTTCCTTGATCTAGCAAAAGCCTTTGATACGGTGTCCGTTCCTATGCTTCTAAAAAAAATAGAGGCTTTAGGAATAAGGGGAACACCGCTGAAACTTTTTGCTGACTACTTAGATGAACGATCTCAATGTGTTAAAATAGACGACATTATTAGCGATGAGCAAAAAAATACTGGTTATGGTGTTCCCCAGGGAAGCATTCTGGGCCCAACCCTATTCCTGATTTACATTAACGATCTGTGTAATTTAGATATTAAACAAGGCAAACTCATATCATATGCCGACGACACGGCGTTAATCTTTACCGCGAAAACCAATAATGAATTGTACGAATATGCTCAACAAGGTTTCAATACTGTGACAAATTGGCTACAGAACAATTTACTAACACTAAATGCTGACAAGACAAAATATATTCACTTCTCCATGCGCAAGCCTCAATTTAACATTGCTAACTCTCATCTGTATGCCCATAAATGTGGATCCCACCCAGTCAGCATGTGTAATTGTCCATTTATCCTCAAAACAGGCAACATAAAATATCTCGGGGTTATTATAGATGAAACACTCTCATTTAGACCTCATATTGATAGCTTAGTTAATAGAGTGCGCAAATTAATTTATGTTTTTAAAAAGTTGAGAACGATTGCAGATTCAAAATTGATCAAACAAGTCTATTTGGCCCTAGGTCAATCTGTAATCAATTACTGTATCACCTCATGGGGTGGGGCACCAAAAACGAATCTACTGCCTCTTGAAAGGGCTCAGAGAGCAATTTTAAAAGTAGCCTATTTCCACCCTTTTCTCTACCCTACTGATCTTCTTTACAAATCCTGCAACGTGCTGACTGTTCGCCAGCTTTTCATTATGCATTTAGTATTAAAACAACACACCATGCTTTCCTATAACGCCGAATACATAAATAATAAGAGACGAAATGATATTGTCTGCGATTCTAATCCATCCTCAAAATATGTATTTGTAAATAGATTCTTTACATTCTTAGGACCATTTCTGTACAATAGATTAAATAGAAAATTAAGTATCTATAACTTAAATTATTTTAGCTGTAAAAAGACTATTATTGAACATCTGCTTCGCATCTCTTACGGAGAGACAGAAGATCTCCTGGCTGTAACAAAATAATAATTTTGCTTTGTCTTTAATTTAAGTATTCATATATAAGCTATGTCATTGTTAATTTATTATTATTATTAGTTTTAAGCACTTCATAGTCTGAAACACAGGTTCAACCTAGTTCAGGCAAATAAGCAACTGTCTTCTTTTATATTTTTAAGATATTTTTATTGTGAAATGTGCCTTATGTTATAAATAAACGATATTATTATATTATTATTATTATTATTATTAATGTATGTACTTATGTAACTAAATATTGTAAAAAAACATTTTCTTTAAAAGAGTAAGTATGGAGTTTCTTGTGCATTCTTATCCATAACAAGCTACTTTCAGAATGCACGGTAGAATCAACTTTTATAACTTGTAAATTTTAATGTACATAACGTTCAAAAGTGCCGCTTGGTGGCCTACTTGAAATAAAATATCTTTGTCTTGTCTTGTCTTGTCTTGTCTATTCTCGGGGTATCCTGGCGTGATCGAATCAGAAATGTAGAGATCCGCAAGAGAACCAGTGTTACCGACATAGCCCGATGAATTGCCAAACTTAAGTGGCAGTGGGCAGGGCACAATGCTCGCAGAACGGATGGCCGATGGGGCAGAAAAGTTCTGGAGTGGCGACCGCGAACCGGAACACGCTGGATGCGGGACGAACGGACTGGTCAATGGGGCAGAAAAGTTCTGGAGTGGCGACCGCGAACCGGAACACGCTGGATGCGGGACGAACGGACTGGTCAATGTGGCGACGCTTGGGGGAGGCCTATGTCCAGCAGTGGACGCGTTTCGGCTGATATGATGTGATATCAGTAATCATTTGGGTATTATTTAATCGTCAGAGTAGATCCCATAGTCAAAGTTGATCACATAACGTACATGGAATTTTTCAAGTCTTGAAAAATTATAAATGCATTGTAAATATATTGTTATAATATATTAACTTACTCCATAACAGTCTACCGCCAAACCTTACACATAAACCTATTCTCAACTCCCAGCATAAAGTTGCAGCATGCATCTGAATGAAGATGCAGTGTATTACTATGTACATCAGACGCTCTCAAGTCCCAGAACGCTTCATTTCTTTCACAACTTTCCACAAAATATAAATACTTTCTACGGAACAATATTCTGATTAGTAAGGATGCCAAACGTAAAGACTCGTTTATATTTTAACAGATTTCATCTGTTTGTTTTACAAATAAAAACTTGAGTTTTTAAAATATTTATAAGTAAGTCATCAGCCTAAGGTACACGATTTTTTTCATATTTTAACTCTAGAAAAGTTAATACGCAATACCGATTGAACTCATCATCTGCCTAGCCTTTTTCCCAACTATATTGGGGTCGGCTTCTAGTCTTACCGGAATCAGCTAAGTGCCAGTTTTTTTACATGGAGCGACTGCCTATCTGACCTCCACAACCCAGTAACTGGGTAACACGATACCTCTTGGCAAGACTGGTGTCAGATCTCAAGCTTCTGACTACCCGTAACGACTGTCAAAGATCTTCAAATGACAGCCGGGACCAACGGCTTAACGTGCTTTCCGAGGCACGGAGGAAACTAGGTATGTTGAAATTATCACCCATCCACGGACCGACCTCGTCAAGCGTTGCTTAACCTTGATGATCGACCCGTGCGGCTGTTATTATTTAGCCACGAGCAATACCGATTGAACTAATAACACAAAATTTTAATAAAAGGCTACTATTGGAATGAATGCTGAGCCCATCTTGTATTTCCAATATAATCGCAAAAAAAAAACGACTTCTAAAACAAAACACTACCAAGCGAAAAATAACTGAATTTTCGGCAGTCCGAGTCTATGTTACCGTTTTTTTTTCGTTTAAGACTTCGACTTCCGAAAAGATGCTAATATGCCACTAAAAATTAGATTTGTTTATTTACAAAAAATTAAACTTTCAGAAAATGGCGCGTTTTTGTAACTGGACATATTTTTTTACAAAGATAATAAGGTAGCAAAATGTTGCCTATAAAATTCATTCATTGGCGTGCGCTGAAAATCTATTGATGATAGATAGAAAATTATTAGGTAGGTAGGTAGAGTAAGTAAAGTAGGTAGAGTAGGGAGAGTAGGTAGAGTAGGTAGAGTAGAGTAGGTAGAGTAGGTAGAGTAGAGTAGGTAGAGTAGGTAGAATAGAGTAGGTAGAGTAGGTAGAATAGGTAGAGTAGGTAGAGTAGGTAGAGTAGGTAGAGTAGGTATAGTAGGTATAGTAGGTAAAGTAGGTAGAGTAGGTAGAGTAGTTAGAGTAGGTAGAGTAGGTAGAGTAGGTAGAGTAAGTAGAGTAGGTAGAGTAGGTAGAGAAGGTAGAGTAGGTAGAGTAGGTAGAGTAGGTAGAGTAGGTAGAGTAGGTAGAGTAGGTAGAGTAGGTAGAGTAGGTAGAGTAGGTGGAGTAGGTAGAGTAGGTAGAGTAGGTAGAGTAGGTAGAGTAGGTAGAGTAGGGAGAGTAGGTAGAGTAGGTAGAGTAGGTCGAGTAGGTAGAGTAGGTAGAGTAGGTCGAGTAGGTACAGTAGGTAGAGTAGGTAGAGCAGGTCAGGTAGAGTAGGTGGAGTAGGTAGAGTAGGTAGAGTAGGGAGAGTAGGTAGAGTAGGTAGAGTAGGTAGAGTAGGTAGAGTAGGTAGAGTAGGGAGAGTAGGTAGAGTAGGTAGAGTAGGTAGAGTAGGTAGAGTAGGTAGAGTAGGTAGAGTAGGTAGAGTAGGGAGAGTAGGTAGAGTAGGTAGAGTAGGTCGAGTAGGTAGAGTAGGTAGAGTAGGTCGAGTAGGTAGAGTAGGTAGAGCAGGTAGAGTAGGTAGAGTAGGTACAGTAGGTAGAGTAGGTAGAGCAGGTAGAGTAGGTGGAGTAGGTAGAGTAGGTAGAGTAGGGAGAGTAGGTAGAGTAGGTAGAGTAGGTAGAGTAGGTAGAGTAGGTAGAGTAGGGAGAGTAGGTCGAGTAGGTACAGTAGGTAGAGTAGGTAGAGCAGGTAGAGTAGGTAGAGTAGGTAGAGTAGGTAGAGTAGGTAGAGTAGGGAGAGTAGGTAGAGTAGGTAGAGTAGGTAGAGTAGGTAGAGTAGGTACAGTAGGTAGAGTAGGTAGAGTAGGTAGAGTAGGGAGAGTAGGTAGAGTAGGTAGAGTAGGTAGAGTAGGTAGAGTAGGTACAGTAGGTGGAGTAGGTGGAGTAGGTAGAGTAGGTAGAGTAGGTAGAGTAGGGAGAGTAGGTAGAGTAGGTAGAGTAGGTAGAGTAGGTAGAGTAGGTCGAGTAGGTAGAGTAGGTAGAGTAGGTCGAGTAGGTAGAGTAGGTCGAGTAGGTACAAATAAATGGTTGTTTAATATATTGAATTACCAGTTTTAATTTAATTATTTTCACATCAACATTTGTCAAAAATCGAATAGGCTGTATAGGCCATTTCGTTCAAAAAAAAAATGTCCAGTTGCAAAAACGCGCCATAATTCAATTTAAAAAAGTTTAGTAGCAAGGAGTTTTCATACATAGAATAAAATGGGATACGATTTTATACGAGGAAAAATTAATGATTCCGTACGTTTTAGCATTGAATACTCATTTTTTTTAAATAGTTGTTTAATATGTTTAATTACCAGTTTTAAGTTAATTATTTTCACATCAACGTTTGTCGAAAATCGAATAGGCTGTATAGCCTTTTTTCCTTGTAAAAAAATATGTCCAGTTGCAAAAACGCGCCATATTGAAAATTTTATTTTTTGTGAATAAACAAATCTAATTCTTTGATTTGTTTTTACTGTTTCTTACAACTGTATTGAAAAACGTCGTGTGATACACGGGTGTGTAGATTATTGCAAACTCGTGTCATTAAAAACCCTCGCCTTCGGCTCGGGCTTGTTAATGACAGCTCGTTTGCAATAACCTACTTTCCACCCTTGTATCACAATATACTATTAAAACTCAACTGCAAAACTAATGATCGAGCTCGTAAACAAAAGACACGACCGCGTAATAGAAAGATGCTTGTGCGAAAGATTTAATTTTCGAATCGTAATTATAGCCCTGAAAGAACGCCATGTTTAACAACCGTATTGAAAAATTTATTTTGTTATTTTATAAAGTATAACTAACATTTTACATCTTATTTTTGCTAAACTATCTCAATAATATATTAGAGTAAATTACCCTATTCACAAAAGTGAACTCATTTGCATATAAAGTAAATCATCGCGGATTCACAACGAAATACCGTTCGAATTTCAAATTGATGTTTAGTTAATAACACTAGAACTGTCTTGTTTAGTGTTCAGAAGCGCTAAGGCTGAGGTTTGAGGTCTTGGGGTTAATTTCCGGGTTAGGCAGTGTTTTTAGGTATTCCCTTCTGAAACTTGTCGGCAGCTGCCCGCAGGCTTATTACGTAAGACACAGCAATCAGCAATCATCGCGCGATCAAACCCTTTATGTCATAAAAGTGGGTATTGCCAACAGTGTAGGTATGGTAGGTCCTACTCAATCGTTTGCTTAATACTCGCTGTTTGTCAAAGGCACTTATATCTAAAAAAAAACACAAAAATATCTAAAACTTCTGTATTGAAGAGCAGTTATGAGCCTGCCGGAGTCTAGATGTAATAGTGCTAACACACGTTCGGATTTGGTATGAACGGACTAACTCCTTCCACAAATCCGTGGCCGCTTACACACGCTCGGATATGGTACGGGCGGACTAACTTCACCCACAAAGGTGCCGTTGCCGTATTTAGAACATTATTTTCCATTTTTATTTATGACTAACTTGAATGTAAAAATATCGGGAGACAGTAACCAAAATCAGTAGATCTCCCATAAATCGGGGACTTTGTCAATGCTGGTCGTAGTTGGTACGGCCCAACCAGTCGATAACCGTACGCACATCCGGATTTGGTCCGGAGCAGTTGACAATAATAATGTCCGGTGGATCACTCTACACACGCTCGGATATGATACGTCCGGACTAACTCCACCAACAAATCCGTGGTGCGGCCGTACAAAATCCGGACGAGCCCTGTTGTTGCCTGTACACTATCCGTCTTATTAATAAACGTGGACTAAGGTAAGAATAACTTTATTCCAAGCATTAGGTTGGTACTAAAAAAAAACCGTATTAATAAACACGGAATAAGGAGGGATTATACTAATCTGACACTAGTCTCGGACTAAAAGTTAAACCATGGTACCAGCTAGTTTAAGGTCGGAATAAGAGTAGTGTAACTATGGCAACCACAATTTTTTTTTTTTTTTTTGTTTGTTCCTTACGGAACAGGCTAAGGTCTGAGACCATGCTGCCTAGTCATCAGTATTTTTCTTGAATTCTTTAGTATGCATTAGAATGCGGATGTAACGTATTCTAATGTTTTTTGGAGTATTTGGCAGCAAACTGTATCGAGTCAGCCTTCCCAGTAAGCTTTGCGGAGGTAGTCAATACTACAATAAAATTCTCCGCTCCACAATCCTGAGATCGCTTCTGTCAATGATTTCACACATTGTCCAGTTGCGTAGACAGTTGAGACACAAAACTACACCAATTTTATATCACAATATCCACTAGGAATCAATTTGCAAATAATATTAACAGCCGCTGAACTTCACTCGAAAAAATCCCGCCAAAAACCTTTTTTATTTTTTTTGCATCGCCCTATTCGGGCAGGCTAAGGTCTTAGACCATACCGCCTCGTGTTCAGTGCATAATATCCTTCTTGAATTCTTTAGTATGCATTAGAATGCGGATGCAACAGATTCTAATGTTTTTTGGAGTATTTGGCAGCAAATTGTATCAAGTCAGCCTTCCCAATAAGCCTTCCTAATAAGCTTTGCGGGAGGTAGTCAATACTACAGTAAAATTCTCCGCTCCACTATCCTGAGATCGCTTCTGTCATGTGTCATGCGTCATGCTTTCACAGATTGACCAGTTGAGTAGACAGTTGAGACACAAAACTACACCAATTTAATATCACAATATCCACTAGGAATCAATTTGCAAATAATATTAACAGCCGCTGAACTACACTCGAAAAAATCCCGCCAAAAACTCTCGCAACCACAATTATTAAATAGACTCTGATTTTTTATTTCGTAGATGTGGCACATTAAAAAAAAATAAGGTCATTGGCAGCTGTTTAACTTTAGTCAACGAAATTACAAATTAATTAATTAATTAATCATCATTTTATGTATTTTTTAAGTTTAAAGGTAATACGATAATTTGAAAAGGAGGGATCCTTCACCTTTACTGTCAAATCTCTATGGCAGATGTCATTTTTAGTTTTTTTTTCTACATAATGTCTTCAACTTGCTTATTTTTCATTCACTAGTTCATTCTTTTTACGTTTAAATTCAACTGGGTTGCCAGAGCTTACGCGTAAATCCAAGACTAAGAAATGAATAGTTAGTCCGAGGTTATTCCATGTTTATTAATAACATTGCTAGATCTGTGTTAATCCTTAGTTACTCCGGGATTAGCTAGTCCAAGAGTAACTTCAGAGTAAGCTGGGAATACGCCATTTTTATTAATAAGACTGTATGGGCGTATCTAGTTACCTTTATTTGTATATCATACTCTACTGCCTAAACCATAACAGAATACAGACATGATAATATCTTTTGTTTCTACAAATTCTCCAGAAAATATTTGAACATTATATATAAATACATTTTTCCGTCTAGCAACCCTAGTAAGTACAATGTCGTAGCCAAACTAAAAGTCCCTTAAATCATTCGCGAGGAGTATGGAGCGAAGCCTTAACGCGTATATCATATGAATTATTATTATTTATTCCCACACTTTGTAGCCTTTTGAGAAAAATGTCAGATAAATCACACGCATTTGTTCTATAGCTAAAATCTCATCGATCATTTTCGCAGATAGGAAATAAATTGGAAATGTATTTTGTTTTGTTGTGTAAACTATGAAAATGGAAATACATAATGTATATTAAAGAAGGTAAACAAGAAGTGTCTTGCCAGTTCTGGCTAAAACATAAAAAGATACATTGACATAGACAGAAAATCTGGCCAAGTGCGAGTACGAACCACTATCTCAAAAAACGGCAAAAAAATCACGTTTGTTGTATAGGAGCCTCACTTAAATAATTATTTTATTCTGTCTTTAGTATTTGTTCTTATAGCGGCAACAGAAATACATCATCTGTGATAATTTCAACTGTCTAGCTATCACGGTTCATGAGATACAGCCTGGTGACAGACGGACAGACATACAGACAGACGGATCGTGGAGTCTTAGTAATAGGGTCCCGTTTTTATCCTTTGGATACGGAACCCTAAAAAATGACAAACACAATTGGCAGTGGGCGGATTGCCGATGCGGCTGAAAGGTTCTGAAGAGTCTACGGTGTGCCGGGAGAAGCATCGTTGCAAGATCTCTCACAAGGTGGACCGACCATCCGACGAAGACTGTGGAGTTCGCTGGATGCGAGAAGCAAATGACCTGTTAAAGCGGCGCGGTTTGTGTGCTCCAGTGGCTTGTGTCAAATAAATGTGTTTTTTTTTCTATTTAACTGACTTTCGAAAGAGGAGGAGGTCCTATGTTCGACTTTGTTTGTTTTTTTTTCATTTGTGATGGGTCTCTTGACCCTAGTCTAGGTCAGAGGTGACAGAGACAGAGTCGACGATGGGATAAGCTTACCCAGAAGAAGACTCTTCACTCTAACTTTGAAGAGATTCGGGTTGAATGCGTTCGGAAACACAGACGCAGGTAGTGAGTTCCATTCATTCGCTGTGCGCATTATGAAGGATGTTTGGTAGCGCTTGATGCGAATTGGTGGAATGGCAACAAAGTAAGGATGGTAACTTGCAGTGCGTCTAGATGTCCGATGGTAGAAGGGGGCTGGTGGGATGCGGTCGTGGAGTTCTTGAGCACACTCACCGAAGTACAGTCTGTAGAAGACCGACAAGCAGGAAACCTTGCGGCGATGAGCCAAGCTGTGAAGCTTGGCATCCACAAGTTCAAAGTCGCCGATGAGCCTCTAGGCTCTGCGTTCCACCGCAATTGCATTACCTTTGTGTTTGAGCGATGTACTTAACCACGAAACCGTGTTACGGAAATCTAAATATAGTTCACGTGTCATCTTTCTGATAATTTCCAAGCCATAACATCTCTTATCAGTTTTGAACGTAATAAGGTCACTAAACTGCACTGTTTGTACAGTCGCGGACGAGACAGATTGGATCATTAAATCAATTTACAGCTTAAACGGCCATGGTTGATTCATTATTTGCCGACTACATTTTTACAGCATCCAACTAACCTTATCATTTCAGTCGATAGAAGTCCACTGATGGCACAGGCCTGTCCCGAGCTACAGATAATAATTATAATACTAGCATACAGATGCCTCAACCCATACAAAGGAACCGTGCCGACGTAACTAGCGTTTTTCGTTTGATTAAACTGTTTTTTTTTTATAAGTACCGCGATCACGTTTTCTTCCGTTCCACGGCGATAGATGGTGTTAGCAGCGACTTGCATGTAAAAGGGTTTACTCGGTTCGTGAATAGTTTTTCATTAAATACAGTGACGATTTGTTTTATAGTATTATTTTTTTCACGTTTTTACAGTTTCATTTTACAAAAATTTGTTTCAATAACAATTTAAAATTCGAGTGGCATGCCTCAGAAATTTTAAAACCGTGCATCTATTGAAATCAATTTTAAATGATCCGTTCAAATTATGTTACTATTCCATAATATTGTGCTCAGGAAAGTGAATTAAACAAGAACATACATTTTTTATGATTGAAAATCTTATTACACAAAATTCAATAACAAATCGATGCTTCGATCTTCGAACGCCATCTAGTGCAATTTATTTGCCACCAAATTTACTTTCTTAGCATTGGGTCCCCGTGCCCGAGCGTTGCCACATCGACCTGTCCTTGGCCTCTGTCTCCCAGCAGACTCCCGCAACCTTCACCAGATCATTGGTGATTTTGTGGGAGGCTGAAAGTCGGTAGATGTTTGAATGTTTGTTAGGTAAACAATCACGCCTCAACGGCTGAACGGATTTAAATGAAATTTCGAACACGCGTACACTATAATGCCCTGGATACTTTTTTAGGGTTCCGTACCCAAAGAGTAAAAACGGAACCCTATTACTAAGACGCCACGATCCGTCTGTCTGTCTATCTGTCTGTCTGTCCGTCTGTCACCAGGCTGTATCTGATGAACCGTGATAGCCAGACAGTTGAAATTTTCACAGATGATGTATTTCTATTGACGCTATAACAACAAATACTAAAAACAGAATAAAATAAATATTTAAGTGGGGCTCCCATACAACAAAAGTGATTATTGTGCCGTTTTTTGCGATAATGGTACGGAACCCTTCGTGCGCGAGTCCAACTCGCACTTGACCAGTTTTTTTTACCTCGGTTTCCTTGGTATAATTTCCGAATTTTACGTGGGTTATTTTTTATCATCTCTGGGACGTATCTGCCATATACCAGCTTGATGCACTAGAGTCAATCGAAAAGCGGGCCAAAAGGCTCATCAGCGATGAGGCACTGGTTAAGTCAAAGCTCCAGAGTCTTGAACAACGTCGCTGCCAAGCTTAATGGTTTTTGATCGGATACATTTCGGGGGTTTTGAGAGCAGTGGTGGCCCCCCAGTGGTATCGGCCGCGACTTACAAGTTGTAGGTCGTGGGTTCGAACCCAAGCAGGCGCTTTACTTTGTGTAAATTATTTCATCACCACTGCTCTCAAAACGGTGAAGGAAAACATCGTGAGGAAATGTCTTAGACCCAAAAATTCGAAGACATGTGACATCCACCAACCCGCACTGGGCCCGCGTGGTGGATTACGGCCCATCCCCTCTCACAGAGCGGAGGCCTGTGTCCCAGCAGTGGGAACATTAATATGCTGATGATGTGATGTGATGTGACTTTTCGGGGAGTGTGCGATGGAATTGCATGATCTGATTCCACCCAACCCGTTTCATCATCGATCTATTACATCATAAATAATATATTTTGCAAATTGCTTGTCTTTTCATTCTATGAGTGTTCAAACTCAGCATTACTTACGTAAACCATGACACAAGATCTGTTGACACCATAGATATCGTAGCAAAAAAAATTCTAAATCTATGGTTGACACGAATCAGATCAGTCATAATAAAGTGTGTTTTGTTTAATTACGTCATCTCTCAGAGGCATTGCTTGTCTTGTCATTATACTATATAAAACTGCATTACCACTCACTGACTCACTGACTGACTCATTGACATAATTGTTCTCCCAGATGGTGGATGGGGAGGTGGGTATATTTTGACAGATTCGTAAACAAGTAACTCCCGTGAGTATGGGAAAAGTCCCAAACCTCCCCTTTTCCTCCCCCCTCCTCCCCCCCTCTATCGTATCTCGGAAACTAAGGTACCCGTAGAATGTTTTTTTTACGGATTCGTTTAGAGGAGGCTCGCAAAAGTAAAAACCATCTTTCAAAGTTGACCCCCTCGCCCCCCTTCTCCCCCCCTTTAAGCGGATCTCGAAAGTTTGAACATTTGGAACATTTCTTTTTTCAGGTTCATATAAAGGGGCAATGCTATAGTCACAAACGAACCATTTTTCAAAGTTGACCCCCTTGCCCCCCTTCTCCCCCCCCCCCCCCGTTTTGGCGAATCTTTTTTTTTCAGTTTTTTTTACGGATTCGTTTAGAGGAGGCTCGGAAAAGTAAAAACCATTTTTCAAAGTTGACCCCCTCGCCCCCCTTCTCCCCCCCTTTAAGCGGATCTCGGAAGTTGAGAGACTTGGAACATTTCTTTTTTCAGATTCATATAAAGGGGCAATGGTTGAGTCGGAATCATTTTTCAAAACGCCCCACTCTCCCTCCCTTTATCCCTCCTCTCCCCAACCTCCCCTACCTAATATCGGTCGTCGAAACCTGTCCGGTGGGAGTGGACCAGGCAGCGTAGGGACCCCGAATGGAGCGAACCTACGAGACCGAGTGCAGCGCAGGGGGGAGGTGGCGAGCGAAGCGAGCCGGCGACCTCCGTAGCGTAACGAAGGTTGAGTGGGTGAAGCGAAACTCAGTGCCTGGCGACGAATGCAAACATTAGGGTTATGTTTTTTGGAACAAAGTGTAGGGTAGGTGTAGGGTAGGTGTAGGGTAGGTGTAGGGTAGGTGTAGGGTAGGTGTAGGGTAGGTGTAGGGTAGGTGTAGGGTAGGTGTAGGGTAGGTGTAGGGTAGGTGTAGGGTAGGTGTAGGGTAGGTGTAGGGTAGGTGTAGGGTAGGTGTAGGGTAGGTGTAGGGTAGGTGTAGGGTAGGTGTAGGGTAGGTGTAGGGTAGGTGTAGGGTAGGTGTAGGGTAGGTGTAGGGTAGGTGTAGGGTAGGTGTAGGGTAGGTGTAGGGTAGGTGAAGGGTAGGTGTAGGGTAGGTGTAGGGTAGGTGTAGGGTAGGTGTAGGGTAGGTGTAGGGTAGATGTAGGGTAGATGTAGGGTAGGTGTAGGGTAGGTGTAGGGTAGATGTAGGGTAGGTGTAGGGTAGGTGAAGGGTAGGTGTAGGGTAGGTGTTGGGACAACAACACGCGAGCTGCTTGCAGCTCGCGCACCAAGCAAATACTAGTTATATTATATAAAACTGCATTACCACTGACTGACTCACTCACTCATTGACATAATTGTTCTCCCAGATGGTGGATGGGGAGGTGGGTATATTTTGACAGATTCGTAAACAAGTAACTCCCGTGAGTATGGGAAAAGTCCCAAACCTCCCCTTTTCCTCCCCCCTCCTCCCCCTCTCTATCGTATCTCGGAAACTAAGGTACCCGTAGAATGTTTTTTTTACGGATTCGTTTAGAGGAGGCTCGCAAAAGTAAAAACCATTTTTCAAAGTTGACCCCCTCGCCCCCCTTCTCCCCCCCTTTAAGCGGATCTCGAAAGTTGGAACATTTCTTTTTTCAGATTCATATAAAGGGGCAATGCTATAGTCACAAACGAACCAGTTTTCAAAGTTGACCCCCTTGCCCCCCTTCTCCCCCCCCCCCCCCCCCCGTTTTGGCGAATTTTTTTTTTTTGTTTTTTTTTACGGATTCGTTTAGAGGAGGCTCGGAAAAGTTAAAGCCATTTCTCAAAGTTGACCCCCTCGCCCTCCTTCTCCCCCCCTTTAAGCGGATCTCGGAAGTTTAGAGACTTGGAGCATTTCTTTTTTCAGATTCATATAAAGGGGCAATGCTATAGTCACAAACAAACCATTTTTCAGAGTTGACCCCCTTGCCCCCCTTCTTCCCCCTCCCCCCCCCCGTTTTGGCGAACCTTTTATTTGTTTTTTTTACGGATTCAGCGTAGGGATCCCGAGTGGAGCGAACCTACGAGACCGAGTGCAGCGCAGGGGGGAGGTGGCGAGCGAAGCGAGCCGGCGACCTCCGTAGCGTAACGAAGGTTGAGTGGGTGAAGCGAAACTCAGTGCCTGGCGACGACAAGCAAACATTAGGGTTATGTGTTTTGGAACAAAGTGTAGGGTAGGTGTAGGGTAGGTGTAGGGTAGGTGTAGGGTAGGTGTAGGGTAGGTGTAGGGTAGGTGTAGGGTAGGTGTAGGGTAGGTGTAGGGTAGGTGTAGGGTAGGTGTAGGGTAGGTGTAGGGTAGGTGTAGGGTAGGTGTAGGGTAGGTGTAGGGTAGGTGTAGGGTAGGTGTAGGGTAGGTGTAGGGTAGGTGTAGGGTAGGTGTAGGGTAGGTGTAGGGTAGGTGTAGGGTAGGTGTAGGGTAGGTGTAGGGTAGGTGTAGGGTAGGTGTAGGGTAGGTGTAGGGTAGGTGTAGGGTAGGTGTAGGGTAGGTGTAGGGTAGGTGTAGGGTAGGTGTAGGGTAGGTGTAGGGTAGGTGTAGGGTAGGTGTAGGGTAGGTGTAGGGTAGGTGTAGGGTAGGTGTAGGGTAGGTGTAGGGTAGGTGTAGGGTAGGTGTAGGGTAGGTGTAGGGTAGGTGTAGGGTAGGTGTAGGGTAGGTGTAGGGTAGGTGTAGGGTAGGTGTAGGGTAGGTGTAGGGTAGGTGTAGGGTAGGTGTAGGGTAGGTGTAGGGTAGGTGTAGGGTAGGTGTAGGGTAGGTGTAGGGTAGGTGTAGGGTAGGTGTAGGGTAGGTGTAGGGTAGGTGTAGGGTAGGTGTAGGGTAGGTGTAGGGTAGGTGTAGGGTAGGTGTAGGGTAGGTGTAGGGTAGGTGTAGGGTAGGTGTAGGGTAGGTGTAGGGTAGGTGTAGGGTAGGTGTAGGGTAGGTGTAGGGTAGGTGTAGGGTAGGTGTAGGGTAGGTGTAGGGTAGGTGTAGGGTAGGTGTAGGGTAGGTGTAAGGTAGGTGTAGGGTAGGTGTAGGGTAGGTGTAGGGTAGGTGTAGGGTAGGTGTAGGGTAGGTGTAGGGTAGGTGTAGGGTAGGTGTAGGGTAGGTGTAGGGTAGGTGTAGGGTAGGTGTAGGGTAGGTGTAGGGTAGGTGTAGGGTAGGTGTAGGGTAGGTGTAGGGTAGGTGTAGGGTAGGTGTAGGGTAGGTGTAGGGTAGGTGTAGGGTAGGTGTAGGGTAGGTGTAGGGTAGGTGTAGGGTAGGCGTAGGGTAGGTGTAGGGTAGGTGTAGGGTAGGCGTAGGGTAGGTGTAGGGACAACAACACGCGAGCTGCTTGCAGCTCGCGCACCAAGCAAATACTAGTTATACTATATAAAACTGCATTACCACTCACTGACTGACTGACTCACTCATTGACATAATTGTTCTCCCAGATGGTGGATGGGGAGGTGGGTATATTTTGACAGATTCGTAAACAAGTAACTCCCGTGAGTATGGGAAAAGTCCCAAACCTCCCCTTTTCCTCCCCCCTCCTCCCCCCCTCTATCGTATCTCGGAAACTAAGGTACCCGTAGAATGTTTTTTTTACGGATTCGTTTAGAGGAGGCTCGGAAAAGAAAGAAGCATTTTTCAAAGTTGACCCCCTCGCCCCCCTTCTCCCCCCCTTTAAGCGGATCTCGAAAGTTGGAACAATTGGAACATTTCTTTTTTCAGATTCATATAAAGGGGCAATGCTATAGTCACAAATGAACCAGTTTTCAAAGTTGACCCCCTTGCCCCCCTTCTCCCCCCTCCCCCCCCGTTTTGGCTAATCTTTTTTTTTTGTTTTTTTTTACGGATTCGTTTAGAGGAATTTCGGAAAAGTAAAAACCATTATTCCAAAGTTGACCTCCTCGCCCCCCTTCTCCCCCCCTTTAAGCGGATCTCGGAAGTTGAGGGACTTGGAACATTTCTTTTTTCAGATTCATATAAAGGGGCAATGCTATAGTCACAAACAAACCATTTTTCAAAGTTGACCCCCTTGCCCCCCATCTCCCCCCTCCCCCCCCGTTTTGGCGACTCTTTTTTTTGTTTTTTTTACGGACTCAGCGTAGGGATCCCGAGTGGAGCGAACCTACGAGACCGAGTGCAGCGCAGGGGGGAGGTGGCGAGCGAAGCGAGCCGGCGACCTCCGTAGCGTAACGAAGGTTGAGTGGGTGAAGCGAAACTCAGTCCCTGGCGACGACAAGCAAACATTAGGGTTATGTTTTTTGGAACAAAGTTTAGGGTAGGTGTAGGGTAGGTGTAGGGTAGGTGTAGGGTAGGTGTAGGGTAGGTGTAGGGTAGGTGTAGGGTAGGTGTAGGGTAGGTGTAGGGTAGGTGTAGGGTAGGTGTAGGGTAGGTGTAGGGTAGGTGTAGGGTAGGTGTAGGGTAGGTGTAGGGTAGGTGTAGGGTAGGTGTAGGGTAGGTGTAGGGTAGGTGTAGGGTAGGTGTAGGGTAGGTGTAGGGTAGGTGTAGGGTAGGTGTAGGGTAGGTGTAGGGTAGGTGTAGGGTAGGTGTAGGGTAGGTGTAGGGTAGGTGTAGGGTAGGTGTAGGGTAGGTGTAGGGTAGGTGTAGGGTAGGTGTAGGGTAGGTGTAGGGTAGGTGTAGGGTAGGTGTAGGGTAGGTGTAGGGTAGGTGTAGGGTAGGTGTAGGGTAGGTGTAGGGTAGGTGTAGGGTAGGTGTAGGGTAGGTGTAGGGTAGGTGTAGGGTAGGTGTAGGGTAGGTGTAGGGTAGGTGTAGGGTAGGTGTAGGGTAGGTGTAGGGTAGGTGTAGGGTAGGTGTAGGGTAGGTGTAGGGTAGGTGTAGGGTAGGTGTAGGGTAGGTGTAGGGTAGGTGTAGGGTAGGTGTAGGGTAGGTGTAGGGTAGGTGTAGGGTAGGTGTAGGGTAGGTGTAGGGTAGGTGTAGGGTAGGTGTAGGGTAGGTGTAGGGTAGGTGTAGGGTAGGTGTAGGGTAGGTGTAGGGTAGGTGTAGGGTAGGTGTAGGGTAGGTGTAGGGTAGGTGTAGGGTAGGTGTAGGGTAGGTGTAGGGTAGGTGTAGGGTAGGTGTAGGGTAGGTGTAGGGTAGGTGTAGGGTAGGTGTAGGGTAGGTGTAGGGTAGGTGTAGGGTAGGTGTAGGGTAGGTGTAGGGTAGGTGTAGGGTAGGTGTAGGGTCAACAACACGCGAGCTGCTTGCAGCTCGCGCACCAAGCGAATACTAGTTATTATATTATATTATATAAAACTGCATTACCACTCACTGACTGACTGATTGACATAATTGTTCTCCCAGATGGTGGAGGGGGAGGTGGGTATATTTTGACAGATTCGTAAACAAGTAACTCCCGTGAGTATGGGAAAAGTGCCAAACCTCCCCTTTTTCCCCCCCCTCTTCCCCCCCTCTATCGTACCTCGAAAACTAAGGTACCCGTATTTTTTGTTTTTTACGGATTCGTTTAGAGGAGGCTCGGAAAAGTAAAAAGCATTTTTCAAAATTGACCCCCTCGCCCCCCTTCTCCCCCCCTTTAAGCGTTGAGAGACTTGGAACATTTCTTTTTTCAGATTCATATAAAGGGGCAATGCTATAGTCACAAACAAACCATTTTTCAAAGTTGACCCCCTTGCCCCCCTTCTCCCCCCCTCCCCCCGTTTTGGCAAATCTTTTTTTTTCAGTTTTTTTTACGGATTCGTTTAGAGGAGGCTCGGAAAAGTAAAAAGCATTTTTCAAAGTTGACCCCCACGCCCCCCTTCTCCCCCCCTTTAAGCGGATCTCGAAAGTTGGAACATTTGGAACATTTCTTTTTTCAGATTCATATAAAGGCGCAATGCTATAGTCACAAACGAACCAGTTTTCAAAGTTGACCCCCTTGCCCCCCTTCTCCCCTCTCCCCCCCCGTTTTGGCTAATCTTTTTTTTTTGTTTTTTTTACGGATTCGTTTAGAGGAGGCTCGGAAAAGAAAAAACCATTTTTCAAAGTTGACCCCCTCGCCCCCCTTTCCCCCCCCGTTTTGGCGAATCTTTTTTTTTTTTGTTTTTTATACGGATTCAGCGTAGGGACCCCGAGTGGAGCGAACCTACGAGACCGAGTGCAGCGCAGGGGGGAGGTGGCGAGCGAAGCGAGCCGGCGACCTCCGTAGCGTAGCGAAGGTTGAGTGGGTGAAGCGAAACTCAGTGCCTGGCGACGAAACCAAACATTAGGGTTATGTTTTTTGGAACAAAGTTTAAGGTAGGTGTAGGGTAGGTGTAGGGTAGGTGTAGGGTAGGTGTAGGGTAGGTGTAGGGTAGGTGTAGGGTAGGTGTAGGGTAGGTGTAGGGTAGGTGTAGGGTAGGTGTAGGGTAGGTGTAGGGTAGGTGTAGGGTAGGTGTAGGGTAGGTGTAGGGTAGGTGTAGGGTAGGTGTAGGGTAGGTGTAGGGTAGGTGTAGGGTAGGTGTAGGGTAGGTGTAGGGTAGGTGTAGGGTAGGTGTAGGGTAGGTGTAGGGTAGGTGTAGGGTAGGTGTAGGGTAGGTGTAGGGTAGGTGTAGGGTAGGTGTAGGGTAGGTGTAGGGTAGGTGTAGGGTAGGTGTAGGGTCAACAACACGCGAGCTGCTTGCAGCTCGCGCACCAAGCAAATACTAGTTATATTATATAAAACTGCATTACCACTCACTGACTCACTGACTCATTGACATAATTGTTCTCCCAGATGGTGGAGGGGGAGGTAGGTATATTTTGACAGATTCGTAAACAAGTAACTCTCGCGAGTATGGGAAAAGTCCCAAACCTCCCCTTTTCCCCCCCCCTCCTCCCCCCCTCTATCGTATCTCGGAAACTAAGGTACCCGTATTTTTTTTTTTTTACGGATTCATTTAGAGGAGGCTCGCAAAAGTAAAAACCATTTTTCAAAAATGACCCCCTCGCCCCCCTTCTCCCCCCCTTTAAGCGGATCTCGGAAGTTGAGAGACTTGGAACATTTCTTTTTTCAGAATCATATAAAGTGGCAATGCTATAGTCAAAAACAAACCATTTTTCAAAGTTGACCCCCTTGCCCCCCTTCTCCCCCCTTCCCCCCCGTTTTGGCTAATCTTTTTTTTTTGTTTTTTTTACGGAATCGTTTAGAGGAGGTTCGGAAAAGTAAAAACCATTTTTCAAAGTTGACCCCCTCGCCCCCCTTCGCCCCCCCTTTAAGCGGATCTCGGAAGTTGAGAGACTTGGAACATTTGTTTTTTCAGATTCATATAAAGGGGCAATGCTATAGTCACAAACAAACCATTTTTCAATGTTGACCCCCTTGCCCCCCTTCTCCCCTCTCCCCCCCCCCCCGTTTTGGCGAATCTTTTTTTTTTGTTTTTTTTACGGATACAGCGTAGGGATCCCGTTCAGTGCCTGGCGACGACAAGCAAACATTAGGGTTTATGTTTTTTGGAACAAAGTGTAGGGTAGGTGTAGGGTAGGTGTAGGGTAGGTGTAGGGTAGGTGTAGGGTAGGTGTAGGGTAGGTGTAGGGTAGGTGTAGGGTAGGTGTAGGGTAGGTGTAGGGTAGGTGTAGGGTAGGTGTAGGGTAGGTGTAGGGTAGGTGTAGGGTAGGTGTAGGGTAGGTGTAGGGTAGGTGTAGGGTAGGTGTAGGGTAGGTGTAGGGTAGGTGTAGGGTAGGTGTAGGGTAGGTGTAGGGTAGGTGTAGGGTAGGTGTAGGGTAGGTGTAGGGTAGGTGTAGGGTAGGTGTAGGGTAGGTGTAGGGTAGGTGTAGGGTAGGTGTAGGGTAGGTGTAGGGTAGGTGTAGGGTAGGTGTAGGGTAGGTGTAGGGTAGGTGTAGGGTAGGTGTAGGGTAGGTGTAGGGTAGGTGTAGGGTAGGTGTAGGGTAGGTGTAGGGTAGGTGTAGGGTAGGTGTAGGGTAGGTGTAGGGTAGGTGTAGGGTAGGTGTAGGGTAGGTGTAGGGTAGGCGTAGGGTAGGCGTAGGGTAGGTGTAGGGTAGGTGTAGGGTAGGTGTAGGGTAGGTGTAGGGTAGGTGTAGGGTAGGTGTAGGGTAGGTGTAGGGTAGGTGTAGGGTAGGTGTAGGGTAGGTGTAGGGTAGGTGTAGGGTAGGTGTAGGGTAGGTGTAGGGTAGGTGTAGGGTAGGTGTAGGGTAGGTGTAGGGTAGGTGTAGGGTAGGTGTAGGGTAGGTGTAGGGTAGGTGTAGGGTAGGTGTAGGGTAGGTGTAGGGTAGGTGTAGGGTAGGTGTAGGGTAGGTGTAGGGTAGGTGTAGGGTAGGTGTAGGGTAGGTGTAGGGTAGGTGTAGGGTAGGTGTAGGGTAGGTGTAGGGTAGGTGTAGGGTAGGTGTAGGGTAGGTGTAGGGTAGGTGTAGGGTAGGTGTAGGGTAGGTGTAGGGTAGGTGTAGGGTAGGTGTAGGGTAGGTGTAGGGTAGGTGTAGGGTAGGTGTAGGGTAGGTGTAGGGTAGGTGTAGGGTAGGTGTAGGGTAGGTGTAGGGTAGGTGTAGGGTAGGTGTAAGGTAGGTGTAGGGTAGGTGTAGGGTAGGTGTAGGGTAGGTGTAGGGTAGGTGTAGGGTAGGTGTAGGGTAGGTGTAGGGTAGGTGTAGGGTAGGTGTAGGGTAGGTGTAGGGTAGGTGTAGGGTAGGTGTAGGGTAGGTGTAGGGTAGGTGTAGGGTAGGTTAAGGAATACTTCTCAAAAACACGACAAAGCCGCGAGCTGCTTGCAGCTCGCGCACCAAGCAAATACTAGTTATTATAATATATAAAACTGCATTACCACTCACTGACTCACTCACTGACTCACTCATTGACATAATTGTTCTCCCAGATGGTGGATGGGGAGGTGGGTATATTTTGACAGATTCGTAAACAAGTAACTCCCGTGAGTATGGGAAAAGTCCCAAACCTCCCCTTTTCCTCCCCCCTCCTCCCCCCCTCTATCGTATCTCGGAAACTAAGGTACCCGTAGAATGTTGAGGCTCGAAAAAGTAAAAAGCATTTTTCAAAGTTGACCCCCTCGCCCCCCTTCTCCCCCCCTTTAAGCGGATCTCGAAAGTTGGAACATTTGGAACATTTATTTTTTCAGGTTCATATAAAGGGGCAATGCTATAGTCACAAACAAACCATTTTTCATAGTTGACCCCCTTGCCCCCCTTCTCCCCCTCCCCCCCCCCTTTCGGCGAATCTTTTTTTCGTGTTTTTTTTACGGATTCGTTTAGAGGAGGCTCGGAAAAGTAAAGACCATTTTTCAAAGTTGACCCCCTCGCCCCCCTTCTCCCCCCCTTTAAGCGGATCTCGAAAGTTGGAACATTTGGAACATTTCTTTTTTCATATTCATATAAAGGGGCAATGCTATAGTCCTAAACAAACCATTTTTCAAAGTTGACCCCCCTGCCCCCCTTCTCCCCCCTCCCCCCCCCCGTTTTGGCGAATCTTTTTTTTCGTTTTTTTTACGGATTCGTTTAAAGGAGGCCCGTAAAAGTAAAGACCATTTTTCAAAGTTGACCCCCTCGCCCCCCTTCTCCCCCCCTTTAAGCGGATCTCGGAAGTTGAGAGACTTGGAACATTTCTTTTTTCAGATTCATATAAAGGGGCAATGCTATAGTCACAAACAAACCATTTTTCAAAGTTGACCCCCTTGCCCCCTTCTCCCCCCTTCCCCCCCCGTTTTGGCGAATCTTTTTTTTTTGTTTTTTTTACGGATTCGTTTAGAGGAGGCTCGGAAAAGTAAAGACCATTTTTCAAAGATGACCCCCTCGCCCCCCTTCTCCCCCCCTTTAAGCGGATCTCGGAAGTTGAGAGACTTGGAACATTTCTTTTTTCAGATTCATATAAAGGGGCAATGCTTTAGTCACAAACGAACCAGTTTTCAAAGTTGACCCCCATGCCCCCCTTCTCCCCCCTCCCCCCCCGTTTTGGCTTGTCTTTTTTTTTGTTTTTTTTTACGGATTCGTTTAGAGGAGGCTCGCAAAAGAAAAAACCATTTTTCAAAGTTGGCCCCCTCGCCCCCCTTCTCCCCCCCTTTAAGCGGATCTCGGAAGTTGAGAGACTTGGAACATTTTTTTTTTAGATTCATATAAAGGGGCAATGCTATAGTCACAAACAAACCATTTTTCAAAGTTGACCCCCTTGCTCCCCATCTCCCCCCTCCCCCCCCCCCGTTTTGGCGAATCTTTTTTTTGTATTTTTAACGGATTCAGCGTAGGGATCCCGAGTGGAGCAAACTCAGTGCCTGGCGACGACAAGCAAACATTAGGGTTATGTTTTTTGGAACAAAGTGTAGGGTAGGTGTAGGGTAGGTGTAGGGTAGCTGTAGGGTAGGTGTAGGGTAGGTGTAGGGTAGGTGTAGGGTAGGTGTAGGGTAGGTGTAGGGTAGGTGTAGGGTAGGTGTAGGGTAGGTGTAGGGTAGGTGTAGGGTAGGTGTAGGGTAGGTGTAGGGTAGGTGTAGGGTAGGTGTAGGGTAGGTGTAGGGTAGGTGTAGGGTAGGTGTAGGGTAGGTGTAGGGTAGGTGTAGGGTAGGTGTAGGGTAGGTGTAGGGTAGGTGTAGGGTAGGTGTAGGGTAGGTGTAGGGTAGGTGTAGGGTAGGTGTAGGGTAGGTGTAGGGTAGGTGTAGGGTAGGTGTAGGGTAGGTGTAGGGTAGGTGTAGGGTAGGTGTAGGGTAGGTGTAGGGTAGGTGTAGGGTAGGTGTAGGGTAGGTGTAGGGTAGGTGTAGGGTAAGTGTAGGGTAGGTGTAGGGTAGGTGTAGGGTAGGTGTAGGGTAGGTGTAGGGTAGGTGTAGGGTAGGTGTAGGGTAGGTGTAGGGTAGGTGTAGGGTAGGTGTAGGGTAGGTGTAGGGTAGGTGTAGGGTAGGTGTAGGGTAGGTGTAGGGTAGGTGTAGGGTAGGTGTAGGAACAACAACACGCGAGCTGCTTGCAGCTCGCGCACCAAGCAAATACTAGTTATATTATATAAAACTGCATTACCACTCACTGACTCACTCATTGACATAATTGTTCTCCCAGATGGTGGAGGGGGAGGTGGGTATATTTTGACAGATTCGTAAACAAGTAACTCCCGTGAGTATGGGAAAAGTGCCAAACCTCCCCTTTTCCCCCCCCCTCCTCCCCCCTCTATCGTTTCTCGGAAACTAAGGTACCCGTATTTTTTGTTTTTTACGGATTCGTTTAGAGGAGGCTCGGAAAAGTAAAAAGCATTTTTCAAAGTTGACCCCCTCGCCCCCCTTCTCCCCCCCTTTAAGCGGATCTCGGAAGTTGAGAGACTTGGAACATTTCTTTTTTCAGATTTCATTAAAGGGGCAATGCTATAGTCACAAACGAACCAGTTTTCAAAGTTGACCACCTTGCCCCCCTTCTCCCCCCCCCCCCGTTTTGGCGAATCTTTTTTTTCAGTTTTTTTTACGGATTCGTTTAGAGGAGGCTCGGAAAAGAAAAAAAGCATTTTTCAAAGTTGACCCCCTCGCCCCCCTTCTCCCCCCCTTTAAGCGGATCTCGGAAGTTGAGAGACTTGGAACATTTCTTTTTTCAGATTCATATAAAGGGGCAATGCTAAAGTCACAAACAAACCATTTTTCAAAGTTGACCCCCTCGCCCCCCTTTCCCCCCCCCCGTTTTGGCGAATCTTTTTTTTTTGTTTTTTTTACGGATTCAGCGTAGGGATCCCGAGTGGAGCGAACCTACGAGACCGAGTGCAGCGCAGGGGGGAGGTGGCGAGCAAAGCGAGCCGGCGACCTCCGTAGCGTAACGAAGGTTGAGTGGGTGAAGCGAAACTCAGTGCCTGGCGACGACAAGCAAACATTAGGGTTATGTTTTTTGGAACAAAGTGTAGGGTAGGTGTAGGGTAGGTGTAGGGACAACAACACGCGGGTGTAGGGACAACAACACGCGAGCTGCTTGCAGCTCGCGCACCAAGCAAATACTAGTCTAATCTATAATATTCTCTCTCTTATCGCGCCTGGGGGCTCATAACTGCGTAAATTTACGTGTTTTAAAAGGGAAACCAAGGGTGACAGTACTTAGTTAAGTGGGTACAATCACCATTCATAACGAGAAGCTTAATAAATAGGACCATTTCATTCGTGATTAATCATTAAATTAGACCATTTTTAACTCTCCATAAATACTTGCTACCCTTTGCCAGTGGCTTCAAGCGCGTTAAAAATGTTTTCTTATCCCAAAGGAACATTAGACAGGGATGAAAAGCAGCCCATGTGCTATGAAAGACTAAAATTTAACTCTAAGTCAAATTTCATCCAGATCCGTTCAGCCCTTCTGGCGTGATTGAGAAACAAACGTGCATCCATCCATCCGAACTTTCGCATTTATAATATTAGTAGGATAATAGGATGAAAAAAAACCGACTTCCAAAAAAAAAGTCTACAAAGCGTAAAATAACTTTCTTTTCGGAAGTACCTAAGTAAGTAAGTCTTTGGTGGGTAGGTACCTATTATTTTTTTCGTTTTTGACAGGGACTTCCGAAAAAAAGTAATTTTTTACTTTGTAGTTTTGGAAGTCGGTTTAATTATTTTGTTCCAAAGATTTTAATCTTATACTCTTTTTAGTTTTGGTACCATTTAATATTACCATGAAAGTAGGTATTTTAAGGATAACTCAAAAACTACTCATCAGATCTTGATTAAATTTAAATAAGAACAGACATGACACATGACTACATGAGAAGCGCCAGCTTTAAAATAATAAAAAAATAATTATAAAACTCGGTTCACCAGTAAAAAGTACTGAGGTAAATCATACATAAAAAAATACAATCTTATTGAAAACCTCCTCCTATTTGAAGTCAGTTTAAAATACAGTTTATGTGTTTCCTAATAGCTACAACTAGGAGTATTTAAGTCAACAGTGAATAGGTTACTTCTAGGCAAGCGCGCTTTACCGTCGACTACATCATCGCTTACCATCAGACAGGTGAGATAGTGGTCAAATGCGAGCCAATCCATTATTAAAAAAAAACAGTAGGCACAAAGTGTTGCTCTCCTCTATATTCATAGGTACTACATTTTAGCTGTACACTCTAAGTACCTAAACAAACTGAAATTCTATTAGCAAAAACGTAGATATTCTAGCTCGTGGCTAAATAATAACAGGCGCACGGGTCGATCATCAAGGTTAAGCAACGCTTGACGAGGTCGGTCCGTGGATGGGTGACCATTTCAACATACCGAGTTTCCTCCGTGCCTCGGCAAGCACGTTAAACCGTTGGTCCCGGCTGTCATTTGAAGATCTTTGACAGTCGTTACGGGTGGTCAGAAGCTTGAGATCTGACACCAGTCTTGCCAAGGGGTACCGTGTTACCCAGTTACTGGGTTGTGGAGGTCAGATAGGCAGTCACTCCATGTAAAACACTGGTACTCAGCTGAATCCGGTAAGACTGGAAGCCGATCCCAACATAATTGGGAAAAAAGCTAGGCAGATGAATAACGTAGATATGCCAAAAAGTTCTTTCATCACCACTGCTCTCAAAACGGTGAAGGAGAACATCGTGAGGAAACCGGCATGACCTAGAAAAAAGACACAATGTTACATCCACCAACCCGCACTGGGCCCGCGTGGTGAATAACGGCCCATTCTCTCTCACAAAGAGGAGGCCTGTGTCCCAGCAGTGGCAACATTAATAGGATGATGATGATGCCAAAAAGTTCAAAATGGACGTCTTTGAAAACTGTGCGCTACCGAAATGCCAAGTGGGCATATCCCAAAAACTTTTAACATTCCATATCGTTGAATTTCACTTTGTCTCAGATAAAATCTTTATTTCCACTCGTATCTCGCCTGGGGGGCTAATAACTGCGCAAATGGGTGCATTAGAAGATAATCCGCGGAGGAAGATACTTACTTGAGTAGGTAAATGACAGCAGGTACTTAAGGTGGTGGGTAGCCCATTTTGTAAAGTGTAATGAATGAGGCTTTTCAGGAGGTGCATTCATGATTATTAATCAGAAAACTGAAGAAGGTTTTGTTAGAAATATTAGACTCTTGCCAAAATCGGATCGAAGGGTATTCTATATATATATAGACATGCGACAGAATTTATTAGTAATAATAAATAAACATTTGTGTTTTTTGTAAAAAAAACCTTTTTTACAAAAAAATACCACCGACTTCCAAATAAAAACAAAATAAAAATATTTTTTTTTGGAATTCTGTGTCTTTGGTAGGTACCATTTTTTTTCGTTATGGCCACCGACTTTCAAAAAGAAAGTTACTTTCCACTTTGTAGTGTTTTTATTTGGAAGTCGGTAGTATTTTTTTTTGTAAAAAGAATTTTATTTTTCACTTTTTAGTTGTACCTATTAGACAACTTGCACTTAGTAAAATGCCAGAATAGATTACCTGAATACCATGAAACTTGAACATAACCGGTGAAATGAGTGTACCAAAGTAAACAGTACACATCTGCGTACCCCTTTAGAGCGTACTGCCGTGATGTTATATTATGAAATGGTATAAACAATAAACAGACATGCCATGACATCCCGAGTGATTGGCCGTCATTTATTGAAGAGTTCTATTGTATGTCTGCGATGTTCTTCATCAGATCTTCACCAAATTAAAATGGGACCAAATTCAAAAAATACTATTAAACAAAAAGAATTTTCAAAATCGGTCCACAATTGACGAAGAAATCGGTGAACATACCCAAAAAACCAAAAAAGAAAAAAAACATAATGTCGAACATAGAACCTCCTACTTTTTGGAAAGTTGGTTAAAAATAAGACCTAACACATGGTACAAATTCAAAACGATCCTAAATTCGAAAGAGTGATCCAGCCAGAAATGGTTTTTTGGCAAGTTTGTATGTTTCCTTCACCAGGCAACCTTTACAGTACTTACCTCATATTAAAAATATTTCTGTTATTTTTCCGTAGCGATTTTCGCAGGTAAATCGCAATCCACTCGACAAAAAAAGAGGTGATGGTGACTGCCGGCAGAAGTGAAAACTTTAAACTTTGCAATAATTGGCCGTAAATAGTAAACAGGACGAGCAGCAGTTAATCATAAATTTTAATATTTTACGGGTGCAATACGTTACGTTAGCACGTCGGTGTAGCGAGCATAAGTTTTGCCACTACCACAAATAGCACAATGCGGCTAAAGGAGTTTGCACTTTAAAAAAATAGGTATTCAAATAGCTTTCAAAGGAAAACAGTGTAAAGCTGTCCATACATGCCCAGCGGGACGGAGGTGAAAGGGTCAGAGGAAAATCGGTTAAATACGATTTGTACGAACTTGTTCAAACATCTCCGTATCAAGGGTGTTGAATAAAGGCCTTCGGATCACAGCCAAAAGTCGACGCTGGGGCCCATGAGCAACGCTGCGACTCTTGGATCCTACAAGGTATATACCCGCGAAACTGCGATACGCAGCAGCGGTAAACTAGGGGGTTTTCCCCTAAGACGGCCCACTGACCGTTCTTTGAGATACCGATTCCTGTCAGACAGGTGGAAAGTGATACACGCATGCACAATTTACAACTACTACTCACATTTGTCCCCGTGGTGGTTGCCTGGGCTCGTTCAATCCCGCGTGTGGTCGGGGGTTATAGGGGAAAATATATATAATAATTAGGGACAACCGACGTGGTCCGGACCGAATCCCGGCACACAACTAGACACACGTTCCCCACAAAAATGCTTCGCTGCGCGCGAAATACATTGTACAAATACTAGCTTCTGCCAGCGGCTTCGCCCGCGTTGAATTAGAAAATTATCCCGAGGGAACATAATATGCCCGGCATAAAAAGTATCATATGTGCTATTCCTGACTATAATCCATCTCTGCGCCAAATTTCATCTAGATCCGTCCAGCCATTTGAGCGTGAAGAAGTAACAAACATACAAACACACACACTCAAACACACACTCACAAACATTCACCTTTATAATATTGGTGGGATCTAACCAGACTTAACATCAAGTCAGTTTTCCCTGAAGGATTGGGTAGAGGTGCATCTAGTGCTCCTCTATTAGACCAGTTACGTTCAAGTCCAATGTATCCGTATGTTACCGAAATGTCCCGTTTGCCATAAAACGGGCACAAATCCAGACTATGGATAAATCTAAGATTAGGTAACTTATAAAAAAAAATACATGTTAAAATTGTTTTTATTTTGAGATCTTTCGCGACAACGTATGTCGCAATGGTAAACTTTCGCAGTAACGTACATCGCAGTAAAGAAATTTCGCGACCACGTACGTCGCAATGGTAAACTTTCGCAGTAACGTACATAGCAGTAGAGATCTTTCGCGACAACGTACGTCGCAATAGTAAACTTTCGCAGTAACGTCCATCGCAGTAAAGAACTTTCACGACAACTTACGCCGCAATGGTAAACTTTCGCAGTAACGTACATCGTAGTAAAGAAATTTCGCGACAACGTACGTCGCAATGGTAAACTTTCTCAGTAACGTCCATCGCAGTAAAGAACTTTCGCGACAACGTACGTCGCAATGGTATACTTTTGCAGTAACGTACATCGCAGTAAAGAACTTTCACTACAACGTACGTCGCAATGGTGTACTTTTGCAGTAACGTACATCGCAGTAAAGAACTTTCGTGACAACGTTCTTCGCAATGGTAAACTTTTTCAGTAACGTACATCGCAGTAAAGAACTTTCGTGACAACGTACTTCGTAATGGTAAACTTTTTCAGTAACGTACATCGCAGTAGAGATGTTTCGCGACAGCGAACGTTGCGATAGTAAAGTTTCGCAGTTTCGCGGTAATGAACTTCGCAACAATGGGGTACACTCTTTTTTTTTGACTTATGAAACGTAAATTGTATGACCGTAATAATCATGTAAAATAACAAAAGCCACTGACGCTTTAAGCTACGCACAAAAGTTAAAATGGAGGTGGGCCGGCCACATAGTGAGGCTTAAAGACAAAAGATGGACACCATATGGAGAGGACCGCAAGGGAAAAGGAGGAGGGTAAGAACCTCTACTCGATGGGACGATGAGATCAAAAAAGTCGCTGGCCTAAACTGGTAGAAAATAGCAGAGGATAGGGAGAAATGGGCAGCTTTGGAGGAGGCCTTTACCTAATCTGGGGACCTAGCTTAATGTCTAATATTATTATTAATAAGATAACTAGAAATAAGTAATTTGTATTTATAGTTATTCGTAAATGTAAGAAAATGTATAATTATGTTTACCTAGCAACTAGCAAGTAAATAATTTAGTAACTAAGATGAAATGATAGTAGCTTGGCCAAATAAAGGCTATTTATTTTATATAATAATTAATGTATAATAAGGTTGACTAAACAATCAATCCATAACAACCAGCAATTTAGGAGTGTAATTGTATTACTATTAATTATTTTTAACATAACCTATAATATTGACATACATGTAAATATTGTACACCCCATGGGTATGTTACAGTAATAAAGGGTGTCTCAGTAAGAGTGCACTTTTTAAAATTGGAATATTTTTTTTTCATGCAAGTGGCAACTCTGAAATTTGACAGCTGTCACCTCTGTTTATTCCGATTATTAAAAATGGAGCGCTTTTCGAAAGAACAACGCGTTATAATTGTGAAAACTCATTACGATTGTGAACGGCATTCGTTACAGGAATATGATAACGGACTTCTTGTGGCCTCAACTGGACGGCGTGAATCTGGACAACATGTGGTTTCAGCAGGACGGCGCAACCTGCCACACCGCGCATGAAACAATCGACTTATTGCAGCAACGATTTCCAGAACACATTATCTCACGAAATTCTGATGTCAACTGGCCACTAAGATTGTGCGATTTAACGCCGTGCGATTTTTTTCTTTGGGGTTTTGTGAAATCTCGGATTTATGCGAATAAACCCGAAACAATTCCTGAGCTCAAATCGGAAATCCAACGCGTAATCGATGAGATACAGCCACATCTCTGTGCAAAAGTCATGGAAAATTTCGTGAAAAGAGTAATGGCCTGTCATCGGAGCCGTGGGGGTCATTTGCCGGATATTTTATTCACATGTCTTCTTTACAATACAATAAAAATATCACAACTCTGTCATAAAATACTTGTTTTTATTTTAAAATGAAAAAGCGCACTCTTACTGAGACACCCTATACACACATATACTGATTGTAAAAAAAAACTGCCTTTTCCCCTGTGACAAACAATAAATACATGAATTTGAATGAATTTAAGAATAAAAAATAAAAAAAAGAATTTTAAAAACCCAATAACACTTTGCCCGACACGGGAATCGAACTCAGGACCTAATGCTCAGCAATAGCGCTTGTAACACCAACGAGGCAAGATTAATAACTAAAACAAACGAATGTTTCCGACTCAGTTTAAGGCTACGAACAGAATTAACAACTTCCTCTTATGGTAAGATATCCGCTTGAAAAACAAATATTATTCTCGTCTAGGTCACTAACAAGATAAGAGGCTCTAGATAATGTGTGATTCCATAAGCGATGGCGATGGTCGAACTGCCAAAATGATTGCTCACCTAACATTTGATCATCATCAGCCTATAGCAATCCACTGGTGGACATGGGCCTCTCCAATCGCAAGCCATTTGCTTCCAACTGCTACCAGCCACTCTGCGAAGATCGACACTCCACCTAGCCTGAGGGCGTCCCACCTTACGTTTGCTAGTTCACAGTCTCCACTCAAGAACACGTCTTCCCCAACGGTCATCGGTTCTACGGATAATATGGCCGGCCCATTGCCACTGCAGCTTGCTTATTCTGTGAGCCATGTTGACAACTTTGGTTCTCTACCGGATCACCTCGTTTCGGATTCGATCCCTTAGAAAGACTCCGATTATGGCCCTTTCCGTAGCTCGCTGAGCGACTTTAAATTGATGGACCAACATTTTGATAACACGTGTCAAACCAATAAATTTTTGACGTTTTTCCGATCGCTATCGTGAAACTTTCGTTAATAGAATGTCCGCCGGCAACAAAACGACTACCTATCGACTATTTTTGCTGAAGAAATGTACAAAATATATAAGCTACTGTGTCAATAAAAGAGACACATATAGTAATAGTTGATCGCTGGCTGTTCACACTGCCGGCGAGTACACTCTCACCACATGTTTGTCGCAGCGACATGAGCTATCAAAGTTATACTCGCTCAGCAATGCTCGCTTTGCGGTCAGAACTAACATCGAGAGACCAACCAGCGGTCATTCCTACCTACAGTGTGGCCGCCCTGATCAAGGGGTGCGAGTAATCACCCGTCGCACATAAACAATCGCACATGGCCGAGCGGTAAAACTATCGGAACTACACACTCGCTGCTCGCCAACTCGTTTTTAGTTTCTAGCTTTACTCGCTACTCGCTGATCATCAGCGTCGGGACAAGTGCCTAAAGCATAGATAAAGTGACATTTTATAAGCGATTCGCGGGTACCTAACTGCTACTACGCTACTGTAAGGGCGTAGACAGAGGTCTTCGGTAAATAAAACATATATTAGTTTTATTTATTATATTTTAGCAATAATGAGCCTGCCTTCAGGCGACTCAACTAGAAGTGAACCTCAAGGCACAGAGGAGGGCCTTTATATACACGGCACAAGCCTAGCAAGAACATCTTCATTTATTCTATGTTCGAAATTCAATTACCTTACAATACGTTATCTGTTGCCAGTCTTAATATAGGCAAGTAGGTTGCCTTCTTAGGCAGAGTCCTCACACTACTACGCTACTTGTGCTACTAAGTTAAAAATAAAATATTTTAGTTATCTTTTTATGTGCCTAATGCATTGTTTTAGTGGTCTAAAACCAACTTTGCATTATTGCCTTTCTAATGAAACCGATTTGGGGCACATCGGTTGGATAGTTTCAAAGTCGGACATAGGTAATTTTTTTTTGTGATATTTTATAGATATTGATTGTCCAAAACTCCTATATGTAAGAAAGAAGAACAAGAAAGAAAGAAGAAATATTTAATTGCCACAAATCGACATACAGACATTACATTACAAGAACAAGAACAGTGGTACCTAGTAGATTTTGCAAACTAAACCCTTAACAATAGTGTTAGTAGTTAATAAATAATGTTAGAATAGTAAAAAAAAAATGCGAGTATCAATAAAACCAGATGCATGTCGTGGTTGTGGCAAGAAGGGTTCCACTCAGCATAATGCTGTGCAGTGGGGGACTCACATCACGGCGCTAATTTTCAGTGGGCGCCTAGGACGTGACGTACAGCAACCAAAGTCTGTAGCGCATGTAAAGATAAGTTCAAAAAAAAACTTTTTCACAAAAAAATACTACCGACTTCCAAATAATAAAACTACAAAGTGAAAAATAACTTTACTTTTGGAAGTCGGTGTCTTTCGTAGGTACCATTTTTTGCGTTATGGACACCGACTTCCAAAAGTAAAGTTATTTTTCACTTTGTAGTTTTCTTATTTGGAAGTCAGTAGTATTTTTTGTGAAAAAGATTTTTAATTTTTTAATTTTTAGTTATACCTACCTAATAAGCAAGTTGTTTAGTAAGTTTCCTATAACGCCAGAATAGATTACCCGAATGTCATGAAACTTGAACAAAACCGATCAAATGAGAGATCTGCTTACCCCTTAAGAGCGTACTGCGCGTGATGTTATGTTGTGAAATGATATAAACAATAAACAGACATGCGATTGCAGCAGTCCCGAGAGATTTGCCGTTATTTATTCAAGAGTTCTGTTGTATATCTTCGAAGTTCTTCATCAGATCTTCACCAAATTAAAATGGGACCAATTTCAGAACATACTCTTCCAAACAAAAAAAGAAATTTCAAAATCGGTCCACAATTGACGGAGATATCGGTGAACATACATAAAAAAAAAACATACAAGAAGTCGAACATAGAACCTCATCCTTTTTCGAAAGTCGGTTAAAAAATATAAAACAAGTAAGATATCTAAGATTTTTATTTTTGTATGTAACGAATAAACTTAAAACTACTGGACTGATTTCAAAAATTCTTTCACCGTTGGGAAGCTACATTATCCCCGGGTGACATAGTCTACTTATTATCCCTGTATTCCCGCGAGAACGGGAACTACGCGGGTGATACCGCGAGGCATCCGCTATTTAAATAAACTACTTAAAAATATATTATGTTCTGAATAAAAGGAATGCAGGAGGATGACTATAAGCTCTTAGAGTAAGGTTATTTTGAGATCGCGTAAGTGACAGATGTATACAAGTCATATACATGTGTCCCTTACTCTAAGAGCTTATGGTAACCCCCCTGGTATCAGAAACACCGAGAATATACATAAATAGCTGTTCCCCGCGGCTTCGCTCCCGTGGGTCACCCCACAGAACCCGTTTTCGGGATAAAAAAATAGACTATGGCACTCAGGAATAATATAGCTTGCTATTGGTGAAATATTTTTTTAAATTGGTCCAGTAGTTTCGGAGCCTGTTCAGTAAAAACAAACAAAGAAAAAAACTTTCCTCTTTATTTTTATTTTTTATTTTATTTTTATTATAGATAGGCTCGCGCTTGACCACTATCTCACCTGATGGTAAGCGATGATGTGGTCGACGGTGTTACACGCTTAAATTATAAAATTAGTATAGATGTATCGGGTAGACAACCGCAAATCTCACTTGATCAATACCAAACATTTTGAATTTGAGCTCTGCAATACCTACATGAGCAATTAATCTCAGCTTGATTTTTATACTATTAAGATTATGTAAACTGATAGGTATCAGCCGCGAAGCCGCGGGAATAAAGGCGAAAGTTTTTGAGTGTGTGTTTATATGTTTGTTACTTCTCCACGCTCAAACGGCTGGACAGATCTGGATGAAATTTCGCACAGATATAAATTATAGTCAGGATACTTTTTATCCCGGGAATATGTTCCCTCGGGATAATTTTCGAAGTTCACGCGGGTGAAGCCGCTGGCAGAAGCTAGTAATATTATAAAGGTGAAAGTTTGTGAGTATTTGTATGTTAGTTACTCTTTCACGCGAAAATTACTTATCGGATCTGGATGAAATTGTGCTCAGAGATAGATTATAGTTTGGAATAGCACATAGGATATTTTTTATCATCTGTTTTTTAGCTGAATTTTCTTTCTATATTTTCGTAAATAAAGAAAATTCAGCTAAAAAACAGAAATATCATTTCTGGAATTGACACGTGTAAACCATCAATTCATCGTATTATAATTATTGAGGCAGCAAAAAACTTTATTTAACACCAAAATCCTTGGAAAAAAACACAGGAAAAAAGCTTTCGAAAATTCAGATAATCTTTTTTTGATTACTAATCAGCTTAGCTAACTAAATACTTTTAAGATAGTCTCAATAAAGAAAGAAAGAAAAATATTTATTTGTGACCCGCACAGGAGACACGAGATAAGAAAAACACAAACAATAATAAAAAATAAAAATTACCCTGTGCGAGACCAAAAAGGCTCCGATCTCAGCATGTGCAACGATATCAAAAAGAAAATAACGCTGCGCTGATATACAATACGAGTCTTAATACTATCCCGCTTTTATTCTAGAAGAGGTAGCAGAGGTGTGGGTCTCTCAAGTTTCGCCTTCTTTTTAGGTCCCATGAAACAACCAGCAACTGCCAGTAATCCAATCTCTCTCTCTTATGGACATTGTAAACGTAAATTACTTTACGTTGTTACATTTGGACATAAAACCTTATGGCTAAAACTCGCACTAGCAAACGCTAGACGCAGCTCAGGTTTTTAAGTTTTCTGCCATAGTTTTAAAACACACATATTAGTTTGCTCAGCTGATTCTTATCTATCATGTACAAAACCTTATCCTGAAATAGCCCAACTCACTAACAAATAATTCATGCAGTGTAAAAACAGCATCAACAATTTAACTTGGAAAAAAATAAATACTGTTTTAGTTTAGTTTCAAATTTTATTTATTTATCGCAAATCATAACTTCACAGCATATTGTTTTCACTCAAGAAAAATCAAATACTTATTCAGATTTCAAAATATGAATTTTGTATTATCATTTTCAAAACTATTGAAAATTTTAGACACATCTTTTCCTTTTGAGGTAGTCGGCTTATATTGAACGAAAATCTTTCAGAAAACCCTTAATTTCAAGTTGGAAATAATATAGGTACAATGAACAAGCGCAATGATCATAAATTGTCATCCCTTCTCTGTCGGGAAAGGCACAATAAATTGTTAATCAACTTAATCACGAACAAAAACCGTTAAATAAAAAAACTTTATTCAAAATATAAAAAATACCCGACTGCTTAAGAAGCGAACTAAACAGACATTAAAAAGAAGAAAATCGTGTGTGCAGTCGGAGGATACATATTCGCGAGCTGGCTGACCATAACCAGATGTCAATGCAAATTATTTTTCTATTTTCCTATTTTAATGTAGCCGTAAGAATCATCAAAATCGGCCAACGCGTTTGGTATCTAAAACGCCACATAGGAACAAACATACATACACACAGAGACTGATAAACACATTTCTTCCTCGGCAGTCGGGTAAAAAAAATATGAAAGAGGTAATTCCCTGTATGTGACGATGTGCCAACATACCTAGTGTTTGAAACATTAAGCATTTTGATAGTCAAGCTACACTGGTCCTGAGGAAAACTTGGATATTTTCATAATTTTTTGTAGTATGAGAAGTACCTAAGTCTCCTGTCAAAATTTTCTATCTATTTTACTATTATATAAGCTGAAAAATTGTAGTTCTAAAAACTAAAAAACACGCTTTATTGGTAAGGATAATGGGACAAACTGTTTAAATTATTGCATTGTCATCGGTCATTGATAAGTGTGCAAAGTTTCAAATCAATCCAACGTTTTGAAGTGGGTGAAAATCACGTTCAAAGATTCCGTTACATTGATACATAGATACATACATACCAAGCTAATAAAAGCGTGTTAATAATAATAAATTGTAGTTCTAAAAACTAAAAAACACGCTTTAATGGTAAGGATAATGGGACAAACTGTTTAACTTATTGCATTGTCATCGGTCCTTGATAAGTGTGCAAAGTTTCAAATCAATCCAACGTTTTGAAGTGGGTGAAAATCACGTTCAAAGATTCCGTTACATTGATACATAGATACATACATACCAAACTAATAAAAGAGTGTAAGCTGTGGTTGCCTGTAATTGGGTGTGCATTGCAGGCAAATTATATAATGTATGTTTCTTTTTTATGTTTTGTGTAGGATGATATTGTATTGTTGCACTCGTTGGTGATCCAAAATAAATAAATAAATACATTTCAAATCAAAAAGGAAAAGATTCGCACATCTTATGACACTTCACACGCGAAAAACGCCAATTTATTACTGTACCAACATACAGAAACGAATCCCGACCTGCAAGGCCGCTAGGGGCATCAATTTTGTCCTGATGTGCACTGAAATTTTTCCGACAAGACGTCACAGGGAAACGGTGAGAGGGGGCGGGGGGGAATCAACAGTTTCAGCAGGCTCAGAAACATAGCTTTGAGCCAGTCAGTCCTCGACAGAGGCCGCGGCCGGTTGTGTTCCCCTCGCGCGTGACCGTGAATTACGACTTCTGAAAAAAATTGTGCTGTTTCAAATTCAGTGTTAATATAAAATTCTCGTGTGTGTAATTTTTGAACGCTGTGCTTTCTTCAGGTAGTAAATTGTTTTTTTTTTCGAATAACTTTTTATTGGAACGGGCTGAGGGGTTAATCGTGTGTGATAACCATTTATATTGTTTATTTTCACGTTCTGTTTTTGAAATTTATTGTTTCGTTTTTCTTGATTGTGGTTTTTTGTGGCTGTGTTGTGGATTCAAAATTAGAAGGTAAGTGTTATATAATACTAATGATTTTTTATATTTTTTATTAGATTAATGAAAACGTTTCTTCGAATTTGGAATGAATAAAAAAGAAAATATTCGTTTCAACATTTTAAAATATCGCACGTGTGCCACCCTTTTCATTAGGGATGAATAGCCTTTTTATATCCAATATCAATCATCCATCCATCACTTGACACGAATGGAAAATGTTCACCAATTTATTTAATAAAAGTACAATATAGACGGAATTACGAAACGCCCTTAGGGAGCGCCCAATTTGCTACACATGGGTGTAACACGTGACTTCGAAGAATGTCTTGAAGATCATTATTTGGTATAACATAAAATAGGTTGTAAGCCGATCTCTTTTTTCTCTTGTTTTTTGAAACCTTTTCCTTGAAGAAATGGAATACTCATGATCAAAAACTTATTCCGTTGGTGTAAACATCCAAATATTTAGAATAACGCGCGTATTTTTTTTCGCATTGACTTATTACAAGAGCTCGCATTAAATTATTATTCTAAGATTTTGTCCTGAACTGCCGTAATATGAGCTTTAAAGAATTACAATTAATTTAAATAATCAGATTACAATGATACTAATCTTTTACTCGAGAGACTTAGAAGATATCGTGACAACAGATTAATAAAAGACGAATAAAAAATTCGAATAACATTTTTATGCGAAAAGGCACGTAATAAAAACGGAAAGCGATCTTGTGATTCGAATAAAAGATCGAATGCCAAGTCGCTGAAATCCAGGGTGCGTCGTGTTGACAAACAGCGACTTGGGAAAATGGGTCGAATTCAGAAAAAATATTACGTATCAATGTCCTTTGAGATTTTCTATTAAAAAAGTAGGCCACTTGTTTTTTCTTTCGCTGTATTGTTATTCTCTAAACATCAATTTGAAATTCGAACGCTGTCATGTTTTGAATATGCGACGATTTACTTTTAAACACAAATGAATTCGCTTTCGAATTGTGCGTGGTCAACATCAGTGAGGTGAGCAGTTAACTTAACAGAATTAGTTAAGTTAGTTTTATTTATTAAAGCTAGCTCTTATACTCCTAAAATATAAGAGAAATAAAGTAAAATGCCTGTTTTTGGTGTCCAACTTTTTTTCCAGCAATCAATCAAAGACACAATTGTGGGAATATATACTTAGATAAAAGATTTTTTTTCCTAAATTTTGATGTGAACTATAATGTACTGAACAGGTTTTTTTACCTGAAAACAATTTTAAATGATGATAAAAAATATCAGGCAGTAAATAAATTGCTCAATGCGGGTTGGCGATTTTAGCTTTATATTAACTACAAGCTGTGCCCGCGGTTTCGCTTGCGTTAATTAGATTTTGTCAAACAATTTGGCCACAGGGACTTTGTTTTTTTTCGGGATTCAAAGTACGTAACCATGTTATTCCTGATTAAGTTTAAATGTGGCGCCACTTACAGAAAAGTTGAAAGAAAACCGTTTTTCCTGTTACGGTCATGTGATGAGAAGATATGAAAAGCGTGTTAATAAAAGTAATATGAAAATAAATGTGGATGGACTGTGTGAGGAAGGATATGATTGAAAAGGGGGTCAGTTTAGCGTGTCGGGGGACAGGACGGTATGGAAGAAGAAAACGTGTTACGTTGACCCCAACTAACATGGGACAAGGGCAGGAAGATGATGCTGATGATATGTTACTCCATAAAACATCAGCTGCAGCATAAAACACCAGTGAAAGTCCCGTGGAAATCGGTCCAGCCGTTTCGGAGATAACCTGGAACAGATAAACAAATATAAATCTTAATTATTTCGTATTTGTTATTAGTACTGTATATACTGTCACATCTTGCCTAGCCTTTTTCCCAACTATATTGGGGTCGGCTTCCAGTCTTACCGGATTCAGCTAAGTACCAGTGTTTTACATGGAGCGACTGCCTATCTGACCTCCACAACCCAGTAACTGGGTAACACGGTACCCCTTGGCAAGACTGGTGTCAGATCTCAAGCTTCTGACCCGTAACGACTGTCAAAGATCTTCAAATGACAGCCGGGACCAACGGCTTAACGTGCTTTCCGAGGCACGGAGGAAACTCGGTATGTTGAAATGGTCACCCATCCACTGACCGACCTCGTCAAGCGTTGCTTAACCTTGATGATCGACCCGTGCGGCTGTTATTATTTAGCCACGAGCTCCACATAATACCACATATACTGTCACATGCATTCAATAAAACGTTTTTATTTTGATATTATATACAGGCACTTTAATTTTACTTATTTATATAGAAGATAAGTCGAGGTTTCCTCACGATGTTTACCTTCACCGTAGTAAGCGATGTCCAACATAAACCTAAAAAGTACATATGAATTGAATTGCCTTTCTTGTAATTTCGTGCGTGGATTCGCCCAAGATCAACAGAACTATATAATAACAGACTTTCACGGGCAACAGACTGTAGACAGTCAAAAATGGCTTAGCCAAACGTACACTCGCGACATACTTAAAAACTCCTCAGCCTGAGTAGAAATAACCTACACATAATTGTAGGGACAATAACGGGCCACACCTTAACAAACATCTATTCAACATAGGCGCCACGGACAGCCCACTTTGCAGGGGCTGTTTTAACGCCGAAGAATCAGCCGCCTACGTAATCCTGGAATGCGAGGCTGTGGCATCTCAACGCGATAAAATCCTCGGCACAGTGAGATCGCTCCGAGAAGCCTGTGAAGCTCCAAGGAAGCTTCTGTGCTTTTGGACGGACCTAGGCTGGCTATGTTAGCCAGTGTTACACACAACGGACCAAATGGGAGTCTAAGTTCGGAAACGGGAGTCCCTACCACTACCATATGAATTGAAATTCCATTGGATTTGAACCCACTACCTCAAGCACGACATGCGAGATCTTAGCCACTGGGCCACCACAACAGTAAATATAAATTAAGTCTTATCAAAATAGGCGTATGGTTCTGTCCATTTCTGCGTATAAACTTCAAACGATTGACAAAAAGGCAATAGGTAGTGTCCTAATTAGGTTTAGCGCTAATTAATCTGAGTGACTCGTCCCTGGCGATGAGATGGGTCCAATCTAAATTAAGGGAATGGATTTATCTGTAAAGAGTACTTTAATGATGTTAATGAAGTTACTTGTTAGTCGATAGGCGGAAAGGATCGTTCTAATAGGTGTACCAATGGTACGGGAGGTGCAAAAGTTCGAAGAAAATTTTCCATTCAATTTTCTCCACATGTGTGAGATAAGTTCCTGGAAAGAGGGGAGGTCCTTGCTTAGCAGAGGGACAGTATTGGCCACCTAAAAAAAGGGCTAAAATAATAAAAACTCTTGTACGAAACATATAAAATTGTTTAAAAAATACAGTGATATCCATAACGTAAATACTAGGAACAAACACAAATTTGTAGTACCAACAACAAGGCTTTACGCACAAGAAAATAGGTGGCTCGTTTAGATGTCAATGTGTGCGTTTTTATAATAAGCTCCCAGCCACGTACATGTTCTAAGTCTTAATAAATTTAAATCATTCATTTAACGTAAGTTGTGCCAGAAAGCGTTTTATACCATTAAAGATTACGTTGAGGACAAAAAGGCTTGGGATTGAGCTGCTCCAATTAAAAATTAATTTTGATTTTTTATATTTTCCACCGTGAATTTTGTTTTATTTTTGGTTTTCTTGCAATGACAAGAATATTTACTTTTTAAAGTATTATATTATTTTATTTTAATTATTGTGAATGTGAAGACTATGAGGACCATTCTTTATTTTTTTTTGTTTTTAATTTTTATTTATCTTAGTTTTTAATTGTGGTCTGGCAGTTTGAGTAGTTTATGCGGCCTACCCGAAAGTCCTTTCTTTGGTATTGTTCGTCGAATCGTTGAGCTCCTTAAATTCTGTGTTGAGCTGCTCGGTTATTGACAAATGCGTGCACTGACTGGACAGGTCCACCCAATCTGACTGGTTCTTTCCTCAAAAGACCATTTCAGACATCAATCTACATGGTCTTCACATGATCTAACCAAGATTTTTGTCTGGACTTTAAAAGAGACTGTGACCTCTGAGTTTGTTTCGGCCTTTCTCCTCAGAGTAGTCAGATAGGAAACGCCGACCTCATCTAGTTTTAAAAATATGATCGACATGTAAAAGTGTTTGTACAAACCAACTTACAGAAATAAAATCATTCATCATTTATTTAAGTCGTTATAAAAAACTTAAAAAAAAAAAACTATTTATAAAAAAATACAACCGACTTCCAAAAACTAAAAACACTTCAAAGTGGAAAATTATTTCAATTTCGGAGGTCGGTGTTCCTGTTTTCATTTCTTCGTTTTTGGACACCGCCTTCCGAAATTGAAGTTATTTTTCATTTTGTAGTGTTTTTATTTTATGGAAGTCGGTTGTACTTTTTTGTAAAAAAGTTTTTAATTTTTCACTTTTTAGTGGTACATATTGGACAAGTTCTATAGTAAGGTATCTATAATGCCCACAGTGATGCCAGAATAGATTACCCGAATAATATGTAACTTGAACATAACCGGTGGAATGAGAGTGTACCTGGGTGAACTGTACACATCTGCGTACCCGTTTAGAGCATAGTGGCGTGATGGCATGTTATGAAATGGTGTAAACAATAAACAGACATGCGATTGCATCAATCCCGAGAGATTTGCCGTCATTTATTGAAGAGTTCTGTTGCACACCTCCGAAGTTCTTTATCAGATCTTTACCAAATTTAAATGTAACCATTTAGGTATAAATTTATTTCGAACAAAAAAACAATTAATAATAATAAATAATAATTCGCGAGCCGATCTATAATAAAAAATAAAAAAATGCATATCTGTTTATAAAAAGATGTTGATAATTTTTTTTTTTTTTTTTTCAAATCTGTTTATATAAAAAGTCGGTTAAAAAATAAAAAATAACAAAACGATTAAGCTGTACCTTCCGGCTTCATAATCAGATCAGTTCGAAGATACCATTTTCATCAGTACCATTCAAACAAAAAATACTTTTGCAAATTGACAGAGTTAAGCCCGAACATACATCATCATCAATAAATATAATAAATCTGTAGAAAAGTAATTTTTGTACATCGAAATAAAATCCAAAAAAAAATAGCCAGCAACAGAACCCATTGCCAGCATTTTTGGAATTTTTGTCTGTTTGTCTGTTTATTTGTGCACGCATCACGTGAAATGTACGAAACCGACGTAGATAACTTTTATACATAAAATTTGTGCGTAACTTGAAGAATTACTTAGTTTTTGTTTCATCGCAATCGGTTCACTCTATCAAAAGTTAGATGAATTTAGTTTAGTTCAAGAAGTAAAATTACAACACACGCAATTCAGATACTCGGACAGTTGAACTCGATATTCAATAGATGGCGTTGTGCATTTCAAGTCATTTTCTGAATGGCGGTGTTAACATTCGCCGCGAAAGAATGATGACCTTAGAAAAAAAATTGGTAGGTAGATATGTAGGGTAGGCAGGAAGGTATGTAGGGTAGGGTTGGCAGACAGATGACGGGAGCGAAGCCGCGGGCACAGCTAGTAACATAATAATAATTGTAAAATCCGAATTGAGAACCACCTCCCTTTTCAGAAGTCAGTTAAAAATTAAACGTGACCTACATAAAAACTAAAAGACAAGCATGAAAAAATATATATTTTCCTGACTAAATTTCTTGAAAGGATTTTGTAAACCTTCCATTTCCCTAGTTTGGTAAAACAGTTGGTGTTTCCCCTTGCATGTTCTAAGCTCTTTAAAAGATCTTGTAATGGATGCAAAGATAGAATAACAAAAAAATACAAAAAGGTTTATCAAAAATCCTTTGCAATTCCGTGCAAGTCTGAACAAATGTTTTCTTTTTTTTGACACAGCTTTAAAAAACATACCAACCTTTTTCCTCCTTTGAAAGTGAATTAAAAACATACGAATACTCCTTTTCTCTCAACCGTGAAAGAAAAACATGTCGTGTTTAGTGCGTACGAGTCACAGAGCTATGAGTCGTCTTAGTGGCCACTGGTAGAGACGGCATTGTGAAAAGTTTACATTTTTTTTTATATAACAACGTTGCCCCACTCTAGGAATTTCTTCCTGTATCGTGGGTGCGTTTACAAACATATAAACTCACATACACAAACACCCAGAGCAAGAACAACTATCTTTAGGTCATACAAATATTTGTTCCGTGCGGGAATCGAACCCGCGACACGCAGCGCAGCAGTCAATCGCTCAACCACTGCGCCAACCGTGCGCCCAAAAACCATTCAAACCAAGGGTGCCTCTGAGTTTCACTGTTTACCTACTCATTTAAATTGACGATAAATGGCATGGGATTGGAGAAGCTTATGTCCAGCAGAGGACTGCTGTAGGCTGAAGATTATGATGATACCGACTTACAAACTCTACCCCTTCTTTTTATTTCTAAGTTATTTCAGTGCATCCAAAGGTTGTTTGGCAGATATCGGTGTCAGCGAAAAGACCGCCATTGTATCCAGAGTACTTTTTTTTTTAAAGAAATTTAATATAATTATTCTATTCGATTATCTTTATAATATAATCTAGTGTAGATAAAAATTTTTGAATTGTCAAGGTCGGTCAGTCAAAAAATGCGCGTTCCAAAGCGTAAATCTCTATGGAGATAACCGTGCAAAAAACTCTACAGGCACTCTTTTCTCTCTCGCTAGATGGTACAATATTACTGTAAATGTAAATCGTTTTGATCGTGATTCCTTGCTCTGTGTGTTTGTCCGGACACTTTGGAAACTGGATCCGAGACAACAGTCCGAGAAGCTTGGCGCTAAATCAATAGCGACAGCTTGAATTCGTGTGCGGATAGGTATTGTGCACGCTGTCCCGCTACGGCTGGATTTAGACTATATTTTCTCGGATTCGGAGTAGTAAGACGATCGAGAAATACCTAGAATGGAAATAATATGTAAGCTTTTAGGTAAATATGGAATCTTTTGGATTTTCCCCAACTAGATTCGATTTCGACTTATTCATGAGTGCATACCTCGAGAAAATAAAAATCTGTTGGCCATAATAGTCGTGGTAGACCTTCTTGTGAAGGAGTTTTTTTAGAATAAACCTTTACTGCCAACATAGTGTTCCCGACATGCCTATTTCTGTCAAAAAAATAATATTGTTGCTCTGTTCCGGTTGGAAGGTTTTTCGTGAAAAAACATTGCAGGCACATCTCTGTGATTGATGAAGCTGAAAGGTTACCATTAGGGAGAACTCCACTATTTCTAGCTTGTTTTTGACTTATTTATCTGCAAATCTTTCAAAAAATACCAACAACGGACCACTTCACTAGCTCAGGTGGGTCGCAAACCTAGGCAAAACATAATTTTCGTTACGAAAATCTAACCGAAAATGCTAAAACACTGCTCCTTTTTTTATCCTGGACAAATGCTCATGCATACTGCGCTACCACGGGGAGATAGCGCATTTATGTGGGACTCCAACCGACTAAAACACCATGATGCCATGTCCTCCTGTGCCAGTTTTGGCGGGAACACAGGCACGCGTTAGCACTTACCGCGGACCTGCCGCGGCTGTCCGTCACTGGACCCTTCTATGGCGGGAACACATTGCACGCCACCCCAGAATCCAAACCAGGACATGTGCGTTTGGCAACCTTGGTCTCCCTGTGACGGGTCAGGTCAAAATATTCCTTCAGAATATCAATCCCAAAATCCTAAACCCCTGCCTAAATTACTAATCTCATAAGCTGTTTGATGTTAGTCTGCCATCAGAGAACTTTTCTCATAACACCGCTAGTTGGAAAACTCCGATGAATCCATAGACGCGGGCAAAGTTAATTAATTAAAACAATTTTATCAAGCCCCCGATAGAAGGTTGGTCATTCAAGCTTAGACATACCGATAAATGTCAATATTTTCTCAACTAGGTACGTTGTGGTTGAATTTTAGATTAACCATTGGCCTTAGTGCGAGATTTTATACTTACTTGATTGCGTTTACGTAAAAAAAAGTAAATTAAAAAGAAATAAAAACCTGACTGCTTAAAAGGCGAACTAAAAAGACGTAAACAAGAAGAAAATCATGCACAATCACGTATTTTTAGTTCGCCTTTTATGCAGACGGGATTTTTTTAATTTACTTTTTTTATTTATAACTTTTTAGTTATTTTTTTTTCGAATTAGATACATTTAAACATATAAGTGTTATATATTTTTGAAATCACCTCTTAAAACCCTTTAATTTGATACCCCAAACGATGGGGTTAGAGGAAATAAAAAATTTGGTCTCCCACAATATGGCGCCCAAAATCCGCCATTTTTATATTCTCCAATTTTAATGTAGCCAGTGATACTAGCAGGGTTAAGACGAATCGATTCACGGTAGAATCATCAAAATCGGCCAACGCGTTTGGTCTCTAGAACGCCACATAGGAACAGACATACATACATAGACTGATAAATACATTACCCTCCTTCGGCAATCGGGTAAAAATTTAATTTGTGCCGAAACTGATTAAGCGCCGTCTTATACTCCATTTGACATTTAAATAATCCCATTTTACAGCCCATTCAACCGATTTTGACATCTATGGCGTTGCTGACATGACAAATGGCAGCTGTATAAAACAGTTAGTTTTGGTGACAGGTTTATGCTTTTTATGCCATCCTTATACTTACGGGATAGAACTCAAAATCGGTTGAACGGACTGTAAAAAGTGGTTGTAAAATTTTCTAATATTATTTCAAATGGAGTATAGTGACAATAATAATCGGAAAATCAATTATTTCATACAATATGACGGTTACTTGATTGTTTTGAGTACGGCGATGTGACATCGGTACATGTTGCACATCCCACCCATGTGCATTAAACGTTTTGGGAAAATCAAAATCAAAATCAAATATTTTTATTTTACATAGGCCTACATGGGCACTTATAAAACGTCGACAAAAGGTGCACGGTTCGGGTTAGTCGCTTCCTATGGAGAAGAACCGGCAAGAAACTCCATGGTTACTCTTTTAAATTGTTTTGTTTACAATATTTCCATGTTACAGCATTAGTACTTGGATATGGGGGGACAACGTAGGCCCGACAATAAGTCGTACGAAATTGAAAAAAAAAACAAACAAAAAAAATTATGCACGAAATAAAAAGTTAACAAATGTTAACAATCATCTAGAAAACTAGAAAGCTTACAATGTTCACACATTCACAATAGGTAAAAGAATCTATACAAAGGTAAAAAAAAAAAAAAACACAACACTAAATTTAACATGTGGCACAAATACTGTAATCAGTGCTGTAACTATTCTTAGCAAAGGGCTATAATGATGATTGAAAAATATTGTAAAAAGTCTAATTAAAAGAGAAAAAAAAATGAGATTGAGAATAGTTAGAGATATCCATATATTTGTGCCGTTTATGAGTTACCAGGGAAGCCGCATGCGCAAACTACTACTAAGGGAATACTTTCATTGTGTGTACAGCTAAGGAGTGGCATTCCCTGCTGGAGTCTGTTATCCGCGATAGTTACAACCAATCAATAGGTAACTTCAAGGCAAGCGTGCTTCACCGTCGACCACATCGACGCTTACCATCAAGTGACATAGTGGTCAAACGCGAGCCTATCGATAATTTAAAAAAAAGGTAACAGGATTGAATAGGTAAAAAACTGGCATTAAGGCGCCGATTCCCTTGAGTAGCTGATTTTAAAATGCGAATCACGTCTAAACGGCTATTCGTATTTTTTTGGAAAAAATATATGTTACATTAGACCATTTTCTTAATAATTTGATCTAAGAAAATTTTGAGTTTTATTCGTATAATACAGTGTAATTAATTTGTAAAGTTATGTCTAAAATGGACAAAACCACGAAAATCACACCAAACCGCTGAGCGTATTTTAATTAAATTGACACCATCTCAAAGACAATTGAATTATCTACATTTTGATCTGAGGCTTTTTTTTTTAAAGTCATAGAATAATAAGGAAAGTACAAAAAACTACAAAATTTTGGATCGCGCGGGTGTGAAACGAGTGCGCGTTTTGCGTCGTCCTAAGATCTCAGAGAGTCTACACAAAGTGATAATCTGTCAGCGAAAAATACGTGTATGGGATTGTCGCTGTGACGTGCCAACTGAAAACTAGCGCTGGGTGTTTGATGCCCAGCAAATGCTGAGTTGGTAACTCTTTCGGTATGGGCGCGTCCAGCGCAATTTGTCTTTGCACTTCTTTTTTGTCTTTTACTACGTTTGTTGTTACGGCAATGTCACGTGGTCAAAATTAATACTAATCACGAGACATTAAGGTAGCGCTTGGCACAACAAGCAATTTTTTTGTTTGTTTTTGAAGTCATCCATCGACTTATCCCGCTCTGGGTGAAGCGGGAGGGTGTGTCAGACTTTTACTGACTAAAACCCACCCGTGTTTCTTCAGTTGCTTGAGTCAGGGCCGCGGTAACTCTCTTTCAAATTTATTCGCGACCCAGACAGTCATCGACCCTAGTGGACCGACTCTTTGACACGCGCCTTCACACTCAGGCCTGGACGGCGAGCTACCCATTGCTCGCCATCCGCAAGTTCGCGCCTACGGGGTGGTGACTCCTGGCACCCAGGGTGTCTCCTGCGGCGGGATTGCTTTCCCCACTCTATCGATGATAGGATGTCATTTGTCTAGAGACTCTGATAAAGATTGTCCGAGACTCCAAAATGTATGGGATTGACTCCAAATTGATTGGACTCATTCCAAATAAGTTGGATCATATCAAACGATAAATAGAATGTCATTTAGTCGAGAGACCCAGGTGTGACTTGGGGATCGGATATATAGGTATATAGATATACTCTTTATTGTATTATTAATGAGGAAAGGACCGTCCTTCGTCCATTGTGATTTAGGATAAGATAATATTAATGAGGAAGGCATGGAGGGGACCCTACGGAACCGAAAATTAGAATTTCATGTTTTTGATATCTACAGGCTACTAAGCCCTTTAATTATGATCGCAATCAATTCTTTTGTTTAGAGCATGTTTTATAGGCATATCAGTTACTGTCATAATAAATACTTTTTCTTTTTTTAGGGTTCCGTACCCAAAGGGTAAAAACGGGACCCTACTACTAAGACTCCACGATCCGTCTGTCTGTCTGTGAATCCGTATGTCACCAGGCTGTATCTCATGAACCGTGATAGATAGACACTTGAAATTTTCACAGATGCCGCTATAACAAAAAATACTAAAAACAGAATAAAATAAATATTTAAGTGGGGTTCCCATACAGCAAGCGTATTTTTTTTGCCGTTTTTTTTCTTCTAATACGCTTTTCTTATTGAAATATACTGAAAAAACAAATGTTAAAAGTGGAAAAAATACCCTATTTTTTCACCGTTTCAGGTTTGGTCCTATAGTAAAAGTTATTTATATTCATGAAAACATTTATCCCCTGAAACCATTGCTGCTGAATTAAAATAAATTCACATTGTTTATGAACTGAAAAATATGCCCTAATCCCTTAATTACCTTAACGACACTCGCAGAAACCCTTAGAGTTGACCTATTTTATCCAGAAACACCCAGTTTGTATGGAAACTCACTTCTACCGTTGTTATCGCCAAGTATAAACAAACTTCGTTAATGAGGTCCCCTTTCTCGCAAGCTTCACACAATATTGGTAAGTAGGAAGTGCTGCTAAATACTTTATTCAGTTTGGCAATGCTTAAAGAAGATGAAGGTGGTTATAACAAGGCATTAACGGACATTAACATAAGTCCTTAAATTGCAAAGAAAATTAACTTTTTAGTAAGGTTAAATATGCTTCATTTTAATTTTATTCCTGTCTTCTTCCTTGTCGGTACGTTCTTGGCAGAGCGGTCGTGGTCATCATGTTGCAGTGAGACTTTGGGCTGCTATAAATTAGCTTAACGATGCAACGCCATCCCTCTCTATCGGCGGTTATTCGTGTGCACTTCTGCAATGAGCCGCCCAATGCAGACTTAATCTGGTCGGTCCATCGCACGGGCGACCTGCCACGCGTTCTCGTTCCTGCCACTCTACCCTGAACTACAAGCCGTTCGATAGAGCCGTTGCCTCGTCGAGACTTGTGTCGGAGAACTGGAGTACTCGAGCTTGGACTACTCGTATAGCCGATAGACGCTGCCTGATACCGGGTTCTTGAAGGATATGTTGGTGCCAAACTCGCTCCACGACACTCCAAGCATTTTTCTCCAGCACCACATTTCCAGAGCGTCTATTCTCTTCCTCTCAGTGTCTCGCAGCGTCCAGGTCTCGGCTGCGTATAGGAATATGGGGAACACAAATGCCAGTACGAGCCGGGTTTTCTTGGCTTTGGTGACATTGCAATTCCTCCATATTTTTTTAGCCTATCCATGGCAGACCAGGCCTTAGCCATGCGTCGCTTAATCTTAATTTCGAAAGGGTTCTGTTCATGTACATGTACCTACATATTGCTTTTTTAGGTTGGCTTTGTTTTAATTTATGTATTTTAAGAGAGATGATCAGTAATAATAATAAATATGTTGACATGCATACTGGATTACATTTTGTGTGATCTGTCAGTTTATTTACAGATTGTACCTATGGTGTGCTGAGTATAATAAAGACTTTTAAATCGTTTTAGTAACATTAAGTTTGAAGATGTTTAATATTCGTCCTTTTTGCTACCTGTAACACATCACACTTATATTACAAAGGAGAAAGTTTGTGAGTGTGTGTGTGTGTTTGTATGTTTGTTACTTCTTCACGCTCAAACGGCTGGACGGATCCAGATGAAATTTTGCACAGCGATAGATTATAGTTTGGAATATCACATATGATACTTTTTATCCTGGAAATATGGTGGGATAATTTTCGACATTCATGCGGGCGAAACCGCTGACAGAAATTAGTTTATAATAAATACTGACTTATTGTTTCGAGGAAATAATAATTAAATCCTTTGAAGCTGTCTAAAAGTTAATCTTGTTTATTTATAGTTTGTTCTTGGTAAATAATTTAAGGCTATTAATCTATGTATTTGACTATTACAACCTGAAGGCTACACAGCAATATTTTTTGGGTAGATAACGCGGTCTAGTTTGTGTTTCATTATGAATTAAGGAATAAGTTTCATTAAATTTGTTTGGGTATAGAGAAGTACCTACAAGGGCGTTGCTGTAAAGGCTCCTTCAGACAGGTGTGACGCGACGATGTGACAAAGTGACATACTATGTTTGACATACTTACATAAACTCACGCATTTTTGCCCCGGGGGATGGCAGATACTACAGAATGCCAACTGCTATACGATTCTAATATATTTTCCGTTTGCTTCTTCCGTTCATTTATCAGATCATACACGCATTTACGTCGTGAGCACATTGCATCTGTCCTTTGTACGAAATTTCTATTTTGGCACTGTTGAATTGTTGCGTCGCGCCTGCTTGCTGGAGTCTGACCTTAAGGTCACCTCATAAAAATAGCAATTCGGTTTACCATTTGGTGAGTTACGTGGTTCCCAACTAAGTTGGGGTCGGTTTCCAGTCTAACTAGATGAGTACCAATGTTTTATATGGAGCGACTGCCTCTCTGACCACTACAACCCAGTAACTGGGTAACACGTTCCCCCTTGGCAAGGCTGGTGTCAGATCTCGGGCTTTGTCAACGATCTTCTAATGATAGCCGGGACCAACCGTGCTTTCCGAGGCACGGAAGAAACTCGCTATGTAAAGATGGTCACCCATACATGGACCGACCTCGACAAGCGTTGCTTAACCTTGAAGATCAACCCGTGCGGCTGTGATTCAGCCACGAGCTACTCAAGCCTATCAATAATAATAAAATGGACCGCCCATTGTATACTTGTTTTTGTGAACGTTTGTTCTTTATGTTTTTTGTGGTGTACAATAAAGTGCCTTTATATTAAACTAGCTGTTCCCCGCGGCTTCGCTCCCGTGGACCACCCCACAGGACCCGTTTTCGGGATAAAAAACTTGCCTATGTCACTCAGGAATAATTTAGCTTTCTATTGGTGAAAGATTTTTTTTAAATCGATCCAGTAGTTTCGGGGCCTATTCGTTACAAACAAACAAAAAAATCTTGACTTTTTAAAATATTAGTATAGAAGTATAGAGCAGTGGTGGCCCAGTGTTATCGGCCGCGACTTACAAGTTGTAGGTCGTGGGTTCGAACCCAGGCAGGCGCTTTACTTTGTGTAAATTATTTCATCAACACTGCTCTCAAATCGGTGAAGGAAAACATTGTGAGGAAACCGGCATGTCCTAGAACCAAAAATTCGAAGACATGTGACATCCACCAACCCGCACTGGGCCTGCATGGTGGATAACGGCCCATTCCCTCTCACAGAGAGGAGGCCTGTGTCCCAGCAGTGGGAACATTAATAGGCTGATGATGTGTGATGATGTGATAGAAGTATACATTAGTATAGATAAAATAAAACATGTTACTGCAATCCAATTTACATCTACCTATACTTTTTAGGGTTCCGTACCCAAAGGGTAAAAACGGGACCCTATTACTAAGACTTCACGATCCGTCTGTCTGTCTGTCTGTCTGCCTGTTCATCTGTCACCAGGCTGTATCTCATGAACCGTGATAGCCAGACAGTTGAAAATTTTACAAATTATTTATTTTTATTGCCGCTATAACAACAAATACTAAAAACAGAATAAAATTAATATTTAAGGGGGGCTCCTATACAACAAACGTGATTTTATTGGCGTTTTTTGCTCGATATTAATAACGGCAACAGGTAGACGCTTGAAATATTCACAGAATATTTAGTTGTATATTCAAAAAATTATTATTATTAAATTAAAATAAAATGTATTAAGGGGGCACCCATACAACAAACGTGATATTTTTGCCGTTTTTTGCGATAATGGTACGGAGCCCTTCGAGCGCGAGTCCGACTCGCACTTGACCAGTTTTTTACACTAATTAAGACCTGAAATTTTAAGGTGATGATTTTATTTATTTCCTTTTTTTGTCTACTGTATTTCATACTCTGTGGTCGCACCCAACCCAATAAGGGCTTGATGGGTATACGTTGAGGATTTTGACCTAGAAATCTGAGACTTGGCAAACTTTTAGCATTGGATCGCTTGAGAATTCACGGTCTATATAAACTTATATGCTTTAACCAACTTAGTGTTGCTAAGATGAGAATATAATTGTCTTGGCATGGTATTTACAGTACTGAGGAGCTCGTGGCTAAATAATAACAGCCGCACGGGTCGATCATCAAGGTTAAGCAACGCTTGACGAGGTCGGTCAGTGGATGGGTGACCATTTCAACATACCGAGTTTCCTCCGTGCCTCGGAAAGCACGTTAAGCCGTTCTTCTTCTTTCGTGTGAGGTGTGGCCACCTCTGGTGTCAGAGTTAATTAAGCCGCCTCTGGGAATCCCACAGGCCTCTGACGCCGTTAAGCCGTTGGTCCCGGCTGTCATTTGAAGAACTTTTAAAGTCGTTACAGGTAGTCAGAAGCTTGAGATCTGACGCCAGTCTTGCCAAGGGGTACCGTGTTACCTAGTTACTGGGTTGTGGAGGTCAGATAGGCAGTCGCTCCATGTAAAACACTGGTACTTAGCTGAATCCGGTAAAACTGGAAGCCGACCCCAATATAGTTGGGAAAAAGGCTAGGCAGATGATGATGGTATTTACAGTACCTATATTATTTACATGTACCCCTGCTCATTGTACGATAGTAATAGATTCAGATCACTATTATCATCACCATATTGGTCGACATAGGCTCTTCCAACTGTCGCAACTTTGAACGGTCTTGTGCGTTTTGCATCCACCGAATTCTTGCAGTCTTCACCAGGTCATCAGTCCACCTTGTGGGCAGCCATTACGTTTATTCCCCAGAACTTTTTGGCCCATCGAGTTTTCGTTCTCCGAGCAATGTGCAAATAGTTTGCGCGAGAGACACTCCCAAAGTGGCAAAATATGTCACCCCCCCTGTAACTTCTAAAATAAGAGAATGATAAAACTAAAAAAAAATATATGACGTAAATTACCATACCATGTAAACTTCCACCGAAAATTGGTTTGAACGACATCTAGTAAGTAGTTTTTTTTTTCGTACGTCATAAATCGTAAACCGCAATTAACCAAGTACGGTACCCTTCGTGCGCGAGTCCGACTCGCACTTGGCTGGTTTTTATATTATTTGTGCAGCGTTTGACATGAAAATAGAAATACAGATATATTTTTACCTTACAGAACAGAGGAATTGAAGACCAGTAGATATTGTGTTGCACTGTGTACTCGATCCTTTTGATGAGGGGTAAGTTTAAAACTTGGTAAGCTGCTCAAAAGGATTGCGCTTTTGAAACGCATACTGCAACCGCCCACGCTGGTGCCAATGGTCTATGCGAGATAGAATTGCTTTTGTTGGATCGAAACACCTGCTACCTATACTTTGAACAAAACAAAAAACCGGCCAAATGCGAGTCGAACTCGCGCACAAAAGGTCCCGTACCACATCATCACATCATCAGCCTATTAATGTTCCCACTGCTGGGACACAGGCCTCCTCTCTGTGAGAGGGAAAGGGCCGTAATCCACCACGCCGGCCCATTGCGGGTTGGTGGATGTCACATGACTACGAATTTTTGGTTCTAGGACATTTTAGACAAGAGGTTTCCTCACGATGTTTTCCTTCACCGTTTTGAGAGCAGTGGTGATGAAATAATTTACACAAAGTAAAGCGCCTACGTGGGCTCGAACCCACGGCCTACAACTTGTAAGTCGCGGCCGATACCACTGGGCGCTTACTGCTCACGGTTCTGTACCATTATCGCAAAAAACGGCAAAAAAAGTCACGTTTGTTGTATGGGAGCCCCACTTAAATATTTATTTTATTATGTTTTTATCCGTGAAAATTTTAACTGTCAGCTATCGCGATTCTTAAGATACAGCCTGATGACAGACAGACAGAGAGACGGACCGACGATCTTAGTAATAGGATCCCGTTTTTCCTTTCGGGTACGGAACCCGAAAAAGGATGATCTGTGAAATAAAAAATAAATAAATAAAATAGTTTATTTCTTCAACGATTCTTTTACAATATTATTCAGTGGCTGGAACTACCCAGAAAGCATGTAATAATGCTTGTATTCGGTGGTTCCGCTCCTCCCTTGGATCAATATAAATATTTTTAGGTAACTATTTAACTTTTAATTAATTCTTAGACATTTTGGGCCCAGCAAATAAGATCCGTTATATATTTTATAGGCCAAATAACAAATATGGAATACTTTTATAAAGAATTAATTTGTCACACAAATAATAAAATATAGAAAAGTAACTTGTTAAAATCATTCCTTACAAAATATTTCAATGTTTCCGGTACATTCAATCTTGAAAAGTCAAAGGATGTTCAAAGTTATACATTTTACTGTTTAGGTACTTGGAATTTATTTGTTTTCTGTTACTACAGTTTCATTCTCTTTGAAATTTTGTAGTCGAGCGTTTGTAGGAACAGTTTTTAAGACCCTTTGAAATGCTGATCTAGGAGCCTTTTTGGTCTCGTACGGACTTTTTTTGTTTTATTATTGTTTAACTTCTTCTAAGAAATTAGTTTCGAAATATGAACATTTCGACACAAGATTATAAAATAAAAATAAAACAAAATTACATAATAATAGTTACGAAATGACTTTTGTATGGATCATTATGTAACTGGTAGAATGATACAGACCTGTTACCTCTCGAAAAAGCGCGCGTTGATTGTGTGCATATAGTCTGTGGTTTTTAGTCTGAACGTTTCTAATAAATTGTTGTTGGAACTTATTTGCAGTTAATTAAGTAAGCTCATCAGGTAGTGGAAAAAGAATGGTTCGTGTCTCGCATAAAAAGGCTTTATTTTAACACTCGCATGTAGCATTCGACGTTCGCCTTCGGCTCACGTCGCTCGTGTCAAAATCTTGACTTATAAGCTCGATACGAAATGTACTATTTTCTTTCTTTCGTTATTTGAGTTTGGTAGGAACTAAGTTAGTTAGTTATTGACAATTGCGTTGGGTCATCATGATCCTGCCTTTATCTCAATTTAGTTGTGTTCATCGCGGCGTGACTATTTGAACACGCTTTTATTAGCTTGATATGTATGTATCTATTAATATATGTAACGGAATCAATGAACGTGATTTTCACCCCCTTCAAAACGTCATAATTTGAAACTTTGCATACTTATCAAGGACTGATGACAATGCAATAATTTAAATATTTTGTCCCATTATCCTTACCAGGATCTTCAGGATTTTTTTTAATATCCGATACCCGGTAGTCAGTGTCTTTGTGCCAAGTACCAAGGTGTGGCGCGTGCTAAGACTTGCTCATGGCTTATTTTTTAGTTTTATCCGAAGAAACGGTAGTGCCTTGCGCCTAGTACACGCATTAAGGTTTCACTCGTCGAAAATTCTTCCATACAAACGTAGTGTAGGGATTATTCCACTGTTTGACGATGTACGTTCAAAATAAAAAGTGATATCAATTTGTCTCATCATTATCTAGCCCTGTATGGAAGCAAAAAAGTAAAAAAAGAAAATATCTGAAAGTTATGAGCGTCGAAAGTTCCACATTTCGACACTAATTTTAGCGCATTTTTGGGCGCTAATAAATACCATAAGAAGACGGAAAATTACAAAACGGCCTCCATACAGGGATAGATTAGTAGTTCAACAATGCAAATAATTTTATTTTGAACAGATAGATTTAGTCGTTTTTTCATGATATCTAGACTGCCAAAGGCCTGTTTATAAAATTTCGTTCGGTTGCGTCCTAAATTATTATCCATTTTGCTACAAATTGGCAAAAGTGTGTATTTGTAGGCGAACTAGCTTCCTATTGCTCATCACAGCATCTATCTCTTGCGCACGTGTTGTAGGTTGATATAAAATGCATTTTAACCCTGCGCACAAAATAGTTCATGCCGTCGACTAGTGTACCCTTAAATAAATGTTTAGGAGAGGGAGCCTGAGCAACGGCTATCAAATAAATCCAGGGAAGGCAGTAGGCACGATTATTACTCACTCCCATCACAGGGAGGTACTTGCATTCATAAATTGTCGTTTAAAAACTAAAAAAACACGCTTAATGTCTACTTTTTAGCTTGGGTTTCTATTAATGCGTGGTTTTTAGTCAATTATTAAAAACTCAATGCAATGCGACAGTTTTCAGGTACCTTAACTACACACAATATTATAAATCGTGCCGCCACCAACACTCGGTATTGCCTCGTTCATCAAACAAGTTTGATGTGAGTGCAGCAATTTTAAGCGACAAATTGAATCATAAAATATGCCGAAAATATATTCGTTGCATATTTTATGAACAGTGGTGTTTGTTTGAATATTCGTAGCGGTAATTTACGATGAATGGAATGTTTGAAAATGTCTTGTTTTTAAAATATACTAAACTCACTCTTCTGCCGGCGGCTACGCCTGCGCAAAAGTCAAAAATTATCTTGAAGAAACGTACGTCCGAAGTAAAAAGTATACTCTTACGACCTTCTACAAGATCCAATCTATCTCTATACTTAGCAAAATTCATAACAGTTGGTATAACCGTTTAGGCGTGAAAACTTAACGAACAGACAGACTACTTTTGCATTGATAATTATTAGAATGAATTCCGATTCTGTTTCTTTTGTTCCTTGTTTTACCTAATTGGTTTTAATAGACACTTCAACTTTAAAATTACCTTCAAAACTTTCCTTACAAAACATCTACGCAAATTCAAATTAAATTTATTGCATCCATAATGTACAAACAAATATGAACGCTGTCGGGTCCAGCAACAGTCTAGATACAGTCAGTGTCTAGCAGAGAGGAATAGCGTTTAATAATTTTCCTTGTTAATTAACATTTCCCAGCAAAAATCAGGCTGGAATTTAGAATTTAAAAATACAAAAACCGGCCAAGTACGAGTCTCTCGCGCACGAAGGGTTCCGTACTTGGTAAATTGTGGTTTACGATTTATAACGTATAAAAAAATACTACTAACTAGATCTCGTTCAAACCAATTTTCGGTGGAAGTTTACATAGTAATTACATCATCATTTTATTTTTTCTTTTATCATACTTATTTTAGAAGTTATAGGGGGGGGGGACACATTTTACCACTTTGAAAGTGTCTCTCGCGCAAACTATTCAGTTTAGAAAAAAAATATCTTAGAAACCTCGATATCATTTTTGAAGACCTATCCATAGATACCCCACACGGTGGGTTTGATGAAAAAAAAATTGTGTTTCAGTTCTAAGTATGGGGAACCCCAAAAATGTATTGTTTTGTTTTCTATTTTTGTGTGAAAATCTTAATGCGGTTTACAGAATACATCTACTTACCAAGTTTCAACAGCATAGTTCTTATAGTTTCGGAAAAAGTGGCTGTGACATACGGACGGACAGACAGACATACAGACATGACGAATCAATAAGGGTTCCGTTTTTTGCCATTTGGCTACGGAACCCTAAAATGATACGGGTCTTTACACTCTAACCTTGAGTACCGAAACTTAGACTACATATCCAAAAGCCGACTGAGGCATTCATGCAAAAACAACCCTTAAATAAAAAACACAGTCAAAAATATATCTACCAAATATTTTTCACCTTCCCCGGTATAACAATTGCTTTCAGCCTACTTTCCTTTGCCTCGAATTTGGAGAAAACTACCTGTATGCAGGATTATCTTGAGTTGCTTGTCACTGTCAGTCTGGCGGCCTAATAATAACTTTTTTATAAAGGATTACATGTAGGGATGTAGCGAGGCATCGGTTTCACATTCGTATTTCAAGTTTCGCGTACGGTTTGGAAGTTTTCCGTGTTTTCCATTCTGATAATTATTCGGTTTTGTATAAAGGCTTATTGTTATTAGTAAGTTTCATACATTTTAATTTGTAAACTAAAGCTTATTGACATACCTCATGCATTTTATTTTGTTTGCATCATTACCACCATATAAGCCGAAAGACGTCCACTGCTGGACATAGGCCTTCCCCAAGCGTCGCCACATTGATCGGTCCCGTGCGTCTCGCTTCCAGCGGATCGCCGCAACCTTCATCAGATCATCGGTCCACCTGGTGGGAGGCCCTCCGACGCAACGTCTTCCGGTTCGTGGTCGCCACTCCAGAACCTCTCTGCCCCATCGGCCATCCGTTCTGCGAGCAATGTTTGCTTACCTACTTCCAATCTTCGTGAAACTAATGTGGCGTTTTTATACAAGCAATGTTTTTTAACCTATATTTTATATGTAGGTAGAGTCTGGCAAACGAAAGTAGAGACTGAAAAAGCGCGGAAAATTTTAAAAATATCAGCATAGCAACCCCAAAACTAGTATGACATACCTGGAATAACCTAATTTGATACTTTCGAATTATTTATTTTATTTCGTCTTAGTAAAAATAATATAGGTACCTAATTGAGGTAGGTAATATTTTATATATTATGTATCAATCTCGATAAAAAAACAACAGTATTCTATAATAATTTTGGTTTATTCAACTTATTAGCGTCATTCTAACTTATGAAATCTAACACCACACATAAACAATCTTGTTTTTGTTTGAATTCGACGTCTTTCGCCTGACGTTTTTCTTGATATTTAGACATCATGCGAAACGACATTTCCCGTAATCCACTTTTAATTGTTTTATTCATTTTTCACTGAATAAATGCTATTATCAAGACCACAACAAATCATCAAAAATTTATGTTGATATTATAACAGCATTGCCATATAAAAGTTTTCAAATAATTCGAGTGTCTACTTTCGTTTGCCAGACTCTAAAAGTCTTAAGAACATGCAAGTTATCTATGTATGTTAGTTAGTACCTACTCGGCTAAGAATAATTAAGTGCTTATTGCAATAATATTAAAATTCATAAGCTTAATATTACTTTATACGTTTGCATCATCAGATGATGAGCTTTCCCTTGTCTCATTTTACCTTAGATCAGCGCAACTTTTCGTTCTTTCATTCCGGACTCCACCTTATACATTTACAGGTGATTAATAAATTCGGCATCACTCTCGATTCGCACTTATCCCAACCCTAATCTCACGTTAGACGTGCCGCTCAAACGCGAATATACTCCAAAACTGTGTCAGTTTGCGCAGCCCTTTACCTACGAGGTAGCGATTATAAAGAGGGAGAGGGGGGAAACGGGTTTAATCTTATAAGGGAAGAGATTTAGTTCATTCTCGGCTGATAGTAAAAAATAAGAAATAGGTAATGTCGATAGTGAAACTATAGCATAGACTTTCTACAAGGAAATGGGGTTTGTTTGACAAAGAGGTTCCTTGAAAGAGTTTGTCTTAGAATGTACGAACAAGATGTGAGTATCATGCAGTTTTCTGTTTTCAAATAGTATGCAGCAGTGATTTTTACCAGTTTTAATGGGACAGGTTCTGGCAAATAACGTGTTACGAGAGAATTTTCCTTTTACTCGTACAACATACTCTATATAAAGTACTCCCTAATTGGTCTAGTAGAGGCAAGCATTATCGTTGGGTTAATTCCCGGGTCGGCCCAAGTCTTATTGGGTTTTTTCAAATAAAATTTTAGTAACAGTCTGGTTGGATTTGTGCCCCATTGATGGTCTTTAACAAAAGTCTTAAAATATATCTGGCGAAACGTGGTTGTACCAATCGGTTGCAACTGGAACCTTTGCATCTTAAAACTCAACAGTAAAGCATTGCAAGGTTTTTTGCTTACCCTACTTTGTATGTACGTTACTATGCAACAAGAAAGTAATATCTCACTCCACCAGCGAACGCTGATTAAATTATCGCGCATTCTCCACTTTTATTCATTCTTGGCTACATTGTATTCTCAAACCGATTCGCGGTAAGTTTCAAAACTATCATAAAAACATAAGACCTGATAAAACCAGAATTTCTGACACAAATATTGCCAGAAACGTCTTAAAATCCGGCTCGAAGGACCAATTTTGGTAAGACAAATACGTACCGAAGGACCAGATTCTGCAAGATTTCATTTTATGTGGCTGAGTAACCAAAATGATAGCCAACCCCTGTAATGGGTAGAAAGTAGTCTCTTCAAGTCCTAAAACGGCATCTTTGCCCGCCTTTTGCCCACACCGACCTCAATTTGCATGTCGTTTCAGCCAACACAGGGCTTGGCCCAAATTTCATCCAAATTTACATTAGTCTGAAGTTTAGAGTGCGAAGTTGGGATTTAATTATCATAGGGGCGCAAAGTACATAAACCTGGAATGTGATAAGATATGGGAAGTTATAAGCACGTGTAAGGAACTAACATTAACATACATGCGTCGTCGTCTCAATTAAATTTGTTCGAACTTTTGAGTATGAACGGCTGTAGAGCGCGCCTCGTTATTATTAATTGCTGAGTAGTAGGCCTTCCTTCCTCGGAATCTCCGGTTACAAACTGGAATTAATATGATTACTAGCTTTATTCATGAAACGTTAGTTCGTTTTCATATGCATGAATTCGTATATCGTCGATCGTCGATAAACTAATATGAGCAATTAACATAAAGGAGGATGGTATTCAATGTCTAAATATCATTGCCGAAATCTTACCATACGACACGATATAAGTGCGAGTATTTGGACAAACTTAGGTATTTTTCTAAATAATTCTATCAAGCTCGACTTGACTTATTAATTTCCTATCTAACAGCGTCCATTTTAAAACGACTCTATTCATACGCTTTTCCGATATGCAAAATTCTCTTCACAGAGTTCTTTCTATACTGGTCACAGAGCAAGTCTACAGAGTTAATGTGCGATTGAACATTACGTCATCAATAGAAGTTTGTTCGTAGGAACGACAAAAAACTTGTCCAGTTTGCGTTCAGACTCGGCCAACGTGAAATACGGGAAGCCGTTTTTTTGTCGGACAGCCGAACTGAAGCGGATTTTGAGGGACGTAGCGTAAAAAATAGAATCAGTAAGTTTCACTGAATCCTGATGAAGTTCTGGCAATTTTCTTGATTTCCTTGTTTTTTCGTTTATCTTTTGTTTTGGTCTACTTATTTGTTCCTTTATTTTTAGAGAAATAAGACGCAAACTCAATGCATTTATTTCAATTAAATCATTTACAAGCTCTTTTAAATTGTTATACTTCATAAAAGATAGCTTGATCTCTGCGACATATGTCAAACTGACGCATACGTTATTGTTAGCCTGTCAAGCGCTATTGTTATAGTCGTCACAATCTAAGAAGTCCGTTGACGTTTCTCATTTGACATGCCGCGATAACTTTCTACGTAAGAAATTGAAAAATCAAATTCGTAATCCTAATTAAATACTATGTTACCGATACACTATGACAACGAGTATCATTCGCAAGCATCAAGTTTAATTATTAATAAGTGGTTTTATAGCTGTCAAAACGGGCCTTTTATTTTTTGACAACTTTACTGTATTGATACTGACAGCTGTCGTAGAGATCAAGCTATCTTTTATGAAGTATAGTGAGTCAGTCAGTCAGGAAAATCTAATGTCAATCTAGTTAAAGTTGCACGCTCTAAAGCGTAAAAGAACGAACGTTATGGAAAAGTACGTGCAAGAAACTCTTTAAAATGTTACAAACATAACATAACATTACCACTGCTCTCAAAACGGTGAAGGAAAACATTGTGAGGAAACCGGCATGTCCTAGAACCAAAAATTCGAAGACATGTGACATCCACCAACCCTCACTGGGTCCGCGTGCTGGATTACAGCCCATTTTCTAACACTGAGAGGAGGCCTATGTCCAAGCTGTGTATACGTTAATAAGATGATGATGATATCGCCTGTATCACCCAAAGGTTTATTATAATTATGTCCAATAGCAAAATCCATACTATACAATATTATAAATGCGAAAGCAACTCTGTCTGTCTGTTACCTTTTATCGCCTAAACCACTGAACCGATTTAGTTGAAATTTGGTGTGGACATAGTTTAAGACCTTGGAAAGGACATAGGATAGTTATATGTAGTATTTTTATCCCGGAAATCATCCTCAAGAGGGTGGAAAGGGGGGTGGAAGTTTGTATGGCGAACTAATACTTTTTTAAGTTAAGGTTACACTAGTCAATAATTCTTCCATACAAACGTAGTCTAGAGACTACTACACTGTTTGACTATGTACGTTCAAAAAAAAAAAAAATATATCAATTTGTCTCATCATTATCTAGCCCTTTAAGGAAACAAAACAGAAATATATTTGAAAGATATGAGCGTCGAAAGTTCCAATTTCAAGACTAATTTTAACGCATCTATGGGCGGAAATAAATACCACAAGAAGGAAAATTGCAAAACGGCCACCATACAGGGATAGATTAGTAGTTCAACAATGCAAATAATTTTATTTTGAAAATATACATTTTGTAGTTTTTTCATGATATCTAGATTTCCAAAAGTCTATTTATAAAATTTCGTGCGCTCGTTTTCGTCCTAAATCATCATCCTTTTCGCTACAAACTTGCAAAAGTGCTAATTCGTACGTGAACTGACTTCATACTGCTCATCACAGCATCTATCTCTTTCGCACGAGTTGTCGGATGAGATAGCAGGCATTTTAACCCCGCGCACAAAATAGTTCGTGCCGTCGACTAGTGTAACCTTAAGCGGCCCACACAATATTATGACGCGATATAAAAAATAGGATATTCGAAGTACTAATGCTGCGTAGACGTAGTCACGGGCAACAGCTAGTTACAAATAAAATACAAAACATATATTCGACCCACTGTTATGTCTCTTTTTTGATTTCAATCAACGGCAAGATAAAAATGGCTTAGATCTAAAAGCTTCAATGTAGTTAAATCTAACGGTGAGTCTGGACCAATAAATCTCTTCACCTTTCTTCGTATCTCGGGAGAAATTATATGATCCTTTGACTTATAGGAATCCGAAATTGAGCTAGGAAACTTTGTAATTTAGTATGTTTTTATCAGTGAAATAATGTTCCTAACTTTACTTAGTTACTTAGATTACGCTTACAACGAATCCATAGTAATATTCCTCGTATAAATACGATAGTTACTCGGTTTGTATGTCTGTTTGACAAGTTTTCATGCCTCAACTGCTGAAATGGTATTGATGAATTTTGGTATGAGATAGAGAGCCAAGGAGAAGGATATAAGATTTCCCAAGTAGGAAACAAAGATATCTTTGGTACATCATTATAAAAACTGGCCAAGTGCGAGTCGGACTCGCGCACGAAGGGTTCCGTACCATTATAGGAAAAAACGGCCAAAACGTTCACGTTTGTTGTATGGGAGCCCCCCTTAAATATTTATTTTATTCTCTTTTTAGTTTATTTATTGTTATAGCGGCAACAGAAATACATCATCTGTGAAAATTTCAACTGTCTAGCTGTCACGGTTCATGAGATACAGCCTGGTGACAGACGGACAGACAAACGGATCACGGAGTCTCAGTGATAGGATCCCGTTATTACCCTTTGGGTACGGAACCCCAAAAACGGGCTTCTGTCCGCGGCTTCGCCTGCCTGAAAGTAGGGAGTCATCTTAAGGAAATATATTTCTGGGATGAAAAGTCCTAATCCAGGTCTACCCAAGACTACACAAGTTTAATTAAAAGCCGTTCAGCCGTAAAATGATAACAAACAGACATGGAGACAGACGGAGTAACATTCGCATTTATAAATAACTAGTGATCCCCTCCAGCTTCGCCCGTGACAAATTATACACAAAACCTTTCTCGTTTCTCACTTTTTCTATTGGTGAAAATTGCATGATAATCCGTTCTGTAGTTTTTGAGTTTTATTACGTACAGACGCAGCGAGGAACTTTGTTTTTAAGCTCCGACGGAAAAAGAGGGGTGTTAAAAGTTTAACGTGTGTATCTGTCTGTAGCATCATAACTCTTAAGGTCTATCAACACATATCAGGGCCGTGCCCGGGACGTGGACACCACACGTGGACCGTGGCTCAAAAAAATATCGGTGGGTACATTTTATACGAACTCGTTCACACACGTCCGCCGTGCACGGTCCGTCCTCGTCCCTGGCACGGCACTGATATGTGTGGATATACCTTTAAACGGATGAACCTGTTTTGATTTGTTCGAAAGGTGACTTTATCGAGAGTGTTCTTAGCTATGTTTTATGAAAATCGGTTTGGTTGTTCTAAAGTAATGGGCGTTTTACTGTTTGAATCGGGGTGTTTATGCAAGATTTCGAGTCATAATTACGTGTTCAATAAATTGTGGATCGAAGCGTGTCTACTACTAGATAAATTATGTAGCATGAAATAAAAATTACTAGTTATAAATACTAGATTAAAAAAAATAAAAGGCAACGGTTATCATTGTTTCAATCGTACCCACAATAATACCACCAACCATACCCCTTAACCGCTAATAAAACAAACATAGCGTCGAGACAAAACAACAAAAACGTATCACAGTTTTCAAACCTTCAAAATCTAACAATAAATCAGAAAATCACTCAAAATGCAAATGCATAATATCAACAAAGTAATTTGAAAAAGAAAACAATAGAAATTTGTTTGTCCAAAAAATATAATAGGGTCACCTGGAAACGTACACAGAGTACGTGTCACTGTAATTCATCTGGTAGATATCGCTGTCAGCGATAAGACCACCTTTGTACCCGTAGAAATAAGTTTTTCTTGTAAATGTGTATGATTTTATGGTGTACAATAAAGCATATTCTATTCTATTCATATCCGGACTCGCCGGCCGCGTCTTTTTCGCCTTGTACCCCACACCACACCGCTAATAGTTTACGAGTTATAAGCGTTGTTTCAACCGTACCCAGTCTCCTCTATGGTATGGATTGGAGTATGAATAAGTGTATAAGTATGGATGAATATTCAAATAAAATCAGGTTCAAACACATTTAAACGGGAAGATTAAATCAAACTTTGCCACAGAGATTCAAATATAAGTGGTTTTATTTTTCCAGAAAAAGGTACTGAACTGTAGGAGTACGGTTCGTTTATTTCACTTATAGAGGGTAGAGTAAAGGAGAACGATCTCTGGTAATGAAAAAGTGTCCGTGGAAATGTACTAAATAAAGGTGGCGCTGCAGTAGCCAGGTAAATAAACAATTATTCATAATGTAAATATTTCATAAAAACTTATTAAATACTGTTGGATGGAAATAAGATGGAGACTGAGGCGAATCGTTTTATTTATTTTTCAATTTACGCCCACTTGGACAACTTGTCACCACGAAATTTTTTACCACTATTGTTCAAATGCTTTAAAAAGTTTTATAACAGTAAACACTAAATAATTCCTAAACGTATGATTCAAAAATTTTTTGTAGCAATAAGCACTAAAAAAGTTCACTAAACTTATTATTCAAAAAGTGTTTTATCAGTAATCACAAAAAATCACTAAACTTATGATTCAAAAAGTGTTTTATCAGTAATCACTAAGCGTATGTTTCAAAATGTTTTATAACAGTAAACACTAAAAAATCATTAAACGTATGATTCAAAAAGTGTTTCATCAGTAATCACTAAACATTTGATTCAAAATGTTTTATAGCAGTAAGCACAAAAAATCACTAAAAGTATGATGCAAAATGTTTTATAGCAGTAAGCACAAAAAATCACTTAAAGTATGATTCAAAATGTTTTATAGCAGTAAGCACAAAAAATCACTTAAAGTATGATTCAAAATGTTTTATAACAGTAAGCACAAAAAAATCACTAAACGTATGATTCAAAGTTCACAAACATTTTATACACAGCAATAATTTTAGGTTATGTTATGCTTCATACTCGGCATACTTCAATCTGTTAACAAACTGTTACATCCATACCACACCCTTTGCCGCTAGCGCCATTTTGGAACTATTATTTAGTACCTGGAGTCTTTTTCAACTTTCACCCTATACGAGATCGTTCTCCTTTACTCTACCCCCCATAATTTTACTCTAACTTTCGAAGTCTTCGCTTCAATGACGCTAGACATGCCTTTATTTCCCAAAGGATTCCATTCCGGTATTGCACAATTCCTGCTTCCGTCGTGCTTCTGAGAATTTCCTGACGGTAACCGAATAGCGGCTGCCAACCGGGGAATCTAACTCAATACTTACGCCAAGACCTTAGTTGCAACCACTAGATCGAAGTATCTGGATATATTTGATTTAAAAAATAAACTGTCATTACTTAAATTAAAAAAAAAACATGGTAGTGCCACCAGTGTCAGTTTCGAAATAAATTGCATGGGTACTACCGGAATAAAAATATCCTATTTATTTATATACACTTTATTGTACACCATAATAAACAAGAAAAAAGAAACTTAATACTAAAAACATACAATGGGCGGCCTTATCGCATTCCGCGATCTCTTCCAGGAAACCTGGAATGGACAGAGAATACCTGTACATGACATGGGGTTGTCAGTGGTGCGACAATACCAACAATGAACATAATATTTATACAATAATACTCACTAGAAACAAAAATAAAAAATACATACATTATGCTAAATAATAGATACATAAATACATACATACTTAATATATAAGCAATGAAAATAAATGATGTACAACAATCATAGGACATTATGTCAAAAAACCAAGAGCACAATCACAGCGACAGGTAATATTCTTTGACAAGTTTTTTAAATCCTATGTCCTTCTTTAAGTTCATATCCCTTTAGCAAACAGACGCTATTGATTGTATATTATGCACTTGCTGACTCATTAATTAGTTATGGACTTATTGTATATGGGCAAACGTTTAAAACTCATTGACAAGACATAAAAAAATACAGGTAAGACTAATCAAGTTCCTAGTTAGCAAAAAGGTTAAGAAAAAATGTAATCAAGAACATGAAAAATTATTCCCTATTTGTAAAATCTTGCCTATAGATAAGAAAGTTGATTATTTAATAAGCCTAGAACACTATTTAAGTGATGAATTTAAAGTTCCTATTGAAAATAAATATAACACAAGAAGTGTAAGGGAGAAAGGACTAGTGCAACCGAAAATAAATCATTATTATGGAGAAAGAATTTCAAAGTATTTAGTGCCAAAAGTATTGAATAAAATAGATATGCTAAGACGCAGCCCTAAATTAAGCAAAGGAATATTAAAATCAAGATTGAGGAGTTTATTTCTCGGTAACGAGGATTTAGCCGCTGCCGAGAAATGAATTCATATCTTGTATCCTAAAGTGGTAACAGTTGCTCGGTAGTTTTAAGGTCAGTTGTTGATAGTATAATTGTATAACATTTGTATTTAAAAACAAGCGCTTCTCGCCATCAAACTTAAAAGTTTGGCGAGTAAATTGTAAATTATAAGTTACATGTAAGTTTATGAAAAACAATTAAAAAAAAAAGCTATTGATGCGTGATCGACAATCATCCAAACATACAGACACATTTACATTTATAATATTATAAATATATAATATTATATATTTTATTTATATAATAATAAATAAATTATTTTATTGCCTTCGCGAGTGTCATAACTTGAATGTATGTATGTAATGTACCTATTCATCATCACTATCATGATTTTAAATGTTCTGCTGGGACACAGGCCTCCTCTCTGTAAGAGGGAATGGGCCGTTTTCCACCACGCCCAGTCCAGGTTGGTGAATGTCACATGTTTTCGAATTTTTGGTTCTAAGACATGTCGGTTTCCTCACCATGTTTTGAGCGCAGTCGTGATGAATTAATTTACACAAAGTAAAGTGCCTGCCTGGGTTCGAACCCACTCATACATTCAAGTTACGAAGTTATGAGCAGTCAAATAAAAAAACTTTCTAATAAATATTTTTCACCTCGTAGGTATGAGCTACGTTTTGTAATAATCTCGTAATTACTATTATAGTTTGTGTCGATAAGATAGAAAAAAAAACTACAAAGTTCTTAGTTTTCCGCTCAACTAAGTAATTTAATCTCCTAAGTTGACTTTTTAATTATTTTCATCAGAATTTTATTTCTCTTTTAAACTATACGGTATAGGTAAGATTTCATCTCTCTGATCGTTAGGCGCCGTCTTGAGAAACTAAACTTTATTTGAAATCTTCTCTTTTCAAAAACAATGCGCTGCACAATTTTTACCCGACTGCCGAAGGAGGATAATGTGTTTATCAGTCTATGTATGTATGTATATATGTATGTATGCATGTATGTATGTATGTATGTTCCAGAGACCAAACGTGTTCGCTGATTTTGATGATTCTTACGTCAATCGATTCGTCTTAATCCAGCGAGTGTCACTGGCTACATTAAAATTGGAAAATAGATACATGGCGGATTTTGGGCGCCATATTGTGGTGGCCCAATTTTTTTTTTCTTCCACACCCTTCGTGTGGGTTATCAAAATAAAGGGTTTTAAGAGGTGATTTCAAAAATATAGAACACTTATATGTTTAAACGTAACTAATTCTATAAAAAAAGGAAACTAAAAAGATTTAAAAAAAAAAAATGCAAAAATCAAAAAAACCCGACTGCATAAAAAGCGAACTAAAAAGACGTAAACAAGAAAAACATCATGCTGTGCAGTCGGAGGATACATATTCGCGAGTTGGCTGACCAAAACCAGATGTATTCTCCGATGTATTTTTTTATTATTAATTGATTAATTTTTAACGAAGTTCACTCTGTTTGACACAACTAAGAAAATTGGAAAAGTAATAGATCTTTTTTTGTAAAAAAAGATACGCATTCAATTCGAGCATCTGGTAAAACATTGAAAGGAAAAAAAAAGATGAAAGCAACATTGATGTCGTTGACGGTTCAGAAAGCAGAAAGATGTTTTTAAAACAATCAAATGAATTATTCCTTTTCGCTTTGGCTTGACGGATTCCGGGATCTTTTAATTCGATCTTTGTGTTGTATTTTGTTACACGGTTGGAAGCTTAAGGCAGTGGAGCAGCAATTGTTTGTTTTTTTTTTGTACAGGGAGAAAATTTCCATCCAATTTCCGAAACAGCACATAAACAAAGAAACAATACAATAATCCAAATCCGTCTGACAAGCAGAGTTACATTCACAAAATAATATATTTGTGACCGATAATAATAAATATTTTTCTTTCTTTCCGGATTCGTGGTTTCAGACAAGGAAAACTGTTCATCTCAATTGATTTCTGAAATGTTACTTACAGAAAAGGTTGAACTCGGGAAAAGACTGTAACTGTGGGTGGGAAAATATAATGAACGCATTTAGTAGGTACTTTTTTAGGGTTCTGTAGTCAGCAAGGAACTCTTATAGTTTCACAATGTCAGTCTGTCTGTCCGTCCGTCCGCAGCTTAGCTCAGGGACTCAGTACTAGGAAGCTTTATTTGGAATGGATATACATATTAATCACGCCGATAAGTGATAAAATAAAACCATGTTTTTTTTTTAAGGTTTCCTCCTTTACACCTAGGTACAGAGGGGATGTATTTTTTTTTTGTCTATACCATGGTGTGGGGTATCGTTTGATAGGTCATAAGGACGGATCTGTGAAAACCATTTATCGAATTAAGGATTCGTTTGCGTAAAATTAAACTTTAAATGAAAAAATGTTGTCAGAGTCAAGTGTAGTAAGTGTAGTGTAGTGGATATTTGAATAAATTCATAGCAGTAGTACATATACCAAAATTAAAAGGAAAACTAGCACAGCTAGGTAGGCTTTACGAGTTTAGGAGTAATAGTCGACCAACTTATAAAATGTACTTGAAAAGTAAAAATGTTGTATATTGATGTTAGGGGACAACAGTTTTCGAATGTCAAAGTTAATTTTGTCCCTTCGTTAGAGCAATGTTTGGTGTTTTCATTGTTTAAGAATGTTAATAATGTTACCTATTTATTTTGGTGAATGTAGCTGCTTATACGAAAGTTGAAAAAACTTGATTGAATTAGAAAGAATGATTGCAATCCGTTTTTTTTTTATTTTGTGTTGGGTTTGCTCTTGACTCTAGTCTAGATCAATGGTGACAGAGACAGAGTCGACGATGGAGTGAGCTTACCCAGAAGAAGCCTGTTCACTCTAACTTTGAAGAGATTCGGGTTGAATTCGTTCGGAAACACTGACGCAGGTAGCGAGTTCCATTCATTCGCTGTGCGCATTATGAAGGATGTTTGGAAGCGCTTGGTTCGAATTGGTGGAATGGCAACAAGGTAAGGATGATAACTTGCAGTGCGTCTAGATGTCCGATGGTAGAAGGGGGCTGGTGGGATGAGGTCGTAGATTTTTAGTCCGGATAACATACATACTTACAAACATACATAAATTTATAAAATTTGCCACACCTAGTATTTTCTAATTGTGTTCCAACAATATAACATTCATAAGGTTCGAATTGATAACCTACTTTTCTTTTAAGACTGTTAAAAACAAATACAATTACAATAATAAGTTAATTAAATGTGAAATAACCTATAAACTAAGTTAGTTCTTCTATTAATATCGGTAACCTTTCAACTTTCATATTAGTTATATAAAGAAAAATAACCACTGAGTACTATAGAAGTCGTAACTCACGTTAGTTTTATAAGGGCAGCGTCACACTTACGCGACCTAGTAACATGTTTGACGGGATATAATGGTTAAATAAGGGGGCAATTTCGAGTATTTACTTCCTTCCTTTACGTACTTTTATTTCGATTTTATCTGCCTCATCTTGCCCGCTTGTCGGGCTTCCAGTCTAGCAGGATGTCGGATGCAGTTGAATACCAAAGTCAAAAGTCAAAGTCAAATCCGTTAATTTCAATTAGGCCATTAAGCGGCACTTTTGAATGAAAAAAATATAAACTGAATAAAAAAAACAATTAATTCTATTGTCCATTTGCAAAAGTAGATTGTTATGGAGAAGAACGGACAAGAAACTCCACGTCTGGTTTCACTTCTTCTCACATTACACAACCTAATAACCGTGTAACGTGACAGCGGTTCGTAAGAATTGTTATCAGGCTTTAGGGTTTTCGACAACCGTATCGATTGTCATTTAACTACAAATGATAAGCAAAACCAATTTCTTAGCGTGCTTGCCGAGACGCACGCACGCTAAGTTACTAAACAGCGCCGACTTCCAGACCAAAAACTACAAAGCAAAAAATAACTTTCTTTTCCGAAGTCGGTGTCTTTTGTACCCATTGTTTTCCGTTTTTCGACACCGACTTCGGAAAAAAAAGTTCCTCCTTTTTTTGAAGTCGGTAAAAAGTAGCATTAATGTTGATTTTTTGTTCACGTTTATTTCACAGCAGCTTCTGCCCGCGGCTTCGCCAGTGTTAAAAGTGTTTCATCATCTCAAGGGAATACAAACTATCCTATGTCATTTCCAGGGTCTTAAACTATCTCCATGCCAAATTTCATTTAAATAGGTTCAGTAGATCCAGATATTATCCCCTACAACGTCACAAACATTACCTCTTTATAATATTACTAGCAGACCCCCGCGGCTTCACTCGGTTACCTACCTACCTACCCTACCCTGCCTACCATGCCTACCCTGCCTACCCTGCATACCCTGCCTTACCTGCCTAACCTACCTGCCTAACCTGCCTACACTACCTTTCTTTTTTGGGCGAGAAAATGCCTGACGCATGCCACGCCGTCTGGAGAGATGAAGTGGTTATGTGGGGCTTGCACCCACTAAAACTCCGCCGGTGCACCTAATTTCGCCTTGATGGGTGGGCCGCGAGAACTGCTACGCATGACATTCTGGGCTCCCTCTTCTTTGCCCGTCTCCGGGCTCCCTTCTTTGGCGATGTCCAGGTGCACTGGGACATCACCACATCTCCAGGGGCTGAGCAGCATGAACGATAGAGTCCCCGATCTATCGTCCGCTGACCCCTGTTATGGCGGCAACAAGTCTGCGTTCCGCCACCTTCGCCGTCCTGCCCTTCTGCGACGAATCGCATCAGCGAGAGAGTCTACCTCCCTGACCCGCTCCACCGCTTCCTTCTGCGAGATAACATATATTGTAGCCTATGACACTCAGGAATAATGTAGATTTCTACTGGTGAAAGAATTTTCAAAATCGGTTCTGTAGATCCAGAGATTACCCCTTACAACGTCACAAACTCACAAACTTTACCTCTTTATAATATTAGTATAGATTAAGTATATTAAGTATAGACAAAGACCATTCCATTACTATTTAACAGACCGTGCAACCTCTTAATAAGTGCTCTCTCATTGTGTTTGCCAATCGGTACTGTTCCAATCGGTACTGTTTCGATCGGTGCTGTTTTCTTGTCATTCATCCAATGACAAGAAAAACCTAGCTTTTCCAAACACCGTTCTGCAGAATAATATTTTTAAATACACCTTGCCTTACTCTCATTTAATTTCTGCCAATAGAAAAGCACAACCCTAAGACTTCCAAGAAAACCAACTGCTTACACACATCTAAGCAGAATACAACACTTTATTAACAACACACATTGACCGCACCCTCTTCGTGGCAATCTAACCGATCCCTTACTGTGACGTCATCTAACGCATGGAACATATTGCATGCACTTTACGAGCACTTTTATGGGCAAATACTCGAGAAACTTGAAGGCTAGAACGGCCTTTACCACATGTCAATTAAGCTTGATAAATATATGAGTTTATGGGTCATCTTGGGTAAATAGAATTGTTAATTAAGTAAGGCTGCTTTTCTAACAGAGGTGGGCGATTTTTTTACTTACAACAGAATTTCCGTGCGTTCAAGCAATTTGGCCATATCTGGTATTGGAGTCAAATATAGCAGCTCAAAATGTTAGGATACATTAATATTAATGTTAAATTTTATCTGTGGTGCTAGGCAACTGGGCTTATCCCAGTTGTAAACGCCTCTTTGTGTCATTTGGCCTTGTTCTGTCTCCTGCTTGATATGGAGGGAAGTGGAAATTAGGTTTATGTTTTCTTACTCCTCCTTTATTCTTTTCTGATTAATTTCGTTGCGGGATCCAAGACAGTTAAATTAATTCTTCAAGACTTTGTTGAGCTTCATTGCCTCGGCGCTTTTCTGGTTGTCGCCACTGTTGTTCATTCTGGCTTTCAGGAGTTGCAGTGGTTTGGGAATAGTGCAGTGGGATTGTTGATTTCATTGCATCTGCCATTATTTTTTCATCACCCTTGGATGACTGGTAGAGAATGGCAAAGGCAGTAAGTCCACCTTTATACCTTTGTGCATGAAGTCTAATTAAATAAATGAAAGAAATAAAACACATTTATTTGGGACCCGCATAGGAGACAGGAGATAAGCAAAAACAAAAAAAAACCTGTACGTGACCAAAAATGCTCCTATTTCAGTATGTGCAGCGATATCCAAAAGAAAATAACGCTGCGCTGGTGTATTCTGATAAGGCCCACTGTTACTGTGTGTTATTGTTGTTTTAATGAGCGAGCAAGCTATGCGGTGCGCGAGGAAAAATCCGTGGAGCTAGGTCACTTGTTTTCTTTACTATTTGTCCATGCAACATTTTGCGATCCTTTTTTTTTGAAGTCTGTTTAAAAGCAGGCGATGTGTTCGAGGGATGTGAGCGAGAAATGTGTGCGTGGGATGACTGCAGGGAATGTGTGCGTGCACAGCTGAAAAACGTCCGCTATGCATTCTTATACTATTCAGCTACACATCTTCGCGCACACTGCGCAAGCCTCTAGCACAGCTTTGGTAATAACAATCACACATTTTCAAAGCAGCGCTACCACATCCTCGCTCCACTTAGCTACCTCGCACATTTATATCTGGTGAATAAACATCTTAAAACTGGTAAATTGGAGGCTATGTAGACCACGCACGATTTTGTAGGTTCTGCGATTGACTTTTGTATCGGAGTTAGGGCTCCATATTTGGTATTGAGCAAGTATTGACATCAATGGTATCTGTGATAGACATCAATGTAAAGGTAACTATTTATTTGTCTATTATAAGAAAAGGAATGGGTTTTTATCTCAGTAGTGCATCAATGTTCATTCCTTTTTTGCAAGTTGTGTTCATCCCCAGGAATATGCACTAACAGGTGTCGCACAGAAGGGGTCCGGGGGGTGGTATTTTTAGAGATTCCACGTGGTGGTCACTGGATTGGTTTTAGTGAGGTAGAAATCTCAAAAATCCTGGTGTATTCCCCAAAAGTCCAGGCACATTTTGAAGGTTTCCCCCCGTTAACAGAAAAAAGGGTTCTGTTCATTTTGCTGCCTTGAATAAACGGTTAGGTACGATACTGTTTACAGAACCCTTTTTGAATAAATTCGTTTAGTGTATGGTTGTGATGACAACTCGTCACACTAGCTATCTCGTCGCTATCTCTAATAGGTCTCTTTCACTAATGCGCCACTTTGTACATGTGGTCAGTTTCCCAACTCGTCAGAAGCCGTATTTTGTCTCTTTTCTAACTCGTCCGACGCTTATTTACAATTTAGCACGAAATATTTAGGAAAATTCAGAGACTGCCTTCAAAGACAGGTTGAAGCACTCAACCATGGCCTCCCGGAGAGACCGGATCTGAGGCCCAGTAGCCCGTGCGTCGGACACGTATCTCTTAGCTACAGTGCTGTCGTCTGTATTCCCAAAGGGTATTTGCAGAACGTTTATGTGGAGCAAGAACAATGTTGCTGAGAGTACCGCCCCTTGAAGGACCCCAGCATCAATATCCGATCGGGCATCGGGGACCTATTCACTTTATAATTTTGTACGTTACTGTACACTGAACATATTCGTCGGACGAGTTGGGAAAGAGACAAAATACGGCTTGAGACTTGACGTTTCTCATCCCACTGTCCTGTCGCAGGTTTGCTAGTGTTATATACTCTTTGGTTTGCTGATAGAAATATTACAATATTATGTTGAAATAAGCGATAATTTTGTGCTTTTCCATTTAGTATTTTTTTTTGTATTTTGTGTGTTTATAAATAAAACACTCAGTAAGTATAGATGCATAGAAATAGATATGCTGTATTCGATTAGTTTCGTAGCTTCGCGCGGCCCAATTACCTCTGAGCAGGATATTACGATTTTGCATATAAAACAGTTAAACTATTGGCCAGACCTTCAGTTTATTGGGCTATTATGAAACCAATGTTACTATATCAAAACGTCGCAGAAATTATGCTAATCCTTTCCCTAATTTAGGTGTCTTAGAGTGTGTAAACCTGGTGAGGGTGGCGGGAGTCCGCTGGATGCGAGACTCAAGGAACCAGTCAATGTAGCGACATTTGTGGAAGGCCTATGTTCTGCAATGGACGTATTTCGGCTGAAATTATGATGATGATGAAGAAGAAGGTGTGAAAATAGGTCATGTACTACAGAGGAAGGAGTTCTTCATATAGATTTCCTCAATACAACCACTTCAATCTAAGATTTTAGTGCTTCATCAATGAAATAATCCTTCAGTCTCCTTTTACGATCCCTCCCGAGAAAGGAGAGGCTTATTCTTATCCGTACACCACACGGCTACGAATTAATGCTACTACCCAACTAAATCCCCATTAGATTAGTTATTATGGTTCCGTAAACAGATGGGAAAGCCGAACCGCCGGACGGTGTTGTTCTACTTTTAGATGCCTCGCCGATTTAAAGAGCATTTATCATAGAAATTGTTCTACGGATAATTATATATGTTCTGATTTCTATGAAAAATGGTCGACACATCAGTGTCGTATTATTCTTTGGAAGCTTAACACAGCCTAACTATATAACAATGAATACCTCGTTAGCGCGACTGCTGTGCTTTGAAGGTCGAGCGTTAAAAATTCTTATCTATTGATTTATATCCTTAGGAAATTGTAAATGAAAGAGTGCAGAGAAGTTCTACCACCATAATTAGATATAGCAGTAAAGTCATATTATTAAAGCTCTTATTTAACTCACACAGAAATCGTCCATTGCGATCGGTCTTGTGCTTCACGCTTCACTTCGCTCCACGTCATTCCGATGCTCGACATTTCTGCCAATACGGTGCGACGCCTGGTTTGACAGGGACGGCTACGCTTTCCTTCTCCTTGGGGATTCCAGTCCAAGGCTTGCTTGGTGCTAGCTAATGTCTAATTAACATCTTTAATTGACCATAACTACTTACAAACAACCTGAGATCGATATGTTTACCAAGCTATTATAAAGAACCACACATATAAGTCCAACACACACTTGACCCGCATCTTTATGTATATTCCTGATGAGGCTACCATATGATGGATTGTCTTGACCTTTCCACCTAAGTCTTCGTATCTTGAAAGGAAATCAGTGGCGATTAATCATCTTTAGTTATAATGAATGAGTTCGCTTTTATGGACAACTACTTGTTGAATATTTTGTAAACATAGATGGAGTAAATTAGTGGAAAAACTAAATCACCCTTATATAAACGCGGAGGTAAATGACAACCAGTACGTAAATACCTTTAAAATGCATAACATACCATCACGGCTTGGTATTCGAAGGGTTATTTATCCATTCTCAATATTATAAATTCGAAAGTAACTCTGTCTGTCTGTTTTTAGGGTTCCGTACCCAAAGGTTAAAAACGGGACCCTATTACTAAGACTTCACGATCCGTCTGTCTGTCTGTCTGTCTGTCTGTCCGTCTGTCACCAGGCTGTATCTCATGAACCGTGATAGCTAGGCAGTTGAAATTTTCACAGATGATGTATTTCTATTGCCGCTATAACAACAAATACTAAAAACAGAATAAAAACATACAACAAACGTGATTTTTTTGCCGTTTTTTGCTCGATATTAATAACGGCAACAGGTAGACGCTTGAAATATTCACAGAATATTAAGTTGTATATTCACTTCAAAAAATAATAATTATTAAATTAAAATAAAATAATTTAAGGGGGGCTCCCATACAACAAACGTGATTTTTTTGCCGTTTTTTGCGATAATGGTGCGGAACCCTTCGTGCGCGAGTCCGACTCGCACTTGGCCAGTTTTTTATTCTTCAAGCCTAAACCACTGAATGGAATACAATGAAATTTGGCAAGGAGATAGATGGCATCCTGAGGAAGGACATAGGCTAAATAGTAGGGTTGGTAGGGTAGGGAAGGTAGGGTAGGTAGGGTAGGGTAGTTAAGGTAGGGTAGGTAGGTAGGATAGAGAGGTAGGTAGGTAGGTAGGGTAGGGTTGGGTAGGGTAGGTAGGTAGCTAGGTGACGGGAGCGAAGCTGCGGGGGACAGCTAGTTTATTATACTTAATAGTATACCACAAAATACGTACAGGACAAACGTTAATAAAAGCAAGAGCACAATGGGCGGTCTTATCGCACTAGACAATCTCTTACAGACAATCCTTGGATGAACTGAAGCAGAGGCGTACCTTTAGTGCACCCTCATTTCACCAGTTTGTGTGTTTATATTATAGAGGCTTTATATAGGCCCTATATTGCCACCAGTCGGGCACAATTCCAGACTCCAGGTTTATCATCATCAGTCTTTTTAATGTTCCCACTGCTGGGACACAGAACTCCTCTCTGTGTGAGGGAATGGGCCATAATCCACCACGCGGGCCCAATGCGGGTTGGTGGATGTCATGGAGTTTCTTGTGCGTTCTTCTCTATAACAAGCTACTTTTCCGAATACACGGTAGAATCAAATTTATTATTACTTGTAAATTTTAATTTTTAATTGTTTGACGTTCAAAAGTGCCGCTTATTGGCCTAGTTGAAATAAATATTTCTGTGTCCGTTTTGAGAGCAGTGGTGGTGAAATAATTTACACAAAGTAAAGTGCCTGCCTGGGTTTGAACTGACCTACAACTTATAAGTCGCGGCCGATATCACTGCACTCAGTACTCAGACTCCAGATTGCTAATTTTACGTTTGAGTAATTTGAATAATTTCACGTTCCAGTTACGTTTCATAATAACGAGTACGATTTTATGTTACGTCAAAATCATGCCAAAAATTGCTGTATCTAGCTGGTCTGTTAGACGAATTTATGACGCAGTCTTCCTTAGTCCGCCCCTAATACGTTTATAAGATTAGAGGCAAAGAGGTGTCATGATTTGTCATAAAGGGTCTAAGGGTTTGTGTTAAACTACGTGTGTTCGATGTCGCCAACCCATGTTAATAAGGGGCGTCCTTTATCAATTACCAATTAACTCCCTCCACATCCAACCCCATGTTACATACCGCATTAATTTAACTCTGATATTCCTGTTGGGTCTAGTGGTCGGGAGCGCTACTGCCGAATATGAGGTTACAGGACTGGATCCCCGGGTCTAGAAAAGTGTTATTGGGTTTTTCAAACTGGAACTTCTCAGTAGCAGCCTAGAGTTTGAATTCGTGTCCGGTTGACGGTCACTAAACCGGCAACCTAATAACTACATGCAATTTAAATTTAATTTAATAAATATATACTCCATTTGAGATAACTGTACCTGGGCGACCGAGCTATGCCCGGGTGAAAATAGACAAAACGAAGTTTTCTGAAAATTAAACATAGCTAGATCGATTTATCGCCCCCGAAACCCCCTGCATACTAAATTTCATGAAAATCGTTGGAGCCGTTTCCGATATTCAGATTATATATATATATACAAATTGCTGGTTTAAAGGTAGTAGATTAGATTAGACATTCAAGTAATCCCATTTTACAGCCCGCTCAACCGATTTTGGCTTCTATCTCTTTTTTTTACCTTTGTATAGATTCTTTTACCGATTGTGAATGTGTGAACATTGTAGGCTTTCTAGATTTCTAGATGATTGTTAACATTTGTTAACTTTTTATTTCGTACATTTTTATTTTTTGTTTGTTTTTTTTCAATTTCGTACGACTTATTGTCGGGCCTACGTTGTCCCCCCATATCCAAGTACTAATGCTGTAACATGGAAATATTGTAAACACAAAAAAAAATAAAAGAGTAACCATGGAGTTTCTTGCCGGTTCTTCTCCATAGGAAACGACTAACCCGAACCGTGCACCTTTTGTCGACGTTTTATAAGTGCCCATGTAGGCCTATGTAAAATAAAAATATTTGATTTTGATTTTTTGATTTTATTGCGTTGGTGATATGTAGACAAATGTAGCAAAAAGTTTTTGTAACAGGTTTATGCTTTTCATGCTGTCCTTATATTTACGGGATCGAACTCAAAGTCGGTTGAACGGGATGTAAAAAAGGGTTGTAGAAATTTCTATTGTTATTTCAAATGGAGTATAGGTGTTGTATGCTGTAAGGATAAATCCTCTGCCTTACCCTCCGGGAAATTCAGGCTGTCTGTTATAACCCGACTGCCGAAGTAGGGTAATGTGTATATCGATACCTCTGGGCTCAAAGGGCGTAAAGCACAAAACAAACATTTGGTAGTTTGTGCTATGCTCAGTGCGTAAAGCACTAAACAAACATGGGTTATTTTGTGCTATACGCCCTTTGAGCCCAGAGGTATCGATATCAGTCTATGTATGTATGTATGTTTGTTTCTATGTGGCGTTCCAGAGACCAAACGCGTCGGCCGATTTTGATGATTCTTACGTCAATCTATTTGTCTTAACCTTGCAAATGTCACTGGCTACTGGCTGGCTTTTGGGCGCCATATTGTGGGGTTCCAAATATTTTTTCTTCCAAACTCATCGTGTGGGGTAGCAAAATAAAAAGTTTTAAGAGATGATTTAAAAAATATATAACACTTATATGTTCAAATGTACTATTTAGTTAAACAAAAGTGATAAATAAAAAAAGTTAATTCAAAAATCAAAAACCAGACTGCTTGAAAAGCGAACTAAAAATACGTAAACAAGAAGAAAATCATTCTATGCAGTCGGAGATCCGAGGATACATCTGGTTTTCGCTCCGACTGCACTGCATGATTTTCTTATTCTTTATTGTACACAAAACATAAAAACATACAAATACAAAAAGAAAGTTTATGTACAAAGGCGAGCTTAACCCATAGTTGGGTTCTCTAACAGCAAACCTGAGTTGCGTAAAGAAATATGCAAATAAGAGGATAGTACATCCATGTGCACAACAAAAGCTTATCAAAAATATAAAACATTTTTAAATACTTACTCACTAATAAACTAAACAATAACTTTTTTGTATGTAAGTATTGACAACCTTACCTAAATGTAATCTTTTGAAAATATTTTTTTAATAACCCACGACTACAACGGGGAAAATAGTATGTCTAAAGGAGCTCGTGGCTAAATAATAACAGCTGCACGAGTCGATCATCAAGCTTAAGCAACGCTTGACGAGGTTGGTCCGTGGATGGGTGACCATTCCAACATACCGAGTTTCCTCCGTGCCTTGGAAAGCACGTTAAGCCGTTGGTCCCGGCTGTTATTTGAAGATCTTTGACAGTCGTTACGGGTAGTCAGAAGCTTGAGATCTGACACCAGTCTTGCCAAGGGGTACCGTGTTACCCAGTTACTGGGTTGAGGAGGTCAGATAGGCAGTCGCTCCATGTAAAACACTGGTACTTAGCTGAATCCGGTAAGACTGGAAGCCGACCCCAATATAGTTGGGAAAAGGCTAGGCAGATGATGACTATATCGAAAACAGAAGTAACCTCATTTAATTAAATACCAAGTTTTACTTACCAAAAGGTGCTTATTACATTATGATAGTTGTGAACCCTCGTTACCGGACAAACAGAGCAGATGTGAGTACATACAAGTTGGTTTTCACCACGCTCTGTAGCATTTTTGGCTAATTAAAACGTATTATGTCTTGTTTCAAACTTTTGGGGGTTTGAGTACGGTTGGCAACAAAAGAAACATAAGAACAAATGGGAGATATTTTAGCTAGCTTATTCACTAGGTCCTGGTATTCAGCGGCGCCGGCGGCGTTCGGTTAGACTGGAACTTGACTTCAACATAATTATGTAGTTGGGACCGTGCTGCCGGGATTATCTTGATAGCCATGGCATACCTCTCCACTCCTCAAGCACCTCCGTATATGTTACCCCCTTTGCGCTACGTCACTAAAGTGCTAGCGACTGTTTATGGGGGGGGGGGAAATCTTTCTTAGGGGAAAGATTTGCGAGGTTGAACTTATAGATCAGCCGAGATATCAGTGTGCTGTCTACGTCTGAGCTTCTTAAGGAGTTATGGCAGATTGACTAATATGCCTAAAGACCTTAGTGTTTAGGCACTTCTTCTTCACTTCGCTTGAGAGAAGAGTGGTCGTGGTCATGATGCATTTTGTCCAATCACTGGTGTTTTTGTAACTCGCCTCATTATCTCTTTCTGTCTGGTTCTGGTAGGTAATGGTTTGGTGCATTCATTAACAGGGCCTTCAACCTCAGATTTAACCTGATCGGTCCACTTCATCTGTAACCACCCGTGTGGCCTTTTAACGTGCACTACCAAACGCTCATAGAGTCGTTGTACCGCCTCAAGACATAGCAAAAGCGTTTTATTTATTTATTAAAAAAAAAAACGTTGCCCCACACTAGGAATTTCTTCTTGTATCGTGGTTTACAAACATATAAACTCACATACACAACACCCAGAGCCGAAACAACTATCTGTAGATCATACAAATATTTGTTCCGTGCGGGAATCGAACCCGCGACACGCAGCGCAGCAGTCAATCGCTCAAACACTGCGCCAATCGTGCGTTTATTTAGGCACTATCACAGTTTTAGTTCGTAAATATTTGGCTTCGGAAAAAAGAAAAATTTCTTCTTCTCAATTTGCCATTCAACATTATCCAAGACTCTTAATCCAGAAAAAAAGACGAATACTTAGTTCACCTCTAAAGCATATTCCTCACCTAAAATATTCTACCGAAAAAATTGTGATATAACGCCACAAGCATCACACCTAGACGAGTTTGAAACATCATCAATCAATGTGGCAAACACCGCCGGTACTCAGCATACAAAACGAATACGAAAACTGTATTCAGGTCACAATATTTTCATATAACGTGGCAACAATAAGAATTTGAAAAAAAAAAGATTAACTTTAAAAAAAAATAGTTCTTTACATCGGAGCTGGGGATCTATATTATAAAGTGACATTTTATCAGCCATAACAATTAGAGATTTCTGTAGTTCATTCCATCATTTTGGACATTTTGACAATGGTTTTTGCTGATCGAAGAATGTCAGTTTGTGTAGGCTTTCTCAAGGCCTGGCACCACATAATAACACGGTTTCCAACTAAGACATGGTGATATTCTAACAGCTGGTTCGAAGCGTAGTCCCACCATACCTGCTTCTGCTTCCAAGCAGCGTTGCTATACATCAGTTTGAAGCTAATGTGTGCCGGTGTAATTACAGACACATGGAATATTTCAGCTTCGTCTCTGGGATACTAACGTTCCAGCTCTGTATTGCAGATGTCTTTGTCCATATGCGGCGGTGACCACTTACCATCCTTTGGCCCTGCTAGTATGGTTATGGCTAGTATGCTCATAAAAAAGAGCCACCTTCCACAAAAAGAAATAAATCGATTTCAGACTGACCGTGCCCATAGTTCCACTCTAGCGATCTCAAGTTACAAATATAGATACACTCAACACAACTATGGTAACTACCTTGACAGAGCCTTTACGGTCGTCGCCAGTAAAGGCGATTTTCATCATACTATTGCGCTGTGGTTTAGTGAGAAATGAGTATATTAGAGGAAGTTTGAAAGTGGCGCCAGTGACAGAAAAGTTGAAAGGAAACCGTTTGTCCTGGTATGGTCATCTGATGAGGAGGGATGAAACGCATGTTACTAGAAGAGTTATGAATATAAATGTGGATGGATGGAGAGGGAGGGGACGGCCAAAGAAAAGATGGATGGACTGTGTGAGGAGTGATATGAAAGAAAAGGGAGTCAGTGATAGCGTGACGAGGGACAGGACGGTATGGAAGAAGAAAACGTGTTGCGCCGACCCCAAGTAACATGGGACAAGGGCAGGAAGATGATGATGATGATATTGCGCTGTGGTTTGACTGTACTGACCTACAGACAGTTCGACCTTTTCCACAGGCTTCATAACTATATGTAGGCACGGCGTCTCATTTTAAGAAAGAAAATTTGGTTCAAATAAATCTCACTAGATGGCGCGACATGTACAGAAAATTTAACATTTTCTGGAATTGAACATACAATTGTATGTTCTTGTTTAATCAACTCTCCTAAGTACAAAATTATGGAATGTTGGGCTCTTAATTCACATTTCAAAGATTATTTGAACGGATCATTTAAAACTGATGCCAATAGATGGCGCATTTTTAAATTTCTGAGGCATTCCACTCGGTTGTTAAAATTTGCATTGTAACACATTTCGGTGCAAACAAACTGTAAAAACGTGCAAAAAAAACTATAAATCGAACCTTCACTGTATATTTAAAGAAAAAAAATATTCACGAACCTAGTAAACCCTTTTACTGCTGCTAACACCATCTATTGCCGTGAAACGGGATCGAACGTGATTGATGTACTTACAAAAATAACAAGATTAATCAGATGAAAAATGCTGGTTACGTCTGCACGGCTTCTTTGTATGGGATGAGGCATTTGTATGCTAGTATTATATTATCTGTGGTGTAGGTATCAAATTCAAAACTACCAGGAGCCCATAAGTGACTAATATTAGTCTTGAAACTACGTCTACAAAGTTTTTATACATGCCAATTACCTCATTGTATAAACTTAAGCCTTCTGAAGGGGTCTCTAAGCTGGGTCTGTGCCACTCTACTATTAAGGGTACTCGGTCAAAGGTACCAGGGCATAAGGAATCTTAGATAGTCATGTAGTATGTCATTATGTGGGGAATTGTGTATGTGAGATTTATTTTCGTAATTGTTGGCTAACTTCATTAATTCCTTTGGCGCTACAACCCTTTGTGGGTCTCGGCCTCCTCAACGATCTTCTTCCATTTCGCTCTGTCACTGGCCTCCTTTCGCCAAGATGTTTTCCTTCCTATCCTCTTCAGATCTTCCTCTACACAATCTATCCAGCGCTTCCTGGGTCTTCCTCTGGGTCTTTTTTTAATCGGAGTCCTCTTAGACATGACTCTAACGGCTCTGGTATTGCCCATTCTTTCCAGGTGACCTACCCATCTGAGCCTTTGCGACTTGCAGAACCTGACAATCGTTTCCCCATTGATCATTGTTGGCTAACTTACCAGCCTATTTTGTCCCACTGGTGAGCAAACAGCCTTTTCCCCCCATTTCTGTTTTCTGCTAGTGCGAGCCATTTTTAACCACTGACAGAAAAAGAGGGGCGTTATAAGTTTGATGTGTGTACCTGTGTGCTTGTGTATTTGTGTATCTGTCTGTGGCATCGTAGGTTTTAAAGGGATAAACAGATTTTGATTTCATTTTTTTTGTTTGAAAGGTGATTTTATCGAGAGTGTTCTTAGCTTATGTTTGATGAAAATTATAGACGTTTCAAGATATCATGTCATAATTACGTGTTCAATATAGATTGAAGCGTGTCTACTGCTGTATACATTTATGTAGTTAAAAAAAAAAACATGTCGGGATTTTGGCCATTTTCAATTTTTACTTTTATATTTTTTATAAACACTACAGCCAATGCTACAAACATGACGTCAAACCTCTTTATAGAGGAAAATATCAAAATAATGATTACACCAGGGAGATACATTATAATTTAATTAAATTCATATAAACAATTAAAATAAATCAGTTGGACCACGGGTCTAGAGTAGGTGCCATTGTCCAACTAAAAATAATGATTAGAGAACTGTTTCTGCCGAAGATCCGTACTCCAACTGGTTGGGTATTATAGTTTGACACCTAAACGCTAAAAAGAAACTCCTTCGTGCCACGAAGCACACACGAGTCGTTGGTTCCGGTAATTTGTAGATTTTTGACAGTTGTTACGAATGGTCAAGCCAAATAATCAGTCCCCAGTTTTGCTAATGGGTACCGTGTTACCTAGTTACAGTCCCCGGCATGTAACTTGGCAAGGTTTCGGCGTAGTGGGGGTAAGTTCGCGTATATTTCGCGAACCACCATGTAGCGCGAACGGAACGTGGACGCGACGCAATTGGTCAGTTGATCCTTGTGTCAACTGACCAACCAATAGCGCGCTCGGAACGTTGCTAAACGTTCCCCGCGCCCTGCTTTACTACCAAAGAGTCCTAACAAACTGGCCAAGTGCGAGTCGGACTCGCGCACGAAGGGTTCCGTACCATCATCGCAAAAAACCGCAAAAAATCACGTTTGCTGTATGGCAGCCCCCCTTAAATATTTATTTTATTCTATATTATTTAGTATTTTTTGTTATAGCGGCAACAGAAATACATCATCTGTGAAAATTTAAACTGTCTGGTTATCATTAACTCATAAATGGCACAAATATATGGATGTCTCTAACTATTCTCAATCTCATTTTTTTTCTCTTTTAATTAGACTTTTTACAATGTTTTTCAATCATCTTTATAGCCCTTTGCTAAGAATAGTTACAGCACTGATAACAGTATTTGTGCCACGTGTAATTTTTTTTTTTTTTTTTTTTACCTTTGTATAGATTCTTTTACCGATTGTGAATGTGCGAAAATTGTAGGCTTTCTAGATTTCTCGATGATTGTTAACATTTGTTAGCTTTTTATTTAGTTTTACATTATTTTTTGTTTGTTTTTTCAATTTCGTACGACTTATTGTCGGGTCTACGTTGCCCCCCCATATCCAAGTACTAATGCTGTAAGATGGAAATATTGTATAAGTGCCCATGTAGGCCTATGTAAAAAAAAAAAAAAAGATTTTGATTTTGATCACGGTTCATGATATACAGCCTGGTGGCAGACGGACAGACAGACCGCGGAGTCTTAGTATTAGGGTCCCGTTTTTGCCCTTTGGGTACGGAACCCTAAAAACGACTTCTGCACCTATATCTAACGACTCTTGCCAACTTACGTGCCGGGATTATACTGGGTTATGAATGTTATAAAGGCAGTCATCACTACAGCCGAATGACGTCTACTGCTCAACATAGGCCTCGCCCAAGTGTCGCTACAGGGACCGGTCTCGTGCGTCTCGCATCCAGCGTATTCCCGCAAGCTTAACCAGGTCATCGGTCCACCTAGTGGGCTGCTTTCCAACGCTATCTTTCGGTCCGCAGTAGGATAGATCCTCCAAGTAAAAAACATGAAGAAAATCATGCTGGTCGGAGGATACATATTTGCGAGCTGGCTGACCAAAACCAGATGTATACTCCAACTGCACAGCAGGATTTTCTTCTTGTTTACGTCCTTTTAGTACGCTTCTCAAGCAGTCGGGTGTTTTAGATTTTTGAACTAACTTTTTTATTCATATCTTTTTAGCTAACATATTTGTTTTCGAATCAGGTACATTTCATCATGTAATTTTTATATTTTTTTGAAATCACTTCTTGAAACCCTTTATTTTGATAACCCACACGATGGGTTTGGAAGAAAAGAAAAAGTTGGGCCCCCACAATACGGCGCCCAAAACCCACTATTTTACAATTTTAATGTAGCCAGTGAGGAGCTCGTGGCTAAATAATAACAGCCACACGGGTTGATCATCAAGGTTAAGCAACGCTTGACAAGGTTGGTCCGTGGATGGGTGACCATTCCAACATACCGAGTTTCCTCCGTGCCTTGAAAAACACGTTAAGCCGTTGGTCCCGGCTGTTATTTGAAGATCTTTGACAGTCGTTACGGGTAGTCAGAAGCTTGAGATCTGACACCAGTCTTGCCAAGAGGTACCGCGTTACCTAGTTACTGGGTTGTGGAGGTCAGATAGGCAGTCGCTCAATGTAAAACACTGGTACTCAGCTGAATCCGGTAAGACTGGAAGCCGACCCCAATATAGTTGGCAAAAGGCTAGGCAGATGATGATGATGAATGTAGCCAGTGACACTCGCAAGATTAAGACGAATCAATTGGCGTAAGAATCATCAAAATCGGCCACCGCGTTTGGTCTCTAGAATGCCACATAGGAACAAATATACATACATACATTCATAGACTGATAAACATATTACCCTCCTTCGGCAGTCAGGTAAAAACAGGTACATAGCTACATCCATTTAGACTAGAACACGACCAACATAGTACAGTCGGCCTATTGATTATAATATTTGAAGTTTATCTGCGGATTTTAGAAGCCGGTCGTATATTTAAGGCGTATAGGTATTCCCCAATGTTAACGCAGTCCTGAATATCAATATTGAACCACCTTTTGGACAGTTTTGTTTGCAAAATATTTTTTGATTTACATAAGCTTTTTCAGTTCTGAAGAAATACTAGCCATATTTTTTTCTGTGTAAAAATATTTTTTAACTTCCTAGTCTATAGCTAGAATTTCTTCATAACCTATCCAAAAGTAGCGAAAAAATATAGTTTTTTTTTTTTTAAAGCATAATTACACGAAAAAGCCATGTTTCACAAATAATGTTCATGAATCAATCTATACTAATGTTACAAAGAGGAAAGATTTTTCTTTTTTGTTTGTTTGTAACGAATAGGCTCCGAAACTACTGGACCGATTGAAAAAATTCTTTCACCAATAGAAAGCTACATTATTCCTGAGTGTCATATGCTATTTTTTTATCCCGAAAACGGGTCCTGTGGAGCGAAGCCGCGGGGAACAGCTAGTAATAAATACATATTTTTTTCAAACCTTTTAACTTAGCCGTTACTAAGGAGCATGCTTTAGAAAGTTACCGTTTTACGGCACTACAGTGGAAGGTCCTTAATTCTTTCACCTTCAGGTTGTGATGTAAAATAAATCAGTAGTTCGGCGAAAAACAGCTGTTGTTAGTTTTAGCGATCTGCTATCAGATGATAACGATGTAATTATGAAGCATTACGTAGGCGATGGATGACACCCGGTACTGGCGATCACATTATTGTTAGGAATTAGAATTAACAGTATAAAACATTTTTGAAGATATTGTTTTGTAGGTACTTTTTTGTTTTCGCATTAAACAAAAAAAGCAATAGTTTGTTTAAAGTTTAATTAAATGTGTTTATTTTCGAGAAATACAGAAGAGGCGCGTCTCCATAAACGAGTCCATTACTAGTCATCTTTGGGTAGTGGAGAAAAAGCATGGCAGTTTCAATCAATCGAAGTGGCTTATCGCAGTCCACTGCTGATCGTTGCTTTCTTCCAAGCGTTTGCTTCGACAATAATAATTCCTTTTGCATCCAAAGTAAAAAAAAAAACTCGAGGCCTAAAAAGGCTCTTCAAAGAATATCGGTAACCATGATCATTTTTAGGGTTCCGTACCCAAAGGGTAAAAACGGGACCCTATTACTGAGACGCCGCGATCCGTCTGTCTGTCTGTCTGTCTGTCTGTCCGTCTGTCACCAGGCTGTATCTCATGAACCGTGATAGCTAGACAGTTCAATTGTTCACAGATGATGTATTTCTGTTGCCGCTATAACAACAAATACTAAAAACAGAATAAAATAAATATTTAAGTAGGGCTCCCATACAACAAACGTGATTGTTTGGCCTTTTTTTGCGATAATGGTACGGAACCCTTCGTGCGCGAGTCCGACTCGCACTTGGCCGGTTTTTTTACCATCTGCATCACTGAGCTCTAGCTTAAAAAGTAAAATTTAAAAAGCAAATACTAAAAGGGAAAGCTCGTCGAAAACTATAAACCCGTAACACGATTTCCTGAAGATCAGATAACAAATACCAAACAACAGAAACTCACATTTCCTTGGCATTTTTTTGTTAATGTTATCTTAATCTAAAACAAAAGCACTTTTGTGTGCGAGCGTACCTGCTGATAACACGCGGCTTATCTAGATTACACATACAAGTGGTCCGCGTTTAGTTAATAACGTAACCGGCACTTTTGGCAGTGGCTGTACCTTTAGTACACCAGTAAAAGATGGTTGAATGATTATTTTTGTATAATTAGAAAGTAAATACTCTCCTCGAGTAAATAGGGTGTAACGGAACGGTACGATCATATTTTAAATACAAGCAGTATTTGTCCATGTATATGAACAACTTTATTCCATATTCGTGAATAATTTGCATTTAGAGTACAAAAGAGATGCCTAAGAGCCATATTTATGTTAAAAACACCCGACAGTTGAAAGCCCTATTTGATCCGTTATAAGATATTAACATTGCCATCTATATTCTGGCAACGGTAATGTTTGTTAGAAATAATATTGGCTTATACGTATGGCAGATGAATTGCCGAGAAACAGGCGTGATCAAGTCAGCTCTGTATGTATAGCAGTAGAACGGCACTTATGCGCAAAAGTGTTTTTTGCATGGCTTCAATTGTTTATAATAAGCTACCCAAAAGTTGTTTCTCAGGGATTACTTAAAGAAGGGCCACTCCCGCCGTTTCGAAAATTGACACCTTAACTTGACAGATGCACTAGGGTTGCTACTATATTGATTCCAAATTTAAAAAAAGAGTAGGTTGTATAGGTTACAAACGTAAATACATCAATTCGTCTAAATATACATCATATCATGCTTACATGAATTACATGGTAGACAGAGAACCAAATATCCATTAAATATCACGACGCCACAAACGACGAAGTTTGGAGGGTAAGAAGACGTAACAATAGTGTCCTGATAAAGGACAAAACAACGCTGCCTCTGCTCTGGTCCCTGGGCCAGGTCACGAAGACCTATCCTGGCGTAGACGGAGTCCTATATGGAAGGATTCATTCGATTACGAAAATATATTAACTGATGGAAACTCCCTAAATACTTTACTTTAGTAAATTACTAGCTTTCACCAGCGGCTTCACCTGCGTGCTTGTCAGAAATTATCCTACGGAAATGTACTACTGGGGTAAAAAGTATGCTATGTTTGCCAGCGGCTTTACCCGCGTGTGAGTCAAAAATTATCCCAAGGAAACATATTATTCCCGGGATAAAAAGTATCCTATGTGTTAATCATGGCTGAGACCATGGAGAGCCTCAGTAAAATGCTCGATGACCTCAGTAGAGCCTCCGAAAGAGTGGGTCTTAAAATGAACATGGACAAAACCAAGGTCATGGTGCATGCCCATGTAACAACCACTCCTATCAAGGTCGGAGACTCTACACTCGAAGTTGTGGGCGACTATGTCTACCTGGGACAAACGATCCAATTGGGTAGGGCCAACTTCGAGAAAGAGGTTAACCGTCGAATCCGACTCGGCTGGGCAGCGTTCGGGAAGTTGCGCGGTATCTTCTCGTCCAATTTACCACAGTGTCTCAAGACGAAAGTCTATGACCAGTGTGTGTTGCCATTGATGACATATGGCTCTGAGACGTGGTCGCTTACAATAGGCCTTATCAGAAAGCTTACAGTCACTCAAAGGGCAATGGAGAGGGCTATGCTCGGAGTTTCCTTGCGTGATCGAATCAGAAATGTGGAGATTCGCAAGAGAACCAGGATTACCGGCATGGCCCGACGAATTGCCAAACTTAAGTGGCAGTGGGCAGGGCACATTGCTCGCAGAATGGATGGCCGATGGGGCTGAAAAGTTCTGGAATGGCGACCGCGAACCGGAAGACGATACGTTGGAAGGCCTCCCACTAGGTGGACCGATGACCTGGTTAAGGTTTCGGGAAGGCGCTGGATGCGAGGCGCATGGGATCGGTCAATGTGGCGACGCCTGGGGGAGGCCTATGTCCAGCAGTGGACGTCTTTCAGCTGAAATGATGATGATGAATGATGATGATGATGTGTTAATCCTGGGTGTTAGCTACCTCCATACCAATTATCAAAATTGGTTCAGCCGTTTGAGCGTGTCTGTGTGTCTGTGTGTGTGTATGTTTGTTACTTCTAACAAACATACACACACACACAGACACACACTCACAAACTTTCGACTTTAAGATATTAGTGTGATGTGATGCGTACAGCTAAAGAGTGGAACTACCTACCGGAGTCTGTGGGGTGTTCAACCTGGGGAGTCTTTTAGTCAAGAGTGAATAAGGTACTTTTAGGCAAGCGTGCTCTATCGTCGACTATCGCTTACCATCCGGTAATACGGGGCAAAGGCGAGTCTATCAAAAATCAAAAAAAAAAGTAAATAGATCCCCCCAGTTATGATTACGTTATCTACACGGACGGTGTAGTCCCAGCTACCAACGCGACGTTGCTAATTGGTTAATGTTTTTACCAGAGGCAAAGATAAAGTGACATCCTATCAATGATAAGTTGATAACGATTGTCCAATAGCCCAAAATGGAAGGGGATTGACCACGTTTCCGTTGCGAGAATATCACTTTGTTTACAGTCCCAAGGGACTCGAGCCGATTTTGTACGTTTCTTTGATACAATTTCTGCTTTAGAGAACAAAACTTTTCGCAAAAATGTGGTGACTGTAGTTTTCTTATGTCCAATGATACACACCTTTGATTGATTAGTCGGGATAGTCTAGCCTTGCACAAAGCTTGCGTACGGGCCTCTCGCTCGTCATGGTTTGTGACTGACTTATTAGTACACTACAGTGTTAATTGCGTTTTTCTTATTTTTAATGTTTTGCTTTGTCAGGAGCTCGTGGCTAATTAATAACAGCCGCACGGGTCAATCATCAAGGTTAAGCAACGCTTGACGTAGTCGGTCCGTGGATGGGTGACCATTTCAACATACCGAGTTTCCTGCGTGCCTCGGAAAGCACGTTAAGCCGATACGTCCCGGCTGTCATTTGAAGATCTTTGGTAGTCGTTACATTTACAAGACATCAGTCTTGCCAAGAGGTACCGTGTTACCCAGTTACTGGGTTGTGGGGGTCAGATAGGCAGTCGCTCCATGTAAAACACTGGTACTTAGCTGAATCCGGTAAGACTGGAAGCCGACCCCAATATAGTTGGGAAAAGGCTAGGCAGATGATGATGATTGTCAGCTATATGAAATAGTGCTTAGGTCGTATGGCATACACACCGATACAAGATAAGAAGAATTGGGTGATCCGAGCCACTCAACGGTCCTAAATTACTGTAAGTCATCGGTAAATGGTGGACATCCCACCCATACGCACAAAACATTTTGGAAACACTTTTATTATGCGTACAGCTAAGGAGTAGAATTCCCTGCCGCCGGAGTCTGTGTTTCCCGACAGCACGATGGAGCACGCTTGTCTAGAAGTAACCTATCCACTCTTGACTGAAAGACCCTCGGTTGGAGCTATTTGGAAACACAGACTCTGGCAGAAAATTCGCAACGCTTAATGAATGTATTTCCAAAACGTTCAGTACACTAAACGTTTCACTTCGAAACACACTACAAATTCGATTTTCCTATCGGTTCGTTCACACACAGTAACAAAAAGCGATACCTATAAGAAACACGTGACCACGTATCTTAATGCTGGGGCCACACAATCGCGATAACGCGTACTTTATTTACTTCGGGCGCTCTCTCTCGCTCACCGCGCGACCTCTCGCAGTGCAACAGAGAGCGCGCGAAGTGCAGTTCGGGATATCGCGATAGTGTGGCCCCAGCATAAGAGGTTCCGTTTATATGGACACTATCTAAAAAGGCATCTTGCTACTAAATAACTGCTTAAGGCATTCTTCAGAGTATGGGATAGGATACTTTGTGATATAGAAATCACCAGTCAAAACCATGTAACGTTTTATCCGATTCATCGTTTGAATTCAGAACTCGACGCTGAACATTCATAACAGCGACGAGTTAGCAAGAAAAACGTTTTGCTACCGTTACGTTTTGTTTTGTATTTCCACCCATGTATTTACACACTTCCAAAAACAAACAAGTTAGATTTTCTAATCCTTTTGTTCACAGTAATAGAAAGCGAATCCCGTAAGTTTGAGACGACCACGTATCTTAAGAGTCCCTACAAGTTTCACGAGCCAAAAACAGAAAACAGCTACTTTTTCAGCGAAAATTTCTCAATAACTACAAGATATATGATAAAAATATAATGACACCTCGTTCGAATTGCATGAGTCGATGGTGAATCCGACTTGCGTTTCCCACTGACTTTTGTTGGTTTGCGAGTTGGTTTAGTTTTCTGATCAAGTGTTAGAGCTGGTTGACTATATTCACACTCAGAATCAGACCTGAAACAAAGATATGAAATGTTTTGTTTAAATCATGCTATAAATATACAAACAGATCACGGGTCTCAGTAAACACTTAAAATATTTTTACCCGACTGCGCTAGAAGGAGGGTTATATTATACTTACATTTTGCCAATCTGCAGTTAGAATTTCACTGAATTGATTTGATGAATATTAATACTGGTATTGACAACAACTCGAGATTTACACTATCTAATTATAACTGATGGTACAGAACTTCTTATAGACGACTTCCACACTTGCAAACTGCAATTAGATTGTTTAATGTACTCCAAAAACACGTAGCTTATAAAATCGATAACGCATTATAATTAATTGTTTCAAAAATTACCTCATTCAATCAAATGTGATACTATAAATCGTCTTTTTTCCTCGGACGTATAATACCAGTTCAAAAATAAAGACTAAGCAGTTATTATTCGTATACCTAGTAGCGGATGACGATTTGGCGATGCAGCGAAATAACGTAGGGTTGACGAAACGAAACAGTACTTTAGTAACAAATCGGACGGTGAGCTATGGGCAGCTCGCTGTCCGACCGTTCAGAATCCGTCTGAACCGAGCCCAAGTCGTCAACGGCGCGCCCCTTTCGTCAATGCATGATTTTTTGTAGAGCATTAAAAAAAGAAAAAAAAAAAAAAACTTTTGTAACAAATAAAAAAGTAATCAAGTGACTTAAATGTGACCTTTAGTTTATTGTAAAAATGCATAGCAACTAAGTTTATTAGTAAAAAAGAGTTTTTTCATATTTTTCATTCTCTGAAAGTAGGTCTAAAGTTGCCTATGGAGCGGGATGAAAGCTATACTTTTTATCCCTAGGAGTTCTATTTCAACTGAAAACTGTCAAATTATTAAAAAAACCAAAGGAGCATAGATCGGGCGACTTAGCAATGAGATTCTTAGATATCCTTTGGTTGAACGGAACAATAACAACGTAATTATCTGAATAGGTAACATAATGTTGAATGCGTGTCAACCCTACCTAAAATAGATGATTGATGCAAACGACACAAAACGACTTAGTTGACCCAAAAAAACAAATACTTGCGCAATAAGTATTATAATACAAAATATGATACTTATACATCTTTTAAATTTATTACCTAAAATCAACGACGGAAGCCTGCTCAAAAGACGTTACTTATGGTTAAATATTTTTGTATTAAATTAATTATTTACCTAAGAATTTGGACAATTGACATCTGGATCATTCTTAGGTATAAACATTTTGCAGGTAATTTTATACACTTTTTTTGTATTTTTTTTATTCTACTATCTGAGGGACGAATTATTATTATTATTATTGTGCATTTCTCTTTCCAGAAACAATTATTTCAACAAGCTTCTCGAATATTTTATAAAGAAGAGATTATTAAACTAGAGGACTAGCAGCAAACTTTCTAATCTGGATGACTAGACTATCCATTTTATTGAAGGTAATTTTGTATACTATATTTACTATAATTATTTGAACTGGGCGCCTAATTAATAATATGCTTTTCTCTTTTCAGGACTATTTTGTCAAGCGACTCGAATCTCGCTAAATAAATAACTACAGCAAATTATTGACCTCTGGATCATGCCTAGGTAAAAATATTTATATTTTGCAGATAATTTTATGCACTTTTTTGTTTTTTTTTTTTTAATTCTTAAATCTGAGGGGCAAATTATAATTATTGTGCATTTCTCTTTCCAGAAACAATTAATTTGACAAGCTTCTCGAATATTTTATAAAGAAGAGATTATTAAACTAGAGGACTAACAGCAAACTTTCTAATCTGGATGACTTGACTATCCATTTTATTGAAGGTAATTTTGTATACTATATTTACTATAATTAATAATAATAATAACATTCCAAAACCTTCACACAACGCCTTCTAGTCCTAAACTAGCAGAGCTTGTGTTATGGGTACTAGACAACTAATAAACATACTTATATATTTCTAAATACATACATATTATAGATAAATTACACCTAGACACAGAACAAATGATCGTGCTCATCACACAAACATTTGTCCTGGGTGGGAATCGAACCCACGACCTCCGTCACTAATCACTAGACCAACAGGCCGGCCAATTGAACAATTATTTGAACTGTGCGCCTAATTAATATTATGCTTTTCTCTTTTCAGAACTTATTTTTATTTGGATGTCAATAATTAGGTAATCCTCCTAATACTTTCTTCAGTTACTGTATACTTTTACTTTTTCTCTTTATTTCTTTAGTTTTTTTCTACTTTTTTTGTTTGATTACTTTCACAAGATCACAAATTTTAGTTCTTAGTATTATTCTTGTTATACATATTATACTTAGAAACTCTAATCTTTTAGTCAAACGTTAAGTACGTTATAGTAACGATAAGTTATATTAAATTAATCAATAATGCCTCATTGTTCAGTTTGTAATATATTGGTAGATAATAGTCGATGGTCTGGTCATTTACGTAGTAATAATCATAAAACCAATAGTGCGACCACTGTTTTTGACAATGTCGCAATTATTAATTCTGCATTTAAAAAACGAATCGTTAGTTACAAGATCACCGCAACTGGTGAACAAATAAATAATTTTCCTGAAATGTTTCTCATTAATATTAGTAGACAAGTTAAAACTTTAATAAATCAATCATTATTGAAACATACAGCTCTGAAAATAAATTTTGAACTTTTTTCTTTTTTTCTAATGTTTAAAAATGATCAAAAAGAAATAAAATCATTCGCCACAAAAAACATTATTGTTAATTTTAATTACGACTTTGATTCAATTTATAAAGCAGTGATTGATTTATTGTTAAAGAAAATTGAAGAGTTTCAGGAGAGAGATAGCGGTTGGACATTTTTAAGCAATTCCCATGTAGAAATAAATATTAATAAATATCAACCTCTCGGCGGATCTAAATTTATAACTTTACCGAAATGTATAAAAAATAAAAAGCTTGCTTGAATATTCGTAACAATGATGAGTATTGCTTTTTATGGTGCGTAGTAGCGGCTCTGTACCCTAGCCCTACTAGCCAACATCCTGACAGAGTTTCATCTTATCCTTACTTTCAGGATGTTTTGAACGTTGATGGTTTGACATTTCCGATAACATTTTCAGACATAGCTGTCTTTGAGAAAAATAATCCGTTTTTGAATATTTACGTGTATGGTTTAAAAAATAATAAAACTATCGTTGGACCTTTGTATTCTACATCGAATCATAAATCTAAGAGCATCCATCTATTGTTCTTGGAAAATAATACTAATACTCATTATTGTCTTATCATTGATTTACCTCGTCTAGTCAGAAATCAGATAACCAAACACCATGGTAAACTGTACTTCTGCGAAACGTGCTTATTGTTTTTTCCAACGCGCACCCAAATTGATTCACACCTATGTGGAGGGATTGCCACGGTATTACCAGAAAAAGGAACATTTTTAAAGTTCAAAAATTACGATAGAAAACAAAATGTTCCTTACGTCATATATGCTGATTTCGAAACGATACTTGAACCGATTTCCGGCGAAGATTTCAACACCGCTAACACGTCATATTCTCACCGACACGTGCCGACTGCGTTCGCCTATAATATAGTGTCATCATTTAACGATACGGTTGGTGACTATAGAAGTTATCGCGGAAAAGATTGTGTTTCAAAATTTATACATTTACTGACTGAAGATGCTAAAGCAATACACAGAATTCTCACTCAAAACGAGCCTATGATATTCACAGATATAGATGCTCTTGATTTCAAACGCGCTGTTAAGTGCTACGTTTGTGAAAATTTACTGTTGAAAGATAGAGTTAGGGATCACTGTCATATGACAGGCCGGTACCGGGGTGCAGCACATCGACACTGCAACCTACAACTCAAAGTACCAAAATTCATCCCAATATTTTTTCATAACTTATCCGGATACGATTGTCATTTATTTATTAAAAAGTTAGGCGAAATACCTGGACAAATTAAAATAATACCCAAGACTAAAGAAAAATATATATCATTTACAAAGTTTATTCCTATTGCTGATAACGAGTTTATACAAATAAGGTTTTTAGATTCCTTCAACTTTCTAGGAACTAGTTTAGACAAACTTGCTAAAACATTGCAAACAGATGATTTTGTTAATCTTAAATCAAATTTTTCTGATGAAACACAATTTAGTTTGCTGATTCGTAAAGGTGTGTACCCGTATGACTATATTAAAGATTGGAAATGTTACGAACAAAAGTCGTTACCTTCTAAATATTATTTCCATAATTCTTTGACTAACGAAGGTATTAGCGATGAAGATTATAGTCATGCACAAAATGTTTGGGCTGAATTCAGTATTGCTGATCTGGGCGAATATACAGATCTATACTTAAAAACAGACGTGCTTTTGTTGACAGACATATTTCAAAATTTTCGGAAAACATGTAAACATTATTACAAACTCGATCCCGCCTTTTACATAACTGCACCTAGTTTATCGTTCGATGCAATGTTGCTAAAAACAGGTGTTCAGTTAGAACTGATTTCGGATTTAGCTATCATCAGAATGATTCAAAGCGGTATACGAGGCGGCTTGTGCATGTGTTCCCATCGGTATGCAAAAGCAAATCACAAATACATGCCAGAATATGATGCATCACAGCCTCAGAGTTTCATAGTATATCTAGATTGTAATAATTTGTACGGTTTTAGCATGTGTCAGTATTTACCTTATTCTAATTTTAGATTCCTTGATGAAAGTGAATTAACTAATTTTTGTGTAGAAAATGTCGAGGATAACTCTGAGTGGGGATTTATATTAGAAGTCGATCTTTTTTATCCTGAACATTTACACAAATGCCATAATGATTTACCATTTTGTCCCGAAAAATGTATACCTCCAGGAGGTAAAACAAAGAAACTAGTTGCAAATTTACATAATAAGTACAACTACGTAATACATTATATTCATTTAAAAAAGTGTTTAGAACATGGCTTAACATTACGTAAAGTTCATAAAGCTATTACTTTTAGACAAAGTCCTTATTTAAAACAGTACATAGAATTAAACACTCGGTTAAGACAAAAGGCAAAAAGTTCTTTCGAACAAGACTTTTTTAAATTGTTAAACAACAGTGTTTTTGGCAAGACATTGGAAAATACTGAAAATAGAGTAACCGTACACTTAGTTAATCAATGGTGTGATCAAACTAATCGAACTAAGAAATTTATATCCTCCGAGAGACTTGTAGCCAACCCCTATTTCCATAGCGCTTCAATTCTAACTGAAAATTTAGTTGCTATACAAATGAAACCTGACCAAATTATTTTAGATAAGCCTATTTATATTGGATTCACTGTATTAGAACTTTCTAAGACACATATGTATGACTTTCATTATAACATTGTAAAACCTTTTTATGAAGATCGAGTGCAGCTGTGTTATACAGATACCGATTCGTTTGTCTATAAAATATTCACGTTTGATTTTTATAGTGACTTAAAGTATAATTTTTTACAATATTTCGACACCAGTAACTATGATGACAAAAATAATTTTAAAATACCAATTATTAACAAAAAAGTTCCAGGTTTGTTCAAAGACGAAATGGGAGGAAAATATATATCAGATTTTGTTGGTTTGAGATCGAAACTTTACTCAATAAAAACAGTCGATAAAGTCATTAAAAAAGCAAAAGGAGTAAAATCAAGTGTAATAAAAGACTTAAATATAACAGATTACGAAAATATTTTATTAAATGGGGGAATTATTCGTGGAAAAAATATTATGTTTCAATCTATAAAGCACGAAATATTTACTAAGAGTGTCAACAAAATTGCCTTATCTCGAAATGACGATAAACGCTTAATATCTGTAGATCGAATATCAACGCGAGCCTGGGGTCACTCGCTTATTTTAAAACGCTAAAATTAATTTGAATGTAATTAGTAATAGAGTTAGAATATGATTTATGTAACCTATGTAACATAGTTCTTGATCTTTAATGTATGATAAATATAATTCATAGTTTTAAAAAGCTAAGTTTATGTAAAGATATTAATTTAATAAAATGTGAATGATTATGACTACTTGTTTAATTTATATTTTAAGACATCATCCTCCTTTTTTGTAGTTGGTTAAATAAAATGAAACCCGACCAAGATTTAAGGCTGCCACACACGACTAAGGTACTATAATTATTATTTTATTTGATTTTTTTAATAAACTAGTGCACCTCATCTTCAACGATTGCATTACTGCTTAACATGAGGTGGAATCGCAGTCAAGCACTGGTTTATAAAAAAAATGTCTTAAGATACAATATCACTCGTCATACAATTCAATGCACCATTACACACGACGAAGATATTTATTTAATATTTTCGTTAATAGGTGAATTGTATGGCGAGCAATATTGTATCTTAAGATAAAATATTATAGTATCGTAGCCATGTGTAGCGCTCCTAATTTGCAACATGATATGCATGTTGAAACATGAATCGTTCATTTTACGTAAAATGTATTTTTCAATACAGTTGTTAAACATGGCGTACTTTCAGCGGCTATAATTATGATTCGAAAATTAAATCTTACGCATAGGCATCTTTCTGTTACGCGGTCGTGACTTTTGTTTACGAGCTCGATCATTATGTTTGCAGTTTAGTTTTAAATTTATAAGTCAATTTAAAAAAGTTTAGTAGCAAGGAGTTTTCAAACATAGAATAAAATGGGATAGATTTTCTACGAGGAAAAATGAATGATTCCGTACGTTTTAGCATTGAACTCTCAAAAGTCTTTTAAATGGTTGTTTAATATATTTAATTACCAGTTTTAATTTAATTATTTTCACATCAACATTTGTCAACAATCGAATAGGCTGTATAGGCTGTTTTCGTTGAAAAAAAAATGTCCAGTTGCAAAAACGCGCCATTAGTCAATTTAAAAAAGTTTAGTAGCAAGGAGTTTTCATTCAAAGAAAAAAATGGGATACGATTTTATACGAGGAAAAATTAATGATTCCGTACGTTTTAGCATTGAATTCTCATTTTTTTTAAATAGTTGTTTAATATATTTAATTACCAGTTTTAAGTTAATTATTTTCACATCAACGTTTGTCAAAAATCGAATAGGCTGTATAGGCTGTTTTCTTTGTAAAAAAATATGTCCAGTTGCAAAAACGCGCCATATTGAAAATTTTATGTTTTGTGAATAAACAAATCTAATTCTTTGATTTGTTTTTATTGTTTCTCACAACTGTATTGAAAAACGTCGTGTGATACACGGGTGTGTAGGTTATTGCAAACTCGTGTCATTAAAAACCCTCGCCTTCGGCTCGGGCTTGTTAATGGCAGCTCGTTTGCAATAACCTACTTTCCACCCTCGTATCACAATGTACTATTGTACGCTATACAATAAGACTGATTATACAAATTTCAAATAATGAATAGTTGCATCAATTGCATAACGCTGATCATGCAAAATAACTATTACAAAGACATAGCAGTGCATTACCCTCATAAAAGCTTAGTTAGCATTTTAATCTAAATTGGAACATGTTTCGCCATCGCAATATATATAATTTTTCAATTTACGAAATAAAATTCGTCTTGAGTACTTGTATCACGCACACAGTGTCTTGCGATCATGTCATCGGTAAGTTTCTCAATTTTTTTTATATTATTTATAAACTAGCGTTTTATGTAGTGTGAATAGTGTAATCTGCTGACAATTCGTGTATGCATCACTATTTTTAACCGACTTTACAAAAAGGAGGAGGTTCTCAATTCGGATGTTTGTGTTAAATAACGAAGAGAAAAAAAACTTTAATAGAAACACCGACTGCCGAAATTAAAGTTATTTTGCACTTTTTGGTGAAGTCGGTTGTATTTTTTTTGTAAAAAAAAAGTTTTCAAAGTTTTCTTTTTAGTTTAAATTTCATAGGTGTCTATTTTTGTTCCAGATTACGGAATCAGAGGTTATGTTTAGCCAGTACGCTCAAAATCCTTATGAAGGATTCTCCGAAATGCTCCATGACGAACCCGGGCCCAGCAAACAAGTGACGAAAGAAAAAAAATCAAAACAACGAAGCAGGGAAAAGTCGAAGAAGCACAATCCAACTAAATCCTTTGTGATGAGCCGATTACAGCGACGAGGCATCAAATTAATTAAAATATCGGTCCTAGATCTATGCAATAACAATCCGCAAACCAGTGAAAGTGACAGTGACAGTGAAAACGTTATTATAAGTGCTCAATATATCGTTAAAGACGCTATCGACAATGTTATGGACGAAACTGAATCTTTAGTTAAAAAAATATCTAAATCTTTGATAGATAGTGATTTTTAGTACTTGTTTGTCTAAGAAGTTGAGTACTTATTTGTGTTGTTTTGTTTAATTTTAAAGAAGATTGTTTTATTTGTAGAAGTTTAGGTGTTTGAAATAAAAGCAGTTTTACAATACATATAATTTTTTATTTATGAAACCAATAAACTTTAACCAGGTACACATTTATAACTCTAAATACTTTCTAATACATAACACATTTTTAAGAGCACAATGTTTTAAATGTTTTACACAATTTAAATTAGTTCTTCCTTCACAGTATTTTTTATGTAAAATTAAGAAATTAGGACATCCTTCAGTACCAAGGTCTGATACTTTACAATTCTCACAAAGTTCCTTTATCCACTTTACTTTCTCCAAACCATTAACAACGATTTCCTTATTTTCTAGATAGGGAACAATTATACGACGAAATTCTTTATAGTCGATATACCCTTCATTCCAATAAATACCTCTGTTTCTTTCCAGCCACTTAACTTGCCTCTTTTCTTCACTTGTTAAGTATTTAAACAAGTATGGTGGTTTTATCAAAAATGTTTGCGTATAATCACGGGTAGCAAAAGCCAACTCTTTTATTATAAAATTATTGTACAGGTCTTTAAACCCTTGAACATCTAATATAACAATATTAGGATTCATGATATTTTCCTGACTGTATTACTTAAAGGTTTATATTCAATAATACAATCGTTCAATATAAGACAATACGCAGAAGTTTGATCTGGTATTTCCGTATCACTCTCAATTTCCAGTCTTACGTCTACAACGGGCCCAGTCTTTAAATTGTCAGCTTGCCTAGAGCAATCGATAACAAATAGTGGCGCTAAATCTTTAAATTGTTTTTCGCTTAGTAAGGGCTGCGGTCGACGCCCGTAATAAGACTGCTGAAATCTAACGTATTGCTCATATAATAAAGCGATTCTGTTATTCGCGAAACTCACATTTAGGTTTTCATACGGGAAATAAGTAGAGTTGAGGTACACTTTTACATCACGAACATGACAATGATCGAACTGAGACATATCAGAACTGGCATTGTTTTTTCTATTTGTCTGTAGTCCCATAATAATGTATCTTGGTTTCTCTATTTGCGAGGATGTTTTGATTGACCAGGTATGTTTTGTAGTTTTAGGTAAAGCAGGATATTCGTACAGATCCCAATTTCTGAATACCATCTGCAGTGGTCGATCTTTTTCTAATAGTTTCAATAAACTTATTTTCTCTTTGTCAGACACTTTAACGTGCGGTACGCGCCAAATGATTTTATTTATCTGAACGTCTTCCACAATTTCACCGGTGTTTAGTTTTACAGCATTCAGGTTAGTGTTACTTCGTAGCAATATCAATTCATGCTTACAATTTATCACGACTTTCTTGAAATCCTCTGCGAAACCAATGATATTACAGAGGGGTATAGAAGCAGAAAAATTACCTCCGTGAATGTTTTTTGTACCATCGATATTCCAGCCCCATGAATTCGATGTCTTTGATTCGTTCTCATTCATTGATATTAAAGATTTCATGGTGGTAGTAACGCCAGCATTTTTTATTTTATCAATCTCTACTCCATTCAACTCATACCTTATATCTTGGAACAAGTAAAGGAGAGCATTATTCGTAAAATGAACGCTAGAAGCCTTGTCTTTTGAGTCCTTTTTGCTAACAATTACAGTTCCTTCCAAATAAAGAGTGCTAGCTGATGGTAGTACATATAGGTCCTGTTGGTTGATGGGTATGCGAATTTCATAATTTCTATTAAAACTTGTAACGTAGGGCTTGTAGGAATGAAATTCGATTCCTTCAACTGTATTGTCGTAAGTCGGAGCGGATAAAACGTCTAAAATATTCATTTTAACAAACCGATAGCTTTCAGGAATGCCTTATTATTATTGGTTAATTTTATTTTTTTATTAGAGCGCGCTCTTATTTTCTTGGTTGCTAAATTAGCACTGATATTTTTGACCTGGGGCTGCTCATATTTATTATAGTCAATCATTTTTTCGTCTGAGATGTAAATATAGTTGTACTTCTTCACCACGTAAATTTATTAGACGATTGTTAATATCTAGAAGTCTGATATGTATACAGCTTATGTTGTTTTGATTGATTGGAAAGTATATTGCGTTCTTCGGGATTTCTATGATCCTATATCCAGGCGGCACATTGAGTGCAAATTCGTGGATAATGTGACTCGGATCTCCGTTTATGTAGGATCCGCTTATAATATCACATTCAATCCTGATCACGGTCGTAGGTAAAATGTTGACAGGAAACTGTGATACATGCCATTTATTACCTTTTAATATCTGCTTATCAAACCCTAGCAGACGTCTAAAGGTGTTTTCTTTTTCAAAATTGATGTCTTTCGTACAGTGTATAGTAGTTTTTAAAGTATTGTTATTGCAATCTAGTTTTATTGATGCTCCTTTTATCTCCGATTTTAAATAATCACTGATATCTTGCAATTCATAGGTTCCATCCGGTATTTCAATGATTTCGGAACCATAGTAAAACTTGTTATTCGTTTCATCAATGTTTGGAATAGAATTAAATGTTGAGAAATGCAATAATGCACACTCATACTGTCCATTTAGTTGTAACGTATTAGGATAGTACGTGGATAAGGTAGACGAGTTTCCGGTTATCGATAAAGTGAGTGACATTTTGCAAATGATTGAAATGAAAGACACACATTAATTTTATACATCTTTATTCCAAAATTGCCACAGATATTCTAAACATAGGTGACCACAATTTACTGTGTTAAACTTTTGATATCTTGTGTAGTTGTAATAAACAGTACCTACAATTCTTAAAATATCGCATTAATTCCATTGGAGGTTTCAAGTCTCCATAACTATCAAAGTATTCACAATAGTCGGCTACTTTAACATAAGCTACCCAATGCGTTCCTTCATTTTTAGAATCGTCCAAGTTAACAATACCACATTCAATCTGTTTTGGCTTTCTTGGCAATAGATCCTTCATGTACACTCCTCGAAAGTGTGGGATGTCTCGTGCATGTTCTTGGATGTCGATATTAGTCAGTGGGCGATTAGGTAGCTTCTTCATCAGTTTTTTAGATGTTCAATAAATAACCCTTTACCATTTTTATGCGGTTTAATGTATAAACCCTTACCCAACGCTAAAGCCTCCATAGTCTTATTATGACGTTCTGTTTCTCGCAAATTTTGTTGAGCTGATTTGTAATCATTAACGGTTTTTGCAATACCCGCTGCACCACCAGCCAAAGTGCCTAAAGCTGATAAGCCAGCAAAAATTGGAATTAAAGGCAAAATACCTCCAGTCTTTGGTATGGGTATGATTCGAGGTACCCGAATTTTCTGAATTTTTGGAAATATCTTTTTTGCTGCTAAGTAAGCAGCATTAATTAAAGCTTTACTATCTTTATGTTTAATTTTCTTAATTTTTGATTTTATCTTTGATACAAAATTTTGAAACGTTTTAATTCCGGCACCAGACTTTAATTTGGCTTTCATAACTTTGCTCACTAGCCATGAGCTAAATTTTTCACCTTTAGCAGCATCTTTTGATTTAAGTCTTTGTTTTGCCATATTCATTAATTGTAAATCAGCTTTGTGACGATGTGATAAGTCTGTGTGGTTAGCGTATGCAATGTCGTGGTGCATACAAGCTTCATCCAACTTATTAATACCTCGGTCACCACGTAATAAACGTTTCTGGAGTTTTGTTCCTGGTCCGCAATAATTATATCCAGGCAAATGAAGCTCGAATGGTAGATTTTCTATTATACTATTAACTAGTCCACCACCTTGCATTGTACAAAGCGCAATGGAAAAATATTAAAAAAAAAAAATGACTATATACTTATTAACTCAATCCACTAATGCAGCTTTGTCAATCCAACTATTTTCGTTATTACTAAGACCCAACCATTTCACGTAAATTTTAGTTCCTTTCTTTTTTAAAACTTCCTCTATCAAATAAACACCAGGATAGTTTGATTTTTGAAGTTCTTGTTCATAAAAGGTTCCTAATATAGTTTGTTTTCGTTGATCTTGTACATGGTATGTCACTGGTATTGTATTATTAATCTTCTTTACAGTAAAAATTTCTGTTGACCAAACCTTTCTCAAAATTGTGTTTGTATTTACTGATACGAACATTATCGCCAATTTGAAACTTAGGTTTATATGGAATAGATACAGGTTTATGTACTTTTAAAATACTTTCTTTTATTACTTGCTCATTAGATTTGTTTACATCGATTGGTTTTAATTTAATAGTTCGATGTTTTGTGTTGTTATACGATTCCAGTGTAACTTCTAATGGTTTACCTAGCCACTTATAGTTTCCATTAAGGCTAAAATATTTGTACAATTTATTTTTTATGGTTTTTATTAGTCGTTCAACAATTGATGCTTTTTTGGTAGAAAACGATGAGTAATGGTTAATTTTGTATGTTTTCATAAGCGCTTGAAATGTGTTATTATAAAACTCTGTTCCCATATCCGTTTGTAAATTATCAGGTTTTCGATTACTGTCAAGTAATATTCGTTCAAATGCATGAGTGACATCAAGTTTATTTTTTGATTTTAACGGCTGCGTCCAAGCATATTTTGAGAAGCAATCGATCACTATTAAAATGTAATTGTAGCCTTTGTTATATTTCCTTAGATTTTGCATATCCATCAGATCAGCTTGCCACAAGTCATCGATTCCCTTTAGAATGACATGACGTCTAAGGAAATTTCTTCGTGCTGCTCTGTGTATTTCATTAACAATTTGCTGTTTTGCCATTACTGATTTTTTTGAATTAATTTATCAACCTCTTCTTTAGTATAAAACTTATCTTGCAAATGACTTACAATTGCAGGCATCTTGGCTTTTAAAGAACCCTGAAATGTTTCCCGTGCGTCTATAATACTTTGTGAACGCAATGTCCCTATAAGTGTATTAAATTCTTTTATCATATTAGCAGTCATTCGATCTACATAATCCTTGTTCACTGCATCGTCAGCTTCTACTGGATTTTTGATTCCTCTCAGTCTTGATGTTTTTAAATCAAAATCTCCGTTTTTTGATTTTAATAATGTATTTTCATTAATCTCAAATAACTCTGATAATCGCATTCTTTTATGAATATGATGTCCGAATTTATCTACGTTCATGTTTAAGGTGTATTGTGTTGTGAGGTTTATAATAAAATGAACACACCTTTTAGAAAACGTAGATGTATTATTTATTTATAATTTTACTTTCACGTAATTCTTCAATGATAGATATAATTTCATTATCTAATCCTGTGTTACCAGCATCTCGAGATGCGATTAATAATTTTAACCTATCCACCAGTTCATTTGGATCATTCCAATATACAAAATCAACCTTTTTCTTCCACATTTTGGTTAAGGGTAGTCCTTTTCCCTTCGATTGAGGAGTCTGAACAGTGTTTTGTATTTTGAAAATAGGCTTGATAACTTGCATATACTTTTGACCTTTATTGCTTTTTATTGGTTTATCCGGCTCATAGTCTCGTCGATGTGCGTTTGTATCAAGTAGCATTGACTTATAATGCTGCATATCACTTTCTGTAACCATGTTTAAATCTACGTTCTTTTTCAGTAACAACTGTTTCAAACCAGACGTATTTCTATAATTGTGTCCAGCTACTGTGATAAATTCATCGCCGATCGTTATACGAGCAGAACCTAACATCAATCTCCCATTTTCTACTCTGACACCGAATGGAACATCTGAAAGAGCTTCTGAGGATACTGACCAGGATGACGTGTCACGAGCGGGGTTGTTTTCAACTAATGATTTATATGAAGAGTCACTTTCGATATCAGATTCATATTCATTTGAATTTTCTTTTCTAACATTGACTTCTTCGTTCTGCAAAGCTTTATCAATAAACGGAAGTTCTTCTTTTTTTGTAGGACACAGGTAAGAAGTCTGCTTACTGGCATTAGCAATCTGGTTGAGTGGTTCTGTTACAGGCTTGAAAACTGATTCCAGTGTTTGCTGATTGTTATTCTCGACATCTCTCATTTTTCTTACTTTTTTCTTAACAGCTTCAGCTGCAACTACTATTTGTCTTTTTAAAGATTTTTCCATTGCGAAAAAAATGAGCTGATAGTGATTGATGAAACGATGTCTGAAGAATAATAATAATATCACGAAGGTAACGGACTTAAATAACCCTATTCTTAATCAAAGACTACAAAGGTGTCAAATTTGTTTCTGTAACATCCTTTATTTTTTAAACAATCTTTATTAATTACTACATAACTGAAGGGCTCGTTCCATATTTTTGAACACATTTCACGAAATTCATTCCATGTCATATCAGTGTTGACATGTTCTTCATAAATATGACGCAAATTAATGTCATCTTGTTTGAAAAGTATGATTAAGTTCGCGTTGTCTCTTACTAACTGCTTAGGGATTTTACTATAAGTTTGATTTAGATAAAAACAATCGATGAACTTGTGTCTTCCCATTGCAAAATAATCACGCATGCTATCTTGATTTTCGCAAGCCACATCATCAAATATTATCACAGAGTTAGGTTTTGCGTCTTGAACTCTTATCACTTCCTCATTTCCATTATATTTCTGGAGTAAAGTACCTGGCACTCGTTGTAAAACTTTTTCTAAAAACATGTATTTGGGTTGATACAGAGTTTTCGAATAAACATAAACATTTTTAAATCTTAATCCATTTTCGTGTATGAGAAGACCAATCAATAAATTGGTTTTTCCACAGTTAGACGGTCCGCATATGATACATCGAACTGAGTCAGGTAACAATTCTCCGTGACGAAAACTAGTCTTACTAACATCCTCGCAGATTGTTGTAACATGCAGTGATTGTGGCTGCTTTACAAACTTCATGATTACACTTGGAAACAATCTGATTGGTAATGAGTAAAATGTATCTGATACATTAATATTTATAAATTGAAATAGTAGTGCAACCTTTTTCGCGATAGAGTGATCGTTTGAGAAGCGATCGTACTTACATTATTCAGCGTTACTTTATGTAGTAATGCGTACTCGCCCCAGCTACTGGTAGCCAGTGGTATTTCTTACAAGATCTTCAGGTGAGTACACTAATATACTACACAGTCGAGTCGAACGTTTATTATTGGGTATTCTATGCCACTGTCGCGTAGCGAGGCGCACTGGCCGAGCTACTTGCCGACAGTGGCATAGAATGCCCAATAATACACTACTGACGCGTTTAGAGTATGATTAAGACAAGCTGTTTAGTTGATTTATGATATTGTTTTGCAGAGAATGAACTGCACGTTTTCACGACGCCTGAAAATGCATTATTTTCGCGTTGGATTTTCAGCTCTTGGCGCTAAGCCGATTGCGATGGTTGATAATTCAACAGCAAGCTTTTACATTGTCATTCAGACTTACAGAAAATAATATTGAACACTATTTTATTTTTTGTTTACGTCGTCGTACACAAAACTGCTGAGTATTTTTAGAGTATATTCAAGATAAGAATGCTTGGAAACATGCTGGTCGTGTTCCATAGGGCAATCCTTAGTGTTGACAAAATCAAACTGGTTAATTTGTGTTATATTCATAATTATAGTAACGCTTTATTTTTATTATTTTTTCTCTTGACTCACACACTGTTCCGTTGTTGTTGGATTAGGTAATTTACCTATGTATGCAATATTTGTAAGTATGTGAGAACCATGTTCCTATTTATCAAGTGAAGGATTTTACTTGTTAGTGCTTTATACCTATATGTAGTATAGTAGTGCTAGGTGCATCGTCCTCACGTGTATGAATTTATTAATGTACTAGCTGTTGCCCGCGGCTTCGCTCCCGTGGACCACAGGACCCATTTTCGGGATTAAATAATCCAGTAGTTTCGGTGCCTATTCGGTACAAACAAACAAACAAAAAAAATATTTCCTCTTTATAATATTATTAGTAATTAGTATAGAAGTATAGATGTACTTTAATATTGTAAAACATTTTTTTTTTATAGTATGGAGTTTCTTGTGCATTCTTCTCCATATCATGCTACTTTTCCGAATGCACGGTAGAATCAATTTTTATTACTTTTAAATTTTAATTGTAAACGTTCAAAAGTGCCGCTTAATGGCTTAATTGAAATAAATACATTTGACTTTGAGTAATGAGAAACGTATTTATTTGTTCATAGTACCTACAAGTAATTTGTAATTTTTTTAATCATGAAGGAGAAAATGAAGCTTAACGCGATGGTAGATACTCTTCGTATTTGCGTGCTATACCATTTTAATAATAAACATTATACATGCTGTTAATTATAAAGACTACTTCTCTATCTATATTTTAGAAAATATTTAAGTTACCATAGCGCTTTTGCACTACGCCATTTCAAAAACTTTTTGTCCAGTGCACTTTCAACGCTTGACCAACAACAATTGCACTTACTACTAAAAGGCGCTCTAAAACCGGTCTTTATACTCCAAGCTACCAGAGTACCTGTTACTTGATCCCGTAAGTGGGTTCTATTCAGTAACCTGAAAGAAATGGTCTGAAAAGCGTACGTTAATGAAGACCCTTTTAACGTAGAATCAACAAAATGTTACTTGCTTCATTAGGAAGGTATAAATGGAGGAGGTATATTCTAGTTTTAGTTTACCTTTTTGCGTTGATAGTTGGCTTAATTTGGGGATCCGATCGGAGTATGAGGAACGGTTCCTGAATTTGGGTTTCGTTGCTTGCAAAAACAGTGAATGAATTGTTTATTTATGTTTTTAAGGTTTTTCTCGGGCCTAATGTTTGTACTTTGACCAATTTTTGATGAAACTTAAGTTTTTCTGTCAGGAGAAATTGGCTAGGGTGATTCTCATAAGGCGGACTACTGTATGAACGACGAAATCTTTGGCAAGTCATGCAGCCTCGTTTTCAAAGTGTTGTAAAAAGATATCAGTTTCTCTCTCACCAAAGAGGAGGTCTGTCTCTCAACAATGGGATCATTAAAGGCAGTTTATACATCACTGTTTAACGTCTCCAACAGCTCAAGGTGTCTCCACAATTAAGTACCGTCCTTGGTAAAGACATTTAATCCGCCACTAACCAAGATCGATCACTCTATACTAAGTCCCAATAACCCACCAATCTTACTTAATTAAAGATCGTTTACATCAATAAGAAAACACCTTAGCTAGAATGCTTTTCCACCAGAGATGTATGAGATAGCGAGGCGTTACGGGAGTGAAAAATCCACCAATGGGATCACTTCATTTTGCCTGGTTTAAGGCTAGGCAGAGCTTAACCAATATATTTGTATGTGAATTGTTCACCTCTATAGTTGCTCATCATGCAATCCTTTGGGACATATATATATACCATCGTATGTTACAAAGAGATGTGTGCTTTGTGGAACTCTGGAGATCAGCCACCAGCTGTCAGCTGAAAAGAGTCCGCTAAGTATCCTCGCACCACTCAGCTACACGCACCAAATAATGCCTCACCATTTGTCGTGCTCTCTGTGCAACAATTTTTTTTTGTTTGAATCATCCAATGACTTCACCCGCTCTGGGTGAAGCAGCAGGCGTGTCAGACTTTTACTGACTAAAACCCACCCGTGTTCCATCAGTTGCGCTTGAGCCAGGGCCACGGTAACTCTTTATAAAATTTATCCGCGACCCAGACAGGCATTGGCCCTAGCAGACCCCGTCACTTTTTTGCTGACATCTCTTTTAGGCGCGCGTGGAACACTTCGCGCGCCTCCTTATCGGACGGCGAGCTTCCCCTTACTCGCCATCCGCAAGCACGCGCCTACGGTGGCCGGGAATCGGCTTGCGACTTCCGACACCCAGGGCGTCTCCTGCGGAGGCTTGGGGCGTGAGGGCGTCTCCGTTGCGTCTCCCTCACGCGTTCTGCCTCCTCCTTCGCGAGCATTACTGCTTCGCAGAAGCAGGTGACAGCATCCCATGTCCTCTCGCTCCGTACCATGGCCTGAATCAGGGCCGGACGCAAGAGGTCACCTCCTTGTTGCACCTGCGATCTGAACCCAAGCAGCACATTAGCGAAAATTACATCCACAAACCAGCTATATTACAGCCAAAGGCTCTTATGTAGCTGTAATAACGGATAAAATGATTCTTGAGGCTGTATGAGGGGTGATCTCTACACTATTAAACAGCACAGCTGACTAATGGCTGTACAATGGAGTAAAAAAAAAAACAAACTGCTTCTTAGTAGAATTTGATAGAACAGCCTTTGGCTACGTATAATGCTACTAGCTGGTTAAGAAGACCAAAGCTTATAAACGGCTGCTTAGCGCGATAACGTCACCCCTCTTCTAAGCTGTGAGCTGTATTAGAGAATCAAATTTTGCCATTGGCTTTTTTTATGGTGTAAACGAATTCTATTATAATGCTACCATAATGAGCTTAATAGTAGCTGGTTAAACGAATTTAAGAACTATATGAGCTGTAAATTAGTGTAACCTTACTGCACTTTATTTCCAAAGCTTGTAGTGTAAATATTGGCTATTATACAGCTTTTAGAATTATTGAAGAGTAAACATAGGTTAGTAGTGCTATGATAACGTAAATATTTTCATAACCTCTAAATTGTTGTGCGAGAATAAAATAAAATTTTAATGGCTCGCTAGTTTGGCATAACAAGTGAGAATAAGTAGCATCACAAAATCAAGTAAAGTACCTACCTAAGCTACTTGAGTACGAAATGCCAGAAATGAGTTAAAGTTTTCTAATCAAGATTAGATGTTCCTAAGACGCTGTTGTATAGTCTCACTTTACTCGTCTAACTAGTCGTTAGAATAACCGAAAACCGTTGTACAACTAGCGTACAGTTTCCAGCTGATTAATGGTCTTAAATATGGCCATTGAATAGAAAAGAGTAGGTCAAGGGAATTTAGTTAGAATTATTGCTGGATAACAAATTGACGCCATTTTAATGTGAAAATGCCAATAACATATGAAAAAATCACTGATATCTGTTAGATGTTCATGATATTTGAGAGCTGTTAACGTAAAAACTCATTATTTCATTTTTACAAATAGTTAATAATGTTCAATAAAAAGAAATAATTGAATAAAAATCTATGAATAATTCGTACACCGTATTTATTTTGTATAATATTTTTAGTTAAACTATATTATTTCGATGGCGCGTGTAGTTTTTGATAATATCACCTATATATATTGACAGTAAAGTGGCATCCGCAGTACAATTTACCAATAGACATACAAAACAAACGTGTTAAATAACTTGGCTTAAGTTAGAAATTATTATTTGTTCACAGAAATAATAAGTCCGCCTTGACGTAACACTTTAAAGCACACTGCATAAAATGTTTTTTGTTGCTACAATATTTCTTTGTAGATTTAACAATAGCCGTTACTAAAGCCATTATCCATCTGTTGGATGTCTAAGAGAATTAAAGGAGCTGGATAGTGGCCTATTGGTAGCTGTCTTAGCCATTATACAGCCCATATTCAGCTCTTAGAATGCTCGACAGCTGTTAACAAGCTACTATAACGCTCAGGGCTGGTTAATTTTGGGGCCAAATCGAGCATTATAGGAGCTGTGTAGCGGGATATACAGCCCTTATACAGAAAGTATAACAGCCTCGAGTTTTCAAAAATTCTGTTGTCCAGTGACTATACATCTATGTGTGCTGCTTGGGATTGAACTGTACGAGGCTAATCCTAACGCTGTCGACGTGGCTGAATGTCGGTCAATACATTCAGAATCAGAATCTTTATTTGTAAACATAGGTGGTACATAGTGTGTGAGATGTTACAATATAACGTAGATTCTCTATGTTTTGCCGTGAAGCGTACAAATATCATTAGCAAATTACATTAACAATGAATCAGCAAATGTCTTTAAATCATTAGCTACCAATTTATAAGAAGGGCTTAGGGAATAATAGATTAAGAAAAACAATACATGCAAAAATAGTTGAAAATTAAATAAAAACAATTAAAATATAAATAAAAATTAGATGTCAATTATTAAACTATCTTTAAAAAAATAGATGGCGAATAATAAATTAATCTTAAAAATTTGATGTCAAATAATAAATTAACATTAATTAGGAATCATCGATACGTCGATGAAAAATTCAGCTACACACCGTCCCACAGCCTTGCTATGCATCTTCGCACCGAGCAAGCTCCTCGCACAGCATCAGTGGAAATAATCAGACAGTATTTTGACATCACTGGCGAAAAATCACCATACAGAATATTTACTATCCAATCTGATGATTGTACGTGACAAAGAAATCAGTTCGTCTTCGTTTATACGATACCTACAAAATATCTGAGCAATTTTAGCGTGACACAATGAAAATGTTAATACAATGTGTTGTTACTCCAACACATTGTATTAACATTTTCATTGTAATAAATACTCAATAAAATACTCTCTGAGGGATTTGGAAGACAATTCCTTTGTTGACAAAGAGTTTTTTGTTCAACAACCTTGACCTCTATGAGAGATTCTCCTGTTTCGTAAGTAGGTACGTTTACAAACATGAATCTAACGTGAGTACACAAACACCATATTATGCTCTAAATAAGTTTTATTTGTAACTAGCGGACGCCTCGCGGTTTCACCCGCGTAGTTCCCGTTTCCGTGGGCATACAGGGATATAAGTAGCCTAGGTCATTCGGGGATAGTGTAGCTTCCCAAATGTGAAATAAATTTTGAAATCGTTCCAGCCGTTTCGGAGTCTATAAGGAACATACAAACATACTTTCCTGCGATGGCGATGGTCAAATTGCCACAATGCAAGGGTTTGATTAGGTGCCATTTCGATAGTGCTTTACAATCCTATACATTTTTGACATTTTTGCAAACGCTATGCCGACGTTTTTGATGATAGAATCTAGAGCCTCAGGGCTCAAAGAACTATTTATGTAGATTACACAAATGTTTTGCCACCATCATGGTGGTTACGCACTACACGTCCGTGTCCGTAATTTGAGTTCTGAGTTCAAAATGTTCTGAATTATTACAGATAGAGTGCTGGTGTCATGCGTAAGCTTTCCTAAAAAAAGTACTACGACTACTTTGGAACCGGGCATGGATCGGATGTAGTGCGCAACCGCCCTTAGTTGTAAATTTACTGATTACTGTCAGCCTGCATCATCTCAGAACTGGGAAAATACCTCCCAATGACTTCTGGCTATTTTGTACTGGGGCTAGTCCCACAGAGGTTATTTTAGTCCAAAGCTCTTTGGACATATGGTATAAATGGTCAGCCCAGTCCAATACAACGAAACGACCCAAACCAAAAAAACACAAAAAAGAACAAAAATCCTGAAAAAAAGAACCTACATTTAGAATAAGATAAAACAAAACAGAGTGCACTTTATATTTTTTGTTGTTGTTATTGTTAAATTGTAATTTATAATATATTTTAATGACTTTTGATGTATCTAATATTTTTAATTGCCCATGATATCTGGTTCCAAAATAAATGCATTTTAATAAAGTCGGTTAAAAAGGTGCTAATTATTTAATTATGTGGTACGTATCTAAGTCAAAAGAAATATCAATTTTCTTTTTCAATTATTAAACCTTACTTCTCTGTGTCGATAATGACCTTAATTAAAATTTTCTTCGAACACTAGGTACTCAGCCATTTCGATAAGTTATAATACTTAGGTTTAAGTAAAAGAACAACTAATGGGAAAAATCAACCAAAAACGTAATTCTGAGAAAAACACTACAAAGAAGAAATATTGTAAGCGAAAAACCACTACTTAATTCTTACTTCCCGGAATATTGTCTTAGAACGTTGTTCTTAGATTTTTTTCGGCGATTCCATTTTGTTTTCAGAAGTCTTGTTTTCTGCGCAAAACAAAGATATTAGACATTTATATTCTGAGATTATTCTCTTTTTAAACGAAGTTATTTTGCTTATTTATTAATAATAAGCCGAAGGGTCCGCTTGGGGACAGGGTCGATTCGGTATAGTTGGAGCTAGGGTCGGCAAAAGTTTTACAAAAACCATTTGTTTTTTTTACTCGAGTAAGGGTGTAACGGAACGGTACGATCATATTTTAAATACAAGCAGTATTTGTCCAAGTATATGAATAACTTTATTCCATATTCGTAAATAATTTGCATTTAGAGTACAAAAGAGATGCCTAAGAGCCATATTTATGTTAAAAACTCCAGTCAGTTGTAAGCCCTATTTGATCCGTTATAAGATATTAACATTGCCGTCTATATTCTGGAAACGGTAATGTTTGTTAGAAATAATATTGGCTTTTACGTGTGGCAGATGAATTGCCGAGAAACAGGCGTAATCAAGTCAGCTCTGTATGTATAGCAGTAGAACGGCACTTATGCGTAAAAGTCTTTTTTGCATGGCTTCAATTGTTTATAATAAGCTACCTAAAAATTGTTTCTCAGTAACAGGGCTTACTTACAAAAGGGCCACTCCCGCCGTTTCGATAATTGACACCTTAACTTGACAGATTCACTAGGGTTGCTGCTATATTGATTCCGAATTTAAAAAAAGACTAGGTTGTATAGGTTACAAACATAAATACATCAATTCGTCTAAATATACATCATATCATGCTTACATGAATTAAATGGTAGACAGAGAACCAAATATCCATTAGATATCACGACGCCACATACGACGAAGTTTGGAGGGTAAGAAGACGTAACAATAGTGTCCTTTTTTTTCATTTATTTATTCACAAACAATTAACATTGTGTCGAATATAGGGGGTACATAATTACAAAAATTGGTGGAACATAATTACAGTGAAATTATCACTTGAAGATTAATTCAATTATTGTAGCAAATTGTACGTCGACAAAAAAAAATACATTGCATTATAATCAATGATAATTTAAATATTTCAGAAAATAAAATAATAATTAGAATGTCAAATTAATCAAATATGTCACAAATAATCAGTTGAATACAATATATTTCACGTGCAAATATAATGTCAAATTAAAATATTTAGTTAAAAATTTAAAAAAAAGCAATAATAATGTCAAATCAATAAATATGTCACGAATAATTGGAATGTCAAAATTATGTCAAATTAATCTTAAGTCACAAACATTAGTATAAATGTCAATTAATCCAGTGTATGTCCGAAGCACTTTAATGTCAAATTAATCCATTAATAATTAATCTAGTATTAATTGCTTGACATAAAATCTGACATCGAGTAATAACATTTTTCCAACAAGAAGGCCTTTAATTTGGTTTAAAATATGTGGGAGCTATAAATTAATAGTTTTATCCTGATAAAGGACAAAACAACGCTGCCTCTGCTCTGGTCCCTGGGCCGGGTCACGAAGACCTATCCTGGCGTAGACGGAGTCCTATCTGGAAGGGTTCATTCGATAACGATAATATATTAACTGATGGAAATTTCCTAAATACTTTACTTTCGTAAATTACTAGTTTTCACCAGCGGCTTCACCTGCGTGCTTGTCAGAAATTATCCCTCGGAAACGTACTGCTGTGATAAAAAGTATCCTATGTCTGCCAGCGGCATCGCCCGCTTGTGAGTCAAAAATTATCCCGAGGAAACATATTATTCCCGGGATAAAAAGTATCCTATTTGTTAATCATGGCTGAGACCATGGAGAGCCTCAGTAAAATGCTCGATGACCTCAGTAGAGCTTCCGAAAGAGTGGGTCTTAAAATGAACATGGACAAAACCAAGGTCATGGTGAATGCCCATGTAACACCCACTCCTATCAAGGTCGGAGACTCTACACTCGAAGTTGTGGGTGACTATGTCTACCTGGCACAAACGATCCAATTGGGTAGGGCCAACTTCGAGATAGAGGTCAACCGTCGAATCCGACTCGGCTGGGCAGCGTTCGGCAAGTTGTGCAGTATCTTCTTGTCCAATTTACCACAGAGTCTCAAGACGAAAGTCTATGACCAGTGTGTGTTGCCGGAGATGACATATGGCTCTGAAACGTGGTCGCTTACAATGGGCCTTATCAGAAAGTTTACAGTCACTCAAAGGGCGATGGAGAGGGCTATGCTCGGAGTTTCCTTGCGTGATCGAATCAGAAATGTGGAGATTCGCAAGAGAAGGATTCGCAGGATGCCCGACATAGCCCGACGAATTGCCAAACTTAAGTGGCAGTGGGCAGGGCACATTTCTCGCAGAACGGATGGCCGATGGGGCCGAAAAGTTCTGGAATGGCGACCGCGAACCAGAAGACGATACGTTGGAAGGCCTCCCACTAGGTGGACCGATGACCTGGATAAGGTTGCGAGAAGGCGCTGGATGCGAGATGCACGGGATCGGTCAATGTGACGACGCCTGGGGGAGGCCTATGTCCAGCAGTGGACGTCTTTCGGCTGAAATGATGATGATGAATGATGATGATGTGTTAATCGTGGGTGTTAGCTACCTCCATACCAATTATCAAAATTGGTCCTGCCGTTTGAGCGTGTAGAAGTAACAAACATACACACACACAGACACACACTCACAAACATTCGCCTTTATGATATTAGTGTGATGTGATGCGTACAGCTAAGGAGTGTATCTACCAACCAGAGTCTGTGGGGTTCTGTTCAACCTGGGGAGTCTTTTAGTCAAGAGTGAATAAGTTACTTCTAGGCAAGCGTGCTTCTATCGTCGACTATCGCTTACCATCCGGTAATCCGGGGGAAACGCGAGTCTACCAAAAAAAAAAAAAAATAGATCCTCCCAGTTATGATTACGTTATCTATACGGATCGGTCCCAGCTACCGACGCGACGTTGCTAATTGGTCAATGTTTTTACCAGAGGCAAAGATAAAGTGACATCCTATCAATGATCCTATCAATCTAATTCCGCCCAGCCCGTTTCATCATCGGACTACCAGACGTACGGCGATGCGCCATCGGTACATGGTGGACATCCCACCCATACGCACTAAACGTTTTGAAAATACTTTTATTATGCGTACAGCTAAGGAGTGGAATTCCCTGCCGGAGTCTGTGTTTCCCGATAGCTACAACCTAGGGGTATTTAAGTCAAGAGTGAATAGGTTACTTCTAGGCAAGCGTGCTCCATCATCGGCCACATCATCGCTTACCATCAGGTGAGATGGTGGTCAAGCGCGAGCCTATATAAGATATAAAAAAAAAAAAAAATGATAAGTTGATAACGATTGTCCAATAGCCCAAAATGGAAGGGATTGACCACGTTTTCGTTGCGAGAATATCACTTTGTTGACAGTCCCAAGGGACTCAAACCGATCTTGTACGTTTCTTTGATACAATTTCTGCTTTAGAGAACAAAACTTTTCGCAAAAATGTGATCTTCTTTTCGTGTCGATAAACTCAAATTGTGACTCAACTATTCTCAAATTTTGTCTGACCAGTATGTAGCCACCTGGACCGCTCTGTCATCCTCTTGCGATCCTAAACGCACGGCGCACCCTGGACAGCTAGCACCGTCTTGTCACCGTCGACCGTTAGCAGCTTGTCTTGCACCGATGCACGCGGCCGCTCGCAGTGACTGTGTGCGCCGTGTGGCGGGGGTAATGCACAAACTTAATGCATCTCCCGCGGTACGCCCGTTCGGTTTGTGTTTTGTAGGTACTTCTTATTATTATTATTTATGCATAGTTTTTAGATAGTGGTTATTGATCGTAGAATATTATTTCAAACCCATACGACAATAACATATTTATGTAAATATACAGGACACATTACTTATGTTTGTATGTTCACCTCTCAACCAGGTCCTGTTGAAAATCAGCGTCAGGCAACGCCAGTTGTCTGACATATTGCTGAACAGGGCCTGATTGGCACTGCCGTGAGTCACACAGTATGATTGTTAGTTTTAAGTTTTGTTTTTAAGTTTATTTTCATAATTGTGTAGGTAACTTAATTTGTGGTACGTGCCAATAAACGATTTTTCTTTCTTTTCTTTCTTTCTTTCACCGGTAACGCAGGGTCTAGCTGACTAATCCTTTCACCACGATGACTCAAACGCAAAAATGTGGTGACTGTAGTGTTCTTAAGTCCAATATGACCACACCTTTGATTGGTTAGTCGGGATAGTCTAGCCTTGCACACTGCTTGCGCACGACCGCTCTCGCTCGTCGTGGTTTGTGACTGACTTAGTACACAGTGTCAATTGCTTTTTCTTTTTTTTTAAGTGTTGCGTTGTCAGCTATATGAAATGGTGCTTAGGTCGTATGGCACACACACCGATTCAAAATAACACTAAACGGTCTTAAATTACTGTAAGTCATCGGTAAATGGTGGACAACCCATCCATACGCACAAAACATTTTGAAAACACTTTTAAGGTCAGACCGCACTACGCGTCAGCGGAGCGACGCGACGCGACATGTCCAAATATACTTTGTATGCAATTGTATGAGATAAACCGCACTACGCGGCAGCGGAACTACGCGACGCGACACTTTATCTCATACAATATATTTTGTCGCGTTGTTCCGCTGACGCGTAGTTACGCCTTCTGCGTAATAAAGGTCCGACACCTTTATTATGCGTACAGCTAAGGAGTGGAATTCCCTGCCGCCGGAGTCTGTGTTTCCCGACAGCTACAATCTAGAAATCAGTAAATAGGTTATTTCAAGCGTGGTTTACCGTGGACCATATCATCGCTTACCAACAGGTGAGATATTACGAGGCACGAGCCTATAAAATATTTAAAAAACAGGCCATCATGTCACCTAAAGGTACGTGATAATATGGTCGCTGATGTAGCACGCTTGTCTAAAAGTAACCTATCCACTCTTGACTGAAAGAACCTCGGTTGGAGCTATTTGGAAACACAGACTCTGGCAGAAAATTCGCAACGCTTAATGAATGTATTTCCAAAACGTTCAGTACACTAAACGTTTCACTTCGAAACACACTACAAATTCGATTTTCCTATCGGTTCGTTCACACACAGTAACATAAAGCGATACCTATAAGTAACACGTGACCACGTATCTTAATGCTGGGGCCACACTATCGCAATAACGCGTTCTTTACTTCGGACGCTCTCTCTCGCTTACCGCGCGACCTCTCACAGTGCAACAGAGAGCGCACGAAGTGCAGTTCGCGATAGTGTGGCCCCACACACGATAGTGTATCGCCATAGTGTGGACACTATCTAAAAGGCATCTTGCTACTAAATAACTGCTTAAGGCGGCCTTCAGAGTATGGGATAGGATACTTTACTTCGTTTCTTTTTTTCTTTTTTTTTTACTTCGTTTGAATTCAGAACTCGACGCTGAACATTCATAACAGCGACGAGTTAGCAAGAAAAACGTTTTTCTACATTGTATTTCCACCCCTTTACCCACTTCCAAAAACATACAAGTTCGATTTTCCAATCCTTTTGTTCACAATAATAGAAAGCGAATCCCGTAAGTTTTAGGCGACCACGTATCTTAAAAGGTGCCGCATATATGGACACTATCTAAATAGCATCTTGCTATTAAATAACTGCTTAAAGACGCGTTTAGAGTATGATTAAGACAAGCTGTTTAGTTGATTTATGATATTGTTTTGCAGAGAATGAACTGCACGTTTTCACGACGCCTGAAAATGCATTATTTTCGAGTTGGATTTTCAGCTCTTGGCGCTAAGCCGACCACGATGGTTGATAATTCAACAGCAAGCTTTTATATAGTCATTCAGACTTACAGAAAATAATATTGAACACTATTTTATTTTTTGTTTATGTCGTCGTACATAAAACTGCTGAGTATTTTTAGAGTATATTCAAGACAAGAATGCTTGGAAACATGCTGGTCCTGTTCCATAGGGCAATCCTTAGTGTAGACAAAATCAAACTGGTTAATTTGTATTCTATTCATAATTATAATAACGCTTTATTTTTATTATTTTCTCTTGACTCGCACACTGTTCCGTTGTTGTTGAATCAGGTAATTTACCTATGTATGCAATATTTGTAAGTATGTGAGAACCATGTTCCTATTTATCAAGTGAAGCATTTTACTTGATAGTGCTTTATACCTATATGTAGTATAGTAGTGCTAGGTGCATCGTCCTCACGTGTATGAATTTATTAATGTACTAGCTGTTGCCCGCGGCTTCGCTCCCGTGGACCACCCCATAGGATCAATTTTCGGGATTAAAAAATCCAGTAGTTTCGGAGCCTATTCGGTACAAACAAACAAACAAAAAATCTTTCCTCTTTATAATATTATTAGTAATTACTATTAGTATAGAAGTATAGATGTACTTTAATATTGTAAAACATTTTTTTTTAATAGTAAGTATGGAGTTTCTTGTGCATTCTTCTCCATGACAAGCTACTTTTCCGAATGCACGGTAGAATCAATTTGTATTACTTGTAAATTTTAATTGTTAACGTTCAAAAGTGCCGCTTAATGGCTTAATTGAAATAAATACATTTGACTTTGAGTAATGAGAAACGTATTTATTTGTTCATAGTACCTACAAGTAATTTGTAAATTTTTTAATCATGAAGGAGAAAATGAAGCTTAGCGCGATGGTGGATACTCTTCGTATTTGCGTGCTATACCATTTTAATAATAAACATTATACATGCTGTTAATTATAAAGACTACTTCTCTATCTACATTATAGAAAATATTTAAGCATTTACCATAGCGCTTTTGCACTACGCCATTTCAAAAACTTTTTGTCCAGTGCACTTTCAACGCTTGACCAACAACAATTGCACTTACTACTAAAAGGCGCTCTACAACCGGTCTTTATACTCCAAGCTACCAGAGTACCTGTTACTTGATCCCGTAAGTGGGTTCTATTCAGTAACCTGAAAGAAATGGTCTGAAAAACGTACGTTAATGAAGACCCTTTTAACGTAGAATCAACAAAATGTTACTTGCTTCATTAGGAAGGTATAAATGGAGGAGGTATATTCTAGTTTTAGTTTACCTTTTTGCGTTGATAGTTGGCTTAATTTGGGGATCCGACCGGAGTATGAGGAATGGTTCCTGAATTTGGGGATCGGATCGGAGTATGAGGAACGGTTCCTGAATTTGGGTTTCGTTGCTTGCAAAAACAGTGAATGAATTGTTTATTTATGTTTTTAAGGTTTTTCTCGGGCCTAATGTTTGTACTTTGACCAATTTTTGATAAAACTTAAGTTTTTCTGTCAGGAAAAATTGGCTAGGATGATTCTCATAAGGCGGACTACTATATGAACGACGAAATCTTTGGCAAGTCATGCAGCCTCGTTTTCAAAGTGTTATAAAAAGATATCAGTTTCTCTCTCACCAAAGAGGAGGCCTGTCTCTCAACAATGGGATCATTAAAGGCAGTTTATACATCACTCTTTAACGTCTCCCACAGCTCAAGGTTTCTCCGCAATTAAGTACCTTCCTTGGTAAAGATATTTAATCCGCCACTAACCAAGATCGATCACTCTACACGAAGTTCCAATAACCCACCAATCTTACTTAATGAAAGATCGTATATATCAATAAGAAAACACCTCAGCTAGAATGCTTTTCCACCAGAGCTGTACGAGATAGCGAGGCGATACGGGAGTCAAAACTCCACCAATGGGATCACTTAATTTTGCCTGGTTTAAGGCTAGGCAGAGCTTCACCAATATATTTGTATGTGAATTGTTCACCTCTATAGTTGCTCATCTGGCAATCCTTTGGGACATATATATATACCATCGTATGTTACAAAGAGATGTGTGCTTTGTGGAACTCTGGAGATCAGGCACCAGCTGTCAGCTGAAAAGAGTCCGCTAAGTATCCTCGCACCACTCAGCTACACGCACCAAATAATGCCTCACCATTTGTCGTGCTATCTGTGCAACAATTTTTTTTTTGTTTGAATCATCCAATGACTTCACCCGCTCTGGGTGAAGCAGCAGGCGTGTCAGACTTTTACTGACTAAAACCCACCCGTGTTCCATCAGTTGCTTGAGCCAGGGCCACGCTAACTCTATCAAATTTATCCGCGACCCAGACAGGCATCGGCCCTAGCAGACACCGTCACTTTTTTGCTGACATCTCTTTTAGGTGCTCGTGGAACACTACGCGCCGTCAACTAGGGCCTGGTCCTTATCGGACGGCGAGCTTCCCCTTACTCGCCGTCTTGCCTCGCGGGCTTGCGACTTCGGACGGCCTGAGCGTCTCCTGCGGTGGCTTGGGGCGTGAGGGCGTCTCCGTTGCCTCTCCCTCACGCGTTCTGCCTCCTCCTTCGCGAGCATTACTGCTTCGCAGAAGGAGGTGGCAGCATCCCATGGCCTGAATCAGGGCCGGACGCGAAAGGTCACCTTGTTGCACCTGCGATCTGAATGAACTGTACGAGGCTAATCCTAACGCTGTCGACGTGGCTGAATGTTGGTCAATACATTTATTAGGAATCATCGATACGTCGATGAAAAATTCAGCTACACACCGTCCCACAGCCTTGCTATGCATCTTCGCACCGAGCAAGCTCCTCGCACAGCATCAAAATCAAAATATTTTATTTTTATTTTACATAGGCCTACATGGGCACTTATAAAACGTCGACAAAAGGTGCACGGTTCGGGTTAGTCGTTTCCTATGGAGAAGAACCGGCAAGAAACTCCATGGTTACTCTTTTAAAAAAATTGTGTTTACAATATTTCCATGTTACACAGCATTAGTACTTGGATATGGGGGGACAACGTAGGCCCGACAATAAGTCGTACGTAATAAAAAAAAAACAAACAAAAAAATAATGTAAAACGAAATAAAAAGTTAACAAATGTTAACAATCATCTAGAAATCTAGAAAGCCTAGAATGTTCACACATTCACTATCGGTAAAAGAATCTATACAAAGGTAAAAAAAACAAATTAAAAAAAAAAACAACACTAAATTTAACATGTGGCACAAATACTGTTATCAGTGCTGTAACTATTCTTAGCAAAGGGCTATAAAGATGATTGGAAAACATTGTAAAAAGTCTAATTAGAAGAGGAAATCACTGGAAATAATCAGACAATATTTTGACATCCCTGGCGAAAAATCACCATACAGAATATTTACTATCCAATCTGATGATTGTACGTGACAAAGAAATCAGTTCGTCTTCGTTTATACGATACCTACAAAATATCTGAGCAATTTTAGCGTGACACAATGAAAATGTTAATACAATGTGTTGGAGTAACAAGAAAATACTCTCTGAGGGATTTGGAAGACAATTCCTTTGTTGACAAAGAGTTTTTTGTTCAACAACCTTGACCCCTGTGAGAGATTCTCCTGTTTCGTAAGTATGTACTTTTACAAACACGAATCTAACGTGAGTACACAAACACCATATTATGCACTAAATAAGTTTTATTTGTAACTAGCGGATGCCTCGCGGTTTCACCCGCGTAGTTCTCGTTCCCGTGGGAATAGAAAATAATAAAATATTTTTTTCATAAAAAAAATCTATTCTTAAAGCAAGCCGTTTTTCATATTCTTCTCGACAAGCACTTTCATTTGATATCCATATCATGGCAGTGCACAAAAAATAACTAGGCCGCCATCTTGGGGCGTCCGCCATATTGGTTTCAGAATGACGTCACTTAGCTAGCTATGTATTATCATCCAAATTAAACGTGTATGCAAAATTTCATCTTAATCGGTGACGGGTCAAATAACAGCTTTAAAATTCAGTTGCAAGATATGACCCGAACACACTTATATACATACTGTATACATACATACAATGCAAGTTAATTAAAAGCTTGTAAAAAGTAGCCGATGTCACCCGGGCATAGTGTAGCTTAGGGGTTTGTGTGTGTGTTGTGTGTGTGAGAGAATTTTTGAAATCGGTCCAGCCGTCTCAAAGTCTATAACGAACATACAATAGTATATTATGCAACTAGTGAATAAAGGACGGTTTTAAAGCGAGGGCCATAGATGAATCACGAGCATAGCGAGTGATTCAAGTGTTAGAATCCTGAGCGACGCGAGTGATTCATGGCCCTCGATATAAATCCGTTATACTATATTTTATACCATGACTACGAGAAAAACAAAGATTTAAGCGAAAAGCACAAGGAATAATAATACATAAATGTTTTATTACCTTAAAAATTTACAAAAAATGTTAAAACTCAGGGTTTCACATTTTTTGTAAATTGAAGCTGAGCTAGGTAACAGCATCTGTGTTTCAGGGGCCAGTGACCACCTCCGTTACGTTACATACTTATAATTAATTAAACACCAATGTAATTAGTATTAAAATTACAATACAAATAAGTATTCACTAAACATCCCAGACTAAAATCAAAATCATGAAAATCATTATTGAAATCCTAAATATTAACAAACTGAAAATTAAATCGATGAAGAAGTTTTAAAGTCGAATATTCTTTGCACAAGTAGTTTGTATCGAGTATTTTAAGCGCAAGGAGGTTGTATAGCATTGAGATGGACGTCGAATATATTTTGGTGTGTTCTAAATTCAAACACCAAACCAGTGAGAAAAAGTGCTTTTTATTCACTGTTTTCAGTGAATAAAATAAGCTTTTTAGAGGGGGAATGGTATAAACATACTTTCCTGCGATGGCGATGGTCAAATTGCCACAATGCAAGGGTTTGATTACGTGCCATTTCGATAGCGTTTTACAATCCTATACAATTTCGACATTTTTGCAATCGCTATTCCGACGTTTTCGATGATAGAATATCTCCCATCTAGAGCCTCAGGGCTCAAAGAACTATGTTTTGCCACCACTACACGTCTTTGTCCGTGATTTGAGTTCTGAGTTCAAAATTTTCCGAATACAGATAGAGTGCTGGTGTCATGCGTAAGCTTTCCTAAAAAAAGTATTACGACTACTTTGGAACCGGACATGGATCGGATGTAGTGCGCAACCGCCCTTAGTCGTCATATTACTGATTACTGTCAGCCTGCATCATCTCAGAACTGGGAAAATGCCACCCAATGACTTCTGGCTATTTTGTACTGGGCCTATTCCCACAGAAGTTATTTTCGTCCAAAGTTCTTTGGACATATTGTATAAATGGTCAGCCCAGTCCAATACAACGAAACGACCCAAACCAAAAAACACAAAAAAAAAACAAAAATCCTAAAAAAAAGAACCTAGATTTAGAATAAGATAAAACAAAACAGATTGCACTCAATATTTTTTGTTGTTGTTATTGTTAAATTGTAATTTATAATGTGTTTTAATGACTTTTGATGTATCTAATATTTTTAATTGCCCATGATATCTGGTTCCAAAATAAATGCATTTTAATAAAGTCGGTTAAAAAGGTGCTAATTATTTAATTATGTGGTACGTATCTAAGTCAAAAGAAATATCAATTTTCTTTTTCAATTATTAAACCTTTCTTCTCTGTGTCGATAATGTCCTTAATTAAAATTTTCTTCGAACACTAGGTACTCAGCCATTTCGATAAGTTATAATACTTAGGTTTAAGTAATAGAACAACTAATGGGAAAAATCAACCAAAACGTAATTCTGAGAAAAAACACTACAAAGAAGAAATATTGTAAGCGAAAAACCACTACTTAATTCTTACTTCCCGGAATATTGTCTTAGAACGTTGTTCTTAGATTTTTTTCGGCGAATCCATTTTGTTTTCAGAAGTTTTGTTTTCTGCGCAAAACAAAGATATTAGACATTTATATTCTGAGATTATTCTCTTTTTAAACGAAGTTATTTTGCTTATTTATTAATAATAAGCCGAAGGGCCCGCTTGGGGACAGGGTCGATTCGGTATAGTTTGAGCTAAGGTCGGCAAAAGTTTTACAAAAACCATTTGTTTTTTTTTTCTTGTAAAATTACGCATTGACAAAACTTAATGTACAACTGTAATCTATATATTTTGTTTTCTTTTCAGTCCATGTTTTGTTTGAAAAGTGACTTTATCGATAGTGTACTTAGCTATGTTTGTTGAAAATCGGTTCAGCCGTTCAAAAGTTATGGCGTTTTACTGTTTGATATCGTGTCATAACTGTTTGATAGATTTTCGATCGAAGCGAATACATTATTTTCTTTAAAAAGTATGAAATAAAAATATGTAGGGGGTTTTTTAATTTAAATTTTGTTCTTGTTATCGCTTACGCCACTCAATGATAGTGCGAACGTTCTATCAGTGAAATATTTTTTGTGATCGTATCAGGCCTGCCAGAGATTACCTTCTGCAAACAAACAATTTTACTTCTATTTCATATTAGTTTAGAAAAACCGCACTTTATCCACAAAACCGGCAATATCTGTTTTTCTACTTTTCTTTTTCACTAACCCTAGTGAGTCCACTACCTACCCAATATTATGATTTCATTTCCTTATTTCTTAGAGGATCCAGTATTTACGCCCAACTTCACTTTTTGTGTTCGAAATTCAAACGACTTGCAAAGACTGGCTGGTCGAAACAATTCGAAAATTAAATTCCTTGCTTTGAAAGTTTTTTCGGAGAAATCGGGTTTGTTTCTATTCTGTGAATTTGAATTCGTAATTCGAAATTATTTCAATCCACCACCACCAACTCAAGTGTCGACTTTAGCTTTGTGTATTTAAGTAGATTTTTAAGTGATAAATATAGTGGAATCGCCGGTAGGGAATGCCCTGAGAATACATACATGGAACTTATTGGTGAAGTTCTTCAGAAAGGCTAGACGCGCAGTTATTCATAACCGGTATGCCTGTATGACTAGATTATTGAACGTAAATGAAGCAAAAGAAGAAGTGTGGGGATGAGCAAATGGTGTTCAGTAGTGGTTTCTGCCCAACCCCATGGGAGTATGGCGTGAGTTTAGTTACGTATGCAATTTGTTTTAACAAGGTCTTAAAGAAAGGATTGCAAAAACTTGTAAATCATACGAAATTCTTAACTCAGTGCCACAACCTTGGTGTATTTAAGTCAAGAGTGAACAGGGGGGTGACCATAAGCTCTTAAAGCGGTATCAATTTGATATCGAATAAGGGACAGATGTATCTGACTTGTATACATCTGTCACTTACTCGATATCAAATTGATACCGCTCTAAGAGCTTATGGTAACCCCCCAGGTCTCTTCTTGGCAAGCGTGATTCACCGTAGACCAATGATATTCTAGTAAACAGATATGTTATGAGCGCACGCATTGTGAAGACTCGAATACGTCCTAATTGGGACGTATAGTCTTTAGTCTATGTCACGCATGGCGAAGAGCGATACGCTTTGTTGAAACAAAAGCAAAATTAAAAAAATGCCATCGTGTGTATTTATAAAGTGTACCAATTATGATACCAAAGTACATAAAACAGAAGGGATCTCATACCACATGTAAGTACGCAATACACCTCAATCTACTCATTTATTTAAATTTTTTGCCTAATATTCTGATATATGGAGGTCAGAAAAGAAAAAAATCATTTGTGGTCAGAATAATGTTTGTTTACATTCACACGCAAGTGACAAACACTAGCTGTCTCTTTTTTTCATGTTGGTTTTATCAAGCCATCCCTTTTGACTTATAGTGAAATGTCAGATGAATGAAAAGTGTGTATCTGTGCTGCCGCTGCTGTGTGGAACACTTTTTCGGTTGTTTTGTGAGTGTATAATCTGTTTACTAGAATATCATTGCCGTAGACCACATTATCGCTTACCATCAGGCGAGATAATGGTCAAACGCAAGCCAATAAAAAAAAAATGCTTACAATTATTTTAAGTCACTGACTCCCAAAACTTTCTTAACAAGCAAACTTTTCATTTTACATTTATTAATTTCATTATTTGATAGAAAATACCACTACATTTAGAAACTAATGGAACTTGTCTACTTAATTATACTTAAAACTGACGTGAAACTAACAAAATCTTGAAGAAGTACAATCAAGATAATTATGACTAAGTTATCCGTTGAGTCAAAGACAGAACTCAACTGAGTTTTGAACAAGTTCTCCAGTTTAAGTTGGCATTATTTCATGATTAAAGTTATCGGTACTATTTACATGCTTAGATCTACAAGAATATTATTGTTCTGAGTAAGTTTTCTTCGTGTTTTTTATTTCCTAGAACTGAAAATCGAAATCTACCAACCCGTACTGCGCCCGCATGCGTATTTCATGCATTTCAGTACTTATATAATTATAATTATATTGGAGGAAGGTAGATGATAAATAATCAGGAACAAAGAAATATCGCTTGTAAACTTATGAATTTAGTTTTGATGCATTGGCAACATTTTGATAATGATTCAAATCTCAGTTCGATTTTATTTCATTTTGTCAATCGAATAAAATCGAACTGAAATCACTTTATTTTTCTTATATCAAAATACTTGATTTTGATTGGATGTTATAAGCTGTACTTTGCCGGATGAGTTCAGTATACAATGAAAACGAAGGTGGTCCATAATGGACGCCTGAGAGTGGGGTCGCCCGCCATGGTTATTCGCTTATGAAAAAAAAGGCGCGGGCGCGCTTCTTGGAGCTGTGACGAAAAAAGTTGAGAAGTACGAAGTAGTAGGTGGCGTGTATGAACTTGAAAAGTGAGTTTCTGTTAAGAGAAAGCGAAACGATTGGTGACCGAGTCCGCTGCTTTGTTAATTGGACCAAGGACTATCTCTAAAACGGCGTTAGTTACCTGCTTTACGCATGTATTACCCACATTAAGCTCAAGACTTCCTATTTCCGACATTTGTCGCTATATTGGAGTCAACTTCCAGTCTAAGTCAGCAAAATCTGAATTTTTCATGAACGACTTAGCTGACCTACCCAGTTTTTGGGTTGTGAAGCCCAATTGTCCTCTTGAGCGTCCTATGAACCATTGCATTAACAAAATGATAGCTATACGCTAGCTTCTAAAATACCTCAAGAGAAGGTGGATACGTATTTTCATTTATCTGAGCTAGCAACCCGAACATTTTGCCTCAGTTATCTATATTTATTTAACCATAGTTTGTTCAGCATTTCCAATTCAGTTTCCACGTCCTGGCGGCGTATATCCAAGCCTTTACAGTTGACTGCTCTGCAATAACATTTAGTGTACGGATATTGTAGTAGGATCGTTAAAATTGTATGGTTGAATATCAGCATACAACCGTATTCTAACGATAGTTGTAAATGGCTCTGTCGTTGAGTGAATGCGATCGCCTCATAGTCATGGTTGTTTTATACTTTGGTCTCAACTGACCCGTTAGCTACGTGGATGCAAGGGCGATTGCTAAGCGAGAGGAACAGGGTTCGATACCCACATCGGGCATAGAATTAGTTTTCCTCTATTATTATTTTTTGGATATCTTCCTAGCAGTCCGCCGGATGCTGGATTTGTGCACGGTTGTTGGAAACAGGCTTCAACACAGAATACGGGTGTAATATAGGATTAATTCTAATATCCAAACACAGTAACTCAAGTTACTGTGTTTGGATATTATTGTAGAATCGTTTAAATTGTATGTTTGCATAAAGGTCTGCTAACGATAACCGTAGCAGATTCTCGCATTATCGAATGCGATCACTTTCTGGTCGATTTTTGGTCGCAAAACAATTAGAGAACTCTATACGATACGACCAGTAACTGCAGCAGTAAAGTACTTCATTAACCAACTACGATCTTATCCAGAAAGGGTGAATTCGCCGCGAATCTCTCGCAGGTAATACGCGTGTACGTTACTTCCAGAAGGTGCGTACCAACGTGCGAACATTTGGGCAACTCCGTACAAAAATTTGCCGCTCTATTTCCCTTGATAAGCGCTCTATTTCAATTTGAAATTCGTGCGTAAAGTGGACGCAACAAGGCGTCTCTAGTATCTTAACTAACGCGCTAAATTAGCGTACCACGCCCGAGTCGATAGTCCTGTGTGCTCGCGATTTACGCGCAGATTTGAAACTCGCGCGGTATTTATGGATGCAATTTATTGTCACCCACAACCTCGCCAACTGGTTGCACCCAAACTTTACTTATATAAAGATTTGCATCTGTTTGTATAAGCTCCGAGCTTCTGCAAGCAAGTTTTCAACCACCATCAGTCTATAAAATTTTATGAGATAGGCACAGGGAGGAGGGCTGTTTTGTCTATCTCAGAAATAATTTGTGTGTTTTTAGTAAAAAACCTACATGGTATCATCATCATCTGCCTAGCCTTTTCCTAACTATATTGGGGTCGGCTTTCAGTCTTACCGGATTCAGCTAAGTACCAGTGTTTACATGGAGCGACTGCCTATCTGACCTCCACAACCCAGTAACTGGGTAACACGCTACCTCTTGGCAAGACTGGTGTCAGATCTCAAGCTTCTGACTACCCGTAACGACTGTCAAAGATCTTCAAATGATAGCCGGCACCAACGGCTTAGCGTGCTTTCCGAGGCACGGTGGAAACTCGGTATGTTGAAATGGTCACCCATCGACGGACCGACCTCGCCAAGCGTTGCTTAACCTTGATGATCGACCTGTGCGGCTGTTACTATTTAGCCACGAGCTCCTCTAAAACCTGCATGGTGTACTAAATTAATATGTAACCGGTTTTTGTTTCAGGTGTCCAACGATTTGTTACGAGCAGATAAGGTAAGCACATGGTATTTGTTATTTTACTTTTCTTTTAAACTTCATTTTTAGGGTTTCATAGCTAATAAAATTGACAAAAGCCCTAATTTATGTCTCCAAACACATTGTAACAATTGTTACAATGTATTTAACCAAATACATTGTAACAATTTTCTTTGTCATGAAATTATCCGGACAAAAATATAGCCATTCTTCATTCTCTTATAACCATACGAAAATGCAAACCATGGCCCGTTCATAATTAGTAAACAAACTAATTATAATACGCAAACACCGCATCACCCTCTGCAAAGTAGGTTAATGGTAAGAAAACAGCAATTTTGTTTGGTATTCAATCACGTTGGTATTGTTTAAATTGAATGTGACATTTTTTATTGAAATTTATATTGTAATGTAGCTATAATAGTAAATTATTTATTCATAGTGTTATAATCAAACTTATTTCTATACATTGAATTTTGCCTAATGTTTTATATTTATTGATTGATTACTGTATTGATCACAACTGTAGTATATATTGAAATTATCTAACTGATTTAAATTATTAGAAATTTTGATGAACTAGACTAATTGAAATGCATATTGATGATGTTATTATGAATTGTATTTATTGTTAATTAATTACAATTTTATTTGGCATAATTGTTATAGTGAGGTAATATGTGTGATTTCTTTCCGCATGAAATGGATTAGATGTTAGCGATTGTAATGGTTGTAATATTTTATGTTTTTTTTGGAAATAAATGGCTTATTATTATTATTATTATTATTATATTCAATCACGTAACTGTATGTTTGTGTTGAATGTAGGTTTCTATTTGAAAGCGAAATAGAATTATGGAAACCATTTTGAAATGTGATAATATTATTTTAGTTATTTGTGTTAGGAACTTGAAGTTAATTAATAACAGGAACAAGGGTCGATCTTCAAGGTTGCAAATGATGGGTGACCATCTTTCACATACCGAGACTCTTCAGTAGCAAAATATACAAATTGCCACTTCCCCCCATATCAAGCAGGAGTCAGAACAAACAAGGCAATAGGCACAAAGAGTCGTTTACAACTGGGATAAGCCAAGTTGCCTACCACCACGGCTATTAAATAGCATTTTCAACATACTTGTTCATAAAGTGGCTCTAATTTCACCGCAATTAGGCACATAATGATACCTGTTATCAAACTGTGACTTTTTCATTGCTATTATTCACGAGTGAGTTAAAGAGTTTTATTTTTAATTTATTGGTTGAGTTGCTTTGTTCTTAAAAAAGTTTCGATACAAAAAAGATCGTGCTCAAAAGTACAAATAAATTAATGCACCTATTGCTTGCTCATTTCATGCAACTTCGTATTTAAATAGATAATTTCAACTTGTACGTGCTTAATAAATAAAACTTTCACTCAAACATAAATTTTATTTGGTCTTTTAGTCTATGGCCGATCGCCATTGTTAAATGCGCGCGTATAGGAAAACTGATTAATTTTGCCCGCCAATGTGAAAATGATTTTTTTGTATTATTTTCTTCACAAGTGTGTTGAAAAACGTCGTATGATACACGTGTGTATTGACCTACGGCTCGGGTCTCAATGGCGCCTCAGCGGTACTCACCAACATTGCACACTTGTACCATAATGAACTATTATCCACTAGTTGTCGCTTAGTCCACTAGTTATTCATTAAGACAAAACCCCAAATATACGGGTGCTAATTAAATATACAAGCCACAGATCCTTTCAAAATAGTCTTTTTATATCCCATGAGTCTAACAAATATTTATTTATCAACCCCCATGCGAGTTTAATTCTATTGGGGGTACTTATTTAACTTTGAAAGGGTTGAAAGTTGCTTGTTAAGCCCCTTGGGGGTCAAACAATGCGGTCAATGTGTTGGTACCTAGTTTTAATGGGCAGTTTAGCTGGTAAAACTTTGGTAGTTTGTTGAAACTGTTGAAAGTAAGGTAATGTAGAGAGTTCTCTTCTAAAAGAGTAGATAGCGCACCTGTGGACCTCTGGTATTGTGTGTGGTGATAACTTAGGTCAGGGGTCAACAATTACTAAAGGGCCCCAAATGAAGGTCCGTTGGTTTTACCCGACTGCCGAAGGAGGGTAATGTGTTTATCAGTCTATGTATGTACGTTTGTTCCTTTGTAGCGTTCAAGAGGCCAAACGTGTTGGCCGATTTTGATGATTTTTAATTCGTCAATCGATTCGTCTTAACCTTGCAAGTGTCACTGGCTACATTAAAATTGCAAAATAGAAAAGTGGTGGCTTTTGGGTGCCATATTGTGGCGGCCCAATTTTTCTTTTGTTGCCAAACCCATCGTGTGGGGTATCAACATAACAGGTGATTTCAAAAATATATTAGACTTATAATTATGTTTAAATGTACTTAACTCGAAAAAAATTGTTACCTAAAAAGGTAAAAATAAAAAAGTTTATTCAAAAATCAAAAAACCCGACTGCTTATGAAGCGATGTAAAAATTGAAATAATAAACATAAATATGTGAATATACAATATCAATGAAGATTTTGATCAGTTGATACGTCCGTTGTCGAATCGACAGCAGTAAAAATGAAGCGCGGGATAAATAATATAGTGTATAGAAATGGACCACACTAAATAGATCGGCGCGCGGTGATCCGGATCCAGACCGCGGTCGCCGTCGTTGGAGCCCTCTGACTTAAGGTACTATCAGGTGGACCGCCTGCTTCTGTATTCTTAACTAGTGGCCGGCCCTGGCTTTGCCTAGTTCATAATAATTTATAGTTTAGTATCTGGAATAATGTAGGTACTTTTCAAATGGTGAAAGATTTTTCAAATAGGTGTAGCGGTTCCAGAGAATTACCCTAAACATGAGAACAAACGCACAAAATTCGATGTAGGAACTTTGAAAATTTACTTTTTACTATCACTACTAGCCGCGCGCCGCGGTGTTACCCGCTGTTTTACATAAATTATAGCAAAGGAGACTGGCATTTGTGATATAAACCATAACCTAAACCATTATTTTTGTTTACAGAAATACATCACCTGTGAAAATTTCAACTGCCTAGCTATCACTGTTCATGAGATACAGCCTGGTGACAGACAGACAGACAGACGGAACGCGGAGCCTTAGTAATAGGATCCCGTTTTTACCCATTGGGTACGGAATCCTAAAAAGCAGACTACCAAATACTAAATTAAACCTCCTTTCCTTTGTTATTTTATTTTTGAGTACTTATTTTATTTTAATAAATTGTCTAAATATTGTCTTATAAACCGTTGCGCTCGCGCGTGGTATTCAGTTTCGCTCAAGGGCTTGTAGACGACGGACCTGTGTCGTTTTTATTTTTGTCATTGTATTTCTTATCATATATCTTGTAGTTATTGAGAAATTTTCGCTGAAAAAGTAGCTGTTTTCTGTTTTTGGCTCGTGAAACTTGTAGGGGCTCTTAAACCCGGTTATATTCCTTTTAATAATTGTTGTAAGTAACATTAATGTATTTGTAATGGTTAAATGTGTAATTGGATACCAGCCTACGTTACGACGATGTAATAATTTAACTTCCCACAACAAAATACATTTAAATTTTCTTTAATAATTTTCAAAGGACATTCCTCAACTGCTCAGAGGGTCATAAAAGGTCACCACAGAACGCTGAAACGGCTAGAGATGCCATTTATCTATATCTATGCTTCTATACTAATATTATAAAGAGGAAAGATTTTTTTGTTTGTTTTTTTGTACCGAATAGGCTCCGAAACTACTGGACCGATTTAAAAAATTCTTTTACCAATAGAAAGCTACATTATTCCTGAGTAACATAGGCTATTTTTTAATCCCAAACGGGTCCTGTGGGGTGGTCCACGGCAGCTAGTTATAATATCTAGCTGTTGCCCGCGAATTCGTTCGAATGGAAAAAAAGTAGATACTTGAGCTATTTCAGACTGTAATCTATCTCTGTGCCAAATTTCATCCAGATCCATTTAGTCATTCTAGTGATATTGAGTAGCAAGCATCCATCCATTGAAACTTTCAAATTTATTTATTTTATTTTACAGTTTTAGGAAAACTTACGGCTGAACAATTTCGCACAAATCAGAGTAATAAAAATAAGGCCAATTAAAAGTTTTCACATTAAGAAGAGAGCTTATAAACAAACATTTGTGAGAAGACAGTGTTTTAAGGAAAAGCTTAATAAAAACAAAAATTTGCCAAGTGCAAGTCGGACTCGCGCACGAAGGGTCCCGTACAATTATCGCAAAAAACGGCAAATACAACACGTTTATTTTATGGGACTTAAATAAGTATTTTACTATTTTTAGTATTTGTTGTTATAGCGGCAACAGAAATACATCATCTGTGATGTGAAATTTTAACAGTCTAGCTATCACGGTTCATGAGATACAGCCTTGTGACAGACAGAAAGACAGACGGACACTGGAGTCTTAGTAATAGGGTCCCGTTTTTACCCTTTGGGTACGGAACCCTAAAAACGAATATAATACCGAATTGAGAACCTCCTCCTTCTTTGAAGTCGGTTTAAATATGACTCAAACAGCAATAAAGTGATAAGTATATTGTTATTTATTTATTTATTCAGGTAACCAACAGCGATACTTAAAATATTTTACAAAATATGCGTATTACAATTCGTATGGCCAATTATAGGTTTCCCTGTGTAACTGGGATAAATGTGTAAAACATGCGAACGAACTAATGCCACAAATTAAAACTAAAAGATGCAATACAATCTAAATTTACATAAAGTTAAGTAAAATCAAAATTTTGAATTGGTAAAAACAAATAAGGTTGCATAATAGAAGACAGAAGATCGGTTGACTGTCACTCATCTCCATCTTTAGCATTCACTATTCTCTTTTTGTCGTTATAGTATTAAGATTTAATCTAACTGCCTAGTGTCTCCCTTTTCCCAAGTCTGATGAAATTGGCTTAGTATAGTTGTTCTATCTTACGATGACGGGTAACGTGACTTTATGTCGCTGAAATAAGATTCATTTTGCTACGATCCATCCGTCATCGTGAGATAGAACAACTATACCAGTATTTAACATGGAGTGACTGTCTATTTATCCCCCACCACCCAGTAACTGATAACACTATACCGCTTAGCAAGACTGGTGTCAGATCTCAGGTTTCTGACTGACGTAACGGCTGTCAAAGATTTAGGAATACGGAGAAGTTGCAGTAGGTACCCATTCACGGATCGACCTTGGCTATTGTTGCTTAACTTTTGAAGTTCGTTCACCCATGTGGGTGTTAGTAGCTAGAATATATATATATATATAATACTCTTTATTATGTACACCATATAAGTTACAGAAAGTATAGACGAAGAAAACATTGCACTGGGTGACACAATGGGCGGCCTTTTCGCTAAAAGCGATCTTTTCAAGACAACCTTTGGATGGATTTAAAAAAAAATTGAAGGAATGACAGTACTCTAGGTGTACTATTTATATATAAAAAAAATATATACATACATATATATATAATAGACAAATATATACAGTAATAAGTATGGAACAAAAGCATAGATATCAAGAAATACAACTATTAAAGAGAGAGGTAGTGATTTTTTACCATTGTTTTAAAAAAATGCTTGGCTAAATGCTAGTCCAGCTCCACAGCCACTAGGCCGCAAAAACAAGTGATATGCGGAACATTATTGTTTTGAAGTATTGTTGGACCTTCTGAAGACTGTATAAGTATATTTGTAATTGTATAAACTCAATTTCATTCATCAAGGTATGTACTTATGTACCTAAATATTGTATTGTTTTTTTTTAAAAGAGTAAGTATGGAGTTTCTTGTGCATTCTTCTCCATTACAAGCTACTTTCCGAATGCACGGTAGAATCAATTATTATTATTTTAACGTTCAAAAGTGCCGCTTGGTGGCCTACTTGAAATAAAATATCTTTGTCTTTGTCTTTGTCTTTGAATGGGCAGAGATTGAGCACGCCTTATTGACACGGGCAAAGCATTCCACAACCGCACCGCTTGAACCGTAAAAGATTTGTCGTAAAAGCTGGTGGAATGCATCGGCATCTCTAGTCCCAAGTTTTCCGATGACCTCAGATATCTATTATGTGTGTCATGAAGGAACTTGAAACGTTCTTTGAGATAAGAGGGGGTTGTAGGATTGTATAGAATACTGTAAAGCAGAAATAAAATATGAGAATCCCGGCGAAGACGTATGGGAAGCCACTTGAGCTTTGTCCGAAATTCAGAAATGTGATCATATTTGCGCAGGCCAAATATAAATCTTATACAAAGGTTTTGAAGACGCTCAAGTTTATCTAGTTGTGCCTGGGTGAGATCGAGATAACTGACATCAGCATAGTCAAGGATAGGAAGCAGAAGGGATTGTGCAAGCGCAATTTTAGTAGCAGTGGGAAGAAAGTTTCGCAATCGTCTAAGGGACCTGGCAGATGCAAAAATTTTGCGGCTTACGTCCTGAAGCTGCGGACCCCAAGACAGATATCTGTCGATCCAAACCCCAAGGTTCTTAACCTTCTCACCTATTGGAATAGTAGTTCCGTTAAATTGTACGAGAGGAAGTTGTGTCCAATTTACTTTTGGAATCATCCTAGAGCTGCCAATAACAATGACCTGGGTTTTCGCCGGATTTACCTGAAGCCCATTATCCTCAGTCCACTCACAAATTGTAGCCAAATCCTTATTTATTGCATTCATTGCATCAGCTAACTCTGCAAGGGCAGCTTGTTTGTAGATCTGTAAATCGTCTGCATAAAGGTGGTAGGAGGAGAGAAGTTTAGAGAAGTTTAGAGAAGCTAGCCACGAACTCCTCCAATAAACTACCGATAACTTCGGTTTAGAATCTTTATTTCTCAAAAGTATTACAATGGCATTTACTTACAAGATACTTATATATCTAACCAATTTATGTTGAGTGTACTTACAGAACAAAAAAATAAAATAGCATATGTTTACAGTAAGATTGGTATAATAATTAATATTTACATTATTCTCGAAATAAGGTATCCACAATTTTACTTACTAAATTTTACCCAAACAAAAAACAGGGCAAGCTAAACAAAATCGTAACTAATAATATTCATGCCCGCGTAATTGCTCTGACCATCAGTATCAGTTGTCAAAACCATAGTCAGAACTGTCAATTTTTTCGAGTAATCGGCCACACTCACAAACATGTTTGGTTTTAATGGAAAGTTTTAAAAATTCCGTCTCAAGCGGTGGCCGTCGAGACGTTTCTTTGCTCTATGGAGCTCACAAAGGCTCAAGAAATCTTTACAAGTCATTGACAGATTTGTGAAAAGATTCTCTTTGATGTTTTTGAGTGAAAACGTTTCGTTAATTAGGTCAAAGAAATGAATTAAGCCTTCATTAGTTGATTTATTTTCTTGTTAGTTAAAGTGTGTTTTTGCGTAAAGGTTTTTTTTGTAAGAAATTTTGCGGGCTGTTTTATTTGGAAAATTATAACTCGTCTTCATGGTGATTTTTAAAAGCATTGGCAATATTTAAAAGTGCTCACGACTACAAAAATTTTGAATAACTATGAGATAGTAGAATCCTGACTAATCATTTAAGTATGGCAACCAAATATAGAGAAAATATGTTTTTTTTTTAACGATTTCATAGTTGGTGCCATAGTAAATGCTTATATTTATGAATACTTTGAGTCCCTGAGCTATTCATAATTTATTCAAAAGTTCACCCTGAATAGTAGACGAAATAATATACAAATATAGTTAAAGTAAATGAACAACACAGTTTTATCTATTATCCACAATTTCAGTTTTTCCTTGTTCCTAATGAAATTGAAACTTTGTCGCCCTCATTGTTTTCACAATAGAACGATTCTGAAAAAAAACAAAACTTTTTAATTCTACTTAATTTTTTAATTAAACCTTTTGTCCTAGATTAACCAAAAAAGCTTTTGCGATAATCAAGCTCTTTGTCCTTTTTTCGATTGTTCTCGATTCTCTGATAATCCTCAGGGATTGTGTGATCAGACGAAATTAATAAAAGGATTATTAAAGAACCTGTAGGTATCACAGAATTCCCAGGCTTAGGTACTTAATTATAAGTTTAGAAAATGTTTGATTAGTTGCCTGTCCAATCAATCACGTTGTTACCATTGGGTGTCTTACTTATTATTACTAAGTATATTAATTGAATTAGGTCTAGAAGAAGAAATAGGACTGGTATAACCACGAAAGTAATTATCAGTCCTTTTTCGTATTTTTTTGTTTTCTTGATAATTATTTAATTGAATAAAAAGTTTAATAAAAAAATCAAAAACCCGACTGCTTAAAAAGCGAACTAAAAAGACGTGAACAAGAAAAAAATCATGCTGTGCCGAGCTGGCTGACCAAAACCAGATACATCCTCCGACTGCTTTTGACTTTTAATGTAGCCAGTGACACTCGCAGGATTAAGACGAATCGATTGACGTAAGAATCATCAAAATCGGCCAACGCGTTTGGTCTCTAGAACGCCACATAGGAACAAACATACATACATACATAGACTGATAAACACATTACCCTCCTTCGGCAGTTGGGTAAAAATATCTCCCTAAACCGAAAACTCACCGACATGTATATCCTGCTCATCCTAATCTATTATGGTGCTCAGAACTGGTCACTGACCGAATCACAAAAGTTCCACCTTGGGGTTTGTCAAAGGGCAATCACCATCATCATCATCAGCCTTTTAATTTTCCCACTGCTGGGACACAGGCCTCCTCCCTGTGAGAGGAAATGGGCTGTAATCCACCGCGCGGGTCCAGTGCGGGTTGGTGATTGTCACATGTCTTCGACTTTTTGGTTCTAGGACATGCCTGTTTCCTCGGGCTATTTTCCTTCACCGTTTTGAGAGCAGTGGTGATGAATTAATTTACACAAAGTAAAGCGCCAGCCCGGGTTCGAACCCACGACCTTCAAATTGTAAGAAGTGGCCGTTACCACTGGGCCACCACTACTCAAAGAGCAATGGGGCGCAGCATTCTGGATGTAAAAAGAGCTGACAGGATAGGAAATGCCACGGTGCTCTAGAACGGAATCATAGACGTGGGCGTACAGGCTGCCAAGCTAATATGGAATTGCATGTCCAGAGACCGCTGGGAAATATTCTCCACAAATTGGGTGGCTAAGGATGGACGGCGCCGCCGAGGCCTGCCCAGAAAGAGCCGGTGAGGTGACCTAGACGTCCACTGCAGAAGCTGGTCCGAGGTTGCTCAGGAAGAGAATATTTGGGCGGATTTGAGGGAGTCCTAAGTCCAGCAGTGGGACAGTATAGGCTAACAAAAAAGAAAATAAAATACTTAATTATTTTGTTATTCGTTTACTTAATGTCCAAACGGTAACGGTAATAAGGTTTATTGAAGACTAGCTGTTCCCCGCGGCTCCGCTCCCGTAGACCACCCCACAGAACCCGCTTTTGGGATAAAAAAATGCCTATGTCACTCAGGAATAATGTAGCTTTTTATTAGTGAAAGATTTTTTTAAATCGGTCCAGTAGTTTCGGAGCTTTTTCGGTACAAACAAACAAACAAAAAAATATTTCCTCTTTATAATATTTATTATTATTCATTAATATTATATAGTATAATATAATGTATATAATATAATTTAATAAATAATAATAATAATTAGTAGACTAGCGACTCGCTCCGGTTTCGCGAGTAGACGAGCATATTATGTCTACATGTTTTTTAGACCTATAAAAGGGTAATATTCCACCATACACTGTTTTGTTATACCTCAAAGGGATTAGGCAGCGTTTTCAACTAAAGCTCCCAGGCGGCTTGACTTCTGCCGAAATTTTCAACAATTATCATTATTCATATTTCTATATTCTTATACAGAAACTTAACAAATTGTACAACTAAACCTTGACGCACACACACACTTGAATCTGAGACAGACAGACGCGGCAGGAGACTTTGTTTTATAGTATGTAGTGTTTTTTTTTTTAATAATATAAAACCGGCCAAGTGCGAGTCGGACTAGCGCACGAAGGGTTCCGTACCATTATCGCAAAAAACGGCAAAAGAAACACGTTTGTTGTATGAGAGCCCCCTTAATTTATTTTATTTTATTTTAAAAATAATTATTTTTTGAAGTGAATATACAACTAAATATTCTGTGAATATTTCAAGCGTCTACCTGTTGCAGTTATTAATATCGAGCAAAAAACGGCAAAAAAATCACGTTTGTTGTATGGGAGCCCCCCTTAAATATTAATTTTATTCTGTTATTAGTATGTGTTGTTATAGCGGCAATAGAAATACATTATCTGTGAAAATTTCAACTGTCTAGCTATCACGGTTCATGAGATACAGCCTGGTGACAGACGGACAGACAGACAGACGGAGCGTGAAGTCTTAGTAATAGGGTCCCGTTTTTACCCTTTGGGTACGGAACCCTAAAAACTGACTCTTAACAAAAACGAACGAACATAGAATATACAAAACACCATTCAATTCTCGTCGTAATAAGAACTCGAACAATAGAAAAGGCAGACATTTTAGAGGCGCTAATTACTGAGAAAACAAAAGAGTGTCGTGTCAAGGGGCTCCATTTAGAGCCTCACGAGACGAACAGTTACTGAATGATTCATTTATAAAGGTGGTTTTATACGAACCGAACGTAGAATCAGAATTAGAGCTTTCTCTTATCAGTTGGGAAGCGAATTCACACTCCTTAGATAATTAATTAAACAGTGAATAGAATATATAAATATTCATTAAAAATATTTTTTTTAAACAAGCTTGTATTCAAGTGTGTATTCTTCTCAGCAAACCCTTTCATTTGATACACAATGATACTCAATGGCAGTGCACAAAAAATAACTAGTCCGCCATCTTGGGCCATCCGCCATATTTGATTTAGAATAACGTCACTTAGCTAGGCATGCATTGTCATCTAAACTTAACGTGTATGCAAAATTTCATCTTAATCGGTAGAGGATAACTGCGATAAATTCAGTAACCGTAAAGATTTGACCCGATCGTACTTACATACATATATACATTGCAAGTTAAATAAAAGCTTGTAAAAAGGCCTTATAATGACTAATAGAATGTCCTTATCCATCATTTTGAGATGAACCAGGCCTCCTTGTCATTTTGAGATGGATGAACCTCATGAAAGAATGCCCTTTACATAACAAAAAGTTCTTAGTAAAGTGGGCAAGAATGTGCTACGTTTCGTGTAAATCGACCTTTAGAAATTTTTGGAAAAGTCGTGATTGTTTTGTCACGGATTTAAGTATTGTAATATAACTGTCACGTTTGTTGATCCAGAGACAAAATGTGACGAAATTGATCATGTGATGTTATTTGTTCAGTCAGGCTTCTTTCTGGTGCAATATTCAAATGCCGAAAAACCTGATAACCAAGACGATATAGTACGTTTCGTGTCCAGCATAAAAAGTCGAGATTTTAACACGAGCGATGTAGCCACTTTTTTTAAAAACTACATGCGAGTGTTAAAATAAAGCCTTTTTATGCGATTCTTTTTCCACTACCTGATGAGCTTACTTAATTAAATACAAATAAGTTCCAACAACAATTCATTAGAAACGTTCCGACTAAAAACCACAGACTATATACACACAATCAACGCGCGCTTTTTTGAGAGGTAACAGGTTTAGTATCATTCTGCCTGTTACATAATGATCCATACAAAAGTCATTTCGTAACTGTTATTATGTACCTAATTTTGTTTTTTATTTTATTTTATAATCTTTTGTCTAAATGTTCATATTTCGAAATGAATTTCTTAGGCAACTTTGTTTCATAATAGACAAGGTAGTTGAAAAAGTACTATTTATAACTGACTTACTAACTTATTGTCCTATGTCCCCTGGGTGGGGCAGAGGGCATCCACAGTAGTCCTCCCTCGCAATCGGTCTTGAGCTTCACGCTTCACCACGCTCCACGTCATACTGATGCTCGTCGCTTCAACCTGCCAACACGGTGTGACGCCTGGTTTGACAGGGACGGCCGCGCTTTCTTTTGCCCCAAGGCATTTGATTTAGATTCCAATTCAACGCTTGCTTGGGTATATATTCAGAATCCCTTAGAAGTGTGTGGCCAATCCAACTCCACTTGCGACGGTTGATCTGGCGGTCGATCGGTTTCTCGTGGCACTTCGAGGCAGTTGGTTATGGTTGGGCCAATAGATTTCGAGTATGTGACGAAGACAGCGGTTGACGAAGTCTTGGATCTGGCGTGAAATTTCGTAAAGCACACGGTTCTGACATTTGACCCGAAGATTTTACTGCGAGTAACTGACCCGAAGGATCAAACTCAAAACAGGTCTCAGTTGTGCGAAAGAAGCTCGTGCTTTGGCGATCCGTGAAGCGATGTTCTCTTCACTACTTCTAGTTTCTAACACTACTCTCCCGAGATATCTAAACTTGTGAACTCGTCCACTGCCTCTGTGCCAATCAGCAACTGCAGCTGCTTCCTGACGTACCTATATCGTTCAACTTTGCTTGCATGTCAGCGTGGGTATGTGATGGCATCGTTGTAATCCAAGTGTCTTAAGACGTTGTATAATTCTCACTCTATCCCGCGGCACTTTTTGTCGAAAATGTGACTAATAATAAGGCGTTATGTTATGACGTAAAAAAAGAAATTAATAACATAGGTAGCCGTTAATCTTTTTTCCACTAGTTCTAGCCGTAATGATACGAATAAAATAATTACAAGATAAAATAAAAAACACAAACGAACACCCAGAATTATTTACTTTGTTAACAAAAATCTAATAGATTTTATGAAATCTAGCTTTGGTATTGGTCATATTTAAACAACTCATTAAAAAAATATGTACACAAGAAAAATTTAAGCTTAACGAGTATTTTTTACGATTTACTTTCCAATTAAGTAAATACACACCAAAACCCGCTAAAAAATATATCGTTAAAAACAACTAAATCCATTTTCCAGATAAAATAACCTTCTTTACCTTATACATCCAGTAAAATAAATAGGAAAAGCCAAAAAAGCGTTATAAAAATAACATGAAACATGTGAAGTATTTGCTTTGTAATACGAGCCAACATTTTAATGATACCGCCACTCGTTTAGGAGTAAGCTCAACCACTAAAAAGTCTGTATGGCAACCTTAATTGGGTCACGCGGGTGGGACTCACGTGTGTCACATTGAATGGGAGAGCAGAAGTGAAAAAAAGTCCTTGTTTTAAAAATTAGGTTTTTAGGGTGTCATGTCGGTAAGGTATGAAACAGTGATCATGCTTTTGTGAAATTAGCCTACTTGAACCGCAGAAAACTAAATGCATTTAGAGCTCAACCAATTTAAATCGTCATCGTTGTATTTTTGCCCATCAATCAATGACAAATGATGTCTTGAATAGGTTAACGTAAACAGTATTTAATGATTTGCAATGGGCCTCAATTTCTATCTAATATTTTTTAATTTGTAGAAATTTTAGACGTATCGTCGTTAGTAGTGACGGTGATGATGACGTAATGAATTTCATCAAAAAAATTATAGGCAAATTACACATTCCTTGGTACTTTGTTAGATAGTGTGCTTGTTCACGATTTTCAAACAACACTTGCGATCTTCATCATCATATTCTGACCCTTACACTAATTTTAATTAGGATCGAAGTAGCACATCATTCCTTTCTTCTATAATTTTTAATTGGCATGATCTCGAAGTTAACTTACTTCCTTTTTACCCGACTGCCTTTTCTCTGTTCTATGAGGACTGGACCTTCTGCACTTCACACTGTGTTCCGACCAGGTGTCTCGTTGTATAACTGTCATTAGTTAGCAGCCCTGGAGCCTAGGACATGGTATTTGTAAAGCTTTGAGGTGTCAAAGCGTTCAACTAGTATACTGTTAGTCGCAAACTGATTGCGATTAAGAGGAAAGGATGCTTCATAGACTATCTACCTATTTGATCTTATACCAATAGGTATCGAATGTCTTTGCTTGTTTTGTGATTCACTTATTATGTTAACTTAGCAGAACGTATGGCCGTTGGGGTCGAAAAGTTGTGGATTGGCGACTGCGTACTGGAAGATGCAGCGTTGGAAGGCCTCCCTCTAGGTGGAGCGACGACCTGGTCAAGGCTGCAGGAGGATGCGAAACGCACGGGACCGATCAGAGTGGACGGCTTTCGGCTGAAATGATGATGATTATAATTAGCTTACGAGCTCGTGACTATATTTACAACAGCCGCGTAGGTTAATCAACGCTCACCGAATTCGGTGCGTGGGAGGGTGATCATATATTGATCATCTTCATCATCCACAGCCCGAATTAATCCATTGCTGACCATATATAGGCCTCTGTTTTCTTGTGCCAATACCCACGCTCCTACCAACAAATTTTTGTGTGTTCAAGCCTTTTTGCCATACCTATTATTGGAAACTTATATAGCAGCTCACAATGTTAGGAATTTTAATGCTAATTTTTATCCGTGGTGCTAGGCAACTGGGCTTATCCCAGTTGTAAACGACCCTTGTGCCTATTGGCCTTGTTTGTTCTGTCTCCTGCTTGATATGGAGGGAAGTGGAAATTTGTTTTTTTCCTACTCCTCCGTTATTCTTTTCGGATTAATTTCGTTGCGGGACCCAAGACAGTTAAATTCATTCACCAGGACTTCGTCGAGCTTCATTGCCTCGGCGCTTTTCTTTTGGTCGCCACTGTTGATTCTGGCTTTCAAGAGTTGCAGTGGTTTGGGAATAGTGCGGTGGGATTGTCCCCACGCTCCTGCGCTGTTCTCATTCAGGATGGCAACAATGTTGTCTACCTATCTCGCTGCAGGACGACCAACATTTCTTCTGCTATTATTTGGACGCCACTCTGTCATTGCCATACTCCACTTATCATCACCACACCTTGCCATGTGTCTTGCCCAACTCCATTTGAGCTCCATTACTCGTTTACCGATATCAAAGACCTTCGTACGTCTACGAGTCTCAACGTTCGGAGTTCGGTCCAAGCTTGGAACGCTCCATGGCTCTCTGTGATCATCCTTTACTAAGAGGGATTCCTCCGTGTCTCGAAAGTATGTTAAGCTGTTGGTATCGGCTGTCATTTGATGATCTTCGACAGTGTTACAGTAATCAGAAGCCTTACAAATCTGACACTAGTTTTGTCAGTATTAGATACCCGGTTACTGGATTGTGGAGATCAGATAGGCAATAGCCCCTTGTAATTCTGATAAGGGTGTTCCCTGGGTATAAAAATATAATTCTATTTAGTCCATCAAATTACCCAGAAAAAATGAACGAATGATGACGATGATGATGGAATTGTCGTGGAATTGAATGATAGAGATGATCAAAGTTCAGGAGTGGGGGCTTCTGACGTCATTTGGTAATTATAAAGTGTAGCACACCGTGACGTCACACGATATTTCAATGCACTCTATCGTCGTAATTTTTTGTTTACGTGGAAAAAGAGAAAATACGTGTAAAATATTTTTAGGTTATCTAAGTGATGGACTAAATTGATATTTTTTATCAACTACCTTAAGATCTCTTCCAACATAATTAAGAAATGTATACAACCATTGCTTTATTATGTTAGAAGAAATCTTCTGCTTGATATTGCAATGACAAAATCGCCTCTCATTTTGGCAATTTAGCAATATAAATATTGCAAAATTGCCAAAATGAGAGGCGATTTTGAGTTTGTAATGATATTAGGCCACTGCCGCTGGGTAATTCCAGCAACAGTTAGCAAGCCTGGTGATCAAAAACTCGATCCTTCTTATAATAAAAAGTAATTTTCTCACTCCAGTGTATCAATAACGAACTTATTATATTCTTCATACCGATCACCTTTGTAAAAATGTTCAATATCATCTAAGACCGAAAGTGTAAGGTACTGTATCACATCAATTTTCAACTCCGTCGGGCGTGTAGGTAACTGGGTACCATAAGGTGAAAATTGAGTTACTTATGATATTCTCACACATTCTCTAGAAAGTTGTGTCGTTCAATAAATTACGTTACAATATTGGTAGTGAGTTTGTTAAGTTATTTTACAAAATGAACAAAGTTACAGAGTACATGACCTTTTTCTGCGCTTGTATAGTCTAAGAAAACTTTTTCAATATACCTAATAATTATAAGAGATGTTAAGGGTAAACTAGTCGAAAATTCTTCCTTACAAACGTAGTCTAGGGATTATTCCACTGTTTGACGATGTACGTTCAAAATAAAAAGTGATATCAATTTTTCTCATCATTATCTAGCCCTGTATGGAAGCAAAAAGTAAAATATTTGAAAGTTATGAGCGTCGAAAGTTCCACATTTCGACACTAATTTTAACGCATTTATGGGCGCAAATAAATACCATAAGAAGACGGATAATTACAAAACGGCCTCCATACATGGATAGATTAGTAGTTTAACAATGCAAATAATTTTATTTTGGACAAATAGATATAGTCGTTTTTTCATGATATCTAGACTGCCAAAGGTCTGTTTATAAAATGTCGCGCGCTCGGTTTCGTCCTAAATGATTATCCATTTCGCTACAAATTTGCAAAAGTGTGTATTCGTACGCGAACTAGCTTCCTACTGCTCATCACAGCATCTATCTCTTTCGCACGTGTTGTCATTTGATATAAAATGCATTTTAACCCAGCGCACAAAATAGTACGTTCCGTCGACTAGTGTACACTTAACAGGTTGTACTTATTTCATTTATATTTGTATGACCTACATATAGTTGTACCGGGTCTGGTTATTTGTGTACGTGAGTTTAAATGTTTGTAAATGTACCCATGATATATATTGGATAATCTCTTAAGTTAAGTTTTACCTCGGTAGAACTTTTTGTTCTGAGTTCGTCTTTCAATCAGAGACGATTTGTAAACCTTGACTTTGAAGGTTTTCGGTATCGGCAAAAATCTCCTATGTTGTTGTAAAAAGGTTTGCAATTTACATTATAGGTGCCCACTGTTGGGACACAGGTCTCTGTGAGAGGGCCATAAAGTCGACCACGCGAGCAGTGCGGATTGGTGTCACATGTCTTCGAATGTTTAATTTTAGGACATGTAGGACATGTCATGTCTTTTTACACACCTCATCATGTTTCTCCTCACCGTTTTAAGAGCAGTGGTGATCAAATAAATTACAAGTAGTAATGTGCCTGCCTGAGATGACTACGACTACGACGTCGTAAATTCATTCTCTGAGACTTCGTCGAGCTTCATTGCCTCGGCGCTTTTCTGGTGGTCGCCACTGTTGATTCTAGCTTTCAGGGTTAGTTTCAGTGGTTTGGGAATAGTGCGGTTTTTTATGTGCTTTGCTGGTGTGGCTAATTGTCATATGACTGGGCTATGCCAAAGTCTTAAGTTTGGTATCAAATATGTTCGCGAACCTCTTGCGCTCCACGCTCCTAAAACTGCTTCAATGGATACGGGATGCGCTCTGCTTTGTGTTCACGCTTAAAACTGACACAGCTTTGATTGTCTGCCACGGAGCGTGGAACGTTGCAGGAGCGCGGAGCGCAAGAGGTTCGCTAACATGGTGGATAAACCTCTATGTATCTATCTTTACAGGCATTTAAAAGCCCATATGATTTATCTGCTGGTATTCAGCGGCATCACTGAGCATAAGCTTGACAATAATGTTGTAACCATTTGACATTATGACATTTAATTTATATTAACCACTACTCGACACTTTTTGAAGTACATGCACACAAAGAGTGTAACAACCTCCGTCAACTTATCACGTCCACTTCTGTCAACAAAACAGTTAGAATGCCGCGTTTCTATTGGCCTTAACAATGAGCACACATTCCTACGTGACCCGAGTAATGGCGGAAATTGCCGAATGCGACCAAAACACACAACTTCGTACGTGGAGCTAGTGCCGAATGGGATAATGACGAGAAGTGTAGGGATTTGGGAAGAGAGTATGAAGAAAGTCTGTCAATGAATTGTAGTCAGTTTGAGGGTACTTAGTAGGTTTTTTCCGGAGGTTTCCTTGTGATATTTCGATGAATTGACATAAAATTATGAATTTAAAATCTTTTGCGTGTTATACAAGTACAGTACGTATTGCTAACTGCTACCAGAGACCCTAGGCATGTGGCCTTCTATCATCAAAAGCGTGGCGATGGCGATTGTCAAAAAAAGCTATAAATAAGAAAAAATCATGCAGTGCAGTCGGAGGATCAGGGGGTCAGCCAGCTCGCGAATATATATCCTCTGACTGCACAGCATATTTTTTTCTTGTTTATTGCTTTTTAGTTCTGTAGAATTTAGCGCTTGCTTGGTTTAGCACTAAACTCTGAGTTGGTTGATTTGGTTGACTTTATCTTAGAATGGTAATGGTTTGGTTATTGGTTTACGACCACTGGTTTAATGATACGCAATAATATGGTTTTATGGTTATATTGAACACTGGTTAAAATAATGGTAAATGGTTAATCTAAGCTAAAGTAGCACTAAGATGGTTTGATTCGAGTTACGCGATTGGGATCCGAACACGCACTAACTGACGCTAGTTGCGATACATGCATTTATGGAAATGCACGCAGGCAATAGTGCTGAGCTGTTCGGTTGCGAATATTGTACCGAACATATTCCCGAGCACAAGATAAGATAAGAAGAGGGTAAAGTAGGTACTCCTCAAATCATCTTAGTTTTATAATTATACAAGAAATAAACAATAAAGAGTAGAAACTAAACAAGAAATGATAAACAAAAGTAAAGTAGGTAATTATAAAATGGTAAACAATTTACTTATTGTAAAATAGTAAACAAAGGTATAAATTATGGTTATGCTTAAAAACATGAATTCTTTAAACTAATGAGTCTTCCACTGTAATCACACGTTCTTTTCGCACTATAGGCAACGTAGCCCTTTCCTTTTTACCCGCACTACGCATAGCACTGGGCCATCGTCTGGCGAAATATGCACTTAAACCTATATGTTCACTCTCACTTTGCTGACGATCAGCGGTACTAGGCTTTCGCGTTTGCACTTCACTATGCACTCTGGTTGACTCCGACGTGGTCGCCACAGACTCCTGTCTGTGGTGAGGCTGCGCCCGGCTGGCTGTAGAATGCGAGCAGCAACTGGCTCTTTTCCAGATCCAGACTGCTGCCGCGCATAGGACAACTCCCAGCAGTATGTAGACGATGGTGTACTGGTGGATGTCATGAACTGAAACGCCATCGACCTCTGCTTTGGTGGTTTTCAGCGTTTTAATCTGTTCTCCAAGAATGGATAGAGATCTATTCAGACTTCCGTCCTCTGGTAATGCTGTCTCCGTTGGTATTGTTATGTTCACAATATGGTTTATCTGGTCTAGCTCTGGTACGAGCATATTTGGTGAAAAGTTTAATTGGTTGGATTGCTGTTGTAAAGAGTATAGTGCGAAATCTTTACTTTTAATAAAGCATTTCTGAGTCATGGTAATGACCCCTGCTCGGGTCAGCTGGCGTACGGTAACTTGATCGTCGCATATGATTTTAATCGAATATGTGTCACAACAAAAATATAAGTATTGTGACGTTGAGTGTAATTCTACCCATCTGTTTTTGCACGCTGTTCTTTCTGTTTTGCACCTTTGGTTTATTGGGCTAGTTTCGCAAAAGTTTTCGTCATTTTCTAAATTTTGGATTGGTTTGAAGAGCTCACATATGAATGATTCTCCATGGTACAAACATGTGTCAAGTTCATGTATAGTTGGTACGAAATAAGCATCCTTTTTTAGGTTTACTGCGACGTATTCCGATATCGGTGTTATGGTAATCATATTGTAATTGGTTTGTTGTGGAACTGGTATTATTCTATATAATTGAAAACTTTCTCTTGCTATGAGCGGGAATGTAATTTCGAAAATAATATATTTTTCGGTGACCCGAGCTTTTGTTCTCAGTAGCTTGTAGATGCGCTGAAGGTCTGTCTCTATGTTTTCGATAGGTAGTGCTAAATCTTGAGGCATTTGTCCATAGATAATTTGTAGCTCTCGTTTGAGCTGCGCTGGTGTCAGTAGATGCAGACTGATTTGACCATGGTATATTTCCGATATTGTATCTATTAAAGTTTCCTGTATCTGTTTCAAGTTTTGCATCATATTAATGGTAGCTATAGAGACTAATGTGAAGTCCTGTTGTGTAGTCATCACATCGATTTCCTGTTGCAGCTTACTGTTAACGCTGTCTAAAGCATTTAAATGTTTATTTATGGTTTTGTGTTGCTTTGCTATTATGTCTTCTTTGTAGTACATTGTGCTCTGCTTCGACGATAGATGTCAAGTTTTTCCATAACTGACCTTGGTGTTTTAGATTGCGGTGCACAAGTTCAATGTCCTGTCTGTATTTTTCTGCGAAACTTTCGTCTAATACTCCGAACAATGAGTTTGCAATTGAGCCGACAGCGTTGATAAGGCCGCGTCGTGTTCGTAAGCGCTCGCCGTAATGCTGGCTAAGCAACAGCTGGTTGTAGTATTGCAGTTCGTTGTAATCGTGACGTATTTGTAGGAGTATCATATGACAGTGACTTGATTCCATAATTGGTTCGCATGTTTCAGGATCAACGAGAATTAGGGGACTCGGTTCGCGAAGTACAGTGAAGTGTTTGTGTGCCGGGACCTTGCAACCAGTGTTTTCGTTTTTACCAGTAGATAGGGAGAGTAGGTAGGCAGTGACATCAAATTGAAGAAATTGAGCAGCTGTCGCGTAAGGAGAAAATAAGGTCAGACCAAACCATTTTATACTTTATTTTTATTTGCCTATTTAATTGACCGTGAGAAGAATGGAGCAGTTAGCAGTCAGCCAAACGGAGATTTACGACTCCTTGGTTAAACTTCTAACTAATATCAAGAAAGACGGGGCTGAACGAAAAACCATAGATTATTGCAAGCGGAAGTTGGAGATATTAGAAAACTATTGGAGAGAGTATCAACGTAACCATAGGACGTGCTGTGAACTTGCTGAATTTAACCATGTATATTTCACTAAAAATTGTTTTGATAAGGCGGAGGAAGTATATCTGTCGATCAAGCAGCTTATCACCAAAATCATGGAGCAATTGCTGTCAAAACAGCAAGAACATCACCAGCCACCGCCTCCGGTAGAAGCGGGGAAATCGAATAAAGCAGGGGATTCGTCTCATTCCGAGGCACCGCAACAGCAACGTAGGGAAACGCGTGAAGAGAGTAAGCTAGAAGCAATGATGAAAAAGCAGACTATCCACTTTAGGGCTTTCATGAGAACAGCAGCTTCCATAGAAATCGACCAACTGCAGAACAAGTGGGAGTTCGACGATGCATTAAAATCTCTTCAAAGTCGTTGGGCTATTATAGACAGCCTGCACTGGGATATAGAAGGTGAAAACGGAGATGAGGATGTCTGGTACCAAGAAGAGTTCAACAGATATGAGAAGATGTATAACGATCTGAAAAAAACCATCAACTCTAAAATTTGGTCTGTATCGCATCGCGACAAATCTACTCCACAAATGGATATTCCAACATTCCAAGGCAACTACCACCAATGGACGTCGTTTAAAGATTTGTTCACAGAAACCATTCACAAAAATCCATCTTTATCAAACGCACAAAAAATGCAGTTTTTAAAGAGTAAGGTAACAGGAGAAGCTGAGCGTCTGATCCACCATCTTCAGATTAGCACAGAGAATTACGAGGTATGCTGGGAAATACTGAACCACAGATATGGCAACAGTAGACTAATTTTCACGTCTCACGTCAACATATTACTGAACATTCCTAGTATGCAGCAACAGTCCATCGGGGCGATTAAAAAACTGCATGACGTGACCAAAGAATGTCTCCACGCAATACAGAACCTAGGAGTAGATATCACCACCTGGGACCCGCTGTTGGTGCTTTTGTTAGCCCAAAAACTTGACAGTGAGTCATTCACTGAATACATTGAGTCGGTGAAGAATCCCAGGGAATTACCAGTCCTTCAAGAATTCTTAGATTTCTTGGAAAACAAGTTTACCGCCTTAGAAGCATCAAGGCGTAAACAAGAATCAAATAACCAAAAGACCAACACCCAACCACATCACCAAAATTTTCAAGCAAACCAGAAGAAATATTATAGTTCATATAATAACCAGCAGTCATCAAACAAAAATTATCCAAACAACACCAAAAACCATACGAAATCGTTACATGTGTCGCGGTCAATCACCTGCGCATTGTGTAATGCTGACCACGGGTTATGGATGTGCACCCAATTTTTGAAAATGTCGGATGAGCAAAAACTAAAAACTGTCAACCATCTAAACTGTTGCACAAATTGCCTATACAACCATTTAAATAAACCATGTTTATCTAATAAAACATGTCGCAAATGCAACGCTAAACATAATTCATTGTTGCATGACGCAATTTCAACCAAAACTAGGCTAAACACATCAGCAAAACCAAACCATAAGGCTGCACACACACTTGCGACATCATGCATGACCAATGATGAACAAGCAGCAGCATCATCCCATGTATCTTGGGAAGACGTGTCCGAGACACTGTTAGCTACCGCTTTAGTGGAAGTTCCAGGACACAATGGCACATACCATAACATGAGAGCTTTGATTGACCAGGGTTCGCAGATTTCTTTAATAAGTGAGAAGGCGGCACAAGTTTTGAAACTACGAAGACACTCTTGCAAAGGAACCGTATTCGGCATAGGAGAAAAAGAAAACAGTTGCAAGGGAGTAATGAACATACGAATTAAATCAATTCATAGTGATTTTGCCTTAGAAGGTGAGGTCCTTATAATGAATAACCTTATCAAAAGTTTACCAAATAAATCATTCATAAAACCAACTTGGCCTCACATACAGAACATCAATTTGGCAGACCCAGAATTTAATACCAGCCGACCAGTGGACCTACTACTTGGAGCAGATGTATACTGCAAGATAGTTCTAGGTGGCCTTTTGAGGGGCGATAGCGAGGATCAGCCAATAGCCCAACAAACGCAATTAGGATGGTTGCTTTGTGGGACAATGACACCACGCTACAGATGTAACGTCGTTCTTAACAAGACGGACGATTTACGTAGATTTTGGGAAATTGAAGACATCAACCAGGAGACTGAAATGTCCAACGAAGACCATGAATGTCTACAATATTTCCTGTCAACAACAGAGAGGCTAGAAAATGGGAGATACCAAGTCCGACTGCCATTCAAACCAGAAACTAAGGATCAGCTAGGGTCTACTAAACCATTAGCAATAGCACAATTTCGCAACTTAGAGAGAAAGTTACAAAAAGATCCAGAATTGAAAACAGAATACACAAAGTTTATGAATGAGTATCATAACTTAAACCATATGATGCCGTCAGCAATAAGTACGAAATCCGAGTGCTACCTACCACACCACTGCGTCACTCGTGCTGAGTCAACCACTACAAAACTGCGTGTTGTGTTCAACGCGTCTGCTAGATCATCATCAGGACACAGCTTGAATGACGTCATGTACCGAGGTCCCAACCTACAACAAGATCTGCAGGAGCTGATTTTAAAATGGAGACAGTATCAGTTCGTTTACACTGCAGATATTGAAAAAATGTATCGACAGATAATGGTACATCCTGAAGATCAGTCGTATCAGAAGATACTATGGAGAGACTCACCATACCAGCCTATTCAAACATACCAACTTACAACCATAACCTACGGCACAAAGCCTGCACCATTTTTGGCTATGATGTGCTTAAAACAACTAGCTGCCGAGGAAAAACAAAATTTCCCCGATGCAGCAAAAGCATTAGAAGAGTGCTTCTATATGGATGACTACTGTGGCGGAGCAAATACTATGGAACAAGCCAAACAGCTTAAATCCGATCTAATAAAACTACTCAGCAAGGGCGGGTTTAATTTACGAAAATGGGCCACAAATGAACCAAAATTACTCGCTGATTTAGAAAAAGATTTGTGGAACCAGCAAATCTACGAGTTTAAACAGTCAGACTCAACGAAGACATTGGGGCTAGGATGGAATCCGCAACAGGACAAATTCATCTTTGACTCGAAACTGGAGCCAGTATCATTACCAAAACCAACCAAAAGGTCGCTTCTCTCCGACATATCAAAAATATTCGACCCATTAGGCTGGCTCACACCGTTAACTATCACCATGAAAATGCTATTCCAAAGCGTCTGGTCATCAAGTCTTAACTGGGATGACGCACTACCAGAAGATATCAAGATCAAGTGGCTAGACTTAAGGGAAGAATTAAAATACATCAATACCATAGAAGTAAAACGATGGTTAGGAATAAAGACCAACCATAGCGTGCAACTACACGGATTCTGTGATGCGTCAAATAAGGCGTATGCCGCTGCCATATACTGCAAAATTAGTAACCAAAACAATGCTAACGAGGTAACTCTAGTTGCAGCAAAAGCAAGATTAGTGCCGTAAAGATATATCAATACCAAGGTTGGAGTTAATGGGTGCCCAACTATTATCACAGCTCATGCAAAAAATACAGACTTGCTTAGAGTCTTACAACCAGGAGATATATTGCTGGAGCGATTCAACAGCAGTGTTGGGATGGATTCAAGGAGATCCAGCGAGATGGAAACCATTCGTCTCAAATCGTGTGAAAGCTATCACCAAAATAGTATCAAAAGAAAAATGGGGTTATGTCAAAACCATTGAAAATCCAGCTGACTGTGCCAGCCGTGGGTTGAGAACCAAACAATTAAAAAACCACGATCTGTGGTGGCAAGGGCCATCATGGATCCAACCATTCCAAAACCATGACACACCTCAAACCACCTATGAAACCAGCTTAGAGATAAAACGGTCTAATGCAGTAGTTGCGGGAAAACACCAGAAAACAACCATGACCATACCAAACATTATACACCATTTATTAAACAAATTGAACTCCTTCGCAAAAATTGTACGTGTTTTTGCATGGATACTACGATTACCTACTGCCAAGGCAGGCCGTCAACCCTATCTCACGTTACAGGAACTCCGTCGCGCAAAACTGATGATTATTAAAAGTGTGCAACAAATGGAGTTTTCCAGTGACATCAGTCACTTACATAAGAATGGAAACGTGCATTCGAAAAGTAAACTTTTACCATTACACCCTATCATAGATCAAGATGATATTCTGCGAGTAGGGGGCAGATTAAGAAACGCACAAATAAGTTCAGAGACGAAACACCCAATCATATTACCACACAACCATCGACTTACCACGCTGATAATACAATACGCTCATGAGCTAACCTACCACGGTGGAGCGCGCCTTACTTTGTCAAACATTCGACAAAATTACTGGATAATCAGCGGATATTCGGCTACAAAGAAAGTCATACGTCGGTGCGTTACATGCAAGAAGCAAGAGCCCATCCAACAATATCAGCTCATGGGTGATCTACCATCATCAAGAGTGAACCCTGAAAGCGCTTTCTATCATTGTGGCGTCGACTACACAGGCTTTATAGAAGTGAAAGCAAGCAAAGGACGCGGGATAAAAACTAACAAAGGCTACATAGCGATTTTTGTATGTATGGTGACAAAGGCTGTGCATCTAGAACTCGTTTCAGATTTAACCAGCTCAGCATTCTTGGCCGCAATAAACAGAATGGCAGCACGACGCGGAGCTCCACGTCATATCTATAGTGACAATGGAACTAATTTTGTTGGAGCCAACAGAATGCTGCAAGAAGAATACGACCAACTTCAAAAAGTTTTCAATGACTCATTCTTTAGAGAAATAACAGAGCTACAAATTGAATGGCATTTCAACGCACCTTCTTGGCCTCATGCGGGAGGACTTTGGGAAAGAGCCGTGCGAAGTCTCAAACACCATCTCAAACGCGTGATTGGACAACAAAAACTTACGTTTGAAGAATACATCACACTGCTATCAAAATTGGAAGCTTGCCTGAACTCACGACCACTTTGTGCGCTATCAGAAGACCCCGAGGATCTAAATCCCATGCTTATTTACTTAGTAAATTAACTGGCGACACGGGGTCTCATTGCTAAGAAAGAAAATTTGGTTTAAATCAATATCACTAGATGGCGCGACATGTACACACAATTCAATAGAATTATATGTAAAATTATCATTTTCTCGAATTGAACATAAAAATTGTATGTTCTTGTTTAATCAACTCTCCTAAGTACAAAATTATGGAATATTGGGCTCTTAATTCACATTTCAAAGATTATTTGAACGGATCATTTAAAATTGATGCCAATAAATGACGCATTTTTAAATTTCTGGGTAGGTGTTAACCTGTATTACAGATCACCAGGTCCTCACCCTATGAACAACAGGTATAACATAACAAATATTTAATTAAATAGACAAGCGTTTGATGGTACTTACAAAACTAAAACTATCTGGTAAATTAAGGAGATGGATACAGCAACGAAAAATTACAAAGCACAATGTGAGTGTGAGTGTGCGTGGAGTGGGTGTGTGCGACTATAGTACTATAATATACTAATATGTTTAGGCATGTGACTCCATTTGCATCAGCATTATCATCAGACAGACGTCCACTGCTTAATATAGGCCTCCCCCAAGCGTTACCACATTGACTAATACTCCATTTGCATAATAACTCCAAATCCGTATGCTGACTCGGGCTAGAGTTTCCAAAATAATATTCAAGCTCTATGAAATTGTTAGTTATCTTGAAAAACATTTTTCTCTGAACTACAAAGATGCAACAGGCATCTAACGGCTTGGAAACAATATAATATTGTTATTACACTTTCCAAAGTCGCGTATTTAGTCGCATTTGTATTGTTGGCTGAGCGAGAAATACGCTGAGATAAAAAAAATAAGCTAAACAGTTGAAAATACTCATGTATCTATTTGTAGGTTTTTACTCGCATGCAAGGAAAGTGTTATTACTTTGCGCGTATCTTGATGTATGTTTGTAATAATCTTTATTACCTCTTAACTTTCAAACCGCTAGACGAATTTCTACAATAAGACATCGTTAGATAAGTCTTGACCGCCCAAAGTGTTCTTAGACTATAGGTGACGTTAAAAAAAACAAATATGGCGTATTTTGGTTGCCATATTGTGCGGTTCCCATTTTTATTATTCTATCCAACCCATGGAGTGGGGTATCGAAATGAAGGATTTTAAGAGTTGGTTTCAAAATATATATCACTTATTTGTATAAAAGAAATTAAAAAATGAAATTTAAAAAAAAATAATTTAAAAGTCAAAAACCCGACTGCTTAAAAAGCAACAAAAAAAAAATTAAATAAGAAGAAAATCAGTCTGTGCAGTCGGATCATAGGTACATATTCGCAAGCTGACTGACCACCAGATCCTCCGAATGCATAGCATGATTTTTTCTTGTTTACATAGTTTTAGTTCACTTCTTAAGCAGTCGGGTTATTAAATTTTAAATTGTTAACTTTTCGTTATTAACTTTTTTTTGGTTCTGAAAACGTCATTATATGTAGGTATTAATAGATATTACATGGTCTTTGCCGCCCATCACACTCACTTATATACGCGGCAATACACTAGTTAACAAAATAGATTTAGATTAGTAGTCAATCGAATCAAAGTCTCAGAAAGAAGTAAAAGAAGAGTAATTACAACGATTTCATGCATAAAGTTGAGTATAATAATAAACTGAGCATGGAAGGAAACTGAGCATTTATCTGATCTGTATTGTACCATTCGTAAGAACGTTACATTACATTGTAATGCTCGCAAACATGCTCTATTGTTTACTCATCTTACGAACTTTGACGAATGAATACTGACGTTGTCTAGAAGATCTCCTATATTGACTCACTCCATCTCAGGCTTTTTAAAGTCAATTTTAAGAATATTGCCAATATGTAGGTAGGACAAAAACTGCTTCCCCCATGACTTGTTACAATAAAATTCCTCCCCACATTCTTGAACTGAATAAGATGAAATTTAAAACTTGTATAAAACGCACACTATGCAGGCTGGCATATTATAAGTTGGGGGATTACATCAATGATAAAAATGCTTGGCTAAATGCTAGTCCTGCTCCACAGCCACTAGGGCGCAAAAACAAGTGATATGCAGAACATTATTGTTTTGAATTATTGTTGGACCTTCTGAAGACTGTATAAATATATTTGTATTGTATAAACTCAATTTCATTCATCAAGGTATGTACTCATGTACCTGAATATTGTATATTTTTTTTTAAAAAAGAGTAAGTATGGAGTTTCTTGTGCATTCTTCTCCATTACAAGCTACTTTCCGAATGCACGGTAGAATCAACTATTATTATTTGTAAAATGTAACGTTCAAAAGTGCCGCTTGGTGGCCTACTTGAAATAAAATATCTTTGTCTTTGTCTTTGAACTTCATAACCACAATGCCTCATTTTATAAAAAAACTTTTTTACAAAAAAATACTACCGACTTCCAAATAAAAAAACTACAAAGTGAAAAATAACTTTATTTTTGGAAGTCGGTGTCTTTCGTAGGTACCATTTTTTTTCGTTATGGACACCGACTTCCAAAAATAAAGTTATTTTTCACTTTGTAGTTTTCTTATTTGGAAGTCGGTAGTATTTTTTTGTAAAAAAGTTTTTTTATTTTTCACTTTTTAGTTATACCTACCTAATAGGCAAGTTGTTTAGTAAGTTTCCTATAACGCCAGAATAGATTACCTGAATATCATGAAACTTGAACAAAACCGATCAAATGAGAGATCTGCTTACCCCTTAAGAGCATACTGGCGTTATGTTATGTTATGAAATGGTATAAACAATAAACAGACATGCGATTTCAGCAGTCCCGAGAGATTTGCCGTTATTTATTGAAGAGTTCTGTTGTATATCTTCGAAGTTCTTCATCAGATCTTCACCAAATTAAAATGGGACCAATTTCGGAACATACTCTTTCAAACAAAAAAAAGAATTTTCAAAAGCGGTCCACAATTGACGGAGATATCGGTGAACATACACAAAAAAAAAAAAAAAAAACATACATGAAGTCGAACATAGAACCTCCTCCTTTTTCGAAAGTCGGTTAATAAAATTGAATAAGACTGCTGACATGACATCAATTTCACCTCTCTCATCTTACAGTCGGACCTCGCCCTTACAACCCTCAATCGCCTTACGTCATCTAAGCCCAACCTTTGTTATTGCAGCCTCTCTGAGGTCAAGATGAGATCCTTCCATTGTGTCTCATAATCGGATAGGTGGGACTCGTTTGAAGGATGTGTCAAGTTCTCGTTAGGTTAGATTGGGGTCAAGGCTCTAATTGGGAGGAAGGTTATCCTACTGCCCACCATCCTGATAATCCATACAATGCGAATGTAACTCTGTCTGTTTGTTTTGTTTGTCATTTCGAAATCGCTTTATCAATTTTGACGATTTTTTATACTGAAATGGATTCAACCTTGTAAAAGTATATACTTTACAAGGTGCAATCCATTTCTGATTTTAGAATACTTTAGGATACTTTATATCACGGCAGTATGTATGTATGTTCCCTTGGGATTATTTCTGTATCATGCGGGCGAAGCCGCTGGCAGACGCTAGTGATATTACGAATGTAAAATATCTTTGTAAGTCAGTCACGCCTCGGTAGTTTAACCGATTTGAATGAAACTTGGCACACGGGTAAACCCATGGCCTGCAGCCTTATTGCGTTAAGAATTCGCAAAAGACAAAGGGCAAAGAGTATGAAAAATTGACCAATCACAAGCGAGCTGAATGACGCGATGTGGATTTGCGTCTATGTGACTGAACTGACTTCCAAAGCGAATCACTAAAAACTACAAAACTAACTTTCGTTTCGGAAGTCGGTGTCGAAAGAAGATAAAAACAAAAGGTACCACAGACACGGACTTCCGAAACGAATGTTATTTTAGGAGCGAAGCCGCGGCGAAAAGCTAGTAAGAAATAAAGCGTTGTGAGGCTCTAGATACGCGACATTGTGTCGACGAAAGCATCGCGATAAAAATTGGAAAAAAGAACCGGCCAAGCGCGTGTCGGACTTCGCACATTTAGGGTACCGTACCAAACCGCAAAATTAAGCTGGTTGTAATAGGAAAAAAGAAGGCTTTAAAAAAAAAAACAATATATTGGTATTTGTTAGTCTATATATACTAATATTATAAAGAGGAAAGATTTTTTTGTTTGTTTGTACCGAATAGGCTCCGAAACTACTGGACCGATTTAAAAAAATCTTTCACCAATAGAAAGCTACTTTATTCCTGAGTGACATAGGCAATTTTTTATCCCAAAAACGGGTCTTGTGGGGTGGTCCACGGGAGTGAAGCCGCGGGGAACAGCTAGTAAAATATATACGTAATAATAAACATCATAACCAAATTTCAAGTTCATAGGTCTATGGAAAGTCAAAAAAAATCATCGGAACAAAATTTTGTAAAACATGCTGACTTTGGTGGCTTCCCATTCTTTTGTTTTCCACAAAATATAAACAAAATATACAGTATTTATCTACTCAACGAACTCCCCTTTAGCTGTATGAGAGATTCACTCAAAAATAAAAAGTAAATATTTTTAGACAATTTGCAAAATAGCTTTGGCAGTGCAAATTTGAAGACTGTAGCTCTAACTGAATGGCATAAAACCCGTTTGACTGACAACGGACAGACGGACAGACAGACGCGTGAGTGACAGCAATAAAACGGAGCCTTCGGGTACGAATCCCTAAAAAATAAAAAATCCTCATTCTCTCAATTATTTTATCTTCAATTACTCTGAATACCTAGAATATTAATTATTTAAACTAGGTTTCATAGTTCTCGAACTAATCTTACTTTTCATAATGTTTTAATCATCTTACTGTCGAGGATTACTGGGCAATAAATAATAGTCTATCTCTGGAAGTTACAAAAAAACTATCTCAAACTAATGTAAACTTGTAATGAAGTTAGCTAGTTAAAGTTTTCCTTAGTTAGAGGGTTAATACTCAGAATTGCTTCTGCTACTGGTCATAATAATTCTCATTTGAGATTGAGAACTTAACGTTTACAAGGGTTTTAACCGCTTCATGAGATGTAGCTACCAGCTGTTCAAGCCATTTGTTTCAACACAAATTAAAGTTTAATACAATTTTATTACTAGCATTGTTCTGGACTAGATGTGCGGAGTAACGAGAATGGATAAAGTGAGAAATGAGTAGATTAGAGGACGTTTGATAGTGGCACCAGTGACAGAAAAGTTGAAAGGAAACCGTTTGTCCTGGTATGGTCATGTGATGAGGAGGGATGAAACGCATGTTACTAAAAGAGTTCTGAATATATATGTGGATGGATGGAGAAGTAGAGGAAGGCCAAAGAATAGATGGATGGACTGTGTGAGGAGTGATATGAAAGAAAAGGGAGTCAGTGATAGCGTGACAGGGGACAGGACGGTATGGAAGAAGAAAACTTGTTGCGCCGACCATATTTACATAATATGAAATTGAATATTTACCCGATTCTCAGCGGAAATTGCATATTATATCTGATATCTAGTGGCGATGCGTCTTATCGCTATATTTATTAAAATTTTCGGTTAAAAGGTACCATAATTTCGCCCATATACATTAAAAAATTTCACAAAAAAATATTTTGATTGATCGAAGACGGTGTTCTAAATGTATTAAGAACAACTACCTACCTGATTGTTTACGTTTACAAAAATGTTTAATAATGTTTGGTTTTAGTACATTATTATCGTCTACAAAGTTGTTACATTTTGGGTTTTATAATTTATGATTGAATAATTCACTAATTGTAAGCTGATTTAGAAATAAAAAATATGAACATACCAGTTTTATGCTGCATATAATCCGATCCGTACTAACGCGGAACATACGTACAACGACTTCCAAAGATATACAAATGACAACCGGTATCAATAAATAGCTTTAGCAGGGAAAACATGCTTTCCAAGACACGGTTCCTCCTCGCTTCAGAAAGCACTCTCTCTCGGATGACCCGACCTCGGCAGGCGTTGTCTAAGTGCCTTGCACCGCTTTAATGCCGTCTAACAGTTACTTTCTGAAGCATACTCCTTAGTAACGACTAGATTAAAAGATTTGAAATTAATATATAGGTAATTATTATTGATTCATGTATAATACATTATTTGAGAAACATAGTTTTTTCGTGTAACTAATAAATAGTTTTGCTTACTAAAAAACTTTGTTTTAAAAAGATACTACCGACTTCCAAATAAAAAACTACAAAGTGAAAAAAAACTTTATTTTTGGAAGCCGGTGTCTTTCGTAGGTACAAATTTTTTGGGATATAGACACCAACTTCCAAAAATAAAGTTAAAAATAATAATTAACAATACTATGGTTTTTCGCTACTTTTGGATACTCCTGCAAAACGACTTGGATGTTTAAAAATATTTTTAGACAGTTAAATGTATGGCTGGAATTTCTTCATTACTAACATAGCATATGTAAATCAAATAATATTTTTCATTACTCATACTCTGAAAGTAGGTCTTAAGTTGCCTGAGGAGCGGGTTGAAAGTAATACTTTTCAGCCCTAGGGAGAATCGCTTTCAACTGACAGCTGTCAAATTATTTAAAAAAAAACTAGTTCCTTTTCACATATCTATTGAACCATGTTCCAACTTTCTATACAACCACGAAGTAAAATTGAAATAACTTAAAGTTAAGTATTGATTAAAAAATATATATTTTTTAAATAACTTTATTATAATTTAGTTTCAACAATTTCTTTAAAATAACTTAGATTTGGGCAAAATATTTACCCTTTTTTCAATGATGAAAATAAAAAATAATGGCTGAATAGCAGGCCGGCCACAGAAAAAAAAACAAACAAAATAGGCGGGAAAGCGGCAATAATTTTTTCTTTAGCTAATTCATGTTTTTATTTTTATTTCCTTGTATTTGTAATGAAAAGCACAGTGTTTACCTCGGGTTAAAGACTTATTTAGTCCCTCGAACTATTGGCGCCCTCATTTCGTTCCGGGCGCCAAACCCCGTCTCGGGACTAAATAAGTTACTTTCACCTAGGATAACAATGTACTATTGCAAACAAAACTGTTCAAAAGGAGGTTCAATATAGATATGTTGGCATCGAGCGGGCGCACGGCCAGTACTGCGTTAACATTGGGGCGTATATATCGCCTTAACCCTTGAGGCTATTATTACTTAACCAAGAGCCTTATAAAATTGAGCTAGCAATTATTACTGATATCTTCATAGCAAAGGCTTGCAAAATTAACTAGATAATTATTATTTATCTACTATAGCATTAATACCAGACCATTACACAATTTTGTAGATAGCAAATTGTGTCAAGGCAGTTTAGACGCCGTTATGGGAATAAAACCCAATGTATTAGAATTTAATGTGTTTCTATTACTGTTACGTAGTGTCCGACCAAAGCTTCGGCTTCGGTTACCTTCGGCCAATAATGTAACCTTGAGCCAAATATTCGGCTTCGGTCAAAATTGCCGAAGTTTCGGTCGAAGCCGAAAGTTTGAACTGTTTATAAAAAAATAGTTTTATAAATCTTTACCTACGGAAAAACAACAATTTTTATATATATAATTTTTTTTTTGTATTTTTCTCCGAAAATTGTGTGTGCTTAAAAAGTAACAAGTCACTTGGGCGACCGCCGTATTGAATTAAATAATGGCATTACTTGAGCAGTGGTGGCCCAGTGGTATCGGCCGCGACTTACAAGTTGTAGGTCGTGGGTTCGAGCCCAGGCAGGCGCTTTACTTTGTGTAAATTATTTCATCACCACTGCTCTCAAAATGGTGAAGGAAAACATCGTGAGGAAACCGGCATGTCCTAGAAGCAATAATTCGAAGACATGTGACATCCACCAACCCGCACTGGGCCCGCGTGGTAGATAACGGCCCATTCCCTCTCACAGAGAGGAGGCCTGTGTCCCAGTAGTGGGAACATTAATAGGCTGATGATGTGATGTGATGGCATTACTTAGCAAACCATGCATTGTCATCCAAACGAATCGTATATGCAAAATTTCTGCTCAATCGGTTGAGATTAATAAACTGCTTTAAAATTCAGTTGCAAGGTTATACCCGAGCAATAATACATTGCAAGTTAATTGAAAGCTTGTAAAAAACCTTTTCACAAAAAAATAAACAGCCTTTCCTCACACTTTTACACTTTTTTGTGGAAAAGTTTTTATTTCATCCTTTTTAGTTTTAGTACACCATCTCTGAAAAAGAGCAAGTTCTATAGTAAGATACCTAAAGTATTGACAAAATACCTATTATAACTCAATTTACAAATTGTGCTGTTTACCGCTAAGGAGTTCGGTTGTATGCGCCATATCTATAAAATGCACTATTGCCTAAGTTGAGAGATACTCAATCCAACACAAAAAGAATTATCACGATCCGATAAGTAGTTTCGGCGAAGTGCATGGACAAACATACATACATACATTCAAACAAACATACATACACTTTTGAAATTTGGCACACGTGTTTAGAAGCCCACATAGAGTAACATATATTAATATTTTGCAATTCCAACGATGTTACAAACATACTTGTCAAATTGATTACCTGCCTATTCTTTTTTTTTAAAGCGATTCGATGGAAATGATGATGATGATGGTCATACTGCGTTGCAACGGCCAGTTGCCATCGCCAGAAAAAAACAAGATAAAAAATAACTTATCTTGAACTGATTTAACATAAAATAAATACACAGAAAGACATACACATACTACTTACAACAAAATAAAAGAGAATATAGATAAATTGATAATAGAAATTCTAACAAGCAAAACTATCAAGCGCAGTTCCTCTCTCCTAGATAATCATCTAAAATATTGCTGTGCCCGACAGTATCCATAATTGTTTCTGCCCAAGCCAAGTTACAAAAGTTTCGTATCAAATCTATTTCTACAATCGTTAACGCCTTCAATTTGTATGGTCTGACCACGTGACTTTAACGTTCAGATATGTCATTCCCAAACATTGATTCGTTTTCTACTAGCGTTATCGATTGTAACTTGGTGGCGATAGCCGATTAATCGGTTTCGGCTTCGGTTTCGGTTCGGAAATCGACCTACGTTTACACACTAGTGGTAGGTCTCGATACAATCTACATTTCTGTAGATAATAACTGGTTGGCTGGTTATGGCTGTTTTAATAGTACAGCCTTATTGTTCTAAGTATCAGCCCATTTCTGTTCATAGTGAGAGAGCCATTTGCGTTCTAAAAATGTTCTGAGTCCAATTTCGACATAGACTAATTTCAATAATTGTGTACTTTACAATATCAATTTAAACCAATATTATTATGAGGCGGGATTGTTTGCCTATAGAAGTTACTGGAAGAACTGGCGAAATAGAGGGGTGAAGAGGCGGGTCCAGCCCCGGGCCTCCGATCATTGGGGGCCTCCAAATTAAGATAAGATAGCTAAATTCTAAGCAAGGCAGTTTGGATTTGGTGGCCCCTACATGTGCAACGAAGGGAATAAAAATTTCGAACTTGCTACGCTCGCTCTTGCTTTATACAGTATATTTGAAAATCCGAATATTATTTGCATAGGTTGTCACAGAAACAGCAATTTCTGTATGAACAGTCAAATTATACAAGGTGGTATGCTAAAATGTTCAACCTTCGGTCGTTTACTCTTGCATCCTACGTTCTTTTCATTCTTCTCAATATTTTCTGCATGAGTCGACAATTCAATTGAAAATACCTCTAAATGACGGGTCATACCCAGTATGAAAGCTCAAAAGAACCTAAGCTAACCTAACCTTTACAAGGTGAGGGTCAAAGTTTTTCGAGTTGCCTGAGTTCTACCTTTTCGCCATAAGTCGAAAAAGCTAAGTAGCGTAAAATTTGAACTCCTCCACCACCATCCGAGAGCAGAGAAGAGCGTCGTGAAAATCTCGCCCAGAGCAAAAAACCAGCACTGATTTTGCTAGAACCTAACTTACATTAGCATTATATATTTATTTAATAAATCTACTCAAAAAAATAAAATCTGCTTCTGAGATCGGGGAGGGAGGGCTCAATTAGTGTTGCCGCCCCGGGCCTCTGGCAGGGTTAGTCCGCCACTGTCTGGCAGACTGATCTGATTGCAAAAATTATCGCGGAGTTGCATGTCTACTTTTATCCCGGAAAATATATCACGCCACGGGAATGAATCCATAGAGAAGAACAAAACTTTTTGGTCTGTTCATTTGTTGTCATTTTAAATAGCTTAGCTTTTTCTGCTACAGAACCCTGTATTGCGCAGTCCGAATAGTATTTGACCAGACAAATATTATTACCAAAAGATACGTAAACATTACCCATACATTAATTACAAAATAATATGCAATACCTACCAAGAAATTGCCTGACTGGTGCTAATGTAAACAAAAGCTACGTACAATACAAAATGGCGACGCTATCTACAAGACAATAAATACGAACGTATTGTTGTTCAGGAACTATAAGATGTTAATTAAAATTGTGTTTTTGTTCAGCATTTTTTTTCAAATAAAAGGTTTTTAATAATAATATTATGAATATCATGCTTGATTTCCCCAAAAGAGTATCAGAGGTGAATTTCTATCTGCTATATTTTTATCTATACTATAGTCTATACTAATATTATAAAGAGGAAATATTTTTTTGTTTGTTTGTTTGTACCGAATAGGCTCCGAAAGTACTGGACTGATTTAAAAAATTCTTTCACCAATAGAAAGCTACATTATTCATAAGTGACATAGGCTATTTTTTATCCCGAAAACGGGTCCTGTGGGGTTGCCCACGGGAACGAACCCGCGGGGAACAGCTAGTCTATACTTAATATTATAAAGAGGAAAGATTTATTTGTTTGTTTGTACTGAATAGGTTCCGAAACTACTGGACCGATTTAAAAAAATCTTTCACCATTAGAAAGCCACATTATTCCTGAGTGACATAGGCTATTTTTTAATCCCAAAAACGGGTCCTATGGGTTGGTCCACGGGAGCAAAGCCGCGGGGAACAGCTAGTCCGCTATATACGTAGGTGTATATTGCCGTCAAATATGCACAAATGCTGGTTTTGGGAAATATCACTTCCTCACCTGGAAAATCGACTCTGAAGATGTAATCTAAATTTGCCATTAGTAAAACGAGTTCCGCCTGTTAAATAAAATAAAAATGCTATTTCGCCGTGTTATTACTCATAACAGGAAATGAATAATCAAATTCAGTATTGAACATGAACTAAACATTAACTTAACATCAAATTAACTATAATGATCCGAATACACAAGTAAAACAAAAGTTCCCCAAGAAAAAGTAACATTCCACTCGCGGTAACTTTTACCAATAATAACGAAACTTTTCCCTCATATCGAATAACTTTTATTATCAATATACTTGTGTTCCGTCACGCCATGTGACGTCAGAATCAGAAAAGGGCTTTAGCAGACACGAGACTTTGTATCCGCGACCAATGATTTAATATTGGTTGTGGTGAAACCGAAAGACGTCCACTACTGGATGTAAATCTCCACCAAGCGTTGCAACATCGACCGGCTCTGTGCTTCTCGCATTCAGCGGACGGCCGTCAGTCCGTGTAATACTGATACTCAAGTGCATCCAGCCTGAATCACGTTCACTGCAGCTGACAACAACATAGTTAGGAGAAGACCAGTAATGAAGTCACACACTCGAATATCTACACAGACTCGAATGACGGGAGCAGCGAATTAGTTAGACTATCAAAGGTTCAACTGCGATGCGGCGTCAAAGCAACGGCTGCAACGCAGGGAGTCACCAAAACACGATAATATCCTAAAATCGTCGATTGTCGATGCTGAAAGTCTCATGACTACAAATACCTCTATGGCAGTTTTATGTGACTGTCGATAAAGCAGCCACGATCATTATCTTACCGTTTTACGTTACCTACAAAAGTTATCGGCGACCTAAATCTTTGGTAGGATTGGGTTGACGTAAACCTGCGCCGTATGTTATGTTATGAGCCAATATATATGGAAGTTATGTCATTATTTGGTGGTATTAAGTCATTATTAGTTGTTTTGTGTCAATCAAAACAACTAATAATGACTAATGTGTGCGTAAATTTGTTTGTAAAACTAGCTGTTGTATGTGCCTTTGTTTGTATGCTGTCCCGGTCTCAAGAACTACCCCTGCCTTTTCCACCTAACCTAGACATATGTTTCTAGGAAGATAGTAAATAAAAAACAGGTAGGTAGAAAATTCGGAACATTTATAATATAAAACTGGCCAAGTGCGAGTCGGACTCGCGCACGAAGGGTTCCGTGCCATTATCGCAAAAAACGGCAAAAAAATCACGTTTGTTGTATGGGAGCCCCCCTTAATTTATTTTATTTTAATTTAATCAATATTATTTTTTGAAGTGAATATACAACTAAATATTCTGTGAATATTTCAAGCGTCTATCTGTTGTCGTTATTAATATCGAGCAAAAAACGGCAAAAAAATCACGTTTGTTGTATGGGAGCCCCCCTTAAATATTAATGTTATTCTGTTTTTAGTATTTGCTGTTATAGCGGCAATAGAAATACATCATTTGTGAAAATTTCAACTGTATAGCTATCACGGTTTATGAGATACAGCATGGTGACAGACGGACAGACAGACAGACAGACGGATCGTGAAGTCTTAGTAATAGGGTCCCGTTTTTACCCTTTGGGTACGGAACCCTAATAAAAAAGGTCTAGCTCGGTAGGTGGCTCGATTTAGTAGAATAGGGCCTATACAGCGATTACAACTTTCCCCCCACTGGTCTAGCACTCCCCTGACGGCATTATCCTCTGCTGGAGATGGGTGCTCACGTGTCGATCGCCAGGGCTCTCAGGATGCAGATGCAGCAGTTGATGGGCTGACTCGCTACGGTCCACCGCGGGTAAGCGAGCAGAATAAGGGTCCTTGAACCCTGTAATGCGCAACAAGCGAAAGCATTACCTACTGGCCGTAGACTGTGAGCACCCACAGCAACGCTTAATAGGGAAGCACTAATATGTAGCTGTGTTGCTGTGGATGTTCACTATCAGATACGGAGATGACAGTAGTGGCGGATACATTTTTCTCATTCTCATCATTCTAAAGTATTTTTTTAGTGTTGATCATCATCTGCCTAGCCTTTTTCCCAACTATATTGGGGTCGGCTTCCAGTCTTACCGGATTCAGCTAAGTACAAGTGTTTTTATATGGAGCGACTGCCTATCTGACCTCCACAACCCAGTAACTGGGTAACACGGTACCCCTTGGCAGGACTGGTGTCAGATCTCAAGCTTCTGACTACCCGTAACGACTGTCAAAGATCTTCAAATGACAGCCGGGACCAACGGCTTAACGTGCTTTCCGAGGCACGGAGGAAACTCGGTGTGTTGAAATGGTCACCCATCCACGGACCGACCTCGTCAAGCGTTGCTTAACCTTGATGATCGACCCATGCGGCTGTTATTATTTAGCCTCGAGCTTTTTAACACGCTTTTATTAGCTTGGTATGTATGTATCTATGTATCAATGTAACGGAATCTTTGAACGTGATTTTCACCCACTTCAAAACGTTGGATTGATTTGAAACTTTGCACACTTATTAGGGACCGATGACAATGCAATAATTTAAACAGTTTGTCCCATTATCCTTACCATTAAAGCGTGTTTTTTAGTTTTTAGAACTACAATTTTTTAGTGTTGATGATTCATCAAATATACAGTTTGGGACTAGAAGCTGGGCTGGCTTCTAAAGTCGATTCACATCTTGATAATGGTATCAAGAGCATAGGGCAAGTTTCTAAAACTATTTTGATGTGTATCATTACCCAAGACAGCCTCGAAGGTATTGTGGTTGAAAACGCGTCAACTAAGTATGGAATGATTAGAATTAATATTTGTTTCGGGTTATTTACTATGTTTAAATATACATGGTAAATATCCCGAAACAAATATTAATTCTAATGATTGTGACCATGTCAGCTTAAAAACTTATATTAAGTATGTAATAATGAATCACCAAAGGGTAAAGGTTTTCTGTAGGGGATTTTTAGTATCAACCTGAGTATGGATTTTGGCCCTTTTGATGATGGTTGTCTCGTCCCATACATGGCACTTAAAAACATTGGGCGAACGCGTTTCAGTGTGAAACAAAATGCACCGAGTACTCATAATTTCCAAATTTCATGTTATTATTTTCAGTTTTAGCTTTACTCGAGTCGCTCCACTGTATATGCTTACTTAAGGCCGTACCCTGACCAAAAAAACAGCATGAGATATGAGCATTCCTATTGGCCTAGCGGCACTGTTGGCGCATGAATTACGGTAGTGAATACGCCCAGATTTTAGAATAAAATCTTTAAAAAATCGAATATTGGTCTTTTGAAAAAAATAAAACTTAAAAAATGTTCGATATCAAATTGTCTATCCATTAGTGTTAGTACGAAAAATAATTAATGAACACTTTACGAGGAGATGCATGCTATCAATAATTATTTCTCATTTTTATGGTTTTGTTGGAAGGAGATTAGTGATACATATATCTCTTTAAAAAAAAAGTGTACTACCATTTAAGAATCAACATTATGTAGAAATTTGATGTGTTTTTATTTATTGATATTTATTTTTAAATAAAGAGTAGATAGCTCTTAAAAACTGCACAAAAACGACAAGCGCGGCCAGGCATTTTGCTCGGGGAGGCGCCTTAATAAGTACCTAGAACATAATTAATGCTAGCCTATAATTTCTTTGCACTGAAAGGCACCCATTACATGTTTTTCCTAGGAAGTCATGTTTAACGAACATTTCTTAGTATTGCAAGCTATTAACTGCGCTATTACATTTGTATTGGGCATCATATTCGAATTAATAGTCGATTATGTAGTTTTTGCACTGTTTGCGATTTGATTCCGATTGCATTTCCGAAGTGGAAACCTGCCGTTTGATTCAGATTCTAATGATTACTTGCTAGGTATGGAGTTCGATTAGTTCAGCTCTAGGAAAGTAATAAAATTGTTTTATAATTTTAAATAAATCTACAGGATTGTTTCAAGTAATGGCCTTGAAACCGTTCCTTGTTAAAAATCTTAAAGCCTCAAGGCTTGAATTTGACGTGTGTCTTGTATATAACTGCTATGACCGTAAAAACGTGTGCCAGATGGGGTTTTCTATCGGCAACTTTAGGAGCCTCAAGAAATAACTTTCTCAAAAACGAACATACAACATTTTTTATAACATAGGTCTAAACATCCACTTCTGCGTTTCTTACATCAAAATTATTCAAAAAAAATATTTTTTTAAACAAGCTTTTTCGTATTTTTCTCAGCACACCTTTTCATTTTATATCATGGCAGTGCACAAAAAATCCGCCATCTTGGACCGTCCGCCATTTCGAATTTAGAATGGCGTCACTAAGCTAACCACGCATTGACATCCAAACTAAACGTGCATGCAAATGTTACCTAGGAAGTCATGTATATCGAACATTTATTAGTATTGCATGCTATTAACTGCGCTATTACATTTGTATTGGGCATCATATTCACATTAATAGTCGATTATGTAGTATTTGCACTGTTTGCGATTTGATTCCGATTGCATTTCCGGAGTGGAAACCTGCCGTTTGATTCAGATTCTAATGATAACTTGCTAGGTATTGAGTTCGATTAGTTTAGCTCTGGGAAAGTAATAAAATTGTTATATAATTATAATTAATTCTACAGGATTGTTTCAAGTAATGGCCTTGAATCCGTTCCTTATTAAAAAATGTAAGGCCTCAGGGCTTGAAATTGACATGTGTCTTGTATATAAATGCTATGACCGTGAAAACCTGTGCCAGATGGGGTTTTCCATCGGCAACTTTAGGAGCCACAGGAAAAGAGTTTCTCAAAAACGAACATACAACAATTTTTATAACATAGGTCTAAACATGAACTTCTGCGTTTCTTACTTCAAAATTATTCAATAAAAAATATTTTTTAAATCAAGCTTTTTCGTATTTTTCTCAGCAAACCTTTTCATTCGATATCATGGCAGTGCACAAAAAATCCGCCATCTTGTACCGTCCGCCATTTTGAATTTAGAATGGCGTCACTAAGCTAACCATGCATTGACATCCAAACTAAACGTGTATTCAAAATTTAATTTTAATCAGTGGAGGATAACTGCTTTAAAATTCTGTTGTGAGATTTGACCCGAACATACAGACATACATTGCAAGTTAAATAAAAGCTTGTAAAATATAGAACCTCCATATAAACTTCCATATCGTATAGGTATTATTTAAGCTGCTTGATTTTTCTAGACTTAGCTATTTAAGCTTTGTGTTGTCGTTTAGTGTGTACAAGAAGAATTTTCAAAAATATGACAGGACAGCTACATTATTTGCTACATATTGGTGTTAGGGTTACAAACTGAACGTATAACAAACACGTTTCCAATAATTCTCCTTTTCTATAGGTAGTATTACTATAGTAAGCTTTTCGTATGATTTATTTATCCCAGTAACGTGCTCGACTTTATTGCTCACAACGTTTCTGACGATATTGTGACGTTATGTGGCCGTATATCAACGTTTTACGGTAGGAAGGATTCATTAGGAAAGCTTTCGTGTGGTAAACCTCACAGAAGATTCAAGGAGAAAAGTTGCGAGAGATAGGAAACAGGGAAATTTGTTATAGGAGGAATATTAACCAAGATGGACGCTGAATTGCAGCTTGGTGACGCTTTCTCTCAAGTCAATTAACGCGAAAGCACACAAACATGTCAGTATTGTGAGAGGGTAGCTCAGAGAGCTCTAAATAATACGCAGAAATTACTTTGAAATGTTATATTGAATCAAAACAACGTCCCTGCCCTAAGGCGGCTTGTACCGAAGTGTCAAGCAACGCTAAACAAAAACTTCTTCAATTATTTCCTTGCGTTCCGATATCAATCACCTTCCAAAACTAAATAGTTATCTGCTGCCATTGAGGTAATAATGTACTATCTGTTACCAGTCTTATAATAGGCAAGAAGGTTGCCTCTAAATAGGTGAGGAGTCTTCACAGTACTTACTAAGTGTCGCCGCACACGAGCCACACGCGACAGCCACAAACGCTGCCACGAGAAGCTAGAAGCGTGTAGCGTGTGGCGGCAACCGGCGTCAACCGTGTGCGGCGAGTCTAGAATATGCCGGTGGCGGTGTTTAATGGCTGTGGCCGGTGGCCCCATGTGCGGGGACCCTAACCGCAAGTCCGTCATCTATTCAGTATTTTACCTTAACATATATAAAACGACCATAGGTCAAACACACTCTTTATTTAGCCTTCACACTACTGTGAACAATGTATTTTCTCGCAAATAATCCTTTGATTTGATTTGCTGGTGTAAGACAGTAATATCTACATATTGGACAAAATTCATACACTCATGTCAGAGAACACTTGATTGGTCGGTCTACCATTATTTCCCTATTATTCTCTTTGTTTCTTTGTGCCCTCCTCTTGGAGCCCCACTGGGTCGAGATCAAGTGACTCATTACAGAAGACTTTTTGGCACAAGAGACTTTTTATTTTTCATCACACCTATTCGAAAAACGGCAATTGTCTATAGAGGATAGCGGGAGCCAAATCCAATTTTACGCCCGTAGGAGTTTGAACTTTCTTTCTTCTGAATGGTCCGCTTCGTGCTTCTGATAGATTTGCGTAGTTGGGTTGGAGGCGCTCGCGTAAAGGTTCAATGTAAAAAAAAAACACTAACTAACATTCAATTATCTATGGGATAAACTCATTTTCTCTTAGGTAGTGATGAAAAATAGTGTGTATCACTCGGGGACAAAATATTTTGCTCTCGGGCGGCGTATATTCAATTCCTCGCTAAGCATAGGATTCTACGTTAGAATCCCTCGCTACGCTCGTGATTCTACTATTGAATCCTTCGCTTAGCTCTGAATTCAAAATAACGCCGTGGAAGAACAAAATATTACTTTGTCCCCTTGTAACACAAATAACTATTATCTTCGTTTTTCTTTTAGCTTTGAATAAGCAATAGGGATGTTTCCTGAGTAGAAAAATAATAATTCTATTAAGTACGTCAGTGAGATTATCAAATAATATTGGACTACTATTTTTAGCTTTATCAAATAAATACAAATTGACAAAGACAAAGCGCATCAAAGTTCAAGAGTGGGGGTTTGTGACGTCAATTTGTCAGTATAAAGTGTAGCACACCGTGACGATTTTTAAACGCACTTTATTTTACGTGGCAAAAGAAAAATACGTGTCCAATATTTTTAGTTTATCTAACAGACGGACTAAATTCATATTTTTGTCATCATCGCTATTGTATTTGTTCATGATATTCTTATATCATGTACATATGAAGTCAAAGTCAAATTGTTGATTTCGATTAGGTCATTAAGCAGCAGTTTTAAATGTCAAAAACTTAAATTTAAAAAAATATAATAATTTGATTCTACTGTCCATTCGCAAAGATAGATTTGTATGAAGCATACATAATAATTTCACTCATTCCGTTCATGTGAACGATCCTATGTCAGTCATCATTCGCACCATACCAGTGTAACACGTATTTATTTTATTAATGTACCTTGTGCTTCAATCTAAATACAGTCCACTATATGTTCGTATTTATGTGGTTTTATTACCAGCGTCTGCCACAATATTGTTATGGAGAAGAACGGTCAAGAAACTCCACAGTACAGTAAGTAAAGGTCGGGTCGATGTGACAATACTTTGGCCAGGCTTATGTCCAACTGAGTGGACGGTTTTTGGCTAAAATGATGATGAGGATCATCTAAATCAAGTTTACAGTTTATATTTTTGAATAAATACGTACATAATTAAAAACAAACCAAACCAACTTATACTAAACCTAACTACTTACACATTTACAAAAGAAAGGTACACCTAGGCGTCGAAGTACTCCTCCACATCGCTGTCATCCGGGAACGTGTTAAATGATAAATGATTTTATTTCTGTAAGTTGGTTTGTACAAACACTTTTACATGTTGATCATATTTGTAAAACTAGATGAGGTCGGCGTTTCCTATCTGACTACTCTGAGAAGAAAGGCCGAAACAAATTCAGAGGTCACAGTCTCTTTTAAAGTCCAGACAAAACAAAAATCTTGGTTAGATCATGTGAAGACCATGTAGATTGATGTCTGAAATGTTCTTTTGAGGAAAGAACCAGCCAGATTGAGTGGACCTGTCCAGTCAGTGCACGCATTTGTCAATAACCGAGCAGCTCAACACAGAATTTAAGGAGCTCAACGATTCGACAAACAATACCAAAGAAAGGACATTCGGGAAGGCCGTATAAACTACTCAAACTGCCAGACCACGATTAAAAACTAAGATAAATTCAAAATAAAAACAAAAAAAAGTGGTCCACATAGTCTCCACATTCAAAATAAATAAAATAAAATAATATAATACTTTAAAAAGTAAATATTCTTGTCATTGCAAGAAAACCAAAAAAAAAATAATACAACAAAATTCACGGTGGAAAATATAAATAATCAAAATTAATTTTTAATAGGAGCAGCTCAATCCCAAGCCTTTTTGTCTTCAACGTAATCTTTAATGAATTTCGTGCCCAGAAGACTGGCAGAATTGCCATGTTGAATGGCAATACTGATTCTTTGCGCAAAGAACGAGCCAGGCCTCTGGTCACGCACAGTCTCGATCTGTCTAGTCGGCGAGAAAGGAGACGTGCACTCGGGCCCAATGACCCAAGCGTTTCGACCCAAATGGCTTAAAACTGTAATAACCTATAAGCTTACTGTATAACTGTTACTTTATTTGGTATATTAGATATCAAAATGGGATAAATATAAGTTAATAATAATTTTAGACTCATTTCAGCCGTTTGTTCTGATCCGTTTACGAATTTTTTTTCATAGAAATTTATATCTACTATCGCTGAGATCCATAGGATTTTCTACATGGTAAATTTCACGGTTTCTGTGAGAGAAACCATAGGAGTTAAACTACAAGAAACACTAGTGTACTAAATCTATACATATAGGCATAGAAGTAAATAAAATTGAAGTGTCTGTAAGTAATATCAAAATAACAACGTTTTATTGAATGCATGTGAAATTATATACAGTACTTATAATAAATACATACATAACAATAAATAAAATTGAAGTGTATGTATGTTATATCAAAAAAACAACGTTTTATTGAATGCATGTGACAGTTTATACGGTACTAATAACAAATACACAGTTTTTTTTTTTTATTTTGTCTGTCTTTTTGTTTCAGGTAATCTCCAAAAAATTTGGACCTATTTTGACGGGACTTTCACTGGTAGATATCTGATGTTATAAGGAGTAACATAGGTAAGGCTTTTTATTGCGGAAAAATTTACGAGTTTGACGCGGATGAAGTCACGGGCAACAGCTTGTTGGTAAAAAAAAGTAGGCCATACACACAATGAATAAAAATCCCGAGACCTCGTTGAAACGCATCAGATTATTTTATAAATTTCTATGGTAATCCTAGAGTATTATTTCATCCTCAGATCAGCAACAACCCAAATATCCGGATAATTTAGTTGAAACCAGGTTAATTATCCTCTACTCACTCCATTAACACCGAACGCGGTGTGTAGTGTTTTGTTTCTAATTGATTGGTATAACATTCCATATAATTTGATCATATTTGTGGTGTTATAGAGATCCTTCAATTAATTGATGTGAACGATCATATAACGGTTATAATAAGGTGTATTAAAAGATACTTCAAGTATGCTTCAATAGCAAATTCCATGAGCTAAGTTGAAATAGGAATTAAGGGGTGGATTGATAACGAGCTAACAGAATATTATTTAAGAGGAATCGGGGGCAGAGAGCGCCGACTGAATTTCCATAGTAAAAAGTCATAATACGAGGTTTGGCTCTCGTCTCTTTCCTTCTCCAATATTGGACCAATTTAAAAGATATTCCGTAAACTGAAAAATAAAGATATATACTATTTATTTATTTATTTATTTATTTTGGGAAAACAAACAGTTACACAAAACAATACAAAGACAAAAAAAATAAAAATTAAAAAGTAACATATGTGTAGCCCACGACGTTATCCACAACTTAATAAAATAATGTTACCTACCAATGCCCACAACTGAGGCTGAGAATAACACAAATAAACAATAAGATTAAAATTCAAAGTAAATTATAAATCAGCAAGTAATTAAAATTCATAAAGTACTTATCAAAAGTAATTAAATTCATAAATTTCAAAAATTACTAAAATGTCAAAAGTAATTAAAATTCAAAATTGATTTAAATGTAAAAAAATAAAATAAAATTAGCATGCATGCACTATGTCCCTATGTTTTCCTTTTTGATTATACATTATCTTTAGAAGCACTAGAGCCCTCAAAAAATACTCAAAATTGCGCTGTTAACAGAGGCTTAGTGTACAAATTTGTCATACATAAATGAAAAAAGGAAAACGTAGATACATAGTATATATCTTACTTTACCAGTTTATGGAATATCTTTTAAATTGGTCCAATATTGGAGGTGGAAAGAGACGAGAGCTAAACCTCGAATTATGACTTTTTACTAAGGAAATTCAGTTGGCGCTCTCTGCCAATATTTCCTCTTAAGAAACTAAATAAATGAATATGTTAAAAACTTCTGCCGTATATTTTTAAAACATAAGTGGCGCCTCAAACGAATATATAGCCATAAGCCCTTCAATAGGAATATTGTACATTAAGTTTTCCTTTTGTATATGAAACGAACTTTAACGTCACTCAAATCACACGTCATTTTCCCAGCAGACACAACACCCGTCTGGTTGGAGGATCCTCCCTTTTTACCCGTCTGGTTGGAGGATCCTCCCTTTTTACCCGACTGCCGAAGGAGGGTAATGTGTTTATCAGTCTATGTTTGTATTTGTTTGTTCCTATGTGGCGTTCTAGAAACCAAACGCGTTGACCGATTTTGATGATTCTTACGTCAATTGATTCATCTTAACCTTGCGAGAGTCACTGGCTACATTAAAATTGTAAAATAGAAAAATGGCGGATTTTAGGTGCCATATTGTGAGGGCCCAATTATTTTTTCTTCCAAACCCATCGTGTGGGGTATCAAAATAAAAGGTTTTAAGAGGTGATTTCAAAAATATAAAATAAAATATATTTAAATGTACATAGTTAAAAAAAAAAACTAAAAAGTTATAAATAAAAAAAGTTAATTAAAAAAATCAATAATCCGACTGCTTATGAGAAGTGAACTAAAAAGACGTAAACAAGAAGAACATCATGAAATGCAGTCGGAGGGCACATATTCGCGAGATGGCTGACCAAAACCATATCTCCATATGTATCCACCCAAATGCCATTGCAAATGACATTTAAATTATGAGGTTATTCATAACAATGTTCCTCATTCATCCGCAACACAGAACTGTCTGACTGTCTGTCTGTCTGTCGATGGGTGTGTTGATAAAAAAAAATATAGTATCTATGCCATGATAACGATTTTTACACAACTTCTCGTTTCTCTGACTATTCTCATTTATTTATTTATTAAAACTTTATGAACAAGTACAAAGGCACTCAGGATTCTATCAATTCTTGTAACATCATGGTAAAATTCTTCGACAAACTTCTTTGCACAATTAATATAACCTTGTTACTACATTTCACTTAAACTCAAGGATTCAATATTTGCTTTGAAAAACAACTTATTTTCGACACCCTCATGAAAATCTAAGTGAGTAGCAAATTGACTTGCCCCGTTTATCTTTTATACAACTAGAATCCAATTCAGTTATGTATCAATATCAATCCTTTCAATAAATAATCAATTCTTGATAGTGACTCGATATTGCTGCTTTTACATTAATATCATGTTCTTTTGAAAAGGTTTATTAACTCTTTTGATAGAAAAAGGAAATCATATAACTCCTCAGATTTTTATTTTTCTCTTATATCATGTGTATTTCTGGATAAATCGGTTACAAAATACTTATCCAACGTGCGCCATGTATCGAGCCGAAGCTCAAGCTTACACCTGTTAACAAGATGGATGTCAAACGAAACTATACTTCATGAAAGATAGCTAGATCTCTGCGACATATGTCAAACTGACGTATACGTTATTGTTAACCTGTCAAGCGCTATTGTTATTGTATTGATACTGACAGCTGTCGTAGAGATCAAGCTATCTTTTATGAAGTGAAGTTGACCGTACAAAGTCAAATTACTATTATGCTGTTGAGACCATAGATTTAGTATGTTTTCTTTATACTACATCTATGGTTGAGACTAATCAAGATAGCAAACAAATTATTGAGCAAAACGTTACAATATATTATTAAAGGGTTTATAAAAAAAACCCAGTTTCGGATGGCTTGTTTAAAAAATGTTTCTATACTTCATAAAGGATAACTTGAACTCTGCGACAGCTGTCAGTAGCAATACAGTAACAATAGCGCTTGAAAAGCTAACAATAACGTATTAGTCAGTTTGACATATGTCGCAGAGATCAAGCTATCTTGTATGAAGTATATTATGGATTGGTATGCTGGTACTTAGGAAAAGTGACGCCTATTTACCTTGTCAACATATACTCTATAGTCTCATCTACTACAAAAAATATTCTGCAAAATTCTAAACCTTTTATATTTACTTAAGCTAAAAGCTTTCATTTTCCAGTCACTGGCAGCGCAGGTAACAAAAACACGTTCAGTTAGAATTTTAATTACGATGTCACCGGCCGGTCGTGAACGATTTTCACTTAATTGTTACACCATAAAAGTTAAGATACAGAAGATTTACAAGTCTGTGATAAATTAATAAACCATAGAGAGTGGACTGAGAACCTACCAGTCTATTCTGTTAAAATTTTACTGTAAAATTCACAAAACAGTTTATTTGTTCTGGGGTGTAAACTTAGGTGATATGAGAGTCAGTGAAGTCGTTCCAGCTGAGGATTACCAGCTCACCTCACCTAAATTTTCAGGCCATATTGTGTACAGAATAGCACTGCTGGACAAACATGTGTGGGGTGAGATACTCTCTATGTTTTGCCATGAGGCGTACGAATATGATTTGCAATATCAGATATAATTAATTATTGTTACAATAAAATGATAACAAGTTCTAATAGATACATAGTCGATATTCTGCTTTCCCTGTTGTGTGACCATATTTTCTGTAAATTGCCTAAAACGTTAGAAATTGTGCTGTAAACACTAATTGATTAATTAGTTTTGTTAATAAACAGCTTTGTAGATGACGTTGTAGTTAATTGAATTGTAAATTATTATTTTGGGAGCGCCAGACTAGATATATCTGTTTATGATTAATTATAATTATTGATTTTCTTTGAAAGATTAATTGGCAGACTGATATAATTAATAGTGTTTTAGTTCATTTGATGAAAGACTTGAGTGCAAGATTCACTTGGTTGTAAAGGCCTGTGATATAGTCTCCTTTTCAGTCGGTCTTCAAAGTTAAGCTAACCTTGTCGATATCGTTTTTTTTTATTGTTTGTAGGCTTGCGTGTGACCACTATCTCGCCTAATTTTAAGTGATGATGTGGTCGAAAGTGAAGCACGCTTGGCTAGAGGTATACTCTTGACTTGAAGACCCTTAGCTTGTAGCTATCAGGAATCAAAGACGCCGGCAAGGAATGCCACTCCTTAGCTGTGTGCACACTGAAAGTATACGCAAAACGTCTTGTGTGTCTGGGTAGGACAGCCACCATGTACCGATGACGTATTGCTGTACGTCTTGTAGTACGATGATGGAAAGGGCTAGGCGGAATCAATTTGTGCAGTTCCATCGCACACTCCCCGAAATGTAACCGATAGAAAATCGACAGGCTGGCAACTCGTCGTCGGTGTTCAAGGCTCCGGAGCTTTAAGTCAACCAGCACATCGTTGCCAATCAGTCTCTTGGCCCGTCTGTCAATCGACTCAAGTGCATCAAGTAGGTATTTGGTTGGTATTCGGTCCATGGTTGAGTGACTATATTAACATACCGATACTCCTCAGGCACGTTATCCGTTCGTCCCGACTGTCATTTGTAAATCTTTATCTGTTTTACGGTAGTGAGAAACCAGAATATGTGACACCAGCCCTGTCAAAGGCTTTCGTATTACGTTTAAAATACTTTTACTCAACTGCATCCGATTAGACTGGAAGGTGACCTTAATATAAGTAGTTTGGAATAGAATAGAATGGAATAGAAGAGAACATAATGGACTGGAATAGAATTGGAATATAATGGGAATATAATGGCATGGAATGGAATAGAATGGATTAGAATGGAATAGAATGGAATAGAATGGAATAGAATGGAATAGAATGGAATAGAATGGAATAGAATGGAATATAATGGAATGGAATGAAATGGAATGGAATGAAATGGAATGCTATCGAATCGAATTGCACCGAACTGAAACGAATCTAATCGAATAGAATAGAATATACTTAGGAAAAAAACTTAAAATATTAGGCAGATTAATAATGTTGTAAGCATGTTAAAAGCGGCAAATTGACACTAGATTCTAGGTACGATTTAATTTACATAATCATCATCATCTGCCTAGCCTTTTCCCAACTATATTGGGGTCGGCTTCCAGTCTTACCGGATTCAGCTAAGTACCAGTGTTTTACATGGAGCGACTGCCTATCTGAACTCCACAACCCAGTAACTGGGTAACACGGTGCCTCTTGGCAAGACTGGTGTCATATCTCAAGCTATTGACTACCCGTAACCACTGCCAAAGATCTTCAAATGACAGCCAGGACCAACGGCTTAACGTGCTTTCCGAGGCACGGAGGAAACTCGGTATGTTGAAATGGTCACCCATCCACGGACCGACCACGTCAAGCGTTGCTTAACCGTGATGATCGACCCGTGCGGCTGTTATTATTTAGCCACGAGCTCCTTTACAAAGATTTAATTTACATAATATTGCTCATAACATAATTTCTGTAATTTGCTCCAATTACTTGCTAATAATAAATCATGTTCGTTATAAAACAAGCGGTATAATGGCTACTATTACGCACAACCACTTCGGAGGGTAGATTAACATCTTGATCCATGTAAACTTTTATTTATTTCGATTATTGCGTCTGGCACGATAATCTACGATTACGTGGCACGCACTCGTAAACTTATAAATATAGATAAAAAGCAATCTCTTCAAAAAATATTTCACGATAACCAAAGAAAAGAAATGAAATATTGTTTTTAATTTTTCTTTCCTTGCGACATTTGCATAGCTTTCAGATGTCAACAGTGGCAGTTCGAGTTTTGAAATTAATTTATTACTGCGAAAATTGTACGTACTGTTAACGGTAAAAAGAACTTGGCCTTTTTTAGTGTACACTGAAAATTATTTAGAAAGCATTACTTTGAAAAAAAAATAAGGGCAGGTCTAAAGAGATACTTTTCTACCTAATTTTTAATACTTATACGATATTTACTTATTCTCCATTGGTGTTTAGCCCCGACCGAAAAAGAGGGGTGCTATATGTTTAAGGTTACACTAGTCGAAAATTCTTCCATACAAACGTCTAGGGATTATTCCACTGTTTGACAATGTACGTTCAAAATAAAAAGTTATTCAATTTGTCTCATCATTATCTGTCTAGAAACAAAAAAGTAAAAAAAGTAAATATTTGATAGTTATGAGCGTCGAAAGTTCCACATTTCGACACTAATTTTAACGCATTTTTGGGCGCAAATAAATACCATAAGAAAGCGGAAAATTGCAAAACGTCCTCCATACAGGGATAGATTAGTAGTTCAACAATGAACATAATTTTATTTTGAACAGATACGTTTAGTGGTTTTTCATGATATCCAGACTCTCAAAGGTCTGTTTATAAAATTTCGCGCGCTCTGTTTCGTCATAAATCATTATCCATTTCGCTAAAAATTTGCAAAAGTGTGTATTCGTACGCGAACTAGCTTCCTATTGCTCATCAAAGCATCTATCTCTTCCGCACGTGTTGTCGGATGATATAAAATGCATTTTAACCCCGCGCACAAAATAGTTCGTGCCGTCGACTAGTGTTGTAACCTTAACGTGTGTACCTGTGTGTTTATGTATTTATTTGTCTTTCTGTTGCATCATAGATCTTAAACTAATGAAACGATTTTGATTTCGTTTTTTTTTTGTTTGAAAGGTGTCTTTATCGAGAGTGTACTTAGCTATGTTTGATGCAAATCGGTTCAGCTGTTCTAAATTTATGGTCATTTTACTGTTTGAATCGGGGTGTTTTCGCAAGATATCGTGTCATAATAACGTGTTCTACTAGATAAGTAGCATGAAATAAAAATATGTCGGGGGTTTTTCGTAATTTTATTTGTTGTAGTTCCTGTTTATTAAAGTTTAATTTAAGGCGCCTCCCCGAGCAAAACGCCGCGCTAGTCGAATTTTGTGCAGTTTTTAAGAGCTATCTACTCTTTATTTAAAAAGAAATATCAATTAATAAAAATACATAAAATATCTACATAATGTTGATTCTAAAATTGTAGTACACTTTTTTTAAAGAGGTATATGTGTCACTAATCTCCTTCCAACAAAAACATAAAAATGCGAAATAATGATTGATAGCATGCATCTCCTCGTAAAGTGTTCATTAATTATTTTTATACTAACACTAATGGATAGACAATTTGATAACGAACATTTTGTAAGTTTTATTTTTTTCAAAAGACCAATATTCGATTTTATAAAGATTTTATTCTAAAATCTGGCCGTATTCACTACCGTAATTCATGCGCCGCCAGTGCCGCAAGGCCAATAGGAATGCTCATATCTCATACTGATTTTTTGGTCAGGGTACGTCCTTAATTCAGTTAATATGGAAATCAAATGAAGCACCGGAATTGGTACTTCAACAGATTTTCTTTTCTTTTTTGCTGAGCTGTATCTTCATACTTATACACGGTACATTAGCTTGGTTCCAGGAGCTTATTTTCTCACATGCTGACGACACACAAATCTATGTCACGCTCACACTGGCTTTTCCGGTACCTACCTACAATATCACTCATATTTTTCCTTAATATTTTTTTTCATAAAAATCTATACACACGCATCTTTTTTACGAGACAAGCTATCGAGTATACATTCCGTCATCCTTATGTCATATATTACCACTTATTTTTTCTATTTTTTCCTGGTAATATAAAAAAACTGTTGTGTGATAGGTACTTTTACGCATGGTGGAACGTGAAAGGAATATGAGGATAGGAGGACAGAATGAATTCTTTTTTTCGAGAAATGTAGCTAGTAGATTGATATAGGTATTTTTCGTAGAAGTAAGTACATTATTTTGCTGTTTCATTTGAAAGTAGTGAACTGAGTGTGGTTTCAGGAAATCATCATCATTTCAGCCGGAAGACTTCCACTGCTGGACATAGATGACGACGACATGCGTCTCGCATCCAGCGCATTCTCGCAAACTAACCAGGTCATCAGTCCACCTAAAAGGAGGCCTTCCAACGCATCGTCTTCCTGTTCGCGGTCGCCATTCTAGAACTTTTCCGCCCCATCGGCCATCCGTTCTGCGAGCAACGTGCCCTGCCCGGTTGCCCACTGCCAAAGTTTCGCAATTCTTCGGGCTATGTCGGTAACTGTGGTTCTTCTGCGGGTATCCGAGCATAGCCCTCTGCTTTGCCCTTTCAGGAAATAATACTTAACATTTATAATGGCGGGGAATTTATAAATTAAATTATTTTTATTGCACACAAAAACATACAAACAGATACAAAAAGAACTAGAAAACTGCTTATGTAAAAAGACGGGCTTAACCCAGAATGAAATAAAAATGAAATTAATAAAAATCTTGACCATTGTCTAGATAAGTAACGTGTTTAGTACAGGCCTGCGGATCACAAAGCCCAGGAGGCAACGCCGGGGCCCATTAGCGACGCTGCTACTCCTGGATCCTGTCAGATCCTGGTACCCACGAAACTGCGATGCGCAGCAGCGGAACTAGGAGTCCGCTTTTATTGGGAATACCTGGTTAATAATAAGTGGTACCTAAACAAGAAACTTACCGGTATCTTCGTGGTATTGATGAGGAGAGCATCCGGTCGAGGCGTTAGGAGGAAAATATATATATAATAAAAGACAATAAGGAATAAGCGCCTTCTTCTGTACCGGAGACTCCGCAGCGTCTACCAGGCACGCGGTCGACACAAAATCTGTGCGCGAAATATACACAAAAGCCAAAGCACAAAACGCCGCACAATGCAAATCCTGAATCGCGGATGCAATTCCGATGCGGCTGGGGTGGATTATTTAACGATTACATATAATCCCACGGGAACCCTATTTTTTCGCGTTGCACGCGTTCAAACCAAACTTTTTTGACTAACCGTTTTTACAAGTCATCTGTCAACGTCAATTAACAACTGTCAAAATCGATGACAGTCGGTTGACTCAGTGTTGCAACCAAACGATTTGGTTTCAAACATAACATTTTCTCAAAATTAATTCGAAATTCAAGTAGGTATTTGGGTCTTTTCGCGTGGTCCTACTATTTCGTCCTACCATTAGGTCCACGAGGGTATGTTATTTATGTTGGTCCTATTGAACTTTTGAAACTAAAATGTACCTTTCTGTATTATAGATATCGAAACATCCCATTGTAAGTAGGAAGGACCTGCAATTGATAAAATAAAAACGGCTAAAGCAACTTATTGTATTGCACTAAACACTATTTACTTAGGTACCTGAGAAAAACACAATCAATTTGAATTTCTACAATAATTTTGCCCTTACCCCTATTTCATGACACCCAAAATAAAAACAAAAGCAAAACACGAAAATAAACTGAATAAATCCCCGTTTTCCTCCTATTTTCACAATAAAAACCTTTTTTGTTTCGTCGTAAAAATGAGATCTATCCGAACAGATCCGAGCAAGGGCGATCTATCAATCGCGGACATGACGAATTTTCTGAAATGTTCCAATATATCACGGATAGGTTTTATACATGGGCTAGGTTTAGGCTAGAATTTTGTACCATACATTGAGCTTGAGTCTACATTCAGGATTTGAAAGAATAACATAATATTACGTCTGTATTCCATGAAGAGTTAGGCAGAGATCCACGTTAAAATATATACAGATTGCCCCAGTTATGCATAAGTCCCATGTTATAGGGGTGAGCCCATTGCCATCAACCAGGGGGGTGACCACAAGCTCTTAGAGTGGTATCAATTTGAGATCGAAAAAGGGACAGATGTATATGACTTGTATATATCTGTCACTTACTCGATCTCAAATTGATACCGCTCTACGGTAATTTTGAAAGTAAATTATTTGCCGTCAAGCTTGTTGCCTCGCCTTTATGTCAATGTTCTACATTTGACTGCGAATATGTACAATCAGCACATCATACCTTATGGGATTGTATTCTTTGGCAGAATGAACGCAATATTATGTAGAATAATGTACAGGCTGCATCCGGAGTTTTTTATTACACGGACCTTGTGGAAACTAGAACAAATTTCCGTGCGTTCAAGTGTTTTTGCCATACCTATTATTGCAATCAAATATGAGCACACAATGTTAGGACCCAATAATATTTTTTATCCGTGGTGCTAGGCAACTGGGGTTATCCCAGTTGTAAACGACCTTTTGTGCCTTTTGTGGCTTATTTTGTTCTGTCTCCTGCTTGATATGGAGGGAAGTGAAAATTATGTTTTTGTTTTCCTACTCCTCCTTTATTATTTTCTGATTAATTTCGTTCCGGGATCCAAGACGGTTAAACTCATTCCCCGGGACTACATCGAAATTCATTGCCTCGGCGCTTTTCTGGTGGTCGCCACTGTTGATTCTGGCTTTCAGGAGTTGCAGTGGTTTGGGAATAGTGCGGTGGAATTGTCCTAAGAAACAAAAAAATAATAACCAAGCACAAGTCCAGACTCCGAGTTGAGAAATGCCGAACAGAAAACCCCAATAACACGAATCAAATCCATGATCCTAAATCAGCAGTAGTGCTTTTGATCACTAGACCAACCAGTCCTTTACGAAACGATATGAATCGAGGCAATAATATACAAAAAATAGATGAAGAAGATGTTGCGCAAATGTTTGAGATTCTTTGGCAGAATTTAAGAAAATATTTTTGTTTTCCTCGAAAATCGCACAGTAAAATAGACTTTACTAAAAATAACATAACACGACGTCACATGTTCTATTTCCCTGGAAAGGATAAATCTATACGTAGATGTATTCAGGCAATTTTTAAGTACCGTACTTGCCTATATAAACTGTTTAAAGTATAAAATGAATACTTGTAAGGATTCGGAATAAATTGCCTAATAAAATAGCCCAAAAACTTGAAAACACTCGACAAAAATGAAAAACATCTTGAAAATCTACTTTACCGTTGAAAAGTCTAGAATGGTCGTCTAGCAGACCGTAGTCGACCGATTACGCCGGGTCCTACGTGTGGGTCGACTACCAGATAAAGAGTTGTGAGCGAGTAACTTAAATCTGAATCGATAGCGCACATAATCTTGCCTCAAAAAGATTGAGCGTTATATTTAAATAATAACTTTAAGAAGTAAGAATTATCAAAATCAGCCTACGCGTTTGGTCTCTAGAATGCCACATAGGAACAAACAAACATACATAGACTGATAAACATATTACTCTCCATCGGCAGTCGGGTAAAAAGGAATAAGTGGTAGCATGACAGTTGATAGAAGACGAAATGGATGGAGAAAAAGTGATGAGCTGGCCCCAAGTAACATGGGACAGGACAAGTGCAGGAAGATGATGATGACGAAAAACAATAAACTGTAATTAACCTTTCATCTGTCAATTGTGGCGATTCTAATTATTTCAACTAAATGCACCAGAAATTGCTCTCAAGATTATCTTCATCATCATCAGATACCTCTCTGTGAGAGCGAAGGGGCCTTAATCCGCCACGCGGGGCCCAGTGTCGGTTGGTTGTCAAATTTATTTGCAATTATTTGGTTCTAGTACACGCCGGTTTCCCCACGAAGTTTTCCTTCACCATTTTTGGAGCAGTGTTGATAAAACACTGAGTGGGTAAAACACCTGCCTGGGTTTAAACTCACGACCTGCGACACGCAAGTCGTGGCCACCCACTACTGCTTCAATCAAATTGAAATTGCTCTAATCAGGCGTGATTTCCCGATATGCAACCACTAATCCACAACTGTATTTAGATATTTCATTTTATTCAAAAGCATTTGAAATTAGAGAGACCGTGGCATGCCCAGAGGTAATTTAACGAATTGAAATTCCTAATTTCTATATTCGGGTTTTGTGTCAATCGCACTGTGAACATTTGGACCAAACTGGCAATATGATGATCATTATCTAACGAATGATTTGGGCTAAATTACTGTTACATTTACCTATGTGTATGATTAAATAATAACAGTCAAAGTAAATTTTCGAGATTGAGGCGATTTACACACTGCCCCGCTAGTACGCTGGGGGGTGCTTGGCGACGAAGCGTTTTCTGTGTGTACTTTCAAGCAACGTAAGAACACGTAATCTCGCGCTACGCTGCGTAGTGCAGTGCAGTGTGTCAATCGCCTAAGTTACGCTTGCCGAGATTTTAATTTTATTAAATGAACTTTTCCATTTACAAGGAATCTCTTCCTGTATCGCACCCAGCGATAAAAAACATTTAAATTCACATGCACAAGACACCTAGATCCGGAACAACTATCTGTAGGCCATACAAATATTTGTTCCGTGCGGGCATCGGACCCGCGACACGCAGCGCAGCAGCTGATCGCTCAAACACTACGCCAACCGTGTCGTCAAAGATTGCTCCATGGTTGAGTGGCCATTCCTGATACACCGAGATGCCTCCATGCCTCGTAAAGCTCTTTGAGCCGGAGAGTTGGACCCGGCTGTTCTATATTTAGATCTCTGACAGTCGTAACGAGTAGTCAGAAGTCTGAAGTCTGACATCAGTCTTGCCAATAGCTTATTTATTTACGATCTTCTGCCAGCAGCTTCGCCTATACTACGACTAACCTATATCTGTGTCGAATTTCAACCAGATCCGTTCAGCCGTTTGAGTGTGAAGAAGTATAAAATTAGTGTGATTGTCAGTTTTTCCATTGTTAACATTTTATAATTATTGATTTATATTTTGCGTAGTTTTGTTTGATAATATTATTAATTGACATTTTATGTATATTTTGACATTATTATTATTTATTTTCGGGGTAATAAAAATATGGGTTTTTTTAATAATTTTAATGTTGACATAGGTTTTAATATTGAAGTCGTACTTACCTAGTAATCACGATTACTATTTAAGCAACAAAGTCAACGGCCGGCCCGCCGGGGCTCCTATTACTGTCTGCAGGGTCTAAAGTAACCTAACATGAAGGACATGACGGGAGCTGAGTTTGCTCGTTTTGCTTGCTCACTTCAGCTCCCGAGCTCGCTTCTCTCGCTCTTGGACACTGATTCATTGACCATAAGTATCGAATTGCCCAACCGTTACGTAGCAATATTTGTAGTGACCAAACAATGTGATAAATATATAAGTTTAAATCCAGTTTATTTTTGTTTTTGTTTTAACCTGTCTGCGCTTAGGCGCACCTTGTGTTGCTCCACATCGGTGTCAATGTGGTGAAGCTGTCGGCAGCCTTGGGCACCATGGCCTGTCTTGTTGCAAGAGCGCAGGACGCATAGTACGGCACGCCAGCATCAATGATATTATTCGTCGAGCCCTTGTCACCGCCGGCGTACCAGCTGTATTAGAACCTAACGGCTTGGTACGTGACGATGGGAAGAGACCAGATGGCATGACATTGGTGCCGTGGAAGGTGGGTAGGCCTCTGGTGTGGGACGCAACCTGTGTCGACACCCTTGCGCCATCTCATATTCCTAGTTCGGCGGGCTGTGCTGGCGCTGCTGCTGCGGCTGCTGAGGTCCTCAAGCGGCGCAAATACTGTAACCTAATTGGTAATTACAGTTTTGAGCCGTTTGGAGTCGAAACGCTTGGGTCATGGGGCCCAAGTGCACGTCTCCTTTTTAAGGAGATCTCTCGCCGACTGATCGACACCGTGCGTGACCAGAGGGCTGGCTCTTTCTTTGCGCAAAGAATCAGCATTGCCATTCAACGTGGCAATGCTACCAGTCTTCTGGGCACGTTCCCGGATGACAGCGATGTGGATGAGTATTTCGACGCCTAAGTGTACCTTTCTTTTGTATATAGTGTAAGTAGTTAGTTTAATTTTAAGATTGTAAAGTTTACTTTTGTTTAGTGTTTAAGTATGTACATATATAATATTTTTAATGTCTAAAATAAATTATTTAGTTTAAATCAGTACATTGCCCGATTTGCCTTGACTAGATTCATAATGCCCGGGCATTCATTATACATGCCCTGATTAATCACTTGCTCCATTGGGTTGTGGAGGTCAGTTAGGCAGTAGCTCGGTGCACAGTGGTTCGGTGGCTTATGTCACAGGAAACTATGGCTTTTTTCGGGATAAAAGTATAATTAATGGTACTAATGAGGGCTGCCGTTTTTATGCCCATCAGTTGGCGCCACTGGCGAGTCATCATCACATCATCAGCCTATTAATGTTTCCCCTGCTGGGACACAGGCCTCCTCTCTGTGAGTTGTGAGTGGGAATGGGCCGTAATCCACCAGTGCGGGTTGGTGGATGTCACATGTCTTCGATTTTTGGTTCTAGGACATGCCGGTTTCCTTACGATGTTTTCCTTTACCGGTTTGAGAGCAGTGATGATGAAATATACAAAGTAAAGCGCCTGCCTGGGCTCGAACCCACGACCTACAACTTGTAAGTCGCGGCCGATACCACTGGGCCACCACTGCTGCTCTCGTGTAAGGTCTGGCGAGTAAGGTCCATAAATATAGCTTATAAACGTTGTTATAGCTACGGGTGAGAAGTTTGAATTAAAATCATTTTGAATGCCGTAGTACTGCGAATTAAAATAAATTTGAGTATGCCGCAGTTATACGCAGGCTTTATTCTTCAAAAAAAGGACGATAAAATTTTCCGAAACATAAAACTCTATTAAAGCAGTGGTTTGTAAAACCCGTAGGTACCTATCTTAAATCTGCCATATTTGGAGAAACAAGTGCGAGTCGGACTCGCGCACGAATGGTTCCGTACCCAGGGTGGCGTCAACTATATATGTATGGGGACACCCATTCATTTTGTGGTTTGTAAAACCCGTACCTATCTTACGCACGTGTCCGGCCAGTGTGGCGACGCTTGGAGGGGCCTATGTCCAGCAGTGGACGTCTTTCGACTTATATGATGATGAAACTTGGGCTAAAAGCAAAAAAATAAAATGTGACATTTTGAAGACCAGCCTCTTTACCAGCGCCCCTAGCGGCACATTCGAACGCAATAGCCTTCATTGATAGTGTAATTAAAATGTGACATTTTGAAGACCAGCCTCTTTACCAGCGCCCCTAGCGGCACATTCGAACGCAATAGCCTTCATTGATAGTGTAATTAAAATGTGACATTTTGAAGACCAGCCTCTTTACCAGCGCCCCTAGCGGCACATTCGAACGCAATAGCCTTCATTGATAGTGTAATTAAAATGTGACATTTTGAAGACCAGCCTCTTTACCAGCGCCCCTAGCGGCACATTCGAACGCAATAGCCTTCATTGATAGTGTAATTAAAATGTGACATTTTGAAGACCAGCCTCTTTACCAGCGCCCCTAGCGGCACATTCGAACGCAATAGCCTTCATTGATAGTGTAATTAAAATGTGACATTTTGAAGACCAGCCTCTTTACCAGCGCCCCTAGCGGCACATTCGAACGCAATAGCCTTCATTGATAGTGTAATTAAAATGTGACATTTTGAAGACCAGCCTCTTTACCAGCGCCCCTAGCGGCACATTCGAACGCAATAGCCTTCATTGATAGTGTAATTAAAATGTGACATTTTGAAGACCAGCCTCTTTACCAGCGCCCCTAGCGGCACATTCGAACGCAATAGCCTTCATTGATAGTGTAATTAAAATGTGACATTTTGAAGACCAGCCTCTTTACCAGCGCCCCTAGCGGCACATTCGAACGCAATAGCCTTCATTGATAGTGTAATTAAAATGTGACATTTTGAAGACCAGCCTCTTTACCAGCGCCCCTAGCGGCACATTCGAACGCAATAGCCTTCATTGATAGTGTAATTAAAATGTGACATTTTGAAGACCAGCCTCTTTACCAGCGCCCCTAGCGGCACATTCGAACGCAATAGCCTTCATTGATAGTGTAATTAAAATGTGACATTTTGAAGACCAGCCTCTTTACCAGCGCCCCTAGCGGCACATTCGAACGCAATAGCCTTCATTGATAGTGTAATTAAAATGTGACATTTTGAAGACCAGCCTCTTTACCAGCGCCCCTAGCGGCACATTCGAACGCAATAGCCTTCATTGATAGTGTAATTAAAATGTGACATTTTGAAGACCAGCCTCTTTACCAGCGCCCCTAGCGGCACATTCGAACGCAATAGCCTTCATTGATAGTGTAATTAAAATGTGACATTTTGAAGACCAGCCTCTTTACCAGCGCCCCTAGCGGCACATTCGAACGCAATAGCCTTCATTGATAGTGTAATTAAAATGTGACATTTTGAAGACCAGCCTCTTTACCAGCGCCCCTAGCGGCACATTCGAACGCAATAGCCTTCATTGATAGTGTAATTAAAATGTGACATTTTGAAGACCAGCCTCTTTACCAGCGCCCCTAGCGGCACATTCGAACGCAATAGCCTTCATTGATAGTGTAATTAAAATGTGACATTTTGAAGACCAGCCTCTTTACCAGCGCCCCTAGCGGCACATTCGAACGCAATAGCCTTCATTGATAGTGTAATTAAAATGTGACATTTTGAAGACCAGCCTCTTTACCAGCGCCCCTAGCGGCACATTCGAACGCAATAGCCTTCATTGATAGTGTAATTAAAATGTGACATTTTGAAGACCAGCCTCTTTACCAGCGCCCCTAGCGGCACATTCGAACGCAATAGCCTTCATTGATAGTGTAATTAAAATGTGACATTTTGAAGACCAGCCTCTTTACCAGCGCCCCTAGCGGCACATTCGAACGCAATAGCCTTCATTGATAGTGTAATTAAAATGTGACATTTTGAAGACCAGCCTCTTTACCAGCGCCCCTAGCGGCACATTCGAACGCAATAGCCTTCATTGATAGTGTAATTAAAATGTGACATTTTGAAGACCAGCCTCTTTACCAGCGCCCCTAGCGGCACATTCGAACGCAATAGCCTTCATTGATAGTGTAATTAAAATGTGACATTTTGAAGACCAGCCTCTTTACCAGCGCCCCTAGCGGCACATTCGAACGCAATAGCCTTCATTGATAGTGTAATTAAAATGTGACATTTTGAAGACCAGCCTCTTTACCAGCGCCCCTAGCGGCACATTCGAACGCAATAGCCTTCATTGATAGTGTAATTAAAATGTGACATTTTGAAGACCAGCCTCTTTACCAGCGCCCCTAGCGGCACATTCGAACGCAATAGCCTTCATTGATAGTGTAATTAAAATGTGACATTTTGAAGACCAGCCTCTTTACCAGCGCCCCTAGCGGCACATTCGAACGCAATAGCCTTCATTGATAGTGTAATTAAAATGTGACATTTTGAAGACCAGCCTCTTTACCAGCGCCCCTAGCGGCACATTCAAACGCAATAGCCTTCATTGATAGTGTAATTAAAATGTGACATTTTGAAGACCAGCCTCTTTACCAGCGCCCCTAGCGGCACATTCGAACGCAATAGCCTTCATTGATAGTGTAATTAAAATGTGACATTTTGAAGACCAGCCTCTTTACCAGCGCCCCTAGCGGCACATTCGAACGCAATAGCCTTCATTGATAGTGTAATTAAAATGTGACATTTTGAAGACCAGCCTCTTTACCAGCGCCCCTAGCGGCACATTCGAACGCAATAGCCTTCATTGATAGTGTAATTAAAATGTGACATTTTGAAGACCAGCCTCTTTACCAGCGCCCCTAGCGGCACATTCGAACGCAATAGCCTTCATTGATAGTGTAATTAAAATGTGACATTTTGAAGACCAGCCTCTTTACCAGCGCCCCTAGCGGCACATTCGAACGCAATAGCCTTCATTGATAGTGTAATTAAAATGTGACATTTTGAAGACCAGCCTCTTTACCAGCGCCCCTAGCGGCACATTCGAACGCAATAGCCTTCATTGATAGTGTAATTAAAATGTGACATTTTGAAGACCAGCCTCTTTACCAGCGCCCCTAGCGGCACATTCGAACGCAATAGCCTTCATTGATAGTGTAATTAAAATGTGACATTTTGAAGACCAGCCTCTTTACCAGCGCCCCTAGCGGCACATTCGAACGCAATAGCCTTCATTGATAGTGTAATTAAAATGTGACATTTTGAAGACCAGCCTCTTTACCAGCGCCCCTAGCGGCACATTCGAACGCAATAGCCTTCATTGATAGTGTAATTAAAATGTGACATTTTGAAGACCAGCCTCTTTACCAGCGCCCCTAGCGGCACATTCGAACGCAATAGCCTTCATTGATAGTGTAATTAAAATGTGACATTTTGAAGACCAGCCTCTTTACCAGCGCCCCTAGCGGCACATTCGAACGCAATAGCCTTCATTGATAGTGTAATTAAAATGTGACATTTTGAAGACCAGCCTCTTTACCAGCGCCCCTAGCGGCACATTCGAACGCAATAGCCTTCATTGATAGTGTAATTAAAATGTGACATTTTGAAGACCAGCCTCTTTACCAGCGCCCCTAGCGGCACATTCGAACGCAATAGCCTTCATTGATAGTGTAATTAAAATGTGACATTTTGAAGACCAGCCTCTTTACCAGCGCCCCTAGCGGCACATTCGAACGCAATAGCCTTCATTGATAGTGTAATTAAAATGTGACATTTTGAAGACCAGCCTCTTTACCAGCGCCCCTAGCGGCACATTCGAACGCAATAGCCTTCATTGATAGTGTAATTAAAATGTGACATTTTGAAGACCAGCCTCTTTACCAGCGCCCCTAGCGGCACATTCGAACGCAATAGCCTTCATTGATAGTGTAATTAAAATGTGTGTGTGTGAGTAAATTGGCAACACTGCCCGAGTGACATGTCAAATTTGTGCTCCGTATTTTAAAATTATATTTAATTAGTATTTAAGTGTAATTAGGATATAATAAGTAGTAAAAACTCAACGAAACGCTATAAATACTCAGGATTATTGTTTTACTGGAAAAATATCGAGTTATACAAAAGTTTGTGACACGGAACCGGTAACCTATCAAACAGCTGACGACTGAAGTCTAAAGTGCTGAACTACGGATATTCTAAGGGCAGTATTGTTTATATAAAGCACACAAAGTGTAAATTTAACCTTGTAACACGTTCTTGTTAGTTTTATCGTATAAATTCTGTTGATCTAGTACTGTGCAGTGAATCTAAATAGTTTTGTTGATATCGTAGAAAACGAAACAAAACAGATCCCAATGTGCATAATTCTATTAATATATTCAGATAACTTAATAATAAACATTTACATAACGCTATTATCGTTATTTTGCATAATTTAACTAGAAAACTACAATAAAACATTCATTCAAATTCTGGCCATCCTACCCACAATAAAAAATAAAATAAAAATCTAAAGGCAATCATTAGCAACTAAACTCAGTAATAAATAGTTTTATAAGCCAATTTAACAGCCTACCTCATTTCACTACTGAACTACACTAACTATTCCCTCCGTTTCCAGCTTTGCTTTGTTTTGTTTTTCATCTTTTCCTTTGTTTCTCACTGTTTCTTTTTTTTTTTTTTTCTATTTCTAGTAACCAATCCGGAAACCATGCCTCCAATGACCCGTAAGGCTACCGCTCAGGACTTAGAAATTAAATTGAGAACGGCGCTCCAGGAACTTAAAGACTCACAGAGCCAATGTCGGGAGATGTTGCAAGAGAGAGAGGATTGTGAAGTAGAAGTTGAGAACATTGTTTATAAAAACACTGTTGTAATATTCACATTTAAATTTCGCGCCTTTTGTTTCTATGTTAAGTTTTACATTATCTGTGCTACCTTTTTACTTTTTCGCCCCGCTCTGTGAACATCGCAAGTGAATTAAAGTTTTCTGCTAATTACTAAAACAAAAGTAATTGTTTTATTAAAAACCCATTAGGTTATGGGCCCAGAGTGTCCGATTAGTTAAAGTCAGTGAACAAAAGTCAGTAAACTCAGTGTTCTACGCGTTTTCAAAAACATATAACCTCAACCGCAACGTGCTCAGTCTCAAGTAGAAAAGTTTGGTTTTCAGATATAAAGCTAAACATGTCATCGTCAAATAACTCACTCGCATTAATAGATAAATTAACAGGCCGTGATAATTACGCGACATGGCGTTTTGCAGTCAAAACATACTTGGAGCATGAAGAACTATGGGACTGCGTTGAACCAACTAATCCAAGTACACCAATTGACAAAAAGCGTGACACCAAAGCCAGATCTAAGATAATTCTTCTTGTGGCTCCTGTGAATTATATCCATATTCAAGAATCAAGCACTGCAAAAGAGGTTTGGGATAACTTATCCCGTGCGTTTGACGATTCAGGACTGACACGCCGGGTTGGCCTACTGCGTGACTTATGCAATACTACACTAGCAGGATGTTCAAATGTGGAGGAATACGTCAGCAAGATTATAACAACAGCACATAAACTGAGGAACATTGGCTTTCATGTAGACGACGAGTGGCTTGGTACTCTTCTATTGTCCGGCCTACCAGAAAGTTACAAGCCAATGATAATAGCAATAGAAAGTTCAGGTATGAAGATTAGCTCTGACTCAATTAAAGCTAAAATTCTACAAGATGTGAAACAAACTGAAAGTGATTCAAGTGCCTTCGCTTCAAGTCAGAAGTTTCATAATAAAAACAAAAGTTTTAAAAAGGGCCCTCGCTGTTATGTTTGCAATAAGTATGGTCATAAAAGTCCTGACTGCAAATCTAATAAGAATCAGAATAATAAAGAAAGTAAACAGAATCAGTCATCGTATGCTGCTGTATTTATTGCTTCTTCTGGTTACTCTGATGACTGGTATATTGATTCTGGCGCCTCAGTACACATGACCAAACACAAAAATTTACTTATAGAAGAAACAAGTCCAGATATAAAAACAATTAAAGTTGCAAATAACAAATCATTACCTGTTGAAAGCTCCGGGAAAATAAGCTTGTGTGTCCATAATGAGAGAGGTCAACAAAACGAAATATTGTTTACAAATGTACTCTATGTGCCTGAACTAGCTACAAACCTGCTGTCAGTTAGCCAAATAATTAAGAATGGTGGCCAAGTGAAGTTTAATAAGAATGGCTGTGTTATATTAAACCAAAACAATGTCATAGTAGCAACAGCAAGCTTGATAAATAATATGTATCGCATGAACATGCCTGCAGCACATGCTTGCATATCAGATGTTATTGAGCAGGATACTTACCTGTGGCATCAGAGGATGGGCCATCTAAATTTACAAAGCTTGAACAAATTGACTGAGAACACTGCTGATTTAAAGCTTGGTACACATGCAATTAATGTGAAGTGTATAACGTGTCAGGAAGGGAAACAAACACGTTTACCATTTAAAAGTCAAGGATCTCAGAGTAAAGACCTGCTTGAATTGATTCACTCGGACATATGTGGACCAATGGAAACTCAGTCATTCGGCAAAGCAAGATATTTTGTGACATTTTTAGATGATCACTCAAAGAAGATATTTGTGTATGTGATGCATAACAAATCAGAAGCCCTAGAAAAATTTATTGAATTTAAAAGGTTAGTTGAGAATCAGTTAAACCGTACAATTAAAATTCTCAGAACTGACAATGGACTTGAATATGTCAACAGAAATTTTTCAAACTTTCTCAAAGATGCTGGAATTATACATCAGACAACCACACCCTACACTCCAGAACAAAACGGCACTGCCGAACGAATGAACAGGACCTTGATAGAAAGAGCAAAATGTATGATGTTGAATGCCAACCTTCCTAAAGTCTATTGGGCTGAAGCAATTCACACAGCTGCTTACATCATCAACCGCTCTCCGACAAAATCTCTGTGCTATAAAACACCAGAAGAGATGTGGACTGGACACAAACCCAAGGTCAGCCATATGAGAACATTTGGATGTGAGGCAATGGTTCACATGCCAAAAGAGAAAAGAAAGAAATTGGATTCAAAATCACAAAAAATGATTTTTATTGGATACTGCGAAAACACAAAAGGGTATCGATTTTTATTACCTAACTTAAGAAAAGCTATTAAAAGTAGAGATGCTATATTTCTAGAGTCAACAGTCAAGAGAGACTATGTGCCCATTGAATTGACTACAAATGAATGCAGTATTCAAAACAAGGATTGTGAAGAAATTTCAAGTGATGACTCATTCAACAGTGTAATTGAAAGTAAATCACAGTCAGACAGTGAGTACATCCCTGATGAAAGCATAGAGTCTTCACCAGAAAGGAATGTTACAGTCAGAACAAGAAGTCAAGTTTTAAAGGTTCAGAAACAAGAAGAAAATTCTTACCTGTGTTTTGATGAACAATTATTAAATTATGAAGTTCCTGATAACTATGAACAAGCAATGAAGTCTGTTGATGCTTCAAAATGGATAACATCAATAAAAGAAGAACTTGATGCTCATCAACAAAATAAAACATGGACATTAGTTGATAAAACTCCTGATATGCGAGTAATTGGATGTAAGTGGGTATTTCGCATCAAAGAAGAATCTTCTGGACCAAGATACAAGTCTCGGCTTTGTGCGAAAGGCTACTCACAAACCAAAGGTATTGACTATCAAGAAACATTTGCACCCACTGTAAGGTACGACTCAATCCGCTTATTACTATCAGAAGCTGCCCAACATAAACTTCAGATAATACAACTAGACATAAAAACAGCTTTTCTGTATGGTGAGCTTGTAGAGGACATTAATATGACTGTACCTGAAGGCTTAACCTGCAAGACTAATAAGGTATGTAAGCTGAATAAATCATTATATGGTTTAAAACAATCTCCCAGGTGCTGGAACTCTAAATTTGATTCTGTTTTGAAGAAATTTGGGCTAGTTAATAGTAAGGCTGATCAGTGTGTGTATGTAGGTACTATTAATGGAGAAAAATGTTATCTGTGTATATATGTCGATGATGGACTGATACTTTCCAAAAATAGATCAACTATAAAGGAGTTACTTAATGACTTACAGTCAATATTTGAAGTTAAAACTTTTCCACTCAGAAACTTTGTTGGTATGGAAATAATGCAATCTGATAATTATATCTTCATACATCAATCAAGCTATATTGAGAAACTATTAAATAAATTTAATTTGAATAATTCTAAACCTAACAGCATTCCAGCTGATCCACATACAGTACTGGAAAAAGGAGATGGTGAAACAGAAAAGAATATTCCATATCGGGAAGCTGTTGGATCATTGATGCACCTTGCCACAGTAAGCCGGCCTGATATATCTTTCGCTGTCAGCCTGGTGAGTCGATTTTTAAATTCTTACAATGAAACTCATTGGAACGCTGTAAAGAAAATTTTCAAGTACCTAAAGGAAACTAAAGAGTATGGTCTGTACTACACACCATCTGAGCCTAATATTGTAATGGGGTATAGTGATGCAGACTTTGCTAATGACCCTAATACGAGACGTTCGGTCACTGGATATGTTTTTATTAAAAATGGAGGAGCAGTAACATGGGCTTGTCAGAGACAACAGACAGTGGCTCTGTCAACCACTGAAGCCGAATTTATGGCAGCCTGTGCTGCTACAAAAGAAGTTTTATGGATTAAACAGTTGTTATCTGATATTGGTGAATTTAATCAAAAATCTGTATGTTTAAATTTAGACAATCAAAGTGCTATCAGTGTAATTAAAAATACTAACTTTCATAAAAGATGCAAACATATAGACATTAAATTCCATTTTATTAAAGAAAAATATTATGATAAGATTATTGAATTAAACTACGTGTGCAGTGATGAGCAATATGCTGATATTTTTACTAAACCTCTGTGTAAAATTAAATTCTGTTATTTGAGAGATAAAATTGGAATTAAATCTAGTGATGTATGTACTTAGTTACTACTAGCAGTAAGTTATTGTTTCAGAGATGTCTTGATTTTTTTTTTCAATGTTTAAAATTAATTTTGTTTATGAAGGCTTAAATTTAGGAGGAGTGTTGTAATATTCACATTTAAATTTCGCGCCTTTTGTTTCTATGTTAAGTTTTACATTATCTGTGCTACCTTTTTACTTTTTCGCCCCGCTCTGTGAACATCGCAAGTGAATTAAAGTTTTCTGCTAATTACTAAAACAAAAGTAATTGTTTTATTAAAAACCCATTAAACACAATCCTTAAACGGGAGCTAGTTGAACTTAATCAGAAATACCAGAATGTTGTAGATGAACGCGACCAACTGAGGGTAGTCACGGATGGTTTCAATAACTGCAGTTATGTTTATGAGGAGGCTTTAAGTAAAGTTAGGGATCTAGAAGAAGAATTGATTCACGCAAACTCTCATATTTTTAAATTACAAAAAGAACAGGAATCAACTCGGGTTGATGAAACTTGCCATTTGTATGATGAACTTATTAAATCAAATTTTAAACCTGATTCAATACCAACAATTGACCTAACTGAAGATTCTTTAATAAAACAGAGAAATTGTTCCAAAGTTAGTCATAACAAACTCAAAAAATATGCAAAACTAAATAAATTAATTAGAAATTGTAACAAGTTTAGGAAACAACACAAATTCTTTATTAAAAATATTCCACTCAGGAAAGAACGTGTTGACCTAGTTAATAAATTAAATAATTACCAAATTAAATTAGAAGACAGCAAAAATATCTATGAGATAGACACACACCGCTTACAGACAGAAATCCAGGTACTTGAGAACAGACTTAGTTCTCTTTACAATAAATATGTAAATTCAAAATTACAAATTAAAGAACACATTTTGGCCGCAAATGAGTTAGTGATGTGTCAATGTAACTGCCAGACAGTTTCAAATCAAATTGCAGTCCAGCCTGATGCTGCGGAGGACCCGGTCCAAGCTGAGAGGGTGTCTCAAGACACTGTCTTCGCACAAGACAGTTCTAATGTAGCACAAGATTTGCCTCAATTAGACCGGCCTGAAAGTGCTGGCTTTTCATCTAGTCATAGAAAAGAAGGTTTTCATTCGGTTATGTTTTCGGATGGTGTTGGAAAAGGTTTAGGTAAATTAATGAATGGCAATCAGAGTCATTCCACTTTTAATTATTGCATGCCCGGGTCATCATACAAGCAAATAATGGAATCTGTGACAAAGAATATATACAAACCAGATACCAAAATAACTGTTTTTGTAGGTAACAGTATAAAAGTAAAAAAAGATGACATCACTGAGTGTGTAAAAGAGATGTTAAAGTTAAATTACAATAAAATTATTTTGTGTGCCTTCCCTTACTTGGATAAATTGTCAAATAGACAAAATAATCACATTCACATGCTTAATAAGCATCTGCACTTTCTTGTGAGTCACTATAGTGATAAACTAGTTTTTTTTGACATCAACATTTTTGTTGGTAAATTAAAGTCGACAGGCGATACTTTGTATCTGCCTCTTAGGGTAAGACATCAAATAGCTCGGCTATTATCTTATACATTAAACTCAGACATAAGTAGTATGTCGAAGTATCCAGTTATTATTGATATTAGTAATAGTACTAATTTAAATATGGTCAATACCTTGAATAACGTTAGCAAAAATGCTATTAATATTTATTCTTTAAACTAGTTGATAGGACAAGGGAGGGTACCAATAACGGAGTAGTTACGAGTATATCCACCATCAAAAAGGTACCTTCTTGCTCGCAAAAATTTAATTTGAAAAAAAGGTCTGAGCAGAATTCTCTGAAATTATTCCATCAGAATATTCAGGGTTTTTCTTCGAAGGAATTGGAAATCGAACTGTTTTTAGAAAAATCTAAGTATGAAATTGTTTGTTTCACTGAGCATTGGCTGAAAGATTATGCAATGTTAATCAATTATGAAAATTATACTGTGGGCAGTTGTTTTTACAGAAATATTATGTTGCGTGGGGGTTCACTTATATTAATTAAAAATGGTATTAAATCAAAACCTCGTAAAGATATAGTAGACCTATCAGTTGAACATAGTGTTGAACTGTCCTGTGTTGAGCTGGATAAGCATGTCATAGTGTGCGTTTACAGACCCCCTAATTATAAGAACTACTCTATATTCGAGTCAGTGATGGAAGATGTTTTGGCAAAACTTGCAATGGGTAATAAACTAATAATTGTCTGTGGTGACTTTAATATTAATATTCTAGAAGATAATTCAGACAGCAGTAGGTTAGTAAATCTCTTTAAATCATTTAATTTGTCACATGTGTTTATGGAACCAACCCGAACTACACTGACTTCTGCTACATGTATTGATAATGTTTTTTGTAGCTGCAACTACTTGGACAAGGCCATTATAAATTATCTGCCTTCGGATCATAGTGGGCTACTGGTAGCCTTTGAGTCCATTATGCTAATAAAACAAGTGCAGATTCAATCAAGACCAATAACATCCGGTAAATTAAATAAATTTAACAGCACTTTAATCAGTAAGTTAAGCAACCAGGACCTCACAGTGAATGATGGTAATATTTTGTATGATGAAGTTTTCTCAGTGGTTCAAAAAGAGTTCAATAACACTTTTAAGAAGAAAACTAAAACTATATGCCCTAAGTTTTTATTTAGTGACTGGGCGACTACAGGACTTAGAAAAAGTAGGGAAAGACTTTACGAGCTATATGGCCTTAAGCCCTGTATTAACACTGAAACGTTTAATAAGTATGTTGCTACTTACTCAAGAATTTTTAAAAATACTTGCAAGGCAGCTAAGGTCTTGTACATTAGCAATAAGGTTAAATTAGCAGAAAATAAAATCAAGACGGTTTGGAAGATTATAAACAATGAAACGAATAGGAATAAAAGAAATAGTAGTGATTACACGCTTGAGACCACACACGGACTTATAAGAGATAACAAAAAAGTTGCGCAAGAATTTGTTAATTTCTTTACCAACATCCCAATTAAAACTACTGAAACTTTAAATTCTTCGCCCTCGCTTGCTTTTGGATTATTAAACGCGAACGTTTCAGCCTGCCCGATTGTATTTAACTTTTCACATATAAACCCCATGACAGTAATAAAAGCTTTTAAGCAAATCAAGATCAAACCGACTGAAGATCTGTGGGGAATGTCCATCAAAGCTTGTACCTCCATAATTCAGACTATAGCGCCGTACTTAGCGTTGATTTTCAATTTGTGTGTGGATCAAGGCGTTTTTCCGGATCTAATGAAATATAGTAAGGTTATACCACTTTTTAAATCCGGGGACAGTAAAGACACAAATAATTATAGACCAGTATCCGTGTTGCCGGTTTTCAGCAAGGTTTTTGAGAGGATAATGCTAAATCAAATGCTCATTCATTTTAATACGAATAACATCTTGCATGATAGACAGTATGGTTTCACCAGAGGACGTTGTACAACTGACGCTGGTGTCGCTCTATTAAAACACATCTTTGATGCGTGGGAAGATTCGCAGGATGCCATAGGTATCTTCTGCGACCTGTCGAAGGCGTTTGATTGCGTTAATCATGAAACATTACTTCGGAAACTTGAGCATTACGGGCTAGGTCAATCAGCGTTAAGTTTGGTTAAATCTTATTTGAATGATAGACAGCAATTAGTTCAAATAAACGGTGTGAATTCGTCCGGGTTAAACGTTAAAATGGGTGTACCCCAGGGCTCAATTTTAGGTCCTTTCTTATTTTTAGTGTACATTAACGATTTACCCCTTTTATTGGAAAACAAACTTAACATGGTGTTATTTGCTGATGACACATCTTTAATTTTTAAAATAAATAGACGTACTTGTCAGGTTGACGACGTAAATAACGCGCTACGGCAGGTTCAGGATTGGTTCACTGCCAATAATTTAGTTTTAAATGGTAAAAAAACCAAGTGCGTAAAATTTTCCTTGCCGAATGTCAAAAGTACTGATTGTGACATTATATTAAACAAGGAGAAGCTAGAATTCGTCGATAAAACGGTTTTCCTGGGGATCACGCTAGACTCGGGGTTGCAATGGGGTCCTCATTTGGTATCCCTTGCGGGGCGGCTGAGTTCGGCGGCTTATGCTGTTGGAAAGATTCGTCGGTTAACGGATGTGGATACCGCCAGACTAGTCTATTTTAGTTATTTTCATAGTATAATGTCTTACGGTATCTTACTATGGGGAAGGGCTGCAGACATTGAGTCAATTTTTATTCTGCAAAAACGAGCCATCAGAGCGATATACAATCTTCGCCGGCGCGATTCTCTAAGGGAACTGTTTAAGGACATTAACATCATGACGGTTCCTTGTCAATATATTTATGAAAACATCATGTACGTGAGAAAGAATTTACATCTTTTTAGTAAAAACGGCGACAGACATGATTATGTTACTAGAAATAGGGACCAATTAGTTCAACCAGGTTTCAGACTGGCTAAAGTAGCCTCATCTTTCATGGGGTACTGTACAAAATGTTACAATAAAATTCCTCCTCACATTCTTGAACTGAATGAGACGAAATTTAAAACTTGCATAAAACGCACACTATGCAGGCTGGCATATTATAAGTTGGGGGATTACATCACTGATAAAAATGCTTGGCTAAATGCTAGTCCAGCTCCACAGCCACTAGGCCGCAAAAACAAGTGATATGCGGAACATTATTGTTTTGAATTATTGTTGGACCTTCTGAAGACTGTATAAGTATATTTGTAATTGTATAAACTCAATTTCATTCATCAAGGTATGTACTTATGTACCTAAATATTGTATTTTTTTTTTTTTTAAAAGAGTAAGTATGGAGTTTCTTGTGCATTCTTCTCCATTACAAGCTACTTTCCGAATGCACGGTAGAATCAATTATTATTATTTTAACGTTCAAAAGTGCCGCTTGGTGGCCTACTTGAAATAAAATATCTTTGTCTTTGTCTTTGTGACATTTTGAAGACCAGCCTCTTTACCAGCGCCCCTAGCGGCACATTCGAACGCAATAGCCTTCATTGATAGTGTAATTAAAATGTGACATTTTGAAGACCAGCCTCTTTACCAGCGCCCCTAGCGGCACATTCGAACGCAATAGCCTTCATTGATAGTGTAATTAAAATGTGACATTTTGAAGACCAGCCTCTTTACCAGCGCCCCTAGCGGCACATTCGAACGCAATAGCCTTCATTGATAGTGTAATTAAAATGTGACATTTTGAAGACCAGCCTCTTTACCAGCGCCCCTAGCGGCACATTCGAACGCAATAGCCTTCATTGATAGTGTAATTAAAATGTGACATTTTGAAGACCAGCCTCTTTACCAGCGCCCCTAGCGGCACATTCGAACGCAATAGCCTTCATTGATAGTGTAATTAAAATGTGACATTTTGAAGACCAGCCTCTTTACCAGCGCCCCTAGCGGCACATTCGAACGCAATAGCCTTCATTGATAGTGTAATTAAAATGTGACATTTTGAAGACCAGCCTCTTTACCAGCGCCCCTAGCGGCACATTCGAACGCAATAGCCTTCATTGATAGTGTAATTAAAATGTGACATTTTGAAGACCAGCCTCTTTACCAGCGCCCCTAGCGGCACATTCGAACGCAATAGCCTTCATTGATAGTGTAATTAAAATGTGACATTTTGAAGACCAGCCTCTTTACCAGCGCCCCTAGCGGCACATTCGAACGCAATAGCCTTCATTGATAGTGTAATTAAAATGTGACATTTTGAAGACCAGCCTCTTTACCAGCGCCCCTAGCGGCACATTCGAACGCAATAGCCTTCATTGATAGTGTAATTAAAATGTGACATTTTGAAGACCAGCCTCTTTACCAGCGCCCCTAGCGGCACATTCGAACGCAATAGCCTTCATTGATAGTGTAATTAAAATGTGACATTTTGAAGACCAGCCTCTTTACCAGCGCCCCTAGCGGCACATTCGAACGCAATAGCCTTCATTGATAGTGTAATTAAAATGTGACATTTTGAAGACCAGCCTCTTTACCAGCGCCCCTAGCGGCACATTCGAACGCAATAGCCTTCATTGATAGTGTAATTAAAATGTGACATTTTGAAGACCAGCCTCTTTACCAGCGCCCCTAGCGGCACATTCGAACGCAATAGCCTTCATTGATAGTGTAATTAAAATGTGACATTTTGAAGACCAGCCTCTTTACCAGCGCCCCTAGCGGCACATTCGAACGCAATAGCCTTCATTGATAGTGTAATTAAAATGTGACATTTTGAAGACCAGCCTCTTTACCAGCGCCCCTAGCGGCACATTCGAACGCAATAGCCTTCATTGATAGTGTAATTAAAATGTGACATTTTGAAGACCAGCCTCTTTACCAGCGCCCCTAGCGGCACATTCGAACGCAATAGCCTTCATTGATAGTGTAATTAAAATGTGACATTTTGAAGACCAGCCTCTTTACCAGCGCCCCTAGCGGCACATTCGAACGCAATAGCCTTCATTGATAGTGTAATTAAAATGTGACATTTTGAAGACCAGCCTCTTTACCAGCGCCCCTAGCGGCACATTCGAACGCAATAGCCTTCATTGATAGTGTAATTAAAATGTGACATTTTGAAGACCAGCCTCTTTACCAGCGCCCCTAGCGGCACATTCGAACGCAATAGCCTTCATTGATAGTGTAATTAAAATGTGACATTTTGAAGACCAGCCTCTTTACCAGCGCCCCTAGCGGCACATTCGAACGCAATAGCCTTCATTGATAGTGTAATTAAAATGTGACATTTTGAAGACCAGCCTCTTTACCAGCGCCCCTAGCGGCACATTCGAACGCAATAGCCTTCATTGATAGTGTAATTAAAATGTGACATTTTGAAGACCAGCCTCTTTACCAGCGCCCCTAGCGGCACATTCGAACGCAATAGCCTTCATTGATAGTGTAATTAAAATGTGACATTTTGAAGACCAGCCTCTTTACCAGCGCCCCTAGCGGCACATTCGAACGCAATAGCCTTCATTGATAGTGTAATTAAAATGTGACATTTTGAAGACCAGCCTCTTTACCAGCGCCCCTAGCGGCACATTCGAACGCAATAGCCTTCATTGATAGTGTAATTAAAATGTGACATTTTGAAGACCAGCCTCTTTACCAGCGCCCCTAGCGGCACATTCGAACGCAATAGCCTTCATTGATAGTGTAATTAAAATGTGACATTTTGAAGACCAGCCTCTTTACCAGCGCCCCTAGCGGCACATTCGAACGCAATAGCCTTCATTGATAGTGTAATTAAAATGTGACATTTTGAAGACCAGCCTCTTTACCAGCGCCCCTAGCGGCACATTCGAACGCAATAGCCTTCATTGATAGTGTAATTAAAATGTGACATTTTGAAGACCAGCCTCTTTACCAGCGCCCCTAGCGGCACATTCGAACGCAATAGCCTTCATTGATAGTGTAATTAAAATGTGACATTTTGAAGACCAGCCTCTTTACCAGCGCCCCTAGCGGCACATTCGAACGCAATAGCCTTCATTGATAGTGTAATTAAAATGTGACATTTTGAAGACCAGCCTCTTTACCAGCGCCCCTAGCGGCACATTCGAACGCAATAGCCTTCATTGATAGTGTAATTAAAATGTGACATTTTGAAGACCAGCCTCTTTACCAGCGCCCCTAGCGGCACATTCGAACGCAATAGCCTTCATTGATAGTGTAATTAAAATGTGACATTTTGAAGACCAGCCTCTTTACCAGCGCCCCTAGCGGCACATTCGAACGCAATAGCCTTCATTGATAGTGTAATTAAAATGTGACATTTTGAAGACCAGCCTCTTTACCAGCGCCCCTAGCGGCACATTCGAACGCAATAGCCTTCATTGATAGTGTAATTAAAATGTGACATTTTGAAGACCAGCCTCTTTACCAGCGCCCCTAGCGGCACATTCGAACGCAATAGCCTTCATTGATAGTGTAATTAAAATGTGACATTTTGAAGACCAGCCTCTTTACCAGCGCCCCTAGCGGCACATTCGAACGCAATAGCCTTCATTGATAGTGTAATTAAAATGTGACATTTTGAAGACCAGCCTCTTTACCAGCGCCCCTAGCGGCACATTCGAACGCAATAGCCTTCATTGATAGTGTAATTAAAATGTGACATTTTGAAGACCAGCCTCTTTACCAGCGCCCCTAGCGGCACATTCGAACGCAATAGCCTTCATTGATAGTGTAATTAAAATGTGACATTTTGAAGACCAGCCTCTTTACCAGCGCCCCTAGCGGCACATTCGAACGCAATAGCCTTCATTGATAGTGTAATTAAAATGTGACATTTTGAAGACCAGCCTCTTTACCAGCGCCCCTAGCGGCACATTCGAACGCAATAGCCTTCATTGATAGTGTAATTAAAATGTGACATTTTGAAGACCAGCCTCTTTACCAGCGCCCCTAGCGGCACATTCGAACGCAATAGCCTTCATTGATAGTGTAATTAAAATGTGACATTTTGAAGACCAGCCTCTTTACCAGCGCCCCTAGCGGCACATTCGAACGCAATAGCCTTCATTGATAGTGTAATTAAAATGTGACATTTTGAAGACCAGCCTCTTTACCAGCGCCCCTAGCGGCACATTCGAACGCAATAGCCTTCATTGATAGTGTAATTAAAATGTGACATTTTGAAGACCAGCCTCTTTACCAGCGCCCCTAGCGGCACATTCGAACGCAATAGCCTTCATTGATAGTGTAATTAAAATGTGACATTTTGAAGACCAGCCTCTTTACCAGCGCCCCTAGCGGCACATTCGAACGCAATAGCCTTCATTGATAGTGTAATTAAAATGTGACATTTTGAAGACCAGCCTCTTTACCAGCGCCCCTAGCGGCACATTCGAACGCAATAGCCTTCATTGATAGTGTAATTAAAATGTGACATTTTGAAGACCAGCCTCTTTACCAGCGCCCCTAGCGGCACATTCGAACGCAATAGCCTTCATTGATAGTGTAATTAAAATGTGACATTTTGAAGACCAGCCTCTTTACCAGCGCCCCTAGCGGCACATTCGAACGCAATAGCCTTCATTGATAGTGTAATTAAAATGTGACATTTTGAAGACCAGCCTCTTTACCAGCGCCCCTAGCGGCACATTCGAACGCAATAGCCTTCATTGATAGTGTAATTAAAATGTGACATTTTGAAGACCAGCCTCTTTACCAGCGCCCCTAGCGGCACATTCGAACGCAATAGCCTTCATTGATAGTGTAATTAAAATGTGACATTTTGAAGACCAGCCTCTTTACCAGCGCCCCTAGCGGCACATTCGAACGCAATAGCCTTCATTGATAGTGTAATTAAAATGTGACATTTTGAAGACCAGCCTCTTTACCAGCGCCCCTAGCGGCACATTCGAACGCAATAGCCTTCATTGATAGTGTAATTAAAATGTGACATTTTGAAGACCAGCCTCTTTACCAGCGCCCCTAGCGGCACATTCGAACGCAATAGCCTTCATTGATAGTGTAATTAAAATGTGACATTTTGAAGACCAGCCTCTTTACCAGCGCCCCTAGCGGCACATTCGAACGCAATAGCCTTCATTGATAGTGTAATTAAAATGTGACATTTTGAAGACCAGCCTCTTTACCAGCGCCCCTAGCGGCACATTCGAACGCAATAGCCTTCATTGATAGTGTAATTAAAATGTGACATTTTGAAGACCAGCCTCTTTACCAGCGCCCCTAGCGGCACATTCGAACGCAATAGCCTTCATTGATAGTGTAATTAAAATGTGACATTTTGAAGACCAGCCTCTTTACCAGCGCCCCTAGCGGCACATTCGAACGCAATAGCCTTCATTGATAGTGTAATTAAAATGTGACATTTTGAAGACCAGCCTCTTTACCAGCGCCCCTAGCGGCACATTCGAACGCAATAGCCTTCATTGATAGTGTAATTAAAATGTGACATTTTGAAGACCAGCCTCTTTACCAGCGCCCCTAGCGGCACATTCGAACGCAATAGCCTTCATTGATAGTGTAATTAAAATGTGACATTTTGAAGACCAGCCTCTTTACCAGCGCCCCTAGCGGCACATTCGAACGCAATAGCCTTCATTGATAGTGTAATTAAAATGTGACATTTTGAAGACCAGCCTCTTTACCAGCGCCCCTAGCGGCACATTCGAACGCAATAGCCTTCATTGATAGTGTAATTAAAATGTGACATTTTGAAGACCAGCCTCTTTACCAGCGCCCCTAGCGGCACATTCGAACGCAATAGCCTTCATTGATAGTGTAATTAAAATGTGACATTTTGAAGACCAGCCTCTTTACCAGCGCCCCTAGCGGCACATTCGAACGCAATAGCCTTCATTGATAGTGTAATTAAAATGTGACATTTTGAAGACCAGCCTCTTTACCAGCGCCCCTAGCGGCACATTCGAACGCAATAGCCTTCATTGATAGTGTAATTAAAATGTGACATTTTGAAGACCAGCCTCTTTACCAGCGCCCCTAGCGGCACATTCGAACGCAATAGCCTTCATTGATAGTGTAATTAAAATGTGACATTTTGAAGACCAGCCTCTTTACCAGCGCCCCTAGCGGCACATTCGAACGCAATAGCCTTCATTGATAGTGTAATTAAAATGTGACATTTTGAAGACCAGCCTCTTTACCAGCGCCCCTAGCGGCACATTCGAACGCAATAGCCTTCATTGATAGTGTAATTAAAATGTGACATTTTGAAGACCAGCCTCTTTACCAGCGCCCCTAGCGGCACATTCGAACGCAATAGCCTTCATTGATAGTGTAATTAAAATGTGACATTTTGAAGACCAGCCTCTTTACCAGCGCCCCTAGCGGCACATTCGAACGCAATAGCCTTCATTGATAGTGTAATTAAAATGTGACATTTTGAAGACCAGCCTCTTTACCAGCGCCCCTAGCGGCACATTCGAACGCAATAGCCTTCATTGATAGTGTAATTAAAATGTGACATTTTGAAGACCAGCCTCTTTACCAGCGCCCCTAGCGGCACATTCGAACGCAATAGCCTTCATTGATAGTGTAATTAAAATGTGACATTTTGAAGACCAGCCTCTTTACCAGCGCCCCTAGCGGCACATTCGAACGCAATAGCCTTCATTGATAGTGTAATTAAAATGTGACATTTTGAAGACCAGCCTCTTTACCAGCGCCCCTAGCGGCACATTCGAACGCAATAGCCTTCATTGATAGTGTAATTAAAATGTGACATTTTGAAGACCAGCCTCTTTACCAGCGCCCCTAGCGGCACATTCGAACGCAATAGCCTTCATTGATAGTGTAATTAAAATGTGACATTTTGAAGACCAGCCTCTTTACCAGCGCCCCTAGCGGCACATTCGAACGCAATAGCCTTCATTGATAGTGTAATTAAAATGTGACATTTTGAAGACCAGCCTCTTTACCAGCGCCCCTAGCGGCACATTCGAACGCAATAGCCTTCATTGATAGTGTAATTAAAATGTGACATTTTGAAGACCAGCCTCTTTACCAGCGCCCCTAGCGGCACATTCGAACGCAATAGCCTTCATTGATAGTGTAATTAAAATGTGACATTTTGAAGACCAGCCTCTTTACCAGCGCCCCTAGCGGCACATTCGAACGCAATAGCCTTCATTGATAGTGTAATTAAAATGTGACATTTTGAAGACCAGCCTCTTTACCAGCGCCCCTAGCGGCACATTCGAACGCAATAGCCTTCATTGATAGTGTAATTAAAATGTGACATTTTGAAGACCAGCCTCTTTACCAGCGCCCCTAGCGGCACATTCGAACGCAATAGCCTTCATTGATAGTGTAATTAAAATGTGACATTTTGAAGACCAGCCTCTTTACCAGCGCCCCTAGCGGCACATTCGAACGCAATAGCCTTCATTGATAGTGTAATTAAAATGTGACATTTTGAAGACCAGCCTCTTTACCAGCGCCCCTAGCGGCACATTCGAACGCAATAGCCTTCATTGATAGTGTAATTAAAATGTGACATTTTGAAGACCAGCCTCTTTACCAGCGCCCCTAGCGGCACATTCGAACGCAATAGCCTTCATTGATAGTGTAATTAAAATGTGACATTTTGAAGACCAGCCTCTTTACCAGCGCCCCTAGCGGCACATTCGAACGCAATAGCCTTCATTGATAGTGTAATTAAAATGTGACATTTTGAAGACCAGCCTCTTTACCAGCGCCCCTAGCGGCACATTCGAACGCAATAGCCTTCATTGATAGTGTAATTAAAATGTGACATTTTGAAGACCAGCCTCTTTACCAGCGCCCCTAGCGGCACATTCGAACGCAATAGCCTTCATTGATAGTGTAATTAAAATGTGACATTTTGAAGACCAGCCTCTTTACCAGCGCCCCTAGCGGCACATTCGAACGCAATAGCCTTCATTGATAGTGTAATTAAAATGTGACATTTTGAAGACCAGCCTCTTTACCAGCGCCCCTAGCGGCACATTCGAACGCAATAGCCTTCATTGATAGTGTAATTAAAATGTGACATTTTGAAGACCAGCCTCTTTACCAGCGCCCCTAGCGGCACATTCGAACGCAATAGCCTTCATTGATAGTGTAATTAAAATGTGACATTTTGAAGACCAGCCTCTTTACCAGCGCCCCTAGCGGCACATTCGAACGCAATAGCCTTCATTGATAGTGTAATTAAAATGTGACATTTTGAAGACCAGCCTCTTTACCAGCGCCCCTAGCGGCACATTCGAACGCAATAGCCTTCATTGATAGTGTAATTAAAATGTGACATTTTGAAGACCAGCCTCTTTACCAGCGCCCCTAGCGGCACATTCGAACGCAATAGCCTTCATTGATAGTGTAATTAAAATGTGACATTTTGAAGACCAGCCTCTTTACCAGCGCCCCTAGCGGCACATTCGAACGCAATAGCCTTCATTGATAGTGTAATTAAAATGTGACATTTTGAAGACCAGCCTCTTTACCAGCGCCCCTAGCGGCACATTCGAACGCAATAGCCTTCATTGATAGTGTAATTAAAATGTGACATTTTGAAGACCAGCCTCTTTACCAGCGCCCCTAGCGGCACATTCGAACGCAATAGCCTTCATTGATAGTGTAATTAAAATGTGACATTTTGAAGACCAGCCTCTTTACCAGCGCCCCTAGCGGCACATTCGAACGCAATAGCCTTCATTGATAGTGTAATTAAAATGTGACATTTTGAAGACCAGCCTCTTTACCAGCGCCCCTAGCGGCACATTCGAACGCAATAGCCTTCATTGATAGTGTAATTAAAATGTGACATTTTGAAGACCAGCCTCTTTACCAGCGCCCCTAGCGGCACATTCGAACGCAATAGCCTTCATTGATAGTGTAATTAAAATGTGACATTTTGAAGACCAGCCTCTTTACCAGCGCCCCTAGCGGCACATTCGAACGCAATAGCCTTCATTGATAGTGTAATTAAAATGTGACATTTTGAAGACCAGCCTCTTTACCAGCGCCCCTAGCGGCACATTCGAACGCAATAGCCTTCATTGATAGTGTAATTAAAATGTGACATTTTGAAGACCAGCCTCTTTACCAGCGCCCCTAGCGGCACATTCGAACGCAATAGCCTTCATTGATAGTGTAATTAAAATGTGACATTTTGAAGACCAGCCTCTTTACCAGCGCCCCTAGCGGCACATTCGAACGCAATAGCCTTCATTGATAGTGTAATTAAAATGTGACATTTTGAAGACCAGCCTCTTTACCAGCGCCCCTAGCGGCACATTCGAACGCAATAGCCTTCATTGATAGTGTAATTAAAATGTGACATTTTGAAGACCAGCCTCTTTACCAGCGCCCCTAGCGGCACATTCGAACGCAATAGCCTTCATTGATAGTGTAATTAAAATGTGACATTTTGAAGACCAGCCTCTTTACCAGCGCCCCTAGCGGCACATTCGAACGCAATAGCCTTCATTGATAGTGTAATTAAAATGTGACATTTTGAAGACCAGCCTCTTTACCAGCGCCCCTAGCGGCACATTCGAACGCAATAGCCTTCATTGATAGTGTAATTAAAATGTGACATTTTGAAGACCAGCCTCTTTACCAGCGCCCCTAGCGGCACATTCGAACGCAATAGCCTTCATTGATAGTGTAATTAAAATGTGACATTTTGAAGACCAGCCTCTTTACCAGCGCCCCTAGCGGCACATTCGAACGCAATAGCCTTCATTGATAGTGTAATTTGCCAGCGACACGAATAAGATTGATTGTAGCATTTTATCAGTGAATTAATTTTTGTAATTTGCGCAGCACTTCTGGAGATTACTTTTTACAAATGAACAATTTTACCCACTTTAACACTGTTATCTTGGCAGCATTAAGAGGAAACGGGGGCAGAGAGCGCCGACAGAATTTCCTTAGTAAAAAGTCATAATTCGAGGTTTGGCTCTCGCCTATTTCCTCCGCCAATATTGGACTAATTTAAAAGATATTCCATAAACTGGTAAAGTAAGATATAGACTATGTCCCTATGTTTTCCTTTTTGATGATACATTATCTTTAAAAGCACTAGAACCCTCAAAAAATGCTCAAAATTGCGCTGTCAACAGAGGCTTAGTGTACAAATTTGACAAAAATAAATGAAAAAAGGAAAACATAGGGACATAGTATATATCTTACCTTACCAGTATATTTTAAATTAGTCCAATATTGGAGTCGGAAAGAGACGAGAGCCAAACCTCGAATTATGACTTTTTACTAAGGAAATTATGTCGGCGCTCTCTGCCCATATTTCCTCTTAACTGGGTATACTTTACAGGAAGAGTACTTTCATAGACCTATATATATATATATATATATTTTTTTTTTAAACGAGAGACACCCTTAATTCAGGTAAAACATACCTATTCATCTCATTTTTTTTTTTTTTTTTTTTAAAAACGTTGCCCCACACTAGGAATTTCTCCTGTATCGTGGGTGCGTTTACAAACATATAAACTCACATACACAAACACCCAGAGCCCGAACTACTATTTGTAGATCATACAAATATTTGTTCCGTGCGGGAATCGAACCCGCGACACGCAGCGCAGCAGCGCAGCGTGTCGCGGGTTGATTAAAAGTGAATAATTAACAATCGCTCGACCACTGCGCCAACCGTGCGCCCATGTGAAACGAAGTGCCCACATATGAAACGTACTTAGAAAGTTTTAAGATGTACTTATCTAATAAAATGCTCATTCATTCTTCTGTAATTTTTTTGTGATTATTTTGCAAACAGATTTTTTGATAAGCTTATATTTGTGGAGTTTCTTGTCCGTTCTTCTTCAGAACAACCCTACTTTTCGGTCTTCTTCTTCTTCGTCGTATCGATGATTGCAAAATTAAATATACTTTGACCAGAATTCAGCCACGCTTTTCGGTATGGACGGTAGAATCAATTATTAGTACTTTCAAATGAGGAGCTCGTGGCTAAATAATAACAGGCGCATGGGTCGATCATCAAGGTTAAGCAACGCTTGACGAGGTCGGTCAGTGGATGGGTGACCATTTCAACATACCGAGTTTCCTCCGTGCCTCGGAAAACACGTTAAGCCGTTGGTCCCGGCTTTCATTTGAAGATCTTTGACAGTCGTTACGGGTAGTCAGAAGCTTGAGATCTGACACCAGTCTTGCCAAGGGGTACCGTGTTACCCAGTTACCGGGTTGTGGAGGTCAGATAGGCAGTCGCTCCATGTAAAACACTGGTACTTAGCTGAATCCGGTAAGACTGGAAGCCGACCCCAATATAGTTGGGAAAAAGGCTAGGCTGATGATGATGTTCAAAGTGCCTTGGTCTAATTAAAATAAAGAATTTTGACTTTGACTTAAATAATGTCATCCTCAGGTAACTCTAAAGTGTCTCGGCATAAAAGTCACAATTGTGAGAAAATGGTCAATCACTAAACATTAAATTAACTCAAGCACACATTCAATTATCAAGACCCAACTTAGTTCAGCTAGCGCAAGCAACAGGTCTAAAAACCCTAGATTTAGCATGTTTTGAGCTGAATTTCAAGTCTATTGAATAAGTAATAAACTCCGCTAGTTTTCTGCTCCAAAAGCAAAGCGCTTCAAAGCTATTTTTTGCTTAAGCCGAGAGCTTATGTGACGAAAAATGTGTACAAAGCATTTTCTCAAAGAATGTTGTCTTCAAAGAATGCTATTTGGACGAGGCCATTGATTTAGTGTGGTTTTAGTCTGTTTACTCTTTGTAACTTATTCAGTGGGTAGTTATTTAGTTAGGGGTAGATAGTACGTATGTTTAGAACATTTATTTTGTTCGCGCCTCCACCCCATGGAATTAGTACCTTTCAGTTTCCACAATGTTTTTAAAATTATAGCATATGTATTATTTCGATGCATAGGTTATATTGCTGTATAATCAAAATCCGTTTAGTAGTTTTAGAATGAAAGAACAACCATCAATACATCAATCACAAACTTTCACGAAAGCGTGGTCAAACGCAAAAGTGTGGTCCAACGCGGATGTGTGGTCAAACGCGAAAGTGTGGTCCAACGCGGATGTGTGGTCAAACGAGAAAGCGAGGTCAAACGTGAAACGCGTTGTCCACCATCTCCACCTAATGGTAAGCGATGATGAGCTCTACGATGGAGCATGCTTGCCAATACTTATTCACTCGTGACTAAAGACCCCCAGGTTATAGCTATCATGAAATACAGACTTATATGCTGAACAAAAAATGTTTTTATGCTTCAGTATCAGAGTAAACATGAATAACTATACATTCTAGAAGGCTGTGTTTCTAAAAAAAGCTTAGGTGCTTACACACACATTAAATTAAGTCTACTATAAGCAAAAAAGAAACACCTAATATATTTTCTTCGATAAATCTTTTACGGTTCAAGCAGCTCGTTTGTGGAATGCATTACCTATTGAGGTAAGGCGTGCGCAAACATTACCTTTATTTAAAAAATGGTGAAGAAGCATTTCCTTTCTCTGTAACTATTCTTCTCCTTTCTCTGTTCTGTATTTGATATGTATTAGTATATTATTTTATTTGCATGTATGTATTTTATGTATAATCTAAGTTATATTATTTAATATAGTTTTTGTACATTGACAGCCCTATGTCTATCTCCTCTCGTTCAGTCCATCCAAAGGTTGTCTGGAAGAGATTGCCCTGAGCGATAAGACCGCCTATTGTACACTTGTATTTATAAATGTTTTGTCCTGTAATTATTTAAGTGGTGTACAATAAACTATTTAATAAATAAATATTTAGTGTCCTGTGGCTGCACCTATTCGAGCAATATTTATTAATTGGGATTGTAGGAAATGTTTATTACTTTCGTTATGAAATATATCCTGAGATAGGCGGTGAAGATAAACTTATTAGACAAAAAAAACCGCGTCAAAAATAATAAGTGAAAATAGTAAGTATTTATCACATTATTATAGATAGTTCATCTCATCTATGCGCGCGGCGCCATGTGTGTGTGTACTGTAGGTAGACTTATATATACTTATATTATACACTAGCAACCCGCTCCGGCTTCACCTGTGACAAATTATACCCAAATACCTTCCTTGGTTCTTACTCTATCTATTGGTAAAAACCGCATGAAAATCCATTCTGTAGTTTTGGAGTTAATCGCAAAAATATGTAGTGATTATGCATTTTTACACGTATTTTAGGCTTAAGATGCTATGATACGCCTGCAGAACATCTGGACCAATCGTGGCCTAAGTTATAGAACCAAAGCCCATTTAGTCAGAGCATTAATTTTTCCCATTTTCCTCTATGGCGTTGAGACAGGGACAATCCGAGCACGGACAAGACAGAGGGTAGAGCATTCAAAATGTGGTGCTGGAGGCGGATGCTCAGAATACCATGGACAGCCAAACGCACAAATGTGTCCATCCTTTCCCTCTACTACGTCTACAGTATGCCTACAGCGTATTTTGGTTTTTCTATTTAGGTCACATAATTTTCTATTTAGGTCACATAATGCGAAGAGGAGATAGAAGCCTAAAAAAACTGGTCATTGTTGGCAATACCGAAGGGAAAAGAGCACGAGGCCATTCGCCAACATGATGGTCTGACCAAGTGAAAGAAGCTACTTCCTCAACAGATGGTGATGGCATCTTTGGACCGGAATCGATGGAGGCAGATTGTCCGCTGAAAGGGGACCAGATACCACGATCCTCAGCAATGAGGGACCGATTAAAGAAGAAGATTATGACTAAGCCACTAGCTCTCTGAAAGAATATATTTCAGAATCAAGAATTAGAACGCACCAATTACAATGTACTAAGTACCTAATATAAAGGTAAACATTAACAAAAATGTCCTAGTAAACGTCTACAGTGTCTAACCATTGTTTAAATACTTCGTATCTTCAAAGTTCCACTATTTGGTGACCACTAATGTGTGCCGTAATGTCTGTACGGGTCTGAACAGCTATTTGAGGAACCCTTAACAGCCAATATAAGGCTTTAAGTTGTTAAAGGACTATATTAGAGATAGTTGCTTACATAATGTACCTTACATTACCTCTCATGGTCTTAGTTAGGCCGTAACTGAACTCGCAAACGTACGAGGCGCGCAGTGCGGTCGGTAACGAACATTTTAGAGTGGTCGTTTCAGTTAGCTACTCCCCAGGTGATTCGCTAAACTCTAGGTTCTAAATATGTTCGTCTTTGGCATTTTGATCTAAGATAGACGACGCGAAAGTCAATACACTTCTCGACATGGGTAAATGAGGATCAAAAAGTCGAGCAAACAAAGACACAGCCGTACCATTCTTTTCTCGAAGCCATTCAGGATATTTTCAACCACCCTGTAACATCGTTGTGGTTTTTTATTTACAAGGTGGAAATTCCATTCAAATGCCCCGGAAACAAGTAAATGCGCGGCAGCAAAAAAAAAACTCCGCGTTACGTCGTCTAAACAGGTCTGAGGGCGCATCCAAATGAGACAAATTCAGTCTGTGCAACTGCTGCGTGACTGCTCTGCGATCACCCTCAAATACCTGCCCGGAAATCATGTTATTACAGTAAATTACGCTCTATTTATTAGATATATAGGATTTTAAGTAAAAGAGTAAATAAACAACGTACACAAGAAATAAATGCACGTCACGCATCTTTGCACTGTGATCCTTTGTTGAGACGAGGGACCGCGATCGCACTGGTCACATTCGCCATTGTGAAGTGTCACGAAATGTTTTTGAGACGTGCTGTGCTCTGCCATTGCTGTGGGTTTGCCAATAGGGCCATATATGGATATATGGCCAGGATACTTTTCATCCCAGGAGTACGACATCCCAACAGAATAGGCACGGGATCCCAGCGCAAACAAAGAAAATTTGGTTCAAATAAATGTCACTAGATGGCGCGATATGCATCGCTTCGTTATTGAATTGTATGTAAAATTAACATTTTCTAGAATTGATAATAAAAATTGTATTTTTTTGTTTAATCAACTCCCCTAAGCACACAATTTTGGAATATTCGGCTCTTATTTCACATTTCAAAGATTATTTGAACGGATCATATAAAATTGATTCCAATAGATGGCGCAGTTTTAAATATCTAGACATGAACGATCTTTTAAATTTCTACTGTAACACATTTTGGTTACATAAAAATACTATAAAACAAATCGTCAATGTATTTAAAGAAACAAACCAGCCAAGTGCGAATCGGACTCGCGCACGTAGGGTTCCGTACCATTATCGCAAAAAACGGCAAAAAATCGCGTTTGTTGTATGGGAGCCCCTCTTAAATATTTATTTTATTCTGTTTTTAGTATTTGTTGTTATAGCGGCAACAGTAATACATCATCTGTGAAAATTTCAACTGTCTAGCAATCACGGTTCATGAGATACAGCCTGGTGACAGACGGACAGACAGACAGACAGACGGACAGACAGACGGATCGCGGATTCTTAGTAATAGGGTCCCGTTTTTACCCTTTGGGTACGGAACCCTAAAAATAGTCACGAGCTGAGCAAATATTTTATTTACAAGTCGCTGCTAACACCATAATTATATAGCCGTGGAACGGATCCGAACGCGATCGAAATACTTTTAAAAATAATCAGCCTAATCAGACGAAAAACGCTAGTTACGTCGGCACGGTTTCTTTGTATGGGATGAGGCATCTGTATGCTAGTATTATATTATCTATACCAATGTTATAAAGCTGAACAGATTGTTTGATAGAACGCGCTCATCTCAGAAACTACTGGTTGGAATCGAATAATTCTTTTTGTGGTGGATAGTCCATTTATCGAGGAAGGTTATAGGCTATATAACGTCACGCTACGACTAATAGGAGCGGGGCATAAATGAAAAAGGTTGCAAAAACGGGCAAATTTATTCCTTTTTAAGACATTCCGTTGCGTGCGCTGCGTAAGCGGTTCAAGTAACGCAACATTCATGTATGTAGGGTAGGTTGGATAGGGTGGGTAGGTAGCCAGTTGACGGGAGCGAAGCCGCGTCGGACAGCTAGTCTGTGATTTAGGTGAAGCCACTGGCAGAAGTTAAAAAGATACCTTATGACAATTAGCTGATTCCTACTCTAAACTACTTATCATTTAACTACAAATTAATTTGAACAGACTTACTAAAATCTAATTAATTCTAGCCACAGATATCTATAATGATTATAAAAGCACACAATGGTGTTCCTGATTAATTATTAAGCGACAAACACTTGCCTAATAACTTATGCAATCAATAACTCATTAATAGTAATCATGCATTATAATAATTAGATTGGTCACGCTAGATCACGTGGTCGTTTCATGTTCCTTGAGTTCTGTCACTTGATGTGACATTTTATCAGCTGTAGCGACTGTCAAAAGTACACATTGAAATGGATTAAGGTTACACTAGTCGATCATTCTTCCATACAAACGTAGTCTGGCGATTACTCGACTGTTTGACGATGTACGTTCAAAATAAAAATTTATATCAAATTGTCTCATCGTTATCTAGCACTGTATGGAAACAAAAAAGTAAAAAAATAAAATGCTTGAAAGTTATGAGCGTCGAAAGTTCCATATTTCAACACTAATTTTAACGCTTCTTTGGGCGGCCATTAATACCACAAGGAGAAAGAAAATTGCAAAACGGCCTCCATACAGGGAGAGATTAGTAATTTAACAATGCAAGTATTTTTGTTTTGAAAATATACATTTAGTCGTTTTTTCATGATATCTAGACTCCCAAAGGTCTGTTTATAAAATTTCGCGGGCTCGTTTTCGTCCTAAATCATCATCCATTTTGATACAAATTTGCAATAGTGCTAATTATATATATATCATCATCAATACATATAATAAATCTGTAGAAAAATATTTTTTGTAAATCGAAAAAAAATCCAAAAAAAATAGCCAGGGTGTTAAAGGATAACCAACAGAACCCATTTCTAGCATTTTTGGAATTTTTGTCTGTTTATTTGTGCACACACCACGTGAAATGTACGAAACCAATGTAGATAACTTTTATACATAAAAATTGTGCGTATCTTGAAGAATTACTTAGTTTTTGTTTCATCGCAATCGGTTCACTCTATCAAAAGTTAGATGAATTTAAAGTGTTCAAGAAGTAAAATTATCACAGCTCACGCAATTCAGTTACTCGGACAGTTGAACTCACTATTCGATAGATGGCGTTGTGCATTTAAAGTCATGTTCTGAATCGCGGTGTTAAGATTTTACGCGAAAGAATGACACTAGAAAAAAAAATTGGTATGTAGTATGTATATTTTTGAGTATGTGGAGTAGGCAAGCAGGCTGGTAACTATGGTAGGGTTGGCAGGCAGATGACGGGAGCGAAGCCGCGGGTGCAGCTAGTATATATATATAATTAGCACTTTTAAATATATATATTTATAAAACTTTGACCCTCACTAGGAATTTCTTCCTGTATCGTGGGTGAATTCGTACGCGAACTAGCTTCTTACTGCTCATTAGACATGGGTCGTACTTGCAAAATCGAGTACCAGGGCTTCCAAGTACGTCTACTTTAAGAAACCAGGTCCTAAAACCAGGGCTCGGGATACTTTCAAGTATTTTCTATCTGGATAGGAAATTGACCCGTAATGTATGAATAAGGACCACAATCGCGATTTCGAATAAATACCTATTTACAGACGACTACCTTCCTACCTCCATGCCAAGTCCTGTTGGAATAAAAATTACTTGCATAGGAAATTGAATCGTGACTTCCTAAAAATAAGGAGTACAATCACCTTTACAAATAAATACCTTCTAACAGACAATTAAAGTTTCTACTTCTATTCCATCCAAGAGCCCTGTTGGAAGATAAATACTTGCATAGGAAATTGAACCCTGACTTCTTATTAATAAGGAGCACAATCGCTTTTACAAATAAATACTTGCAAAGACAAACCATTAAAGTAAAAATACTTGCATACGAAATTGTTCCGTAGGCCCTTACAAATAAGGAGCATGATCGCATTTTCGAGAACTACCCCCGACGGAGCGAGTCCGAGTAGCCGTATAAAATACTTTAAAGTCTTGCAAGTATTTCGTGTCGGTACCTGGTGTTCGTACTTGGAAGCAAATACCTGGTGTAAAAACCTAGTCGCGTAAATACGTACCTTCCCTACTGCTCATCGCAGCATCTATCTCTTTCGCACGTGTTGTCGGATTAGATAGCATGCATTTTAACCTCACGCACAAAATAGTTCGTGCTATCTAGGGGAACCTTTGTCAATCACATACATTTAGACTTTTGAATGTCTTTATCTCTGATAGGCGATGTCTGTTTTACACAGGGGTTTTCTTCCTCTCTTCTCTATTATGTAATCACCATCCGCCGCCTTTTTCCTATTTTGGGGTCAACTTTCAGTCTTACTTAATGCTGCTAATTAACGGTATGTTACATGAAGAATAAAAAATTGTTTCACTGCATCGTTAGATGGTTCTACTATTTAAGTAAGTTTGCAGCTATCTAAAGGCAACCACTTCCAATCAAGAAGCCCAGCTTGATTCATCATCAGCCTTTATAATGTGCCCACTGCTGGGACACAGGCCTCTTCTCTTTGAGAGGGAATGGGCCGTAATCCACCACGCGGGCCCAATGCGGGTTGGTGGATGACACATGTATTCGAATTTTTGTTTCTAGGACATGCCGGTTTCCTAACGATATTTTCCTTCACCATTTTGAGAGCAGTGGTGGTAAAATAATTTACACAAAGTAAAGCGCCTGCCTGGGTTTGAACCCACGAACTACAAAATATAAGTCGCGGCCGATGTCACTAGGCCACCACTGCACACTGGTTGATTGCCATAAACATAAAATAAAATATTTCTGAACGTTCCCTTCCCCATAAAAAAAAACATTGTTCCATTTTACGTAAGCAGCATTTTGGGCACACCTTATTGACACAGTAAACCTAACAATAAACCCAAGAATCGTCTTTTATGCGTGCGCCGAAGTTTATCTGTATCAAACCCGTAAAATATACGTGGTGTAAAGATTTCACATTTATTTATTCTTTGTTTACGGAACTGATTTTGTTTTATATCCTCTGAGGTTAGTAACTCAAATACCTGAGGCTCTAGACATTTATTTATTTACTAGCTGTGCCCGCGGCTTCGCTCCCGTCGTCTGCCTGCCAACCCTGCTCTACTCACCTTCTTGCCTACCCTAAATACCAAAATTTTTTTTGGTTTTTTTTTCGATGTACAAAAATTATTTTTCTACAGATTTATTATATGTAGTATTGATTTGGAAATTCAACAGCTTATTACTTATTTAAATGAGTAGATTATCACCTCACTGTGAATGAACAGTCCAGTGCAGTTGCATCAACTTTACCAGCATCTTAGTAAACGCACACACACTGCACAGTGACAGCGAGATGATGACAATTATCTCTTAAGCCAATAACAGTTTCACGGCATGGATAAAGCTAGGTTAGGTTAAGTTAATTACCTACACACAAGTGCAGCTGCATAGTCCTGGACTATGCAGATGATCTATGCCTGCTGAGTCATACACACGATGACATGCAAGCGAAACTGAATGACCTGCGCCAGGAGGCGGCGAAAACTGGGCTCAAAATTAACATCCGGCAGACCCAGGAGATGCGTACAGGTGTGAGGAATTCTTCGCCGATATTAATCGGCACTGAGGTTGTGGAACGCGTCCACAAATTTACGTATCTCGGGAGTGTCGTGTCAGAGACTGGAGGAACTGATGAGGATATCACTTCACGGATCGCCAAAGCACGGGCTACCTTCGCACAGCTGAGACCTTTGTGGCAATCACGGAAACTGACCCGAAGGGTTAAACTCAAAATCTTCGGGTCCAATGTCAAATCCGTGCTGCTCTACGGGTGCGAAACGTGGAAGGTAACAAAGGACATCTCACGCCAAATCCAGGTCTTCGTCAACCGATGTCTTCGTCGCATCCTCGGAATTTAGTGGCCCGAGATCATCTCTAATGTAGAGCTGTTGGAGAGATGCCACGACACCCCGATCGACCGTCAGATCAAGCGGCGTAAACGGTGTTGGATTGGTCACACGCTCCGGAGGGATTCCAATCACATTCCTAAACAGGCCTTGGATTGGAATCCTCAAGGAAAAAGGGAGCGAGGCCGTCCCCGTCAAACATGGCGACACACCGTTTTGGCTGAAGCGACGAGTATCGGAATGACGTGGAGCGATGTGAAGCGCGAAGCTCAAGACCGGTCTCGATGGAAGACTACTGTGGAAGCCCTCTGCCCCAGCTAGGGGCCATAGGATCTTAAGTCAAGTAAGTAAGTCAAGTGCAGCTATTAGTGATCATTTGGGATTGAAGACTCATTGATCACATTAAATCAGAGTTAGTAAACATGCAAATCTATATATACATATAAAAGACAAAGTACGTATGTATGTTGCTTATAGACTCCGAAACGGCTGGACCGATTTTAATGAAATTTTCTGAGAATCTTTAGATTGACCCAGCGGATGATCTGGAAAGTTTGATGGCGATCGGAGCATTTATTTTTTTGAACTTTGATCGCGAGTGAAGCCTCGGGCAGAAGCTAGTATGACTATATTAATTAGACAAAGGGAAAAACAAAACAAAATATTTAGCGAATTCTAACATCATGAATATCATGCTTTGTCGAAATATATCACGCATAATCCTTAATCCTAAGATTTAAGAGTTATGGCCCAGTCAGTTCACTAAACAATCAATTTACTAAACAATATCACATATTGTTTAGCTTGTATTCGATTTCAGCGATGGCGATTGTCGAAATGCCAAAAGAACGGGATTGATCACGTGATATTTGATGGCGACTTTTTTTTAACCGACTTACCAAAAAGGAGGTGGTTCTCAATTCGATTGGTATTTTTTTTAATGTATGTACACCGATTACTCAAAGACGCTTGGACTGATTTGTAATATTCTTCTTTTGTTTGAAAGGGTCCCATAGTCATCAGGTAAGGATCTGATGATGGGATCTTGGAGAAATCGAGGTAGCTCCTTAAATTTTTTTTTTTTTTTTGGAACTCGATTTGTTTTTTCGCTTTGTAAGTTTAAAGAAAGCGAAAAATCAAAACGAGTTCCAAAAAAAAAAACACTACAAAGTGAAAAATAACTATCTTTGCCGAAAACAATAGGTACCGACACATAACCACCACAACCAAAGACACCGACTTCAGAAAAGAAAGTTATTTTTCACTTTGTATTGTTTTATTTTGGAAGTCGGTTTGTTTTATTTTTGTTAAATCCCTATGCATCGCTGTCCCACTTCTGGGCAAAAGCTTCCCCCAAGTCTTTCCAGATATTCTTTGCCCGCGCCCACGCTTGGCGATCCCAAAAATTTGATTTCCTCTAACCACTGTCACATCGTTGTCACTTGTTTTAACGGGCTAGAAATGAGAAATCAGGATCTTCAGGATAAATACTTTTATTCACTTGAAACGTACACTGTAGATAAATGAACCTTACTCGACGAGTCTCCAAGAAAGAATCCCCCTTGCCGCATTGACCGTTAAGTCCATGCGCCAGCTTGCCCGCCAAAAACTCACATCCGTTAGTGTATTGACCATTGATTCAATACATCATTTGAAATTACCCAAGCGCAGACATTTGGCGGTGTATTGATCACAAAAACTAAATAACACGAACACAGACATCCGTTGGTGTATTGATCGTTCAGTCAGTACACCATCTATTTATATAAATAACTAGCTGTACCCGCGGCTTCGCTCCCGTTAACTGGCTACCTACCTACCCATCTAAATCTACCCTACCTACCCTACATACATAATTGTTGCGTAACTTAAACCGTTTACGCAGCGCACGCAACGGAAGCTCTCAAAAAGGAATGAATAAGGGATAGAGTTGAAATAAAAACATGAATTAGCTAAAGAAAAAATGAGTAAATTTTATTTTTTCTGTGGCCGGCCAGCTATTCAGCCATTATTTTTTATTTACATCATTGAAAAAATGGTAAATATTTTGCCCAAATCTAAGTTATTTTAAAGAAATTGTTGAAACTAAATTATAATAAAGTTATTTAATAAATATATATTCTTTAATCAATACTTAAAGTTATTTCAATTTTACATCGTGGCTGTATAGAAAGTTGGAACATGGTTCAATAGATATGTGAAAAAGAACTAGTTTCGTTTTAAAAAAAATTGACAGCTGTCAGTTGAAAGCGATTCTCCCTAGGGATGATAAGTATTACTTTCATCCCGCTCCTAAGGCAACTTCAGACCTACTTTCAGAGTATGAGTAATGAAAAAATAATTTTGAGAGTTTAAGAGGCCACTTTGTACCACATTTATTTGTGGCAAAAATCAGACGGATCCAAAAATATTGTCATTTGTTGTCACCCCATTACACTACAAGAAAAGCCTTAAGCCGTTAAAAGAGAAAAGAGCAATGATTTATTAATGACTTGCTTCAGTATAAAAATTGTATACATCACTTCGAAATTCGAATGCAGTCTCGTTGTGAAGCTGCGATGGTTAAAGGTCGTAGCTCACTTACATAACCCCGCTCCAACACCGCTCCCGCACAACACCACCTTAAGGTCGTAGCCGACGTATGTTGGTAAGGATTGAGCACGCCTCACTTCAATAGGTAATGCATTCCACAATCGAGCTGCGTGAACTGTGAAAGATTTGTCGAAGAAAGATGTGGAATGCATACGTATACTTAATTTAAATTAACGGTTGATCGCGTGACATAATTATTGATAGCGCTTAGGATTCCCTTATATTATTTTTTTCAAATGGATGTCGGCAAAGATGTTATATATATGTATATACACTGAGGTACCGACACTTCTGTACGACAATACAAACACAAGCTAACTAGCTTGAGTGAACTCAGTCCGTCCTGCGTCTGGCTGCGACACGAACATACGTTTCAGCAGTATGTTTATCTCTTTCTGACAACGGGATCATATTTATATCTCTGATCTTTTAACCAATACAGTGAAAAAAATAAAGTTCCAAGTTCCATAGGCCCTATGTAGGTAGCTATAGTAAAATATAGCCATATTTTATTTCTTTATCATGAGTAAGACGTCTCTGTTGGTAAAATCTCATTGTAAATCGGCGCTTTTCTTGATAGACTGTCGCTTGTCTTTTTAGAATATCAGTAGGTACCTACACTTTTCATTCGCCGTAAAAGTTCTTTCGTCTTTTGCTAAGAGTCACTGGTAGAAATTGAGATATTACAAGTATGAATGTCGTCAGGAAATCGAGCAATTTCCGATGTAGACTCTTATTTGGCAATGATGAGTTTATTTGAGCTCGGTCTACTGTCCGTTACGACTTTGACCTGAAGAAAGCCTACTGATTTTGTATTTCAAAAATTTATATTCTTTTATGGGGTACGTTTCTTAAATTAACATTAATTTCATAAATTATTAATTATTAATTGTATGCAAGTAAGTTAAAATTAGTGGAGCTCGTGGCTAAATAATAACAGCCGCAAGGGATTGATCATCTAGGTTAAGCAACGCGTGATGAGGTCGGTCAGTGGATGGGTGACCATTTCAACATACCGAGTTTCCTCCGTGCCTCGGAAAGCTCGTTAAGCCGTTGGTCCCGGCTGTCATTTGAAGATCTTTGACAGTCGTTACAGGTAGTCAGAAGCTTGAGATCTGACACCAGTCTTGCCAAGGGGTACCGTGTTACCCAGTCCACTGGGTTGTGGAGGTCAGATAGGCAGTCGCTCCATGTAAAACACTGGTACTTAGCTGAATCCGGTAAGACTGGAAGCCGACCCCAATATAGTTGGGAAAAAGGGTAGGCAGATGATGAAGTAAGTCAAAATTAGTCTGGAGAATTTGTGTTAAGTGCTTAGATGATTCCATTGAGGTGTCAAAGCTACGGTCCTTTTATACAAAGAACCATATCTTAGTTCTTGAAGAAGGACGCCGACTGCAATTTTAACATTATTTCACGCCTGTACTACTGCAAGGATTTATAGCCTGAAAGCCTGTTCAACCTAGTTCAGGAAAATAAGCAACTGTCTTATTTTATATTTTTAAGATATTTTTATTGTAAAACTAGCTGATCCGGCAAACATTGTTTTGCCATAAAAATACCACACATTCATATGCCCTACCTTACTATTTTTTTTTCATAAGAACCTTCTCCTAACAATAACAAACACAACAAAAAAAGAATAAGCTAAATCGGTCCAGCCGTTCGCGCGTGATGCCGTGACTAAGAGAAATAGGAATTAATTTTTATATTATACAAGCTGACCCGACAAACTTTTTTTTGCCATAAAAACACAAAACATTCATCTACCCTAAGCTACCCTACCTACCCTACCCTACCTACATACCTACCTTACATCTGTAAGTAAGTTACTAATTTTTTTTTTTGTAAGAACCTTCTCCTAACAATAACAAACACAACAAAAAGAATAAGCGAAATCGGTCCAGCCGTTCGCGCGTGATGCCGTGACTAAGAGAAATAGGAATTAATTTTTATATTATACAAGCTGACCCGACAAACTTTTTTTTGCCATAAAAACACAAAACATTCATCTACCCTAAGCTACCCTACCTACCCTACCCTACCTACATACCTACCTTACATCTGTAAGTAAGTTACTAATTTTTTTTTTTGTAAGAACCTTCTCCTAACAATAACAAACACAACAAAAAGAATAAGCGAAATCGGTCCAGCCGTTCGCGCGTGATGCCGTGACTAAGAGAAATAGGAATTAATTTTTATATTATACAAGCTGACCCGACAAACTTTTTTTTGCCATAAAAACACAAAACATTCATCTACCCTAAGCTACCCTACCTACCCTACCCTACCTACATACCTACCTTACATCTGTAAGTAAGTTACTAATTTTTTTTTTTGTAAGAACCTTCTCCTAACAATAACAAACACAACAAAAAGAATAAGCGAAATCGGTCCAGCCGTTCACGCGTGATGCCGTGACCAAGGAAAATAGGGATTCATTTTTATAATATACTAGCTTTTCCCGGCAAACTTCGTTTTGCCATAAAAACACCAAGATACACCTACCCTACACCTACCCTACACCTACCCTACACCTACCCTACACCTACCCTACACCTACCCTACACCTACCCTACACCTACCCTACACCTACCCTACACCTACCCTACACCTACCCTACACCTACCCTACACCTACCCTACACCTACCCTACACCTACCCTACACCTACCCTACACCTACCCTACACCTACCCTACACCTACCCTACACCTACCCTACACCTACCCTACACCTACCCTACACCTACCCTACACCTACCCTACACCTACCCTACACCTACCCTACACCTACCCTACACCTACCCTACACCTACCCTACACCTACCCTACACCTACCCTACACCTACCCTACACCTACCCTACACCTACCCTACACCTACCCTACACCTACCCTACACCTACCCTACACCTACCCTACACCTACCCTACACCTACCCTACACCTACCCTACACCTACCCTACACCTACCCTACACCTACCCTACACCTACCCTACACCTACCCTACACCTACCCTACACCTACCCTACACCTACCCTACACCTACCCTACACCTACCCTACACCTACCCTACACCTACCCTACACCTACCCTACACCTACCCTACACCTACCCTACACCTACCCTACACCTACCCTACACCTACCCTACACCTACCCTACACCTACCCTACACCTACCCTACACCTACCCTACACCTACCCTACACCTACCCTACACCTACCCTACACCTACCCTACACCTACCCTACACCTACCCTACACCTACCCTACACCTACCCTACACCTACCCTACACCTACCCTACACCTACCCTACACCTACCCTACACCTACCCTACACCTACCCTACACCTACCCTACACCTACCCTACACCTACCCTACACCTACCCTACACCTACCCTACACCTACCCTACACCTACCCTACACCTACCCTACACCTACCCAACACCTACCCTACACCTACCCAACACCTACCCTACACCTACCCTACACCTACCCTACACCTACCCTACACCTACCCTACACCTACCCTACACCTACCCTACACCTACCCTACACCTACCCTACACCTACCCTACACCTACCCTACACCTACCCTACACCTACCCTACACCTACCCTACACCTACCCTACACCTACCCTACACCTACCCTACACCTACCCTACACCTACCCTACACCTACCCTACACCTACCCTACACCTACCCTACACCTACCCTACACCTACCCTACACCTACCCTACACCTACCCTACACCTACCCTACACCTACCCTACACCTACCCTACACCTACCCTACACCTACCCTACACCTACCCTACACCTACCCTACACCTACCCTACACCTACCCTACACCTACCCTACACCTACCCTACACCTACCCTACACCTACCCTACACCTACCCTACACCTACCCTACACCTACCCTACACCTACCCTACACCTACCCTACACCTACCCTACACCTACCCTACACCTACCCTACACCTACCCTACACCTACCCTACACCTACCCTACACCTACCCTACACCTACCCTACACCTACCCTACACCTACCCTACACCTACCCTACACCTACCCTACACCTACCCTACACCTACCCTACACCTACCCTACACCTACCCTACACCTACCCTACACCTACCCTACACCTACCACAACCATCTTTGAACTTCAACGAACATTTAAAAAAAAGAATTGGCCGAATTGGTCCAGGCGTTGTTGAGTTATGCGCTTACCAACACATTTTGCGATTCATTTTTATATATAAGAAGAAGATTATATAAAAGTTATAAATAAAAGTATTATTATTATTATTTAGCAAAGATTTTGCACTTATAATACACCCACACCTCGCCGAAAATTCAAATTTTCGGAGTAAAAATAATTTTATGCGCACTTGTAGTTGGTTTCACGGTGAAGGAAAACATCGCGAGGAAACCGGCATGTCCTAGAATCAAAAATTCGAAGACACGTGACATTCAACAACCCGCACTGGACCCGCGTGGTGGATTAAGGCCCATTCCCTCTCTCACAGAGAGGAGGCCTGTGTCCCAGCAGTGGGAACATTAAAAAGGGCGATGATGATGAAGTATTTGAAACTAGTTTTGTTCGGCAGCTTCTTGCATGTTTATCTCCACAGATATCTTAACACGCTTTGAAATGTGCGAAACTCTTTTTGACTGATCGACCTTGACAGTGAAAGAGCCTAATTAAAAGGCTTTGCATTTAATTTAACTATAAGTAGGTAATTTATTTAATTTGAAAACAAAAAAATCTAAGAATATTTATATTTATTACCTTATATAAAAATAAATCGAAAGCTGTATATTGAATTGAACGTCACATTTTTCAAAGTTCCACTTCGTCACGTAATCGAAGGTTTCTTTCCGCTCGTGTGAACTAACGCCCTCTATAAGTTGTTTCGACACCGGAACTACGGCAGCTGTAGCGAGTTTAGGGGCTTTAAGATTAAATCAGCAGTCTTTTGGCGCGAATGGACTTTTGTCTTTGTTCCAGTGTTTAGGCATGGGCCGAATTTTTTATAGGGTTAAATATCTGTGTGTAGATTAATACGGCATTATTCATAATGCCCAGACAATTTGAAAAATGCCATAAACTATTGAAATAATTCAATTGATCAGGCTTTCTAAATAATGCTCATCACTTATTGGGCAGGGTAATAAAAGAAAAAAGAAAGAAAAAATGTTTATTCGCCACAAAAACGACATACACAATTTTCGACATCTTAAGGCGCAGATTCCCTTGAGTGGCTGATTTTAAAATGAGAATCACGTCTAAACAGCTAGTCGTATTTTTTTGGAAAAAAATAGATGTTGCACTAGACCATTTTCTTAATAATTTGATCTAGGAAAATTTTGAGTTTTATTCGTATAACATAGTGTAATTAATTTGTAAAGTTATGTCTAAAACGGACGTAAACACGACAATCACACCAAAACCGCTGGGCGTATTTTAATAAAATCGACACCATCTCAAAGACAATTTCATTATCTACATTTTGATCTGAGGCTTTTCTTTTTAAAGTCATAGAATAATAAGGAAAGTACAAAAAACTACTAAATTTTGGGGCGCGCGGGTGTGAAACGAGTGCGCGTTTTGTTCCCTCAAGGTCGTTGGCGTTAGTCGTCGTCTTAAATTAAACCCTTAACGTTATCTTGTATTAGTAAGTAGGTACTTAAATTATGTCAGTAAAGAAAAGTAAGATTAAAATAAATTACGATTATTAAGATGTATTTTATTGAATTATTTTATTGTTGACTTTGATTTTAATATAGAATCAGTAAGATCGGTAAGTACGATTACTATTTAAGCAACTAAGTCAACATAGCCCCGCTGCGGGGGCTCCTATTTCTGTCTGCAGGGTATAAAGTAACCTAACATGAAGAAAATGACGGGAACTGAGTTCGCCTGCTTTGCGCGTCCGTGTCGGGGTGCTCTAAACTCCCGAGCTCGCTTCGCTCGCTCTTGGACTAATTCGTTAAAACTAGTAGCACCGGTTTTTTTTCCTATCCATGAAAAAAATTACGTGTTTATACAATATTTTTGAATTCATGTTTGGAACATTACATTGTGAGTGTGGATAATAGTACACTATGGTACAAGTGTGCAATTTTGGTGATTACCGCTGAGGCGCCATTGAGACCCGAGCCGTAGGTGAGGGTCTTAAGAGAGCCGAGGACGGTAATCATCAATACACACGTGTATCATACGACGTTTTTCAACACACTTGTGAAGAAAATAATACAAAAAATCATTTTCAACAGTATAAACGAGTTGTGAAATTTTTTTCACAATGGCGGGCAAAATTTATCAGTTTTCCTATGCGCCGTGCGCGCGCATTTAACAATGGCGATCGGCCATAGACTAAAAGAATGAGGTTTCTTTTTTTTGGCTTTTCGTGGATAGTTTCGTTTTAGCCACGTACAAAAATGAAGGAATTTCAATTTTTCTTAATTACAGAGCAAATAAGATTTATATTTGAGTGAAAGTTTTATTTATTAAGCACGTACAAGTTGAAATTATCTATTTCAATACGAAGTTGCATGAAATGAGCAAGCAATAGGTACATTAATTTACTTGTACTATTATTGAGCACGATCTTTTTTGTATCGAAACTTTTTTAAGAACAAAGCAACTCAACCAATAAATTAAAAAAAAAGGTCTTTATCTCACTTGTGAATAATAGCAATGAAAAAGTCACAGTTTGATAACAGGTATCATTATATGCCTAATTGCGGTGAAATTAGAGCCACTTTATGAGCAAGTGTGTTGAAAAAAATATTATGTGTCCTTATATTTATCTGATTACGAATGTTGACTACACAACTTACTGTGGGCTTCAAAGACAAACCTAACATGAAATGGTCTTCCCGTGTGCCAAGTTTCACCCCAATCCATTCAGCCGTTAAGGTTACACTAGTCGAAAAAATTTCCATACAATCGTAGTCTAGGGATTATTCCACTGTTTGACGATGTACGTCCAAAATAAAAAGTGATATCAATTTGTCTCATCATTATCTAGCCCTGTATGGAAGCGAAAAAGTAAAAAAAGAAAATATTTGAAAGTTATGAGCGTCGAAAGTTCCACATTTCGACACTAATTTTAACGCATTTTTGGGCGCAAATAAATAACATAAGAAGACGGAAAATTGCAAAACGGCCTCCATACAGGGATAGATTAGTAGTTCAACAATGCATATAATTTTATTTTGAACAGGTAGATTTAGTAGTTTTTCCATGATATCTAGACTGCCAAAGGTCTGTTTACAAAATTTCACGCGCTCGGTTTTGTCCAAAATCATTATCCATTTCGCTACAAATTTGCAAAAGTGTGTATTCGTACGCGAACTAGCTTCCTACTGCTCATCACAGCATCTGTCTCTTCCGCACGTGTTGTCGGTTGATATAAAATGCATTTTAAGCCCGCGCACAAAATAGTTCGTCCGTCGACTAGTGTAACCTTAAAACGTGAAAATGTAACAAACACACAGACAGAGTAATTTCGCATTCATAATATTAGTACGGATTATGAATTCAAGTTTACCTACGTTTCGCCAGTTGTGTGTATTTCACCCGAACTGATATAACATTATTCAAACAAATAAACTTGTACCTCCGATGATACTGTTTCAATGTTTAGTTAGATATAAAGACAAATAATATGATATTTGTACAGGTTATCATTTGATAATTGGGTAGAGAGGGCCCGCCTATAAATAAAATTATTTTGAAGTTGGTTTTATATTGTCAAGGGTATGTTTGTACCAAAAAGGTGCACAGTTATTGTGTTGTGGAGACTATAATAAATTAAAAACAAATCCTCGAGACTTATTAACCTGTGCTTTTTAAGAGGAAACGGGGCCAGAGAGCGCCAACTTTATTTCCTTAGTAAAAAGTCATAAATCGAGGTTTGGCTCTCGTCTCATTCCTCCTCCAATATTGGACCAATTTAAAAGATATTCCATAAACTGGTAAAGTAAGATATATAATATCTCCCTATGTTGTCCTTTTTTCATTTATATTTGTCAATTTTGTACACTAAGCCTCTGTTGACAGCGCAATTTTGAGCATTTTGGGAGGGTTCTAGTGCTTCTAAAGATAATGTATCATCAAAAAGGAAAACATAGGGACATAGTATATATCTTCAACTTTCAGTTTACGGAATATCTTCTAAATTGGTCCAATATTGGAGGAGGAAAGAGACGAGAGCGAAACCCCGATTTATGACTTTTTACTAAGGAAATTCAGTCGGCACTCTCTGGCCCCGTTACCTCTCAAACTACTCTATCGAATGTTGAAAGAAACACGTATTTATAATACGATATCTTCCGAAAATACCCCGATTCAAAGAGTAAAATGCGCATAACTTTTGAACGATAAAACCGATTTTCATCAAACAATACTATTGAAAAAGTCGTCTTTCAAACAAAAAAAAACTAAATCACAATTGGTTCATCCGTTTAGGAGATATGATGCCACAGACAGATACACAGAAACACACGTCAAACTCATAACACCCCTCTTTTTCCGTCTAGTGTTAAAAATGATTAAATCTCTCTGTGATATTGAAGTAAGAGAACCCAATTATGGGTTAAGTTCGCTGTTGTACATAAATTACTATTCTACTGTATTTATATTATCTATGTTTTGTGTAAACAGTGGTGGCCCAGTGGTATCGGCCGCGACTTACAAGTTGTAGGTCGTAGGTTCGAACCCAGGCAGGCGCTATACTTTGTTTAAATTATTTCATCACCTCTCAAAACGGTGAAGGAAAACATCGTGAGGAAACCGGCATGTCCTAGGACCAAAAATTAGAAGACTTGTGACATCCACCAACCCGCACTGGGCCCGCGTGGTGGATTACGGCCCATTCCCTCTCACAGAGAGAAGGCCTGTGTCCCAGCAGTGGGAACATTAATAGGCTGATGATGTGATGTTTTGTGTACAATAAAGAATATGATGAAAAAAGTAATTAGCTACACTCTACATTTATTTATTCTTGAGTTACCTATGTATGCAAATGAAAATGTAGGTACAAATACGTATCCGTACTTTCTAAGTTTATCTTCGACATCGGTGAAGGGTTTTCCTTCGTAAGGAAACACGGAGTTATATTTTATATGAGTTGGTAATCGCCAATCCGCCTTAAGCAAGCGTGGTAGCTTAAGGCTCGTGCTTTCTCTCTATGAGAAGAGGCCTTTGCCCTGCAGTGGGACAGTAAGGCTAACTGTCCATTGACGTGGAGCGAGGTGGCGGCGCGGAACAAGGGAGTTATGCGGAGTGGAGTTGCGGACTGTGTCTTTCCATTGATGCGGAGCGAGGGAGCGCGTTGCAGATTGTGTTGAGCTAGGCTGAGTTCACGCGACGAGTTATTTAAGGCGCAGATACCCTTGAGTAGCTGATTTTAAAATGAGAATCACGTCTAAACAGCTAGTCATATTTTTTTGGAAAAAATATATTTTACATAAGACCATTTACTCAACAATTTGATCTGAGATAATTTTGAGTTTTATTCGTATACCATGGTGTAATTAATTTGTAAAGTTATGTCTAAAACGGACAAAAACACGACAATCGTACCAAAACCGCTGGGCGTATTTGAATGAAAATGATGATCTCAAAGACAATTTAATTATCTACATTTTGATCTGAGGCTTTTTTTTAATGTCATAGAATAATAAGAAAAGTACAAAAAACTTCTAAATTTAGTCGCGCGGGTGTGAAACGAGTGCGCGTTTTGTTCCCTCAAGGTCGTTGGCGTTAGTCGTCGTCTTAAGCGGGCGGCGGCTGCTGATCTGTTCGGTTAGAAGTGGTTTTTTTTTCGTTTCCCCTCTCCACTTCCCTGCTCCCTTTACTCGCTCTGCTTTCCGGTTTTGTATGAATTTTTAAACTAGTTCGTAAATCCCAGTCCACTGAAGCAGAGCGGAGATTTTACACAATTTGATTGGTTAACATATTGGTTTAGCTCCGCTCCACTCCGCTCCGCTCCTCTAATCTTCGCTCCAGTGGACAGTCAGCTTAACAGGCTCGTAATATTATTTTTATAGTAGGTCCCCTAGAAAAAGAAGTCCTATTTTCATCCCTTGCCAAAGTAATAAAACTGTATAGCAGTTTTTGTGTTACGTGGTTACGTCCTTTTTTGTTGGCAATAATCTCCTCTGTCATCGGTCATCTGAACGATCAAGTCCCAAGGTTAAAGGTCACGTAGATATGACATAGAGTGCTCCTAATCGGATTGGAGGGTAAGCAGGGTAAGTTAATTAGTGTCAGTCATCGAGAGTGCTCCTCATTTAATTACGACACCCAGAACTGGCGTTTGAAGGTAGGTACGGTATCAAATTACATAGGTAAAATATATATCGTTGGAATTGACTACGCTTCGGTCAATTGTAAGAACATTTTGATCTGATCCAACAAAAGACGTTTTTCAAAAATTCCGCTTCAGACCATCAATTTACATGTTTTTAAGAAATAAACAATATCACCTAGGATATTTCTATATATTTTATTTTAATTATTTATTAAAACTTTATGCACAAGTACAAAGGCGGACTTAATGCCTTAGGCATTTTCTACCAGTCTACCTTAGGGTGGTGCAGAGATAAAATATGGCAAGTGCAGTGTAGAAATACTGTGTGAATATTTGCTCAAATTGTTCGTTGGAAAATAACATGCGTTTTAATGGCATTAAAAACGACACTAGTTGCAACCGCTTGGATGATTATTGTAGTTAAGTAGTACAGCAAACAATATTCATGCAAAGAGGTAAATAAAATAGTTAAGTAGTACTGCTATATGAATATTGTAGAAGCCGGAATCACCATCTTAATACGCGCTTTATTTTGATTTCTAAAATACATCAACACGGTTACAACAACTTCAGCGAACTCAAAACAAGACTCTCCTATCTCCTAAAAATAGAAATCTACATAAAAACAAACGCTTTCAAAACAAAACATTTAAAAATTCGTTATTTAGCGTCAAAAAACTCAACAAAACAGACCCTCTCTCCAAGCGAGGGTCTCGGCTGAACAAAAAGAGTCTTTCAAAGTTTCCGAAACACTTTGTTTGCGGTCAAACCGGCTGGCGACCCTGTAAGCCTGTAGACCTTTAACCCTGTAACCCTGTGCTAAATTTAGGCAATCCTGTTGTTTGAAACTGCGTGACTTTGTTAACCTGGGGATCGGGGAAACACAGAGAAAGCGTTTTAGGGAGGCACTGAGTTGTACGGAATAGTGAAGTTGGTTTGTCAATATTGAATGATAGTAAGGAATGTTTTCTAAAAGTGGTACCGGTGAGTGACAATTTGTGTGGGAATCATTCGGGAAATAGGTATTTGAGGCGTAAGAATGAGTAAAATTTCATAAGGTAATTCTGGATTATAAGTGTAGGGGAAAATGAAAACAAAGTAACATCGTATGGACATACTAATATGCGAAGACCCAGAGACGTTACAGAGTATGATTGAACAACTGGTATACAAAAGCGAAAAGGTGGGATTATCAATAAATACGAGTAAAACCAAGCTGATAAACCACACAGCCATCCCAATAAAACCGACTAACTTTACTGAACTGCAATATGTAAATGAGTATACTTATCTTGGTCAAACAATATCCCCAACAGATCTCACAACAAAATAAATGAATAATAAAGAAATAACATACGATGGATGAAATACTGTGCCATTAAATAATAATAATTTATTTATTGACACACACACAAGTTAAACAGAAACAATTTGCACAATGAACTAAATGAACTAGTTGTCACAATGGAAAATAAATTAAAAAAACTCAGAAATACAAAAAAAATACAAAAAAGAAAGAACTGAATACATGGATTCTGCCGAGCATCACATATGGGTATCAAACATGGAGGTGTACAAACAAAGATATAAAAGCGTTAAACCTGGCAACGTAGAATGAAAAGAAGTATACTCAACGTAGAATTAAGACAAAATAAGATTAATAACAATAAACACACCAAAGTTATCGATTTAAAAGTCCAAATCAAACAACTGAAGTGGAAATGGGTAGATCATTTAATAAGATCTAAGACAGAGCAATGGACTTAAGAAATGACAAAATGGTGTCCTACATACAAAACAAGAAGGAAAGGCAGACAGTATCGTAGATGCGAGGATAACATCAAAAAGATGGCAGGGACGACTTGGACTAGAAAAACAAGAGATCGATGCAAAAAGGAAGACAATCAAGAAACCGTTGTCGATTAAAGAACAATTTAAACACTACTATAGTATTAAGTATAAATAAGATAAAATGCTACTGTAAGATTGTTAATAAAGTCTTTTTAGTATTTATTTATTATAAACATTGTGTGGATTGTATAAAAGAATATGAAGCTAGAAAAGAGCTGACTATTGAGATGACGTTGTACAATCAATAGTGAAATTGGTTTATCAATATTGAATAATAGTGAAAGTGGCACTGGGGACTGGCAAGGTGTGTGTCGGTTGTCCGTACGCGTCCATTTGTCGATTATGGAGCAATGAGGAACATGACGCAAGAAAAAATTTGATTTTGAATTGTGTGGCAAATTATTTACTATTTTGTTTGTTTGTACCGAATAGGCTCCGAAACTACTGGAATGATTTAAAAAATTCTTTCACCAATAGAAAGCTACAATATTCCTGAGTAACATAGGCTATTTTTTAATCCCGAAAACGGGTCCTGTGGGGTGGTCCACGGGAGCGAAGCCGCAGGCAACAGCTATATAGTGCCTAATAAGGGTGATGAGATGACATGATGATTTTTCCATAGAACTTTTAAAGTCTTAAAAATAAAAAATAAACCGTGAAAACCTCAAACTCTTCTGTCATTTCAAAACTTTACATGAAATTGTTATATTTTTTTCAATATATCACGTCCGGTAGCGTAAAAAAAAATGAACTAGGAAGTATCGCAGAGCTTTTTAGGGTTCCGAAGTCAACAAGGGACCCTTATAGTTTCGCTTAGTCCGTAAGTCCGTCCACAGGTTAGCTCAGAGAATCTAAGTACTAGAAAGCTATAATTTGGCATCGATATACATATTAATAATTCTGACAAAATGGTAAAATAAAATCGCACTTGGCCGGTTTCATATTTATCATCATTAAATATCGAAACACATCACATCCAATTTGTTGCAAAAAGATACATAATTAACTCTCAAAAAATTTCATGATTAATTTTTTTTTTCTGTTTTCCCCTACATTTTGTTGAGTTATTGCGAGCAAAAAATTTGCTGACTTTTCACGTTGCGTAGAGATTGCTTAATTAAGGGACTGCGTTAAGCTAAATATAGACATCAAAAGTGAAACAAAAATTATAATACAAATTTTTGGCTTGCACGTGCCGTGGTTGAGTTGGTTAAAAAGGGGCATTCAATTTGAGAGTTGCTCGTGTAAGCAATGCTGTTTCATCGGGTTTTCCTGTTTACCAGCGTTAATGAATTAATTGTGGTAAAATTCTGGTTATGTATAAATAACGCGGTTGTCTAAAGTCGTCGTCGTGAGTCTGATTTGACAGCTATAAAAATGCGATATATAAGTTAAACTTGATGCTTACGAATGATACTTGTAGTTATAGTGTACGGGTAGCATAGTAATTAATAAGGATTATGAATTTGATTTTTCGTAGACGTTCATACAGAGTTATCGCGGCATGTATAATGAGAAACGTCAACGGAATTCTTAGATTGTCACGATTATATTCTGGCTTATCAGGAGTTGATCTGTTGCCCTAAAATAGCCCTAGGCCCAAACCTGAGCAGGAGTTTTATAGGAGTGTTGTAACATGTTCAGTATGTTTAAGTCACAATATTATAATGTTATAATTGTTAACAATATTATAATTGTTCAGTATGTTTAAGTCACAATATTATAATGTTTATTATAAAGCATTACTAGCTACATATCTTAAGTCTTTGGACTACGAAGGAACTGAGAAATTGCTGACCCCTATGAAATAAATGCTAAGGCTTGTCAAGCGAAACATCCCCTCAGCTGCTTTGCTCCTTTAACCATTGCGCATCTCATACTCAGATCATTCCCACATCACACAACCTCAAGCTCTTAAACTACATCACACACAAACACAAACTTACTTTCTTCATGCTAACTCTGTTACTAAAAATCTAATCACTAAACCTTTAGAACTAATTGTTTAATATTTTATCTTTTGCATCGTCTTTCCTTGTATTTCCTTAATGTAGGTAATTTGTACTTTAAACTGTTATCATATTTCTCTATCGTCCAAGTCTATGAAGCTAAACTTTCTTGTAAATTATTTTCTTGTATCCAAGCTGTCAATCAGTATGTCATGATGGGCCTTTAGCCGCGGGGGGGACCTGGTGACCTGTAATACAGGTTCTTATTGAAACCTATCACAGGCACCAGTCTCTCACAAAGTTATACCCTGGTTTAAACTGAAATACTGCTTAGAATTTAAGAAACTTTGTGAAGAGAAAATAAACATTTTATATATATATATATGTGGCATTAGCTGTTTGTTCTGAGCAATATCTTGCAGTGGTCTCATGTTAAATACTGGTATTCAGCTCCTTCCGGGAAAACTGGAAGCCCACATCAATGTATTTTATTTTCTCTTGTATCGTCGGTGCGTTTACAAATTCAAATTCACATACACAAGACACCTAAATCTGGAAAAACAATTTGTAGGCCATGCAAATATTTGTTCCGTGCGGGCATCAGCATTTGAAGCACCTGATCGCTCAACTAACCGTGTCGCCAAATTTGGGTTGTATTTGAAGTATTTGGGAAAAGGCTAGTTATATTAATCGAAATAAAGACCAGCCGCTTGCAACAGTTGTCATAATAGTTATTTATGCTACAAGTGCGGAAAGTAGGTGATTTCCGATGAGTGGTAAAATCGACACGAGTCGGAAATCATCTTACGCACGTGTATCATACAACATTTTACTATGCATTGTGCGAGGAAATAAAAACATATATCTGAACCAAGCAACAAATTAATAAAATGGCGCTTATTCAAGGGCGCTCAGCATATCCACAGATTAACTAATAGTTCATAGTTCCTCGGGCATATCTACTGCGCATGTGCAAATATAGCTGTCACGTCGTAACGCAAAAAGGCACTAGCAAAATATTCATTCTGCCAAACATATTTAATGAATATTTAAAATAAATTTATTGATCAAAATCTAAATCTAGAGTAATTAATAACGCCTAAAATGAAGTATTAGTTTTGTTTTACCTTTTATATGAATGATAATCTGTACTTAATTAATTTTTAAAGTGTTTCTCATTTAATAAAAACTCTATGCGGCGGGCTGACGTTGGAGTTAAAAATTAAAAAAAGTACAGGAAAGTAAAAAGCACTAGTAAAAAAAGTGACACTTTCCGCACAGTTTGGCTTCTTGGAAAACGCTCTTTTCGAGGACATGCATTGTAAATAAGACAATAAAACAGTCGTCGGTGCTCCGTGGACCAATTGCAATTTGACAAATTGGTCTATGGTGAAAATTACATGTTTCCATCGTCCAATTACCAACTGGGCTATGGAGAACACTGGACGTAAAGCAAAACTATGTTCCTCAACTCAGGGTTGTAACTCAGGGTTATAATGTGATAATATTATAACCCTGAGTTCACACTAGTTTCCTATACTTTGGATTCAAAGAAGCCTTTGTTATATTTTTTGGTTCACATCAAACTGAATTCAGACATTCCGTTCCCGTATCATAAATAAATGAATTTTCATAACAAATTTTGCGATAGCTAGCTTCAATTACAAAACACCGGCCAAGTGCGAGACGGACTCGCGCACGAAGGGTTCCGTATCATTATCGCAAAAAAACGGCAAAAAAATCACGCTTGTTGTATGGGAGCCCCACTTAAATATTTTTTGTATTCTGTTTTTAGTATTTGTTGTTATAGCGGCAACAGAAATACATCATCTGTGAAAATTTCAACTGCCTAGCTATCACGGTTCATGAGATACACAGATGGACAGACAGACAGACAGACGAATCGCGGAGTCTTAGTATTAGAGTCCCGTTTTTACCCTTCGGGTACGGAACCCTACAAAAGTTTACTTTTTCATAGTCTCGCTTGCAAGAATAATGGACGTATATTAACCTAGCAAACATAAATACATAAAAGTTATGCAACAGTATACATCAGAGGAGACATAAAAGAGAAACACTGTTCGTGTATTACCAGAGGCTATAAATCTACACTCGCCGTAAATACTGGATCTGGCTGTTTTTAAACTTTTTTTTATAGTATGGAAATGAAACTATGTTAGGTTCAATGAATTCCATACACTGTTATTATATCAATTACGAACCTATGATTATTTTCTTAAAAAGCTTAATTAAAAGCTTTCAGACAGGTGCGACGCGATTATGCGATACCGTTGCGATGACCATTTATCGTAGAATTAATAAAACTATTTCTTTAAAAAATGTCTTGTCACAACGAAGAGTTCTTTTATCTATCACATTTTATAGTATCTTTAAAATAAGTAAATAATATCTATGAAATAAGTTTTTCTATGTTGGAATTTTTAAGTCCTTGAATTTGTGGTTTCTATTCCTATAAAAAAACTTTGCCCCAAAAAATACACCGACTTCTAAAGCAAAACACTAAAAAGTGCAAAATAACTTTCTGTTCCGAAGTCGGTGCCTTTGATACCTCTTGTTTTTAACACGATCCGATGAGCAGTTTCGGGAAATGCGTGGACAAGCATACACACATACATATAAACAATTATACAAACAAACAAACATACATTATATTGCTACAAAAGTTAGAGGCTATCGGGTTTAGAGGTCCTGTACTAAAGTGGCTATCGTCCTATTTAAGTAATAGAAAACAACGTGTCATCATCAAAATGAAAATAATGAAATAATATCCTACTCATCGGAATATAGTCATAATAAATATGGTGTTCCACAAGGAAGCGTTCTGGGCCCAATATTGTTCCTCATTTACATAAATGACATAATATAAATAACTAATCATAAAAGCATATTATTTGCCGACGACATATCTAATAAAGTGACATCAAACAAAAAACACAATACGATTTTAGATCATGAACTTGACATTAATAATACAATTGACAAATTACTGCACTGGCTTGACATTAACCGTTTAAAGATAAATTTAGATAAATCCGTTCACATCCAATTTAATCGATATAATAATTAAAAAAAAAAAAAGAAATAAAAAAAAAAAAAAAAAATATAAAAATGACATTAAACTCGATATTTAAAAAATAAAAGAAGTAACTCATGTAAGATTTCTGGGTGTTATGATAGATAAAGATATCAATTGGAAAGGACACATAGACAATGTTAGCACTAAAATTAATACATTTGTATATGCATTTAAACAGGTTAAAAATGTAACTAACATAAAAACTGCTGTAATATCATACCACGCATATCTCGAATCGGTACTACATTATGGGCTTGTAATGTGGGGTAACAGCACCGACTTCTGTAGAGCATTCATCGCTCAAAAAAAGTGCATGAGATCAATTTGTGAACTTAAACCTGACGACTCATGTCGGCCAATATTTAGGAAACTTGGTTTGTTACTGTTACCGTCACTTTACATTTACGAAGTATGTATGTTTGTATTGAAAAATAAACAATTATTTAAGACTGCAAATGATGTGAATCCTCGGAGCAGACGAGATCCCTATAGTGTTGAATGATTTGCCTAGGCTAGCTAAGTACAATAATAACTGCCTAGCAATGTGTGTTCGAATTTATAATAAAATACCAATGCATTTTAAAACATTAAATACAGATTTCTTTAATTTTTTTTTTTTTTTTTTTTTTTTAAAAACGTTGCCCCACACAAGGAATTTCTCCTGTATCGTGGGTGCGTTTACAAACATATAAACTCACATACACAAACACCCAGAGCCGGAACAACTATTTGTAGATCATACAAATATTTGTTCCGTGCGGGAATCGAACCCGCGCCACGCAGCGCAGCAGTCAATCGCTCGACCACTGCGCCAACCGTGCGCCCTAGAAATTTGATGTTTTAAATAGTTAATTTGTTGATGCCTCCTTGCCTGTTTGCCTGAATTTGAAATTTTGCATGCTTTGTTCTATCCTAGCTAAACATGTTTGTGCCATATAAACTTGTATTTAACACTATTGTATACCATGTTTTACGCAAATAAATATTTTATTATTATTTTACAATATGAAATTTGGCACGTACTGGTTTAGAAGTCCATACAGAGTAACATAATTATGTGAATATTGTGAAATTCCTACAATATTACATACATATGTGTCGAATTGTTTACTCTGTTTTTTTTGAAGACGGTAATAAGGTGCACCAGAGGAGATAGTTATAGTTGTTCTCATCTCTGGGACGGATCTGCCAAATACCAACTTGATGCACTAGAGTCGATCGAAAAGCGGGCCAAGAGGCTCATCGGCGATGAGGCATTGGTTAAGTCAAAGCTCCAGAGCCTTGAACATCGTCGCCGAGTTGCCAGCTTGTCGGTTTTTATCGATTACATTTGCATAATCTAATTCCGCCCAGCCCGTTTCATTATCGGTCTACCAGACGTACGGCTATGCGCCATCGGTGCATGGTGGACATCCCACCCATACGCACTAAACGTTTTGAGAATACTTTTATTATGCGTACAGCTGAGGAGTGGAATTCCCTGCCGAAGTGTGTGTTTCCCGATAGCTACAACCTAGGGGTCTTTAATTCAAGAGTGAATAGGTTACTTCTAGGCAAGCGTGCTCCATTATCGACCACATCATCGCTTACCATCAGGTGAGATGGTGGTCAAGCGCGAGCCTATATAAGAAAAATTACAACCGACTTCCAAACAAAAACACTACAAAGTGAAAAATAACTTCAATTTCGGCAGTCGGTGTTCCTGTTTTCGTTTCTTCGTTTTTTGACACCGACTTCCGAAATTGAAGTTATTTTTCACTTTGTAGTATTTTTGTTTGGAAATCGGTTGTAATTTTTGTAAAAAAGTTTTTTATTTTTCACTTTTTACTTGTGGTAGGTACATAATGGACCAGTTCTATAGGCTAGGTACCTATAACGCCCAAAGTGAAGCCAGAATAGATTAACCCAATATCATGAAACTTAAATAAACAAAACCGTTGAAATAAGAGTATACCAGGGTGAACTGTTGACACCTGCGTACTCCTTTAAAGTGTACCAGTGTGATGTTATGTTATTATGAAATGGTGTAAACAATAAACATACATGCGATTGCAGCTATCCCGAGTAATTTGCCATCATTTATTGAAGAGTTCTGATGTATATCTCCGAAGTTCTTCATCAAATCTTGATGAAAATTAAATGGGACCACATGACAAACACCAGCTTTCGAATAAAAAAAGAATCATGAAAATCGGTTCACCCAATAAAAAGTGCTGAGGTAACACACATAAAAAAAAAAATACAATCGAATTGATAACCTCCTCCTTTTTTGCGAAGTCGGTTAATAAAAAAAGAAAGAAAGTTAACTAAATATAAGTCCTACACCCTAAACAGTCTATCTTGCCAGTTGCTACTATATTGCTAACTGGCTAATTTACCTCGATACAATCCCTCCAATACGAGTTGATAAATCAATAGTTTATTGCCGGCTATAAAATTCTAACTGATACAGCAGTAATCCAAAACTTTCTTGTGCGTTAAATAAACAAGGCTAATATGAGTGGTATTTTAATAATATTTTACTGTTTATAATGTCAAATTACTACAGTAATTATTACCTTGGACAATGCGAACTGCTAATATACTGGTAGTAGTGTAAAACGTAAACTAAGGAACGCTAATTAATAATGATGATTTAAATAAAATAAATCAGCAAAAATTAAAAAAACCGGCTAAGTGCGATTCGGACTCGCGCACAAAGGGTTCCGTACTTAGAAAATTGCGGTTTACGATTTAGAACGTATTAAAAAAAAACTACTTACTAGATCTCGTTCAAACCAATTTTCGGTGGAAGTTTTCATGGTAATGTACATCATATATGTTTTTAGTTTTATCATTATCTTTTATTAGAAGTTACAGGGACACACATTTTACCACTTTGGAAGTGTCTCCCGCGCAAACTATTCAGTTGAGAAAAAAATTATATGAAACCTCAATATAATTTTTGAAGACCTATCCATAGATCCCCACACGTATGGAATTGAGGAAAAAAAATTTTGAATTTCAGTTCTAAGTATGGGGAACCCCCAAAATATATTGTTTTTTTTTCTATTTATGTGTGAAAATCTTAATGCGGTTCACAGAATACATCTACTTACCAAGTTTCAACAGCATAGTTATTATAAATTCGGAAAAAATTGGCTGTAACATACGGACGAACAGACAGACAGACTTAACGAATCCATAATGGTTCCGTTTTTTGCCATTTGGCTACTGAACCCTAAAACTGGCGAACTATCTATTATTTGCGTAAAGGAAATAGAAAAGGTATGTCTTGAAGATTGTGAAAATTGGCCCCGAATAACACGACATACTTATCTTTCGATCTCATTGTAGCACTTCTGTTTTCTAATACGTCAGATATTAATTATCTAGAATAGCCGGGGACATAAGAGGAAAGCATTGTTCCTATATTTCTTCGGGCTATAAATCGTAGCGAGCAATAAATAGCTAGCTCTTGTTGTTTTTGTAAAGCTGTACTGTTATATCAACACGTCTTGACAGAGATATGTTGTGTAGTGTTAAGAGAGTGTTCAAATACTAAAAAAATGGACGGAATTTTTCTATAGTGGTATATTAAAAAGTTATGATAACAACTTTCATAGAATAATAGCATTGTTTTTTACAAACTGTCAATAATGCGGAGAGAACAATAGTTGATATTTAGGTATGAACTAGCTTTGCCCGTGGCTTCGCTCCCGTCAACTGCCTACCCTACTTACCTTCCTACCTACCCTAATTACCTTCCTGCCTACCCTACGTACCTACCATTTATTTTTGCACCTACCAACACCGCCATTGCACCGAAACGCCATCTATCGGATATGAAGTTCAACTGTCCGAGTATCCGAATTTCGTGTGTTATGGTAATTTCACTTCTTGAACAATTTAAATTCTTCTAACTTTTGATAGAGTGAACCGATTGCGATGAAACAAACTAAGTAATACTTCAAGTTACGCACAATTGTTATGTATAAAAGTTCTCTACATCGGTTTCATACATTAGACGCGTGATGCGTGCACAAATAAACAGGCAAACAGACAAAAAATCCAAACATGCTGGAAATGGATTCTGTTGGTTATCCTATATCACCCGCGGCTACTATTTTTGGAAATATTTTCGATGTACAAAAACGACTTTTCAATAGATTTATTATATTTATAGATATGTGAGTATATTATTATCTTATTTTTCTTTCTTTTATTGTTTTTGCAAAAAAGAAAAATCAGCAAAAACGACTTCGACTTCTTTTCGAGTCAATGGTGATTTAACCCTTAGACAGTTTGGGCCTAGATGGCCACGTTTATAGCGGTATCAGTGGCTTTCATCGAACTCCTGCAAAGTGTTAGTTTATGGATAAAACGACTACAAAGTTCAAAACAAGTTACTTGTCTAGCAGTCTGATGCAGTAAATTAGATTTATTTTAGTTTAAAGGTGTAGATACCCCTCAGTAGCTTATATTAAAATGAGAATCATGTCTTAACAGCTAGTCCAAATTTTATGGAAACAATATTTGTTACATTAGATTTTTTTTTAATAATTTGATCTAATTAAGTTTTGAATTTTATTCGTATAATATAGTGTAATTTAATTTGTAAAGTTAAGTCAAACACTGAAGAAAAATATATATCGATAGTCGCATCAAACCCGCCAGGTGTATTTTAATGAAACTTTCACCATCGCAAAGACAATTTAATTATCTACTATTTGAACTAAAACATTTTTTCAAAGTCATAGAATAATAAGGAAAGCACAAAAACTAGTGAATTTTGGGTCGCGCGGGTATGAAACGAGCGCGCGTTTTGTTCCTTCAAGGTCGCCGTCTAAAAAAATATTGGAACTTCCTTGTTTGTTTAGTGGCCGCAAGAGCTACTCCTCATCATGAAGTCCTGGGTACGATTCCCGGTTCGGGCAAAATATTATTGGGCATTTCCTTCTGAGAATTTCTCTGTAGCAGCTGTTGATGGGAACAGGCTTGCCCACTAATACAAAAGACTAAAATGTAACTGGCAAAATGTGTCTCTCTGCCAAACCCTTCGCAGAATACAGATATTATGTTGTGCGTATTGGAATACGTAATGTGGGCGATACAATGAAAGATCGACCCTGACTGGTTCAGAAGTTTATTTTTAAACTGTTTGTACAGAAAAATATAGGTAAATGGTGTCGGGAAAAAAATATGGCGGTTCAATCGGAAAAAAATTATTGAGTGAAGTGAAGTTGCAGCGAGTCTCGCCTACGTAGGATGCGTTCATGAATAAAATAAATGGGCTGCGTTCCGGCGTAGACACGTAAAGCAGTAATACGCAAAAGCGTTTTGCAAATCCTTCCATTGTGCGTACAGCTAAGGAGTGGAATTCCCTGCCGGAGTCTTTGTTTCCTGATAGCTACAACCTTGGGGTCTTTAAGTCAAGAGTGAATCGGATATCTACCTTTCGGATCGCTACATGTATGCGCCTGGGTACTCCCAGCGGAGCTCCACATCGTTGTCAATGTGGTGAAGCAGTCGACCGCCTCGGACACCATGGCCTATCCTGCAGTAGCCAGCTGTTTTAGAACCCAATGGCTTGGCGCGCGACGATGGGAAAAGACCAGACGGGATGACCATAATGCTTTGGAAGTTGGGTAGACTTTTGGTGTGGGATGCAACATGTGTACAATACCCTTGCGTCATCCCATTTTCTTAACACGGCGGGCTGTGCTGGGGCGGCTGCTGCTGGTGCAGAAAATCTCTAATGGTGCAAATAAAACAACCTTATTGGAAGTTCAATGTTTGAGCCGTTTGGGGTTGAGACATTAGGTCCATGGGGTCCGAGTGGTCATCGAGTTTTTCGAGACATAAGTAGACGGTTAGTCGACTGTTCTTCAGAGAATTTTTTGATCCGATGCGAATTTTTTTTTGCCCTTTTCCCTCTCCACTTAGTAAATAAATCGAAACTGAGAGTGAACAAGTAACTATAGGCAAGCGTGCTTCACCGTCGAGCACGCAACGCAAAAGCGTTTTGCAAATCCTTCCATTGTGCGTACAGCTAAGGAGTGGAATTCCCTGCCGGAGTCTTTGTTTCCTGATAGCTACAACCTTGGGGTCTTTAAGTCAAGAGTGAATCGGATATCTACCTTTCGGATCGCTACATGTATGCGCCTGGGTACTCCCAGCGGAGCTCCACATCGTTGTCAATGTGGTGAAGCAGTCGACCGCCTCGGACACCATGGCCTATCCTGCAGTAGCCAGCTGTTTTAGAACCCAATGGCTTGGCGCGCGACGATGGGAAAAGACCAGACGGGATGACCATAATGCTTTGGAAGTTGGGTAGACTTTTGGTGTGGGATGCAACATGTGTACAATACCCTTGCGTCATCCCATTTTCTTAACACGGCGGGCTGTGCTGGGGCGGCTGCTGCTGGTGCAGAAAATCTCTAATGGTGCAAATAAAACAACCTTATTGGAAGTTCAATGTTTGAGCCGTTTGGGGTTGAGACATTAGGTCCATGGGGTCCGAGTGGTCATCGAGTTTTTCGAGACATAAGTAGACGGTTAGTCGACTGTTCTTCAGAGAATTTTTTGATCCGATGCGAATTATTTTTTGCCCTTTTCCCTCTCCACTTAGTAAATAAATCAAAACTGAGAGTGAACAGGTAACTATAGGCAAGCGTGCTTCACCGTTGACCACATCATCACTTAACATCAGGCGAGATTGTGGTGAATCGTGAGACTAAAACAAATAAAAAAAAGGTGACGTCACAACTCAAATTGTTACGACCTTACTCACTAACAGACACATGGGCCTCGAAAAAAAACACTAACTGACTACCGAGAATCTGCCTCTATTTACCTACTCGCGTCCAAACTACATACAAATATCTGTTTAATGTTTTTCTTTAACTGTAACATAAATAGTTCTAAACAAACGAACAGATTTGTAAACAGTTGACCGGCCTTACATCATGGTTGATTCGGAATAGATCATAGCCAACTAGATTTAGGAAACTCCAAGCAATTTCCAGCCGTATCTCGTCTCACGAAGAGCTGGAATGGTATGACGGTAGTCGATGTAATATATTCGGTGTTCAGCTGCACAATTTATGTGGTGCTTGATCTGCTGGCGTATTGTGGAGTTAAGCTTCGTTTACGGATGCTGGTTTTGCTTTTGCAAGCAGGAGTAGTCGTTTATTTCGTGTCACTTTTGTTGGTGGATCGTCTACCTTAGCTTGCTATTAATATATACTGCTACATTTATATGTTTTTGTGACAGGGATTACAGTTTTAACTATTTCGTTCAATCTGCTTTGGGTATCTCTTTTTACGAGCTTTTATTTAACTTGCAATGTATGTATTTATGTAAGCATGTTCGGATCAAATCTTGCAACTAAATTTTAAAGCAGTTATCCGCACCGATTAAGATGAAATTTTGCATACACGTTAAGTTTGGATGACAATGCATGGTTAGCTACGTGACGTCATTCTAAATCCAATATGGTGGACGGCCTAAGATGGCGGGCTAGTTATTTTTTGTGCACTGCCATGATATGGGTATCAACTGAAAAGGTTTGCTGAGGAATGCTTATCTAAAAGGTCATACGTAAACGTCAAATTGTGTTGAAACTGGATAAGCGCCGTCTGGTCACGGTAAAGAGAAATCCCTTTTTGTATGCAAATTGATATTATACGTTTACATTAACGCGATCGAGTATGTCAAAAACTCGCACTAAGACCTTCAGACCTCTACAACTCTTCTGGGTAATACGACAAGACAGGAATTTGCAAGGTTGGTGTAAATTTTTTCAAGCTTCTGGCAACCCGACCAATTGGACAAGCTTGAGCGACTTCAAAATCTCTGTATCAGGTTCATATTTGGCTTGCACAAGTATGACCATGTTTCTGAATTCCGAACCAAGCTCAAATGGCTTCCTATTCGCCTTCGCCGGAGTGCCCACATACTTTCATTGCTATATAATGTACTCTTTAATCCTTCTAGTCCTTTTTATCTTAAAGAACGCTTTCAGTTCCTCTGTGACACACATTCTCGGTCCTTGAGATCATCGGAAAACCTAAAATTAAGCATTCGTATGCATTCCACATCGTTCTTCGACAAATCTTTCACGGTTCAAGCAGCTCGTTTGTGGAATGCATTACCTATTGAGGTAAGAAGTGCGCAAACATTACCTATATTTAAAAAAATGGTGAAAGAGCATTTCCTTTCTCTGTAACTATTCTTCTCCTTTCTTTGCTTTATATTTGATATTTATTAGTATATTATTTTATTTGTATGTATGTATTTTATGTAATATATAAGTAATATTATTTAAGACAGTTTTTTGTACACTGACAGCCCTATGTCTATCTCCTGTCGTTCAGTCCATCCAAAGGTTGTCCGGAAGAGATTGCCCTGTGTGATAAGACCGCCTATTGTACACTTATCTTTATAAATGTTTTTTGTCCTGTAATTATTTAAGTGGTGTACAATAAAGTATATAATAAATAAATAAATAAACCCGTAATGCCTGTATCAGTACTAAGTAACCTACTAATTCTGACGCTTGGAAACATTTTGGTTTTTTCCGTAATTTTGACATTCAGAGATATAATGACTATAGATGACTATGCTAGCAGGGTATTCGATGTTTTTCACAATGTTGTTCAAGCTGATTTAGTATGTCACCAATATTATTTAAGAAAATTCACGATTAAATATTTGAAATCATCATCATCATATCAGCCGAAAGACGTCCACTGCAGGACATAGGTCTCCCCCAAGAGTCGCCACATTGACCAGTCGCGTGCTTCTCGCATTTAGCACCAGCTAGGTCATCGGTCCACCTGGTGGGAGGCCTTCCAACGCAACGTCTTCCGGTTCGAGGTCGCCACTCCAGAACTTTTCTACCCCATCGGCCATCCGTTCTGCGAGCAATGTGCCCTGCCTACTGCCACTTAAGTTTGGAAATTCTTCGGGCTATGTCGGTAATCCCGGTTCTCTTGCGGCTCTCTACATTTCTAATTCGATCACGCAAGGATACTCTTTGGGTGACTGTAAGCTTTCTAATGAGGCCCATTGTGAGCGACCACGTCTCAGAGCCGTAGGTCATAACAGGCAACACACACTGGTCTTGGCTAGGGTCATATTAATTAATATAATAAAACAAAATCATACCACATGCCTTTGATACCATTTTCTAGGGGCTGGGCTGTTTTAACAAACTTGCGCTTTGAGCCCTCAGCGACAAGCCCTATGGGGCTTGGCTTTGTCGATGCAGTCCTACCTTGTCTGACTCCTTCAGAGACGGCAAGGTGGCGTGGTCTTGAGGGAGAGCGCACGGTCGTGATGATCCTCAAGGCAAGTTCGGTGATTTTCCTTCTCGTGGTTGCCGCCCTGTTTTTGGTCTAATTCCCTATGAAATAGACGTAACAGAAATCACCGGGCGCCCTATCACAGGGGTGGCGAGGTCATGCCCCTGGGTGTCCACCATCGGAAAAAATCAGATGATGGATAGTAATGACCTCCTGCGTGTTTGTGCCGTGCGCAGGGACCCGTACGGAAGGATGATGGGATCCTGGTGGCTGAGCCGATGAGCGTAGGCGGTTTAACGTCTCTGAGGCAACACTCCACTTTGGCCCGGATTTCTTCTCACAAGGGTGGCCGTAGCCTAGCCAGCTACGGTCAATCGGCTGCGGGGTCCGGTCAGACGGCCCCCAGGCGAGTTCACTCCCATTAGGGGCTTGCAGACGGCGGCGCTCGCTCGCATCGCTAGTGGTAGCGGTGTGAGTTGGTGTCGTGCAGTCTCGTGGGCAACTAATGGGGGGGGGCTATATCCCTCGACTAATCCCTGGTGCTACCGTAGCATCGCCACTTGAGCACTCCATGGCGGGTGGGGATAGTCGAGGGATGAAATATAAAATCGGGATTTAAATGGATTATAAATCTAAAAAAAACCACAAGGCGAAAGGACCGGCGAAAGCTGGGACTGCGCACCAAAAGGCGGGACCGGCGAAAGCTGGGACTGCACACCAGACGGCGGGACCGGTGCAAGCCGGGACTGCATCTTCCGCAGGAACGTCCAGAGGCGATACTGCAGTGGGATCGTCTCAAGGCGGGGCTGTGGCGGGACTGTCAAATGACGGGACTGTCGCGGCACTGTCGAGGGCCGGCACTGCTGCGGGACCACCGAAGGGCGGAACTGCACACCAGACGGCGGGACCGGCGCAAGCCGGGACTGCATCTTCCGCAGGAACGTCCAGAGGTGTTACTGCAGTGGGATCGTCTCAAGGCGGGGCTGTGGCGGGACTGTCAAATGACGGGACTGTCGCGGCACTGTCGAGGGCCGGCACTGCTGCGGGACCACCGAAGGGCGGAACTGCAAACCAGCCCACCGGGCATAAGGGTACTGCCAAAGCTGGCGCGATACGGGACGCTTGCGTTAGAGATCGTATGACCTCGGACCTTGCGGCCCCGGACGCGACCGGCAAAGACAGCACCTCGTCGTCTCTCGGCGGCCAGCATGAATCAGGCTGGCTTCCGGTTGGACGATCTGGGGCGCGCAGGAAAAAGCGCCAAAAGCTGAGACAGCAGGCGGCTCTGGAGGGGACTCCTACGGAGGGCCCATCAAAGAGACCGCGTGCTGCTCTCAGCGGGGACAGCGGGGACATGGCGGCCAAGAGGATGAAGACCCAAGGGCAATCATCCTCAACCGGATCCTTTAGGGATGCGGTGGCGGCTGTGAAACTCGCTGTCGTGACAGTCAAGTACCTGGAGGAGTACTTGAAGGCGGAGGACTTGGTGCCGATCCAGGAGCTCATAATTGAGAAACTGGAAGTGGCGCCGGATCCTCTGCCTGTCCTAACGGTTGCTCCCGGAGTCGTCGCAGGTGCAATTCATGTATCCTGCGACGACTCTGATGCAGCCAACTGGTTTCGGGGTGCCATCCACAATGTGGAACTTGGTGCCCTGAAACTCAAGGTTGTTGACGCCAGGGACCTTCCAAAGCCAGTCAAAATGGCATGGAAGAGTCGCAACTTGGCGTTGCAAGACTCTGCCCGGGCCATTCGATTGCTCCAGCGACTCAACCCTACCTTGAGGACGAACGACTGGAAGGTCGTGAATACGCTCACTGAGCAGACCGGCATCCGTCGTATCGTCCTCATGGACGGGGTGTCCGCTGGGGTCATCAAGGCCGCGGGCTACTCTCTTCCAGGAGGGATTGAACGATACTCGTTCAAGCTCCTGGAAGAAGACAAGGGAGAGGCGCCTGCTGCGGAAGCAGAAGTGGAGCCCTCCGAGGATGGACCACCACAACATGGGGAGGCCATTGAAGAAATCTCTGCTGACGGCGCAGCGCAGGCAACAGAGATTGGGACCAGGGCGTCGGAGACAGACCACGAGGATGACATCCTCGGGGACTTCGACACCCTGGGAATCGAGTCGCCGACTGCTCTCGAGGAGAGCCAGGCGATGGAGGAGGGGCCTCAAGACTAAGGCCCTCCCATATCAACACAGACCCATCAAAATCATCCAAGATGGAGGGACTAAGGTGTGTACAAATTAATTTGCATCATTGCAGAGCCGCTACTGCCCTTCTGGCTCGGCAACTGAAGCTTAACACATACGACGTTGCCTTGATACAGGAACCTTATCTGTATAAGGGGACTATAAAAGGCTTAGGTGGGACAGGAGGCATGGTGCTCTATGACTGTCCAACTAATGACGCGAGGACTTGCATCTATATCAGGGGCGGTGTAGAGGCAATGCCCTTACGTACTTTCTGTTACAGGGATCTCACAACAACCTTGATCCAAGTGGGGACGGGAACAGAGAAAAGGAGAATCATCCTTGCCTCTGCCTATCTCCCATATGAACAAAAAGAACCAGTAACACCACTAATCAGAAGACTGGTTGATTACGGCAACCAAAAGAACCTTGACCTGATACTTGGTTGCGATGCGAACGCACACCACGTCGTTTGGGGCAGCTCGGATGTCAACAAACGAGGGGAGGATTTGTTGGACTTTGTGGTAAGCTCTTCTTTACAAATCCTTAACGTAGGCAATAAACCTACTTTTAGAACTTCTGCGAGGACTGAAGTTATTGACCTTACGCTGGCCTCAAACAGGGCCAGCGCTCATATTGAAAATTGGCATGTATCGGACGAAATCTCTTTGTCTGACCATAATTATGTATGCTTTAGGTTTAGGACGGCGGGAGAAGCCGAAACTAGACGAAGGAGAAACCCAAGGTATACAAATTGGGACTCATACAGGAGGGACCTCAAAGTAAATTTGGGGAGCCCTAAAGGTAAGCTCAATTCCATACTGGATATAGAATTTGAAGCGGACAGAATCAAGGCAGGCATCATCGGTGCATGGGAAGATAACTGCCCAGAGAAGAAGGCCTTTGGCAAAAAGGTACCATGGTGGACTCCTGAAATAGCCAAAATACGTCAGGAAACACGACAGGCCTTTAATGATGCAAAAGCCAGGAAGGATTTTTCCGGCTATCATAGCATGCTAACAAGGTATAACACGGCGATACGCAAGGCCAGAAGAACTAATTGGCGGCAGCATTGCACTTCCATCGAAACTCTGCCAAATGGGATGAGGTTGTGCAAAGCAATGTCCATGACCAAGACAAACCCACTAGCATCTGTAAGGGATGAGAATGGGCAACTCACGGAAACTGGACAGGACACTCTGGGCGTGATGTTTAGGACCCACTTCCCAGAATGTATACTGCGCGATAGCGATGAAGAGGAACCAGTCACAAGGGACGAGCTTACAAGGCACACGTCCAAAAATAACTGGCTCACGGCAAAGAAAGTGGTAGATGAAAATAAACTGAAGCTGGCCATAGCGGGCTTCCAGCCACTCAAATCCCCTGGTCCAGATGGCATCTACCCAATACTATTGCAAGAAGGGGCATCTGTTTTGATACCCCATTTGAGTAAGCTCTACAGAGCCTGCATAGCCTTTGGGTACGTACCCAAAGCATGGAGGGAGGTCAAAGTCACCTTTATACCGAAGGTGGGTAGACCGACTTATGAAGAAGCTAAAGCTTACAGGCCCATTAGTCTATCATCCTTTCTCTTGAAAACTCTGGAGAAACTGGTAGACAGGTACTTAAGAGAGGGTCCTCTGAAATTATTCCCTCTACATAAACTACAATGCGCCTACAGCCCCGGCAAATCTACGGAAACGGCATTGCACTATGTTGCGAGTCGAGCCGAGGCTGCGCTAGAGGGACAAGAAATATGTGTCGGGGCTTTCCTCGACATAGAGGGAGCCTTTGACAAGACAACATTTGAGTCCATACGCACTGCTGCAAAGGAACATGGCATCAATGATACCACGTGCAACTGGATTGACTATATGCTGAGAAGCAGAACAGTCAGATCGGAACTAATGGGAGACAGACTTAGTGCAAAAACAACAAGAGGTTGTCCGCAAGGCGGAGTGCTGTCACCATTATTGTGGTGCTTGGTAGTAGACTCGCTACTAACCAAGCTCAATACCGGACCATTCTACACAGTAGGCTATGCGGATGACATAGCTATAATGGTCAATGGTAAATTCCCGAACATAGTGTCTGGATTATTACAACAGGCATTGAGGATGACAGAGGAATGGTGTACAGTGAACCACCTCTCTATCAACCCAAGCAAAGCAGTCATTATTCCCTTCACGAGGAAGAGACAACTAGGAAACCTAGGAGAGCTCTCCCTCAATGGAATAAAACTGCCCTGGTCCACCGAAGTTAAATATCTGGGTGTAACGCTTGATAAAGAACTCAGGTGGAAAACTCATGTGGAAAATATTACGACAAAGGCCTTACGAGTGTTCGGCATGTGTCGTTCTGCCTACGGTAAAACTTGGGGGCTAAAGCCCAAAGTGATACGATGGCTGTACCGGACAATGATAATACCTATTATCACATACGGCAGCATAGTGTGGTGGCCAAGAACAAAGCTTGCCTCGTGCAAAGCGCCACTCACCAGGTTACAAAGAACAGTGTGTCTCGGCATCACGGGTGCTTTCAGGACAACACCTACGGCAGCGATTGAGAGATACCTCAATATCCCTCCTCTGCATATGATGGTTGAATTCGAGGCAAGGAAGACATTACATCGTCTCGCTGTCGCTGGACTATGGGATGCCTCTAAGCCAAAGACTAACCATACAAAATTCGATGAGAATGAAGACCTGGATCGGGTAACAAGCATGTTATCCGATAAAATGCAAACTATGTTTGTGTTTGAGAGGTCTTTCAAGGTCCAAATCCCTACAATAGAGGACTGGACGAAGGGACTTGATCCACCAGAACAAGATAGTCTGGTGTGGTACACTGATGGATCCAAAATGGAATCAGGTACAGGAGCGGGAATATACGCAAAAGGCTACAAATGTAGCAAAAGCTTAGGGAAGATGGCAACTGTATTCCAAGCGGAAACATATGCCATTATAACCTGCGCTCAAGAGAATATAGATAGAGGGACTAAAGGTAAATCCATATATATTCTTAGTGACAGTCAGGCTGCAATCAAAGCCATGGCATCCTACAAAGTGGACTCCGGACTTATTCTGGATGCTATCCAAACCCTAAACAGGCTTGGGAAGCACAACAGGGTAAAACTGATGTGGGTCCCTGGGCACAAAGGATTCCATGGTAACGAAGTGGCTGATGAACTGGCAAGAGAGGGCTCAGCGAATTATTTTGTGGGTCCAGAACCATGTGTAGGCATCTCGACGTGTCTCGTAAAAGCCGCATTTAGGGAGTTTGCAGATCACAGACAACGAACTTGTTGGCTGTCTACTACCGGTCTACAACACTCCAAGAGATTCCTGGGCTCCACTTTCAAAGCCCGGGATTGCATTTGGAACATGAGCAGGGGGCAAATCCGCTACCTGCTTGGGGCCTTTACTGGGCACTTTGGAACCAACGACATGCTCATGAAGATGGGTCTAACCGCGACACCCATGTGCAGGTTGTGTGGGGAACATACGGAACGCATGGAGCACCTACTGTGCACATGCGATGCACTGGCTGGTAAGCGAATGAGTCTCCTAGGGGTTGGATACCCAAAACCAGAAGATTATAGGCTCATATCTCCTAGTCTCGTTGTAAGACTAATGAAAACGGTTTTCAACGAGAATGAGGAGGAGTAAGTTATCTAGGGGACCACAAAAGATCCCAATGGGTCGAAGTGTCCGAGGTATTTCTCGGCCCCTCCATAAGATAAGATAAGATAAGATACCATTTAATAAAAGCCATACGATAGTGCACAGACTTGTAACACAAACAACTCCTTTAATTGAAAAGTTCGAAAGTAAATACATTTTCAGCTCCAGTTTACGACATACTGTAAATATTTCTGCAAAAGCAATAAAAATAAAACTTAAACGACATTTTTCCTTACACAAACAGAAACATTATTAGAGCTTCGAAAAGTTTTCAACTTCATTTTCTGTAACAAACTATACTAGGTTAACATTCAAAATTACTCAGAAAATTTAAAGTTAATTTTACTGGTTATTTTCAAAAGCTTTCACACTTCTGTTGAGCTGGTCTGCAAACAGTTTTGATTAAGTTTTGTTTAATTTTAGGTAGAGGTATTTAGCGGTTTCATGGAATTTATGTGGGCGACCAAGCAAAAAGGGACCAGTTCTCGGTATTAAGGTTCCGAGATCTACGCAGTTTTGTAAAGTTGTCCTCATACAGACATAAGTTCAGTTTCAACTTCAAATGTTTGATAAAATAAAATGTGCCAGTGTTTGAATTTTTTTTTTAATCCTTATTGTCAACTAGCTGTGCCCGCGGCTTTGCTCCCGTCATCAGTGAGTGACGAGATACTTAACTTCCTGTCTACCCTACTTACCTGCCTACCAATTTTATTTCTATAATCATCATTGTTTCGCGGAGAATTTTAACATCGCCATTCAGAAAATGAATTCAAATGCATAACTCTATCTATTGAATATCGAGTTCAACTGTCCGAGTATCTGAATTGCGTGTCTTGTGATTATTTTCCTTCTTGAACACTTTCAATTCATCTAACTTTTGATAGAGTGAACCGATTGCGATGAAACAAAAACTAAGTAATTCTTCAAGTTACGTACAATTTCTATGTATAAAAGTTATTTACATTGGTTTCGTACATTTCACGTGATGCGTGCACAAATAAACAGATAAACAGACAAAAATTCCAAAAATAGGTTAGGCAATAGGTTCTGTTGGTTATCCTAAATACGAAGAAAGATTTTTTTTTTGGAAATATTTTCGATGTACAAAAATGAATTTTCTAGAGATTTATTATATGTATTGAAGATGATATTGATTGACTCTTCTGGATACCAAATCTAGTCTTAACTCAATACCCCATTACTGGACCCTTTTTGCTTGGACGCCCACATATTTTAGTTTGAGATTGGGCAGAAATGTTCTGGAGTGGCGACCGCTAACAGGAATACGTTGCGTTGGAAGGCCTCCCACCAGGTGGACCGATGACCTGGTGAAGGTTGCGGGGATCCGCTGGTTGCGGGACGTACGAGACCGGTCAATGTGGCGACGCTTGGGGTAGGCCTATGTCCAGCAGTGGACGTCTTTCGGCTGATATGATGATGGTGATGATGACTACCCGTAACGATTTTCAAATGACAGCCGAAACCAAAACCTTAACCGGTATTTCAAGGCTCGGAGGAATCTCGCTATGTAAAGATGGTCACCCATCCACGGACCGACCTCGGCAAGTGTTGCTTAACCTTGAAGGTCGACCCGTGCTGCTCTTAACCTTAGCCACTAGCTCCTCGAATATAATTAACAGGGAAAATGTAATAACGTTGGAACTGATTGTAATACTATTTTATGCAATGGTCATATAATAGGGGTTATTAAAACACGAGCTTATTAAAGGATAATACACGCGAGTGTTATAATACCTAATTATATGCCGTTGCATACAATATTTTATCTTGACTCAAACAGTTGAAATAAAACAAAAGTGGAAACAGTGCGGGTTGGTGGATGTCACATATGTCTTCGAATTTTTGGTTCTAGGATATGCCGGTTTCCTAACGATGTTTTCCTTCACCGTTTTGAGAGCAGTGGTGATGAAATAATTTACACAAATTAAAGCGCCTGCCTGGGCTCGAACCCACGACCTACAACTTGTAAGTCGCGGCCGATACCACTGGGCCACCACTGCTCTTTATATATCTGGAAAAAAAAAAAAACTCCTTTTGTGCTTCATCAACGTCGAGTAAAAACAATGGGTCCCTATTGTGTATAGATTTTCCCCATCAAATTTAAGCGTAAAAGACAAAAAATTAAAGCCATCATGACAAATGAAGGGTTGTTAAAAGGAAAATTTTAAAAGTGTGTAATGTCAGATCATTTTCCATCAAATTGGGTCGCAGAGGTCAATTGACCTTTGCTGCCCGGACACCCTTTTAACTTTTAGGGTCAGTTCACACCGAAATGAGATGAGATGCGACGCTGCGCGATTTTTTAAGATAACGATAGAATTTAAAACTTTAACTTCCTACTAATTTTAACTACCAAAACCGAGAACCCTGAAATGTCACCCAGTTCTCCAGAGTGAATAAATTGGTCTTTTGATATGGATCAATCTATCTATAGTATATATAGTAATTAATACTTTATACGAGTACCTGTACTTAGTATAGTAGTGTTAAGTCTGGGTGCATCATCACACATCACATCATCAGCCTATCAATGTTCCCACTGCTGGGACACAGGCCTCCTCTCTGTGAGAGGGAATGGGCCGTCCACCAGGCGGGCCCAGTGCGGGTTGGCGGATGTCACATGTCTTCGAAATTTTGGTTCTAGGACATGCCGGTTTCCTCACGATGTTTTCCTTCACCGTTTTGAGAGCAGTGGTGATGGAATAATTTACACAAAGTAAAGCGCCTGCCTGGGCTCGAACCCACGACCTACAACTTGTAAGTCGCGGCCGATACCAGTGTGCCACCACTTCTCTTTCTTTCTCTTTCTGAGTGCATCGTCCTCACTTATATGAATTAATAATGCATGTACAGTCAAGGGCCAAAAGTGCAGTAATACTCTCCCAAAACTCAAATGACTAGTTTTTGTAGAAGAAGTTAAATTATCCACAACTGATTAAATATTTTGTATAGAAATTAAAGTATAGATTATTCCTACTAACCGCAAAAAGTTTAAATTCTGCTGCCTACAAAAAAAATGACTTTTCTGTTTTGGTAGAGTGTGCACTTTTGACCCTTATAGTACGTTAATATTGCAAAACACTTTTTATTAAACTTACTGTGTGGAGTGTTTTGTCCGTTCTTCTCCATTACAAGCTACTTTGCCGAATGGACGGTAGAATCAGTTATTACAACGTTTAAATTTTAATTATTCACATTCAAAAGTGGCGCTCGACTTTGTTGGGGTCTGCATCCAGTCTAAGCGTATTCTTGTATGGAGATACATTCTTATAGGTATTTAGGTAAATAATTGAAGTATTCCACATTTGTTTTTATAACTCTGTACCAACAGTTTTTGAAACGGTTTTAGCTTTATGATTGAAAAATCTCGAAGCAATTTTCACCCTTTTTTTTCAACAAAGGAAAAGCTTCCGCAATTAATTAATTACTACACTTAAAATATCTAAACAAGGAACAATTTTACGGAAGAGAACACGTAAATTTTTCATAATAAATCTTAAGTTTTTTCCCTCGAGATCCTAAGCTTTTATTAGTAGCAACAGAACTCATGATACACTCCCCAACAATACCATCCAGAGCACCACAAAGGACTTCAAACTTTACGACATTAACTTAAGAAAGATATTACAGTAATACCAAACGATTCTTTTGTTTTTTCTTCGGCCAAGTTCTGGCATGAAACAAAAGTAATTCAAAGAAGAGGTCATTAAGTTTGGGATTCAAGATAAATAAAAACACCGTAAGAAGAGTGTTTTACCAAAAAGGACCGTTACTCATGAGAGATTTAGGACCACTTACGGCACGGTGTTCCTTAGTGCCTAAGTACTTGAATGTTGGCAATACTTCCCGGAAATGGGGGTGAAATTTTACTCGTGTACGAGTGTGCATTTGGATGTTGGATACAATGCACGCATGGTTTACTTTTTATCTGTTTTGTAGACACTGTTTTAGATTACGTGTTGTTTCACAATTTGTATTTTTTTTATAGTTTGTAGGCTCGCGCTTGACCACTATCTCACCTGATGGTAAGCGATAATATGGTTGACGGTGAAACACGCTTGCCTAGAAAAACCCCATTCACTCTTGTCTTAAAGACCCCTAGATTGTAGCTATCGGGAAAAACAGATGTCATGCCGTGTTTTGATTTTTTTATTAATTACTCTTGAAACTCACAAGAAAATTCTCATTTTATATTGATTATAAAATTAAGTTTCCTAGGACTTTTCTGGGACCCAGGCGTATCCAGCAAGTCTCCTCCTTCTGCGAAGCAGTAATGCTCGCAAAGGAGGAGGCGGAACGCGTGAGGGAGACGTAAAGGAGACGCCCTCACGTCCTTAGGCACCGCAGGAGACGCCCCGGGCGTCGCGAGCCGATTCCCGGCCACCGTAGGCACGGGCTTGCGGACGGAGAGTAATGGGTAGCTCGCCGTCCGATAAGGACTAAGCCCGAGTTTACGGCGCGTAGTGTTCCACGCGCTCCTCAAAGAGATGTCAGCAAAAGTGACGGGGTCTGATAGAGCCGATGCCTGTCTGGTTCGCGGATAAGTTTGAAAGAGAGTTACCGCGGCCCTGGCACAATCAACTGAAGGAACACAAGTGGGTTTTAGTCAGTAAAAGTCTGACATGCCCTCCCACTTCACCCAGAGCGGAAGAAGTCATTGGATGGTTTCCCACCCAAAAAATCGTATCCAGCAAATCAGATAAATAAAATCTTTATTCCGTTCATTTATATCCGCCGACGGAAAAAGAGAGTTATTAGTTGGAAGTGTATACCTGTGTGTTTGTGTATATGTGTTTTTGTGTATGTGTGTATTTGTGTATCGATCTGTGGCGTCGTAGCTCATAAACGGAAAACCGTTTTTTTGTTTAAAAGGTAACTTTATAGAAAGTGTTCTTAGTTACGTATGATGAAAATCGTTTAGCCGTTCTAAAGTTCTTAAGTTATGGGCATTTTACTGTTTGAATCGGGGAATTACGTGTTCAATAGATTGTCGATCGAAGCGTTTCTACTACTACAAGGTGGACCAAAAGAAATCACCCTATTGGAAGACATTTGTGGACTAGACAGATGCAGAATACAAGTGAACAAGCCATGGAGCGATACACTCCCTAAGAACGCGGAATAATCGTGTCTATTTTTTTGACTATTTTGCGACCAAAATCATAATGAGCGATGAAGCTCATTTCCACCTCAGCGGGTACGTGAACAAGCAAAACTATCGCTTCTGGGGCACCGAAAATCCACGAGTTATGCACGAGGATCCATTACACCCTCTCAAAGTGACTGCATGGTGCGCTGTTCACGCTGGAGGAGTTTTTTTTTCGAGAATGCCGCTGGCTAAACGACAGTAGTGGACGGTGCCGCAATTGGATGAATTAGGACTGAGGGACATGTGGTTCCAACAGGACGGAGCAACGGCACACACTGCGCGAGCCACAACCGATATTCTGAAGGCAGCGTTCCCGGGTCGCCTCATCTCTCGTTTTGGCGATTTGCACTGGCCCGCAAGCTCGCCCGATTTAAGCGTGCCAGACTTTTTTTGTCGGGTTTTTTGAAGTCCTGTGTGTAAACACGGTGAATAAGCCCGAGACTTTGGAAGCCCTCAAGGATTCAACACGAGTGCGAGAATCTGTCGCCCGAAGTTCTCGCCGAAGTGATGAAAAATGCCATAAAACGAGCCCGTATGGCAATCAATTGTGACGGCGCCCATTTGGCCGATATAATCTTCTCGACTTGACCAGTAAAATTCTAAAGGTTCAAATAAACATAATCAAAAAACAGAATCGAAGTTTTTCATTTAAAAAAAAAGAGAGCCAAACAACATCGGATGACTTATTTTGGCCCACCTCGTAGATAAATTATGTAACACTAGCGGACACCTCGCGGTTTCACCCGCGTAGTTCCCGTTCCCGTGGGAACCGTCAAACTTACAACACCCTCATTTTCCGTCTGAGGTAAAAATAAAGACAATTCATAATAATATGGGACTTAACATAATGAAAGAAATGTGGGAGTGTTATAAGTACACCTTGGCTGTACCCTTCAGGGAATATGGACATAATATTACGTATTAAAAGTAAATAAAGTAAAATGTGCATGAGAATAATATCTTCCAATGTTAAAACTCGATTAAGGGAGGATGGCGTTCCTAAAGGAAACATTAAACCTAATATTTAAATCTGACACACTTAAGGAGATTTTGGGCCAATATGACGAGAATCCCGGCTTCTCATTCATTCAAGTTAAATTGAAAGGTACGCACTTTATACAGCGACTTTTATTTGATATTTTATGTCCCTAGCTGTACTTATGCTCTTCTGTACTTAAGGGTTGCTTAGTTATAGGATGAAGCATTGTTTTATAAATGTTATGAGATACAATCTTCCGTAATCATCATCATCTGCCTAGCCTTTTCCCAACTATATTGGGGTCGGCTTCCAGTCTTACCGGATTCAGCTAAGTACCAGTGTTTTACATGGAGCGACTGCCTATCTGACCTCCACAACCCAGTCACTGGGTAACACGGTACCCCTTGGCAAGACTGGTGTCAGATCTCAAGCTTCTGACTACCCGTAACGACTGTCAAAGATCTTCAAATGACAGCCGGGACCAACGGCTTAACGTGCTTTCCGAGGCACGGAGAAAACTCGGTATGTTGGAATGGTCACCCATCCACGGACCGACCTCGTCAAGCGTTGCTTAACAATCTTCCGTAATATAAGATATATTAATAACTTGGTAGCTGTTAGTGATTAATTATAAGAAACTGCTGGTTCAAGATATGGTGAGTATAATTTCTCGAACACTTTGACAAGAGGAAGAAAAATCAAACTTAAAACAAAACATAGAAAAAACATAAAATCTATAAAAAAGGTAAAAACATAAAAAAGAGGTGCGTTGCGCACAGTAGCTTTTATTTAAATATTTAAATTACTCTCTGCACTACTAAGTTTCACCCAAAACGTGCAGAGACTCAACAAATACATTATAAGACATACCTATAGAACATATACGATTATATTAAACAATAAAAACATTACAAAATTCATCACCACAGTTGCAATATAAAATCTAAAATAAGTCGCTAATAATAATGTTCATTTCCAAAACGGTCCATACAATCACAAGATAGAGGGCGTTAGTAAAGTTGTTAATAAGACAAAATAATAGTAGTTTATAATAGTGTATGCAATGGTCATATAATAGGGGTTATTAAAACACGAGCGTGGGTTTTTTCACATGAGGCGAAGCTTAATGTGACAAAAATAACACGCGAGTGTTTTAATATTATATGCCGTTGCATACACTACTTTATCTTCACTCTTAAATTTGAAATGAAACAAAAGTGTCAAGGGAAAAATATGTGTCTCATTGCGCATGACTGATTGCGCAGCGCGCGCTTCCATAAACAATGACACTACTTTTATACATTAAGTCAATGAGCCCATAAGCGCCAATAAATTTAAAAGTAAAAGTGTGCTATAAAAATTAAAAAGTTATTTTATGATGCAGTTGTTTGAAAATCGAAGGAAAATGTTGCACTGTAATGGTTTATTTTTTAATTTTACCTATCCACGATTATAAAGTACGTGTTTATACAATATTTTACGAATTCATATTTGGAACATTACGTTTTGAGTGTAGATAAAAAATTAAATGGTGTTAGTCATCGATATATACTATTATGTACTACGCACTAGATTTAGCGATCCAAACACTCACTATTTTCGACTGAACTGTACTCCTAACTTTAAACTATGTTGAACGAAACTTGAAAGCGCCATAAATTTCATGGCGCTTATGACGTTTTGATCGTGATTAAACTAAACTCTATAAACGATCTAGCGCTGCAAGTTTTAATCGTTTGATTATATTTTAGCGCTGCAGCGAAGTTCAGTTCTAAACGTAGGTTCTAACTCACCAGCATTTGAACATTTTTTTTTCATGAAGTATCTTGTCTATCGGTTGAATGTATATCAATGGTGTTAGTGTGTTATGTTAATTTAGGTACATCATCATCATCATCAGCCTATAGCAGTCCACTGCTGGACATAAGCCTCTCCAATTGCACGCCATTTGCTTCGATTTTCGGCAACTCTCATCCAGCTGCTACCAGCCACCCTGCGAAGATCGTCACTCCACCTAGCCTGAGGGCGTCCCACCTTACGTTTACCAGCTCGCGGTCTCCAATCAAGAACACGTTTACCCCAACGGTCATCAGTTCTACGACTTCTATGGCCGGCCCATTGCCACTTCAGCTTGCTTATTCTTTCTTCAATTTAGGTACAGCCATTATTATTTTTTACCCTGGAGACTGCAGATGTACTAACATCTACAATGTTCACAGTAGTGGACTGTATATCTTGCACGTTATTATAATGTCAATGTAGAAACAAAAGTCAGTTGCGTTGGCTGTTCTAATTTACTTAATTTGCTTTCCGAGGCACGGAGGAATCTCTATGTATGTAATCGTAAAGATGGTCCACCCGTGTGGCTCTTATTATTTAGACACAAGCTTCTCCTTAATTTTTCTCCTCCTTAAAATAACATGTCCTCTAGGAAAACTTTGTACCAAAAGAGTCACGTGTAAATAACATCACGGTCACGACCTTTCCAGCAATAACCGAAAAATAAACATCACAAAACAGACTCCGAAATCTTCACAAATAACTCAAATAAATATACCTATTCAATTTCCCCGAAAAACGCCATGGAAACGACTGGAGCCCATAAAAATGGGTAGCAACGCAACAAAATGGTTTTATGATTTAACTCGGAACCGTACAGTTTTATTATTTAGAAGTAACGACGCAGAAATATAACTTTTCCATTTTTTTCGGTTAATTAAGTTGGTTACGACTGTATTCCTAAATGGTTAATGGGTTGTGTTCATAGTTGCTTAATGGTTTTTGACATAAACTTCATAGGTAGGCAGGGCAGACGTGAGCAGAAACGCCGAGACTCGTCTCGGCCTCCCTAGAATATATATAATAGGAGTATGTAAGAATCGTGGCAAGTATGAAGTTTTGGTTTTATGGAGGTCTGCAGGCCTATGTACAGCAGTGGACGTCTTTCGGCTGATATGATGATGATGATGATGGAAGTAGGTAGTCAGGATAATTAATTTTCATCTTAAGGCCGTACCCCGACCAAAATCTCAGCATTGGATATGAGCATTCCTATTGGCCTAGCGGCACTGGTGGCGCATGAATTACGGTAGTGAATACGCCCAGATTTTAGAATAAAATCTTTATAAAATCGAATATAGAAAAAAATAAAACTTACAAAATGTTCGTTATCAAATTGTCTATCCATTAGTGTTAGTATAAAAAATAAATAATGAACACTTTACGAGGAGATGCATGCTATCAATAATTATTTCAAATTTTAATAGTTTTGTTGGAAGGAGATCAGTGACACATATACCACTTTAAAAAAAAGTGTACTACCATTTTAGAATCAACATTATGAAGAAATTTAATGTATTTTTATTAATTGATATTTCTTTTTAAATAAAGAGTAGATAGCTCTTAAAAACTGCACAAAATTCGACTAGCGCGGCTTTTTGCTCGGGGAGGCGCCTTAAGGTTGAATGTCGCTTGCAGGTTACAAAACGACAGGAAGCTCTAGACTAAGTGACACCTGTCAGCGAAAACAATTATCGAAGTCCAAATGTATGGGATTGTTATGCACTACCAAAATGTCTCATGGTCAATCCCAAACATTTCGGTATTTCGACAAAAGAATGTCTAGAGGTCACCAAATGGCGGACCGCGGTCCGGATCCGTACCATCGATCTATTTTGTGTGGACCTTAACACAATATAATTTACTACTGTTTTACTTGAATGGATACATAATTTAATAATGTATTATATTTATTACTGCTATCGTTTCCACAACTGACAAATCACCTCATTAAAATCTTCATTGATATTTATTAAGTTTATCATTTCAATTTTAACAAATTCAATACACGTGAAGATGCAAAGCCGGGTTGGGGGGTTTTTGGCTTTAATCCTTACGGACCGCGATGGTAATATAATAAAAAAACCCGGCCAAGTGCGAGTTGGACTCGCGCACGAAGGGTTCCGTACCATTATCACAAAAAACGGCAAAAAAATCATGTTTGTTGTTTGGGAGCCCAACTTAAATATTTATTTTATTCTTTTTTAGTATTTGTTGTTATAGCGACAACAGAAATACATCATCTGTGAAAATTTCAACGGTCTAGCTATCACGTTTCATGAGATACAGCCTGATGACAGACAGGCGGACCGGCGGAGTCTAGTAATAGGGTCCTGTTTTTACCCTTTGGGTACGGAACCCTAAAAACGGACCACAAATGAAAGTAATCGGTGACCTCTGGTCTAAAGCCTAAGTCCCACTTATGAGACAAATTGTTTCAACCATAGTGAAGTATCAATTTACTGACCATTGTTTTAATATCCGAATTATCTATTCTGGAAATTCGCCTCCGCTCATCTCCACAAAAACTGTGGGAGGTGACAGTTTGTAATACTGCCACGTCAGCAGGAAATATCCTCTCCTAATGATCTGAAATAAGCTGAATGCTTTCCTATCATTGTATTCTACTTTTGTACGTTTTGCTGATTTAAATTTTCTGCGTTTTTAAATTTTCTTTAAAAATTCTGGGCCTTCTTTTGAATACTAAATATCTTCATGATTTTTATCAGTGAGTCACACGTCCAATCAGTTTAGTTACCTACATGATGCTCATCGTGTCTAATACTGTTTTCTTACCAATCTTTAGTAAATAGGCTTGCTTGTTAATTTTGTGTTATTTATATAAACCACTTCTACATTCGCTAGGTGCTTTCGTAAGCTTCTTCTAATCTTACTCTTCTTACTAATACTCGTATTATAAATGCGGAAGTTTGGATGTGTGTATGTATGTTTGTAACTCAATTACGCCAGAACGGCTCAACGGATCTGAAAAAAAATCTGAACAGAGATAAATTATTTTATGGTACATAGGTTACTTTTTATCCCGGTAAACTGTTTCCTTGGGATGATAAAAGACTTTACACGCAGGCAAAGCCGCTGGTAGAAGCTAGTAATAAATAATCTCGTAAATCTATACTTAATATTATAAAGAGGAAAGCTTTTTTTTTTGTTTGTACCGAATAGGCTCCGAAACTACTGGACCGATTTGAAAAATTCTTTCACCAATAGAAGCTACATTTTTCCTGAGTAACATAGGCTATTTTTTAATCCCCTGTCCTGTGGGAGTCCTGTGGGGTGGTCCACGGGAGCGAAGCCGCGGGCAGCAGCTAGTATATTATATAGTCACGGGGTACCAGCGCTAAGAAAGAAAATTTGGTTCAAATAAATGTCTAGGTGGCGCAACATGCACAGAGTTGTTATTTAATTGTATGTAAAAATAACATTTTCTGGAATTGAACATAAAAATTAAAAGTATCTTGTTTAATCAACTCTCCTAAGTACAACATTATGGAATATTAGGCTCTTAATTCGATTTTAAAGATTATTTGAACGGATCATTTAAAATAGATGCCAATAGATGGCGCGGTTTTAAATGTTTGTATTGTAACACATTTTGGTGCAATGAAACGTGCATAAAAATACTATAAAACAAATCTTCACTGTAACCAGTATATAAAGAAAACAATATTCAGGAACCGAGTAAACCCTTTTACTTGCAAGTCACTGCTAACACCACCTATCTATCGCCATGGAACGGAACCGAACGCGACCTATGTACAAAACATAATCGGTTTAATCAGACGAAAAACGCTAGTTACGTCGGCGCGGTTTCTTTGTTTGGTATGAGGCATCTGTATGCTAGCATTATATTATATGTGGTATATATAACCATATATTTGAATAGTTATGTTTAATGCCTATGTAATAGTGGACGAGCCTATTGCCATCAGGGCACAGATCCAAAATCCGGACTGCTATTGAAAAATCCGGAGGGAAAAACCCAATAACACTGCCTCACCCGGGCTTCAGCTCGGCAGTAGCTCTCACGACCTCTTGACCAACGAGGCAATTTAGAAAATGACATGATCATCATCATCATTTCAGCCGAAAGACGTGCACTCCTGGACAAAGTTCTCCCCCAAGAGTCGCCACACTGATCGGTACTATGCATCTCGCATCCACCGGACCCCCGCAGCCTTGACCAGCAGGCTTATTACGTATCTTTTGCAAGAGCAAAACGATAGCGATCAATCGCTTTATGTCAAAAAAGTCGGCATTACCTGCAGTGTAGGTATGGTAGGTCCTACACAATTGTTTGCTAATCGCTCCCTGTTGGTCAAATGCACTTATTTAAAAAAAACTGCCAACAACTCTAAAACTTCTGTATGAAAGAGCATTTATTGCGCAAAAATCGCTATCGTTTTGCTCTTGCAAAAGATAGGTAATAAGCCTGCAGGTCGTCGCTCAACCTATTGGGTAACCTTCTAACGTTTCTTCCAGTCGCCACTCCACTTTTTGGCTCAAACTGCCATTCGTTCTGCGTGCAATTTGTCCAGCCCACTGCCACTTAAGTTTGACAATTCTAAGGGCTATGTCGGTAACTTTCCTATCTTGGAAACTCCGAGCATAGCTCTCTCCAGTTGGATGCCTTCTGATGCGGCGCATTGTGAGCGACCACGAAAAGAAAATGCCATGGTAAAGATAAAATACTAGAGTAAAAAAGTGAAAAATAAAAAACCTTTTTACAAAAAAATACCACCGACTTCCAAATAAGAAATCTACAAAGTGAAAAATAACTTTTTTTTGGAAGTCGGTGTCTTTCGTAGGTACCATTTTTTGCGTTATGGACACCGACTTCCAAAAAAAAGTTATTTTTCACTTTGTAGTTTTCTTATTTGGAAGTCGGTGGTATTTTTTTGTAAAAAGGTTTTTTATTTTTCACTTTTTAGTTGTAGGTACCTATCTAATAGGCAAGTTTTTTAGTAAGTTGCCTATAACGCCAGAATAGATTACCATGAAGCTTGAATAAAACCGATCAAGTGAGAGATCTGCTTACCCCTTAAGACCGTACTGGCGTGATGTTATGTTATGAAATGGTATAAACAATAAACTGACATGCGATTGCAACAGTCCCGAGAGATTTGCCGTTATTTATTGAAGAGTTCTGTTGTATATCCTCGAAGTTCTTCATCAAAACTCAACCAAATTAAAATAGGACCAATTTCGGACCATACTCTTTCAAACAAAAAAATAATTTTCAAAATCGGTCCACAATTGACGGAGATATCGGTGAACATACATAAAAAAAATTAAAAAAAAAACATACAAGAAGTCGAACATAGAACCTCCTCCTTTTTCGAAAGTTGGTTAAAAAGAAGCCAATACTACCTAACTCCAACTTACGCAAATAAACACTTCACAACATATTCCTATACGACAAAAACCAATGAACACGCATAACACTAAAAACAAATGACCATCATACAAAATCAAATATTAGAACCTATTTGCTAAATCGAGCATTAATTTTGGTAATGTGACGCTCCCCATATCGGTGTCACTATAACATATTTACCATAGTCGTGTAATAAGGATCAGCTCACATCGAGAGGCGACGCTTTTTTTTTTTTGTAGCTTCTCATAGCTCGGTCATAAAGACTGGTAGCTACTTAACCGGACTTCCATGTGGAGACTAAGCTATATATCCTCCAGCCAGGCAAAAATTTCTAAATCAAAGCGACAATGCTGAGGGCTAACCATTGGGGTCGAACCTCGGCTCAGGGCGTCGCTGGGGTGACAAGCAATGGCTGGATTTTGATAAGTGGTTTTACCATCCGTTCGGAAACTACCTACGTGGAGAAGAACGGACAAGAAACTCGTTTTAATAACTAATAATTTAACTAGTGCTCAGCTTCGCGGGCTGGCGGGATTTTATTTGAAAGAGTACGCGTCGGGCCTCGGCGGCGAGGACAACGAATCAAAATCAAAAATCAAAATCATTTTTTTAATTATTTTACATAGGTCTACATGGGCACTTATAAAACGTCGACAAAAGGTGCACGGTTCGTGTTAGTCGTTTCCTATGGAGAAGAACCGGCAAGAAACTCCATGGTTACTCTTTTAAAAATTTGTTTGTGTTTACAATATTTCCATGTTACAGCATTAGTACTTGGATATGGGGGGACAACGTAGGCCCGACAATAAGTCGTACGAAATTAAAAAAAAACAAACAAAAAAAGATGTAAAACGAAATAAAAAGTTAACAAATGTTAACAATCATCTAGAAATCTAGAAGGCCTACAATGTAACAACAACACTAAATTTAACAAGTAAATCGGTTTATAAGAGGCGACGCTGCCTGCACTTTTAATCCCCGACGAAAAAAGAGGGGTGCCAACATATAAGTTTGATGTGTTTACCTGTGTGTTTGTGTATTTTTGTTGGGTATCCGTCAGTGGCACCATGGCTCCTAAACAAATGAACCGATTTTGTTTTCGTTTTTTTTTTTGTTTGAAAGGTGAATTTATTGAAAGTGTTCTTAGCTATTTGATGAAAATCGGTTCAGCCGTTCAAAAGTAATGGGCGTTTTACTGTTTGAATCGGGGTGTTTACGCAAGATATCGTGTCATAATTATGTATTCAACAGACTGATGATCAAAGCGTGTCTGCTATTAGATAAATTATGTATTGTTGAATAACAATATGTCGGGGGTATTTTTAATTTTACTTGTGATAGCGATACAATCATCATCACCATCTTCCTTGCCTATGATATTAGGTCAGAGCAAAACGTTTTCTTTTTCCTTCTCCTTCTGTCAACCGTCACGCTATCATTGACTCCCTTGTCTTTCATTTTACTCTTCACGCAGTCCATTCACCTTTTATTGCCCTCTCCAACCACATTTTAAGACAGCATTACAATATAGAACTTTATTTGGTTAATTTATTTAGTTGATATTCATGTCAGTGACATAATCATCAATACATATAATAAATCTGTAGAAAAGTAATTTTTGTACATCGAAAATATTTCCAAAAAAAATAGCCAGGGTGTTAAAGGATAACCAACAGAACCCATTGCCGGCATTTTTGGAATTAGTGTCTGTTTATCTGTTTGTCTGTTTATTTGTGCACGCATCACGTGAAATGTACGAAACCAATGTAAATAACTTGTATACATAAAAATTGTGCGTAACTTGAAGAATTACTTAGTTTTTATTTCATCGCAATCGGTTCACGCTATCAAAGGTTAGATGAATTTAAAGTGTTCAAGAAATAAAATTATCACAACACACGCAATTCAGATACTTTGACAGTTGAACTCGGTATTCGATAGATGGCGTTGTGCATTTGAAGTCATTTTCTGAATGGCGGTGTTAAGATTCTCCGCGAAACAATGATGACTATAGAAAAATAAATTGTTAGGTGGATAAGTAGGGTAAGCGGGAAGGTAAGTAGGGTAGGGTTGGCAGACATGACGGGAGCGAAGCCGCGGGCACAGCTAGTTTATAAATAAAGGAAAGGTACCCCGTGGCGGCATCGTTCACCTTGAGGTGCCTCGAGGTGCAATGAGGTGGACATAGTGCAAAACAACGTGACGCAACGATGATGTGTTGCGTCTTGCGAAATCAAATAGGTACGGGCCGCAGCTTGGCAATACTTGCCGCGCTGTGCAGTGCGAAACAACTAGCGTCTTCAAGCATGTCGCGTCTCGGTGTGAGATGACCCTTACAGTGTCGTAAATATCAATTTCCTGTGAGACCATTTTGTGACGTCATTTGACGTTATTCTATGGACGTCTTTCGACGGAGCGGGTTGTAGATTTAGGGTGTAAGGGATGTGTGTGTGAGTTGTAAGTTATCTATTTTTATGATGAGGACGGGAATGGTTCGAAATGATTTGCTGTGTTGGAATTTGGTGAAAAAGATTCTCCAACAAGAACTTTCCAATAGCAACCATAGAGATCTTTTGAATCAGCGCTTTTCTATCACCAGAAAATTCATCATCATCATCACAATTAATAGTCACCAAAAAATTCAATCATTGGTAGTAAAAGTATCACATAAAAGATCCTCTCTGAAGCAAGATGGTCCAAGAAAGAGAGCAGTGGTAAAAAATAGAAGAGGCCTTTTGAGGCCCCAGTTTCTTTTGTTTTAACTTTTAAATACTTTGTATCTGAACTTATTAGTTATTAGATCGCCATATTTAGTTTATTGTCATTTGTAGGGGTGTAACAGTAAAGATGGGTATTATATCATCATCATTTCAACCGAAAGACGTCCACTGCTGGACAAAGGCCTCCCCCAGGCGTCGCCACATTGACCGGTTCCGTGCGTCTCGCATCCAGCGCCTCCCCGCAACCTTAACCAGGTCATCGGTCCACCTAGTGGGAGTTCTTCCAACGTATCGTCTTTCGGTTCGCGGTCGCCATTCCAGAACTTTTCGGCCCCATCGGCCATCCGTTCTGCGAGCAATGTGCCCTGCCCACTGCCACTTAAGTTTGGCAATTCTTCGGGCTATGTCAGTAACCCTGGTTCTCTTGCGGAAATCCACATTTCTGATTCGATCACGCAAGGAAACTCCTAGCATAGCCCTCTCCATTGCCCTTTGAGTGACTGTAAGCTTTCTGATAAGGCCCATTGTAAGCGACCACGTCTCAGAGCCCTAAGTCATCACTGGCAACACACACTGGTCATAGACTTTCGTCTTGAGACACTGTGGTAAGTCGGACGAGAAGACACCGCACAACTTCCCGAACGCTGCCCAGCCGAGTCGGATTCGACGGTTGACCTCTTTCTCGAAGTTGGCCCTACCCAATTGGATCGTTTGTCCCAGGTAAACATAGTCGCATAGACATAGTCGGGTATTATATATTTTAATAGTTTATAAAAAAGGGTATTGTTATTTATTTCACATCCATCAAACCGCACTGGGCCCGCGTGGTGGATTACGGCCCATCACATCGTCAGAGAGGAGGCCTGTGTTCCAGCAGTGGGAACTTTAAAAGACTGATGATTATATTACTTATTTTATACAAAACTGCTTTTGTTCAATTCAGAATGACACAGAAATATTCCTCATAACATGATCTAACATTATTTAACATAATACGCCTATATTGAACATAAAAGTTGATTCTCGCAAACTTTGACCTCGAGCTATGTCCACGTGCAAAGTTTTTCTTCAGCTGAAAAAGAAAATATCCTCCAATTTTTTCTAGGTACTTAACAAGTTACCACTTTGCTAAAAAGTGTTTTATCTAAACTAATATTATAAAGAGGTAAAATTGTTTGTTTGCAATACGAAATCTCAAGAAGTACCGTTCCAATTTTAAAAATTCTTCTAACAGGCCTGATCGATGCGTCGACGGTCTGTGTCTAGCAGTGGACATATTTAAGCCGATAAGATAATGATGAAGTTAATCAGTGATGTTATATGTTAGTTATTTTACAACAAGGCAATTTAATAAAAAGTTAATATCAAAATAATGTTGTCTAACTATATCCTTAAATCCATTACAGAATATTCTTATGTTGAACAAAATATTTTGTTTTTTAACTAAGACCTCGAGCCTTAACCGCTTTTTTTACCACGTGCAAAAAAAAACTATACCCGAGAAAGAAAATATCCGCCGACTTTTTATATGTGAGTACCTACTTAGCAAGTTATTACTTTAGCAAAAAGTTTTTGCTTCGATAGTGCTTCTCTTGTATCGGCACGAAATATAATAAAACTTGTTTTTTTTTCTGTGGCTCCGAAACCGTGGCCTTTGTTACAGGAATAATGTATAAAAAACATTTTCGAAACGACTTTTTTTATATTTTTTATTATTGATAGGCTCGCGCTTGACCACTATCTCACATGATGGTAAGCGATGATGTGGTCGACAATATAGCACGCTTTCCTAGAAGAAACCTATTCACTGTTGACTTAAAGACTCCCAGGTTGTAGCTATCAGGAAATACAGCAAAACACTAAAAAGTGCATAATTACTTTCCTTTCGGCAGTCAGTCTTTGGTACCTTTTGTCTTAATCGTTTTTCGACACTGATCTCCGATACGAAAGTTGTGTTTTGATTTTGAAGCCTGTAATTTTTTTTTGTGAAAATATTTTTTTTTTTTTTACACCACCTTTTAAATAAAAAAAGAATCATCAACATCTGTTCACCTAAGAAAAAGTTCTGATGTAACATAATAAAAATACAGTCGAATTGAGAACCTCCTCTTTTTTAAGTCGGTTAAAAAGTAAGGTCGGTAAAAAGTCGGGTAATAAACCTATACAAATATATAAACTAAAATAAATTCTTCAAATTGTTAGTTAAGAATATAACATAACTCACCTGGTAAAATATACGTCTATTTAAAAGAAATTAATGAAGGTACTACTTAATAAGCAAAATTTTTTAAAACATCCATCTCTATAAAATTTACCAATTGGCACAAAAAAAAATTGCCTATTTTTCTCTATCACTTAAAGTATTACCAACAACTATTTCTGTGATTTTTATTATTAGAGGTGTAAAAGGTACACAAAGCAATACATACAAATCTAATCACAGTATTTCCAGTTCCGTCATTCTATTTTTCCGAACCATTTTAAAATAAAAACGTAAATCATAGAGCTCCTATTCTGAATTCAAAAATAAACGTTCATTTATTTCCGAACAATTAGCTTTCTTTCCGCAGAGCTGTACTTCATTATGGAGTCATGTTAGGGTTGTCACATGAAATCTCAACGAAGTAATTTTCTTTGCGTATAAGGTTAGTAAACAGACCGAGGTTATGGAAAATGTCTACCGTCTCTGCCTTTAGTAGCTTGCAACATCAAGGGGTTGGAATATGAGCCCAGTGGCTCAAGGTTAACAAAAAGAAATAGATCAAATTATCGTAATTATAATGTAAAAAATTGTCAAAGACGCGTAAGCTGAAATGATTGTTTTTTTTTTTATAATTGATAGGCTCGCACTTGACCACTATCTCACCTGATGGTAAGCGATGATGTGGTCGACAATGTAGCACGCTTACCTAGAAGAAACCTATTCACTCTTGAATTACAAACTTCCAGGTTGTAGCTATCAGGAAATACAGACTCTGGCAGGGAATTCCACTCTTTAGCTGTGCGAACAGTGAAAGTATTCTCAAAACGTTTGGTGCGTATCGGTGGGATGTCCACCATGTATCGATGACGCATAGCCGTTCGTCTGGTAGTCCGATGAGGGAACGGGCTATTGGTTATCAGAAACAAAACACTCAAAAACGACATGACCGATTTCTGTATAAGATATTAGAATAGTTCTTTTTTGTTCACCAGAATACATAGAAGGAATTTTGCGTATAAACACAAAAAAATATAGGTAGGTAGGTGGGTAGGTAGGAGGTAGGTAGGTTAGGGTAAATCAGCGAATGAATGGAACTCACTACCTGCGTCTGTGTTTCCGAACGCATTCAACCCGAATCTCTTCAAAGTTAGAGTGAACAGGCTTCTTCTGGGTAAGCTCACTCCATCGTAGACTCTGTCTCTGTCACCTATGACCTAGACTAGAGTCAAGAGCAAACCCATTACAAAAAAAAAAAAAAAAGAATAGCGAAGCCGTGAGCACAGCTAGTTTCCTATAAAACTCAACTACATTTTACACAGCACATTTCTTACATGGCAAGCAAGATATATAATTTTCACAAGTACAGCCATCTGGCCAGTTGCCAGTTTTCCGATAAAGTAATATAAGTCAGCCATTAAAAATAGTGGGAAAATCAACGTAATGATAACTTGACCTACATTTTGAGATTTTCCTTAAAGTAAACTCAATTACAATGTCTTTGACCAGAGTACATTTATTCGGTAAATTTTAAATGTAGCCGACTACTCCACTTGCCGACGTTGGCCTTCGGCTCACGTCGAAATTTGCTACATCGCTAGTGTTAAAAACTCGACTTTTTATGCTCGACACAAAATGTACTATTAGTAATGCAGTAAGTATTGTGAGTCCCTGGTGAAGATGTTGGAACGAGCTTGACGCCTATTGACAAGATTGGTCCATATTTTCCCAAAAAATGGGAGGTCTTTGCCTGCAATGTGACAGAATAGACTGAAAATAATATTAGAATTACAATCCAATTAAGTATTCAATAAATATCCTAGACTAAAATCAAAATTCTAAATATAAACAAACTCATAATTAAAATCGAAGAAGAAGTTTGAAAGTCGAGTATTCTTTGCACAAGAAGTTTGTATCGAGACATCGAGTATTTTTTGCGCAAAGAGGTTGATATATTGGTGTGCTCTAAATTCAAAAACCAAAACAGTGATTAAAAGTGATTTTATTAACTGTTTTCAGTGAATAAAATAAGCTTTACAATGCATGTCCTCGAAAAGAGCTTTTTCCAAGCATCCAAACTGTGCGGAAAGTGTCACTTTTTTCTTACTAGTGCTTTTTATTTTTCTGTATTTTTTTAATGTTCAACTCCAACGTCAGCCCGCCGCATAGTTTTTTATTATTTGAGAAAAGTTTTAAAATTTGAGAAAAGTTTTTAAAGATTCATATAAAAGGTAAAACAAAACTAATACTTCAATTAAGGCGTTTTTAATTACTCTAGATTTAGATTTTGATCAATAAATTAATTTTAAATATTCATTAAATATGTTTGGCAGAATGAATATTTTGCTCGTGCCTTTTTGCGTTACGTCGTGACAACTATTTGCACATGCGCAGTAGATATGCCCGAGGAACTATGAACTATTAGTTAATCTGTGGATATGCTGAGCGCCCTTGAATAAGCGCCATTTTATTAATTTCTTGCTTGGTTCAGATATCTTTTTTATTTCCTCGCCCAATGCATAGTAAAATGTGCGTAAGATGATTTCCGCACTTGTACCATAAATAACTATTTTAGAGGGGGAATGGTATAAATATAATTAAAAGGAGGGGAGTGGGCAGCCAAAGTAAAGTTCGATGAATTGTTTGAGAATTAATATGAATGAGAAGGAAGTAAATGATAGCGTGGCGGTGTACAGAGGAGAATGACAATAGAAAACGGATTTCGTCGACCCGAAGTAACACGGGGTACTGGCAGAAGGAAGACCCCTTATTACTTATCTCTTTACGGCAGTAAGTTTAACGCAAAAAAGAAGTTTTTCCTTCTTATTTCCTTAACCCTGCCAACCCTACCGGTACAGCACAGTTTAGCCGAGCTGTTTGCGGGAGCGTGTCCCCCAGACGATTAGACGCACAATTGCACGTCACACAGCCGCGGGCTTGCATACGTACTTACTGGATAAATGGCGGCTAGAGCGAGGATTTGAGGTTCCCAATTACCTACACCATATCCCAAAAAAATTGTGCTATTATAGTCCGACTATCTTACTTATTACAAATATACTAAGATTCATGAAGAAAACCCGTGATAGGGTTCTTTCACAGAACAGAGTAGGCGTTTTTTTTGTTCTGTGGGTTCTTTAGTCTAGCAAACGACGATGTTCAGATGTTTTCCAGTACCTCATCACAGCCTCTTAGTGATCCATATCCATCATTTTATTTTATTCAAAATCAAAATCCATATTTTTTATTTTACATAGGCCTACATGGGCACTTATAAAACGTCGACAAAAGGTACACGGTTCGGGTTAGTCGTTTCCTATGGAGAAGAACCGGCAAGAAACTCCATGGTTACTCTTTTAAAAAATTTGTGTTTACAATATTTCCATGTTACAGCATTAGTACTTGGATATGGGGGAACAATATATTGACGTGACAACGTATAATAAATCGATGAACGCCGGCTGCACGTACGAAAAAGAATGACTCAATGTAACGTTACGCTCATTGTAACGTTATAATCGTAACGTTACAATAACGTTAATTGTATCGTTATGTATGTGACGTTGTCACGTTAAACTATCGTCCGTAAACAGACTTTTTAGACAACCAATATTTTGACGTGACAACGTCTAATAAATCGATGAACACCGGCTGCACGCACGAAAAAGGATGAATCAATGTAACGTTACGCTCAATGTAACGTTACGCTCATTGTAACGTTATAATCGTAACGTTACAATGACGTTAATTTTATTGTTAAGTATGCAATTATTCATCAATGTTTTGTTGTAACGTTGTCACGTTAAACTATCGTACGTAAACCGACTTTACAGACAACCAATTTTTTTTTCTATTATCTTCTGCTAGCGGCTTTGCCCGCGTGATAATTATTTTAACATTATAACGGGATAAAACGCGCGCCTTTGTGCTATTCTAGACAATAATCTATTTTGTAACAAATTTAATCCAGATTCGTTCAGCCGTTCTAGCGTGATTGAGTAGCAAACATACATCCACACACACATCTATCCTTAATAATAGTATGATATTACGTAAGATTATATCCGTCCTTGTGCTCAAATAACATTCGTCTTGACTTTCCTAATCTTCCAGCTGTAGTCCTTTCGTCTCCTTAAATGAAACCATAGCCAGCAGATATTAATAAAGTTGTGCCAAAACCCTTACATATACACTGTTACTTTCTGAGTCTTATTTCCCCAACTCTCTCAGCCCTACTGGAATACACGGCCCAGTTTAGCCCAGCTGTTTGCGGCAGCGTGTTCTCCGGACGATTAGACGCACAATTGCATACGTACTTACTGACAACATGGCGGCCAGAACGAGGATGTGAGGCTCCAAAGTATTACCTAGAGCATAGCCTAAAGTTTGTGAAGACTCCATGAAAAACCATGATGGTGCTTCAATGTCTGGCAAACTTCAGCTGTTTTTCTACATATACTTTTCAAGTACCATATTATTTTGGAGTAAATCTCATCCATCCTTGTAGTAATATTGTCTCTTTTTTTCCATTTAAGACACCGTAGGCAGTAATATTATTGTACCAAAATCCTTATGGTACAGTTTCCTTAGCTCTGGCAGCCCTGCCATACGCCACAGTTTAGCCCAGCTGTTTGCGGGAGCGTATCCTACGAACGATTAGACGCACACTTGCATACGTACTTACTGACAACATGGCGGTGAGATCATGGATATTTTGTATAGGTTTACTACTGGGTTTAGTGACGGGTTGAAAATGGTTTTAAAGAAAATAATAACGACATATTTATGGAATTCTTTCATCCGTTTTCCTGCTTAAGGCGCCTCCCCGAGCAAAACGCCGCGCTAGTCGTTTTTGTGCAGTTTTTAAGTTTGTCTACTGTTGGCAACTGTCGTCGCCTTAAGTAGCTACAGCAACTGCGATAGCTTCTTATCCCAGCTAAAATCGCAACTTAAGGCCATACCCTGACCAAAAAATCAGCATGAGATATGAGCATTCCTATTGGCCTAGCGGCACTGGTGGCGCATGAATTACAGTAGTGAATACGCCCAGATTTTAGAATAAAATCTTTATAAAATCGAATATTCGTCTTTTGAAAAAAATAAAACTTACAAAATGTTCGTTATCAAATTGTCTATCCATTAGTGTTAGTACAAAAAATAATTAATGAACACTTTACGATTAGATGCATGTTATCAATAATTGTTTCTCATTTTTATGGTTTTGTTGGAAGGAGATTAGTGATACAAATACCTCTTTAAAAAAAAAGTGTACTACTATTTTAGAATCAACATTATGTAGAAATTTCATGTATTTTTATTAATTGGTATTTCTTTTTAAATAAAGAGTAGATAGCTCTTAAAAACTGCACAAAAACGAGTAGCGCGGCGTTTTGCTCGGGGAGGCGCCTTAAATAATAAAATGAGAAAAACTGCCTACTTTTAAAGCCAGGCAGGTGTGGTGTAATGTCACGTACATCAAGTATAGCACATAGTTTAAATTAAGATAGATAAGATAATTGTTCATAGTTATATTACATGGCAATGTACGGGTAAGGAGGGTTTAAGTAAACACCGTGATGCGTACTTCTCCATGACTCAACTGAAGGCTGAAGACTCCCTTCAATTGTTATCCTGTGGTATATATACATAGTGCGTGCGTTATATTATTCTAATAAAACTATGAATATATCTTATCTAACTTAACTTAAAATATGTGCTATACGTACATCACACTATACAGTTTTCATATTGTAAACTTAAAAATAATGCCATAGAATACGACCTCAAGAAGTTATTTAATTTGTGTGTCTGTTATGTAACAACTTCTATCTGCAACTAAGTAAGATAAAAACGAAAACATAATTATCTAAGCCAGTGCTACGTAAGTAATGTTTATCAATTCCGACTTGAGAATATATAAGATATAACTTATAACCTTCCTCGATAAATGGACTATCTAACACAAAAATATTTTTTCAATTCCAACCAGTAGTTCCTGAGATTACCCCCTACATACAAACTTACAAATTTGACCTTTTTATAATATTAGTATAGATAAAATTCTGATACCTATCTCACGTATATATACTAATATACTGACTGCACTGGCATAAATTAAACAGTCATTGATCATTTATTATAAATTTGGCAATATCGCTAATCGGTCGAACGAACCGGTGAGCAGTCCAAATAATTATACTGCGACGTTCCGATATCCAAACCTAACACAAAGGTATCATGCCTTAAATACTAGCTATTTCCCACAGCTTTACACCCACAGCCTATGCCACAAGAATCGTGTTTTTTTTTGGCACAAAAAGTAGCTTAAAACACTCAACAATAGTGTAGCTGTATATTGGATAAAACACTATCCAAAAACTGATCAGTACTTCCAAAGATTATGTATTGTTAGTCAACAAACAAGAAGTAAATTAATTTAACACGTTCACATTATTAATTTCTACTCACACTCAAATTTAGCACTTAACAGCGTCTTCAAGCATTCAACTTAGAACAAGTACAAGTCAGCGTCAAATTCACTAGAAATTCCGTTCATTCTCAAAGTATATCGTGTCATGTTAGCTCGCAGGAATTGCGAATTACCGAGTTAAATGCACGACTTAGAAATGTACTGGGAGTGAATGAATGAACGAATGACTTGATTGAATGACATGTACTTGTACGCACATATGGACATAAATAGAATCACGGGTGTCTATTTTTGGCCCTTTGAGTTCAGTTTTCTGTTAACCGTCATTCATAAGTCAGCGCTGTTTATGGGTTTATTCTAGGGCAAGGCATAAAAAACCTGCTCTTATATCATGTTACCTGCTAATAATAAAATAACTGGTGCCGCGCGAGCTTTTTGAATGCGAGAAGCACAGGACCTGGAGGCCTCAGCAGTGGATATATTTCGGCTGAAATGATGAAGGAAATGTCTTCAATGAATTAGATGCACTCTGCCAATCAATAAGATAAACATGTCTGTAAAAGTGTACTCTCTTTCTTCTCCTAAAATTTTTTGTCCGAAAATCACTATCCACAGCACGTTTTAACTTCAGTAACTAAAATATTCATAATTCCGATTTTTTTTTAACATTCCTTTAGTTCTAAAAGTATTCTGTCGTAATATCGAGTACTTTAATAATTGAATCTCCTAGTTTTACATGACCTAAAGTCATATGTCCTAAGTATTGTGTTAAATAATGTATATTATGCCGAATTTTCTTTTACAATAGATTTTTTAGTCCTAAAACATTTGCTAAAAATTAGGTTTTAGTGACAGAAACGAATCGCTGTAAATCCGACTCCACGTAGTCTTATCTGCTCTACCCCTAGAGTGTAATTTTATATCGCGTAGGCGCGGAGTGGCGAGGCAGCCCGCGAGTTGAGAAGCAGGTGGTTGTAACACCCACCGCCGAAGCTGTGGTGAGTGTAACACCCATCTGCGACGATAAACTCGCGTGGGACCGCCGGAGTCCCGCAGCGCCGGAGCCATGACAGAAACCATGCCTGCTGCATGTTGCAAGCTTGCTTGCATGCTGCATGCTGCGTGCTTGCTTGCATGCTGCATGCTGCGTGCTTGCTTACATGTAGAGAAGTTCTATGAACACAAAAGCTTTGTTATACAATTATTTTCTAAAAATGTTATTATTATAAATAAATATTATGTAATTTTAATTTATAACTTTTATTGAAAACGGTTTTTTGTCTTTTGTATATTAATGATTGTAATATTTTTGACAAACGGATTTAGGACATATTATATTTAGGGATTTCAATTCTATGGCATGTGATATTATGTGATATTAAGTTCGGGTAAGTTATCATTCGGACAAATGATGATTATGACAAAAAAAGTTATGGCACTTTAAATTATGGATAAAAAAGTTAGGTGACACAATAGAGAACCCTGTAAAAGAGGCATCCATGATTTTGTTTCGAGTTTATGTCTTATCAGAGGTGAAAAAAGTCGATGTTAGCTTGCACTTAAAAATAATTAAATACAAATATCTAACTGACAGAATAAGTAGCATTAGTTCATTTAAAAAAAGTGAGTTTTTTTTTCGAAAATGAAATCAGCCATATATGACTTACACAAGTACGTAGTAGTGATCTGTTATAACTACCTATCCTAAGGCAAGAAAGCGTGAGTTTATGCATTAATGCCCATAATCCTAAAAGGCAATTTCAAAATGGAAGCGAACTCAAATAGTGCACTTTCACAAACTGATACGTTAATGGACTTCAAAACCATTTTAAACTGACTTCAATCGACTTCAAAAGGTCCTCCATTCGATATTAATGGAAGCCAACTTAGATGAGATTTGTTCCTTTGAGCCTTTTCAAGGAAGTGCGCTTTTCTAAATTGCACTCCGTATTTTGCGAACTCATTTCTGCAAGTTTCTTCAATACAGCTTTTAAAATTATTGATGTTAAGGGGACGTTGAGTAAAATCTTATTCAAACAAATAATTCTTTGATCGATAATTATCATGTACTTGATAACTGTTTTTTTGCATAAAGGCGCAGATAACCTTGAATAGCTGATTTTAAAATAAGAATCACGTCTAAACGCCTTATCGTAATTTATTGCAAAAATATATGTTACATCAGACAATTTTCTTAATAATTTGATTTGAGAAAATTTTTAGTTTTATTCGTATACGAGTAACATAGTGTAATTAATTTGTAAAGTTAAAAAACACGACAATCGCAAAAAAACCGCTGGGCGTATTTTAATATAATTGACACTTATCTCAAAGACAATTTCATCATCTACATTTTGATCTGAGGTATTTTTTTAAACTCTTAGAATACTCGTAGTAAGGCAAGTACAAAAAACTAAAAATAATTGGGTCGCGCGGGTGTCCAACGAGTGCGCGTTTTGTTCCATCAAAGTCGTTGGCGTTAGTCGTCATCTGAACTGGTAAAAACTACCGACCCAATTGCATTTTGGTCACACTAGCCAAATTCAATGGATTTTGGCTTAGTGCGTTAGCGCTAACACAGGTGGACTCTCCACTTTACGAAAAAGTCCGATGGGGAGGCAATCCAACACGACCAATGGAAGATCGACCAGAATAAGTTTTTGAGTATTATTTTAAAGTAGTGATACAGATACCTAGATATTATTAGGTTCTTGCATATGAAATTGGCGTTTTTAGGGTCTCGTACCCGGAGGATCCAAACGGAGCCCTATTGCTGCCACTCACGTGTCCATCTTTCACACGGGTTTTACAGCCAAACGATTGAAGCTAGTCTTCGAATTTACACAGTATCAGTAACTTGTAGATCAAAAGCCATAAAAATCTACGAAATATGTTTAAATGTTTTAATCCTACAAGTAAAGAGGAGCGCGAAAAAATTTTTTGACCTACCCCATCAAATAGGGTGTTGTTATTTATAATTCGTTGAGTAGATAAATACTGCATTTTGTTTTAAGAAATATTGAAAAACAAAGGAGAAGCCACCAAAGTCACCTTTAGCTTTCAATAAATTGTTGTGAAGTGTACATAATTTTGGAGGTCGCACACCGATAAATTAACTTCGAGCGAATCGCTACAGAAAAATTAACATTTTTAAAAGGTGTCGATTCGCACGTTTCGTGCGAGTTAAATATGTGCGAATCGTCCAATAACCCAATAATTTGTTATTCCTTAATTTCTAATGGATTCTGTTTTTTTATTTGAAACCGTCGTTAAAACAGTTTATAGTAACCCGTTTCGTAATGAAAGAAAATATGATCTTCTATACAAATTACTAAACTTCACATAAAAAATAAAGGCCATAATTATTATTGTGACAATAAAATAGATCCTTCAGCTTTGTAAAATCCAGCACATATTTGCGGGATCCATTTTAAAGCTTCTATTTTCAACGCACGTTCACTGCGGCTTTCATTCGCAAAGCCTTCGTGATTGACACAGGTCAGACGAATTGTGAGGTCCATCGCCAGTTTTATTTGGAGCTAATTACTTACGCAGGTTTTTATTTTGTTGCAGGTAAAGCTGGTTTATTGGTGAAATTGTGGATTGAGGAATTAAAGGTTGGGCAATACAAATCATAACGTTGAGGTCCTTAATGTTTAAAGAAGAGCTACAGGATAACTGATACATTCCACTGTCCAATTTCACTCAAATCTGAGTGGTGTTTTTCTCAAAAGACCAACTCAGACAATATGATCTACAAATAGTTGTTCCGGCTCTGGGTGTTTGTGTATGTGAAATTATATGTTTGTAAACGCACCCACGATACAGGAGAAATTCCTAGTGTGGGGCAACGTTTTTTAAAAAAACAAAAATAAACAAAACAAAAATATCGCCTACATGGTTCACACAATATGATTTAAACATTACTGATTGTATTGACTTTGAAATAAACTTATGTCGCAAAGTCCACGTCTCCGAAGCGATAAAAATAATACTTAAAAAAAAACTAAAACACAAGCTTCAATAGAAAACTGAACTGAAAAGTAGAAAATGATTTTCAACAAATTTAAATTAAGAATAGTGTGATAAACAAAAATAATAAATCTATACCAATATTATAAAGAGGAAACATTTTTTTGTTTGTTTGTACCGAATGGGCTCCGAAACTACTGGACCGATTTTAAAATTCTTTCACCAATTGTTAGCTACAATATTCCCGAGTGACATAGGCTATTTTTGTATCCCGAAAACGGGTCCTGTGGGGTGGTCCACGGGAGCGTAGCCGCGGGGAACAGCTAGTTTATTGTATAAAAAACGTGGAACCTGAAACCTTTGAAACTTTGCACAAGTGTGCAAATTAATCCGACATTGCTGTCAGGTTAAATATTATTATTTTTTAATTTCGTTTTTATGTGTATTTTTTAAATTTAATTTTTTGGTAAGACTGTCGTAGGTATCGTTTACTGTTATTGTCGGAGCTGATGAAGATTGCTACTATCTTTGCATTATATAGAGTTAATCTTTCTAGTGTTATATAGCAGCATAGCCAGCATTGTGTGAGTACCATGTACTTCAGAGCTATCATTGTCTAGATACCTACGTCTTCTATTGACTTGAATGACTCCGGTGGTTGAGAGTATGTCATGCCCACTCAAATGTCTCGCCGATGGTGGCGCGTGTGTCGGATCATTTAGCTCCCTTCAAAATGGTTGAGCTGAATGGTGCTGATACATGTGTCATGTTCGTGAACGGGCGCTGTCGGTTGGGACTGGTCATCTCTTAGCTGCCATGTTTTATTTTAATTGATTCTAATTTTATTTCTGAATTGTCTTTTTATATTTACTATGGACACTTTTAACTTTCTACATCGTTCTCACATAATGTGTAATCTCAACATGAATGATGTAACAAATGATTTGTAATATTTACCTAATTGAAAAAGAGTGTCCATGGAGTTTCTTGCCCGTTCTTCTCCATAGAGATCTACGCCTTGGAATGGGCATCTACGGTACTTTCACAGTTATTATGTCTTGTGACTGGGACTGTAGCACCATAATTTTGTAATATTTTATTTTGTCTTTTGACAATTCAAAAGTGCCTGTAACTGGCCTACTTGAAATAAAGTGCTTTGACTTTGACTTTGACATTATCAAGGGGGTGAAAATCACGTTCAAAGATTGCGTTACATAGATTCATAGATACATACATACCAAGCTAATAAAATCGTGTTAAAAATATGAAACAAGTTATTGTTTTATCGAGCTAGATCGTCGAATAAATGCGTAACGTATGTTTGTATAAAAAACCTATCCTGTAATTTTAACGTAACTACAGACTGTTTAACTAAAATAATTAAAATTTTAGTAGTTGTTTCATAGTCTCTACCATGTAATCTGGTTAAAATAGTACACATTTAAACCTTCTTAACGAATGCACAGGGAAGTAGCTCGCTAGTGACATCGCGTACATTAGATAATTAATTAAACCCAGCCAGCTTCGCGACTAAACAGAAAATAACGACTTAGTGCTTCTGGCAGAGATAAATGCGTTGTTTAAGCCTTGAGTTTTCGTAGAAACATAATTATAATAGTACCCTTAAGGCCGTGCCCTGTCCAAAAAATCAGCATGAGATATGAGCATTCCTATTGGCCTAGCGGCACCGTTGGCGCATGGATTACGGTAGTGAATACGCCCAGATTTTAGAATAAAATCTTTATAAAATCGAAAATTGGTCTTTTGAAAAAAATAAAACTTACAAAATGTTCGTTATCAAATTGTCTATCCATTAGTGTTAGTATAAAAAATAATTAATGAACACTTTACGAGGAGATGCATGCTATCAAAAATTATTTAACATTTTTATGGTTTTGTTGGAAGGATATTAGTGCAACATATACATATAGCGTATGTTCTTATAAGGCATCCCCTGTTGCCTTATAAGGCCAAACCCGGATCTTATAGATCATGTTCTTCAGGAAAGTCGGGTGTGCAGTAGGAAGGTACTCATAACCAGCATGCGTGTATGACTAGACGTATGAACGTAAATAAATCAAAAGGAATATGTAGGGATTCTGTAGTTTCTGACTACCGTCATGAGAAAAAAGGCGTGAATTTATGTATGTTTGAGCTTTAACTTTTCCTAGAAATATATTATAATGATCATCACCTTGAGCCAGTGTCACGTGGCTCTCCGTTCTACCGCACCGCATATAGTCCACTCTCGTGTCAGTAAATTGTGCCAGTACCTAGGGAACTTCAAATCAAGACGTCCAGTGGAACGAAGAAGGAGCGCTGCCAGGATTAACCAGAACGAGCACGAGGAAACCCGCCTCTGAAGTTAGTCTTACCTATGTTTAATGCAGCATCTCTCTCAGCATACCGACCCGTCTGTTTTCCCTAGGTCTAGCCTATCTACTTCTTGAACCAAGCGCACCGCACGTCTTTGGCGTGCTCAGTGCTATTACTGCGCTGCCGCGCTTACACACATTGTATATCTTCTCGCAAGCTTCATTGACTAAGAAAACGTAACTTAAAACATTAAATAACAAATACAATTTAGATAGGTTTAATACCATTATAAGACCTCTAGCGAACGCAGAATCCTTGAAATAAAATGCAGCCATCTGAATCTTAGTACATTTAATAATGCGTTCGTTAAAAAAATAACTTTGAGAAGTGGTAGTAACTAAGGAAATGTCCAGAATAGCCTGACTTCGCACACAGCAGAGCATAAGCCTCTATTTTCTTGTACCAATCCACACATTCCCGCAGTGCGGACATCGACCAGGTACTCTCGTGATGGCAACAATGATGTCCGTCCATCTCGCCGCTGGCCGACCAACAATCAAAACTCAGCTTACGCCAAATAACATGAGAAAACTTTCTTAATCGCTATAATAATCACTTCGAATAACTATCTCTCCGCAAGCAAATAAACCTAAATTTATCAGTAAAATAAGTCCAAGCATCGGAATAAGTAGAGTGTTTTGAATTCACCGATACAATGGATTTACTAATGTAATACCTCATCCAAAATCCTGGCATAAATCATGATATATCCATAAACCCGGGAATCGACATTATCGAATTTTTATTGGACTTTGAACATAAAAATAAGCGAATTCATGTTTGTTTTCATGTACGTAAAAAAAACATTTTATTTTGGCGCAATGCAAGTACGGAACTTTAAAAAATGTAAGTTGGAACTACGAACCCTAAAAATGCCATAATACGGCACCGAAAGCAACCCCATTTAAAAAATGTAAAGCCACCCGCAATCGGCTATCCAATTGGCAGCAACACCTGGCTTTCCCTCTATCCTTAATGTAGATAAAATATGCTAATTCCATAGATAATATATCGACCACTTCCCGTTTCATTGAGCACCTGGTTTTGTGGATATTCGTAACAATAAAGTATGGAATTTTGGGGCAACATTTAGAGAGTTTATTTCATAATCATGTGGTTAGAGTCAGTGAGATTTGTGTATTGGATTCAGTGGCTCTTAATTAAGAAGTCAAAAATATAACAGTGGCCTAATTGCGTAACATTCTTACAATGCAAATGACATTAGTTTTTTTTATGTATGTAGTCTTGCGCTTGACCACTAACTCACCTGATGGTAAGTGATGTGGTCGAAGGTATAGCACACTTGCCTAGAAGTATACACATAATTCATTATGCGTATACTTCTAGGCAAGTTGTTGAAATGCCAAAATAACACGGACAAGGTGGACATCCCACCCATACGCACTAAACGTTTTGGAAATAGTTGAAAGTATGGGTGGGATGTCCAACTTGTACCGTGTAGTTTTGGCTTTACAACAATTTCCACTGCGTAATTTATCGAACAGAGGAACTTTTCAAGCATATCAATCAATGAATAATCAAGTTTCTCAAAGTTCTTCAGATTATGGTTGTCTATTACGCTATTAGTTAGGGTGCTAGTTTTCTATACTGGGTGTAACGTAAAGATGCGATCATATTTTAAAAACTGCTTCTGTCCACACTACCTTTTCTCCAATCTCCAAAAAATGGATTTTCGATACAAAGATGTCGTCAGCTGTTAAAAATTTGTAAGAACGATACATTTTTTTTGAGAAGTGACTATTACTTGGCAGAAGTATTTAAAATATAATCGCACCTTTCCATTACATAGTATATGGCTTAATTAAATACTAAACTATTTCTAACACGCTTTTATTAGCTTTTATCGGAAACTTTAAACGTGATTTTCACCAACTGCAAAACGTCGGCTTAATTTCAAAATTTGCATACTTATCAAGAACCGATGACAATGCAATAATTTTAATAGTTTGTCCCATTATCCTTACCACGACTTTCAGGATTAGCGATTGAACTAAAAAGTAAAACATAAATAATAGTTTTTATAGTGTTTTTTATACAAAATAATGTATTTAATTGTAAAATAGCGTGGTGTGCTTGATGTCAATTGTTATAATATTTTATTGACAGATATTGGTAAAAGTAGAGTAATTTTTGAAATATCTTAAATTTATTTGTTAATCACACTATTCTTAATTTAAATTTATTGAATATTATTTTCTACTTTGCGACAATATGTATGCGTAGCCAACATAGAACAGTGTATTTAAACCAAGCGGACTTTTAACTTACCCTCAACAGGTCATCGCTCCACCTTTTTGGGAACCCCAAAACCCACAGAGCCTTATAAATCCCTTCATTCAATTATAATATATCCTTTCAAAATTATTGGTCTTTGTGCTGTTTATTTCACCAAAAGGAATATTATCATAACTCAATTTATTGGTCCTACCTTCCTTCCATTTGTATGAAAGGACATTTTCCCAGAAACTGACACAGTATTTTGTCTTATTGTACATTCAAATTTAATAAGTACGAACACTTTGTGGATATCTTGCTTATTTTAGACCTCTAGACGAAGTGTCAATCTACCAGCGATACCGGTTGTCCCTTTTGTCCTACGAAAAACTTAAAAAAATAAATAAACCGGCTTCCAAAAAAAAAAACTTTACGAAGCGAAAAATAACTTTCTTTTTGGAAGTACCAATTGTTTCTCGTTTTTAGACACCGAATTTGGAAAAGAAAGTAATGTTTCGCTTTGTATTTTTTTTTTTTGGAAGTCGGTTAATTTTTTTTGTAAAATGTTTTTATTTTTCTCTTTTTAGTTTTTAAAAAAACAGTACAAAGCGAACTTTGTTTTGTTTTTTTTTTGGAAGTCGGTTAATTTTTTTGTTAAAAAGTTTTTATTTTTCTCTTTTTAGTTTTAGTACTTTAAATTACCATGAAAATAGCCACAGTACACCACATGACAACTCCAATGAGCCCAAACACGACTAGGATAAACTGTTTTAGTTCGGAGTTCCAGTACCTACCGTGGTCACCTTCTTCATCAGTTCCATTTCATAAAATAATACATTCTGAGTGCAAATTATTGCATTATTTATATAAATACCAAAATCGCTATGTATGCCTATAATATTTGAGCAGTGCCGCCGATTTCCATGGGATTCCATCATCAGATTCTGACTTGGTGGCAATGGGACTACCTCGGAAGTATACTCTTTCAACCACAACAAGAATTTTCAAAATCGGTCCACAATTCGCGGAGTAATCGCGTAACAAATATACAAAAAAAAACATATAGTCGTATTGAGACCCTCCTTTTTAAGTCGGTTGGAAATCTTTACCAGGCAGCGAAGCTTTGCCTAGGCTCTCTTGTCTTTACTTAGCGATGAAACTTTTCATGTCCTACATGTGACTAGATATCAATCTATTAGAATAGTTCATTATGGTACAAGTGTGCAATGTTGGTGATTACCGCTGAGGCGCCATTGAGACCCGAGCTGTAGATGAGGGTCTTAAGAGACGGTAATCATCAATCAGTTTTTCAACACACTTGTGAGGAAAATAATACAAAAAAATCATTTTCAACAGAAAAACGAGTTGTGAATTTTTTTTCAAAATGGCGGGCAAAATTAATCAGTGTTCCTATGCGCGCGCATTTAACAATGGCGATCGGCCATAAACTAAAATTATGAGGTTTATTTTTTTTGGGTTTTCGTGGATAGTGTTTTAGCCACGTAAAAAATAGGGCATTTAAATTTTTCTTAATTACAGAACAAATATAATTTATATTTGAGTGAAAGTTTTATTTATTAAGCACGTACAAGTTGAAATTATCTATTAAAATACGAAGTTGCATGAAATGAGCAAGCAATAGGTACATTAATTTATTTGTACTATTGAGCACGATCTTTTTTGTATCGAAACTTTTTAAAGAACAAAGCAACTCAACCAATAAATTAAAAAAAAAACTATACAACTCACTTGTGAATAATAGCAATGCAAAAGTCACAGTTTGATAACAGGTATCATTATGTGCCTAATTGCGGTGAAATTACAGCCACTTTATGAGCAAGTGTGTTTTTGCCCGCGCATATGCTCCAGTAGCCCATTCCACAAAAAGTATACATTTTTCTGGGATAAAACTTCTTCATAAAAATTCCGGCTCCGTCCTCGTGAAAAGTGTTATCTTATCCCAAGGGAACATAATACCAGAATGAAAACGGTTTTGGAACTGGATTGTTTGTTTGTGGTAGACATAGTCGTCCACAACTTTTAGTTTAGAGTCTCCGACCTTGATTGGTGTGGTCGTATGGGTGCAACATGGGCATTTAACATCACCTTGGTTTTGTCCATGTTCGTCTTAAGACCCACTCTTTCGCAAGCTCTACTTAGGTCATCCAGCATCAAACAGGAAAGATTATACCGCGATATGCTATGCCAGACTATAATCTATTTCTCTGCAAAATTTCATCTATATCCGTTTACCCGTTTTAGCGTGATTGAGTAACAAACATACACATATCCATCCAAACTTTCTCATTTATAATTTTAGTAAGACAAGGTTTTAGACTAGATTTTGCTAGGGTTTTCGCCCGTGTGAAAGTCAACAGTTACCCAAAGCAATTAAAAGTATCGTAACCATGCCATGGTCTACCTGTAGTTCAAAATTCAACTAAATCCATATCTTTCGTAGGTACCAATTTATTGCGTTATGGACACCGACTTCCAAAAATAAAGTTATTTTTCACTTTGTAATTTTATTTGGAAGTCGGTAGTATTTTTTTGTAAAAAGTTTTTTTATTTTTAATTTTTTAGTTGTACCTACCTAATAGGCAAGTTGTTTAGTAAGCTACCTACTCGTATAACGCCAGAATATATTATCCAAATATCATGAAACATGAACATAACCGGTGAAATGAGAGATCTGCGTACCCCTTAAGAGCGTACTGGCGTGATGTTATGGTATGAAATGGTATAAACAACAAACAGACATGCAATTGCAGCAATCCCGAGAGATTTCCCGTTGTTTATTGAAGAGTTCTGTTGTATATCTTCGAATTTCTTCGTCAGTCCTTCACCAAATTAAAATGGGACCAATTTCGGAACATACTCTTTCAAACAAAAAAAGAATTTTTGAAATCGGTCCACAATTGACGCAGATATCGGTGAACATACACAAAACATACATAATGTCGAACATAGAACCTCCTCCTTTTTGGGAAGTCGGTTAAAAAGTAGCTGTTTTCTGTCTTTGGGTCGTGAAACTTGTAGGGGCTCTAGTCATAGAAAAGGAAAGATGTAGCTAGAAGAGAGATAGAGGCTTCTAAACACAGATGTTCTCATTAAAACTATTACTTTTAGATGTCGGGGTTCTAAAATAATATGGTCAATCTTTCCATAGACCTGACCTTGCCTATCCATCATTACCAGTTATCCCTTGTTAGATATGATAATTCTGTTCAAAGACACCGGGTACAGCAGTGGATAACAAAATTAATGTATTGGCAGTCATGGAGCGTGATTTACAGAGCTTTCCTTGAGAAATTGACGCCATTCTGTGCGAGGAATAATTTATGTTTTGGAAGATATTAATAGGGAATTGTGACTGGAGTTATTTTCGAAGGCTTCCGCTTAGAAATAGCCTCATTGGTTTTCTATTCTGTTAGAATTATGGATATCCTATGTCAAGGGACAGGATTTATTATTAGTTTTATAGACGATAGTCGCATGAGCGAGTTATGTGGCAAAACTTATGGGTTCGCGTCAGCGATTTGCTAATGTGACATGTGACGGCATAGCTGTGTTTTGAGTTTTCATTTCTGTCGGCAGTGCCCATGAGTGTCTATTTTTTATATTTCCTGATGAATCAGCTCTTGACCACGATCTCGCCTGATGTAATACGATGATCGAGGTCTACGATGGAGGATGTGAGCCCAAAAGATGCCTATTCACTCTTGCTATAAAGGGGAAAAGTTAGGGAGCAAGGACGCTGGCAAATAGTTCCACACTTTGGCTGTTCGCATAATTATGTGAAGTTATATAACATTCTACTTTTTATGGTTTGAATTATAATATTACTAGCTCCTACAAGTGGAATCGCCAGCGTGAAAGTATGAGTTATTTGATACTTTTAATTCTTACTGTCAGGATTAAAAGAATCAAAAAAGTCAAAGTCAAAAATATTTATTTCTACTAGGCCATTAAGTGGCACTTTTGAACGTCAACAATTAAAATTTACAAGTAATTATAATTGATTATACCGTCCATTCAGAAATGTAGCTTGTTATGGAGAAGAAAGACAAGAAACTCCATACTTAGAATAGAATAGAATAGAATAGAATATACTTTATTGTACACCATAAAATTATACATATTTTCAAGAAAAACTTATTTCTACGGGTACAAGGGCGGTCTTATCCCTGACAGCGATATCTACCAGACAACCTTTGGATGGACTAAAAAAACTTAGTCTTTAAAAAAAATAAGTCGTTTACAGTATTTACATAAGTACATAAATTCATATATGTGAGGACGATGCACCCAGAATAGCACTACATACTATACTACGTATAGGTATAAATTATTAAAAGCATTAACAGGTTAATTCATTAATTTGATAAATAGGAACATGGTTCTCACATACTCACAAATATTGCAAACATAGGTAAAATACCTAATACAACAACAATAGAACAGTCACAAAAATATCCTGTGTCTTAATTCAGAACATGGTTTAGCCGTGTGCCAAGTTTCATGCAGTTAACACGTGAAAAGAGACAGACAGAGTTCGTATTTTTAATGTTACTATGAATTTTGTATTAGTTTACTTGAAAATAAACATGTAACAACTTATACTCACATTCATGGCCCAACCCCATCTATTTACATCCCGTTTGAAATTCGATCCACTAAGCACGAAATACATGATTGTTACTATTGTCAGGTTACTCAGACGAGAGCTTATCTTTGATATCAAGTTTCTTTGTTGGATAAGTACAATATGAGAAGGAACACAGACACTTATAGAATGTTCGAGTACCTAACACATAAGTAGATACAGTTGAGTCGTTTATACTTTCGCCAGTTTTCAAATACAAAAGTAATACTTGTTTTTTTCACTGAACAGACTCTTCCTTCCTTAAACGTTTATTGAAACACTTGACTATGAAAATAATGGTCAAAATAGAATAAACACTTCACCAATATTTGTATGACATTAAACTAATACATTTGTAATGGACGAGCCATTTTATGAACATCTTACTACATACGAGTATTAAGTCTGTCAGGAAGGATGTTTGTTCATCTTTCTCGCAAGAAAATGCTAAACGGATATTATTAATTTATTATAAACTTTATTGTACACCACACAATATGTACAGGACAAACATTCACAAAAACAAGTGTACAATGGGCGGTCTTATCGCACAGGCCAATCTCTTACAGGCAACCTTTGGATGGACTGTACGATAGGAGAAGAATTTAGGGCTGTCAGTGTACAAAATTACATACTTATATAATATTACTACATAAAATACATACATTGTTATATAATATACTAATACATATCAAATATATAACCGAGAAAGGAGAAGAATAAAAATCATAGTGACAGGTAATGCAGCTCTTTTACAATTTTCTTAAACGTTGACAGTGTTTGAGCACGTCTTATTTCAACTGGTAATACATTCCACAATCGAGCTGCTTGAATCGTGTAAGATTTGTCAAAGAAAGAAGTGGAATGCATACGAATATTTAATTTCTAGGACCTAGAATGGCTGTCACAGAGGAACTGAAAGCGTTCTTTAAGATAAAAAGAAGTAAAAGTATTAAATAGCACATTATGAAGCAAAGAAAGTATGTGGGCATTCCGACGAAGGCGAATAGGAAGCAATTTGAGCTTAGTACGAAATTCAGAAAAGTGATCATACGCAAGCCAAATATAAATCTGATACAGAGATTTTGAAGTCGCTCAAGCTTGTCGAATTCGCCTTGGGTGAGATCAGGATAGCTGGCATCAGCTTATGCTGATTATTCCAGGATAGGGAGAAGAAGAGATTATACTATCGCAATTTTAGTGGCAATGAGAAGATAATTACGAAGTCGTCTCAGGCAGCCCGCAGATGCAAACAGTTTTCGACTGACTTCCTGCAGTTGTTTGGTCCAGGATAGAGTGCTGTCGATATAAGTCCTTAAGATTTTCACAATTTGATTTATAGAAATAATGGTATTATTGAAAGAAACTTGGGGAAGTGCCGACCAATCGATCCTAGAGACAGTCCAAGAACTACCAAGAAATATATATTGAAGAAATTTTACAGTAATATAGCTTATAAAGAATAACACATGGGATAATGTATAAATATATTGAAGAAAGTACACATACCATGCGAGCGGAGCTAGTCAAAGAATATTGAATCTGTATCATTCTGAGATATTATCATTATGATAATACTGAGTTGGTAAATCAGTGAAGCAGATTCTATAATGTACCAAACAAAAGTAGCTGGCGAAAGTATTTTACTACCTTTAAATAACGGCCGTATTTTGCGGTGAAGGGTTTTTTAAAAACGCTAAAATATTTTTTTTATAGCATCGTATTTTCTGTTTGTCACTTTTGACGTCCTTCTTTTACACCTTTTTTATTTTTTTAAGCTTGGTCGTAAAAGGTGTTACAAAATTCAAAATAATTCCAAAACGAAAATGATTTATGCCAAAAACAGAGTTTTCCAGCTTATATATTATTTGGAGTTAAATCAAAGTTCTACGGAATCCTTAATTTCATTTCACATTATTTTGAGAGGAATATCCTAAACTAATGTGGTTTAGTTTCCTCATCTCTCCGTATTCGCTCGTGTTAAAGCAGCTGTTTCTATTGTTCTAATTCGTACCTAGTAACTGATATTTCATCTAGGATAGGTAATTTCAGGAGAGAGATTACAGGCGTGCTGTCATATTATGTTTAAGGCGTATATAATTATATTCCCCAATTTTAATGCGGTACTGGCTGTGCGCCCGCTCAGAATATCAAAATTGGACCTCCTTTCGGAAAGTATTTTTGCAATTTTTTTTTTGATTTAATTTTTTTTTTGAAATTCATGCTATATCCTATGTAGGTTAAGAAGAGATTCTTACTTAATTTTTTCTGTATACAAATATTTCTAAACATTTAAGTCGTTTTGGAGGAGTATGCAAAAGAAACGAAAAAATATCGTGTTGTTATTTTTTTTAAAGCAAATGTAACAGTCATATGAAAAAACCTTGTTTTTCAAATAATGTACATGAATCAATAATAAATATATATTTTATTATACCGTACCGTATGGTGACGGACGTAAAGAATTTCACCATCCCATATCATCCCGTGGGTGTCGTAAGAGGCGACTAAGGGAAACACCAGAGAATGGGCAGCAGCGTTCTCTGGGCACTTTATCAACAAACTGCGATCGCCAACCCGCCTGCCAAGCGTGGCGATTACGGCAAACCCCCCCAAACCATGATAAGCACAACAAGAAAACGGCCCCGAGTGCCTGGCAGCCCGTCTACCCTCGACTACGGTAGCGGTCGAGGCGATAGGGTGGCAAGGGGTGCAAAGAATCCCCGGAGTGGACCCGGCTACCCCAATAAACACCGACGACTGGACCTGGCAACGTATAACACGCGAACACTCCGGACCGACGAGAAGATAGCCGAACTCGAGGAAGAATTGAGCGGGTTGCGATGGAGTGTTATAGGGTTATCTGAAGTCCGAAGAGAGGGGGAGGACTCGATAATCCTCAAATCCGGTAACCTGCTCTATTTCCGAGAGGGTGACCGGCAGTCCCAAGGTGGTGTCGGGTTTATCGTCCACAAGTCCCTTGTGAACAACGTGGTGAAGATCGAGAGTGTGTCGACCAGGGTGGCGTACCTTATACTCAGAATATCCGCAAGATATTCGCTGAAGGTCATACAGGTCTACGCCCCAACCTCGGCACACCCCGACGACGAGGTAGAGACCATGTATGAGGATATCTCTAAAGCCATGCATGGTTTCAAAACTCACTTCACCGTTGTCATGGGGGACTTCAACGCAAAACTGGGCAAACGAGACGAGGATGAGCTGCAAGTGGGGCAATTTGGAGTTGGACGTCGGAACCACCGGGGTCACCTACTGGCCAGTTTTATGGAGAAGGAAGGCCTCTATATGATGAACTCCTTCTTCAGAAAGCGTGAGCACAGGAAGTGGACATGGCAAAGCCCCGATGGTGTAACTAAAAATGAGATCGACTTCATCATGTCGACCAAGAAGCAAGTGTTCAATGATGTCTCTGTGATCAATTCGGTGAAAACCGGGAGCGATCACCGCATGGTAAGAGGCACATTGAACATTAATATCAAGCTTGTAAGGTCTCGACTGATGAAGTCCACGCTCCGTCCAGCATAGATCCAGATCCAAAACCCCGAAACCTTTCAGCTCGAACTCCAGAATCGTTTCGAGTGCCTAGGGAGCTCCGTGGACGATTACAGCGATGGGTTCGTGGAAGCTGTCCATACGGTCGGGTCTAAGTTTTTCAAGACCCGCCGTACAGATAGAAACAAAAAGCTCTCTGATCCAACTCTAAAGCTAATGAAGTAGAGGCGTGAGATGATCCTGCAGTCTTCAGACGATGCGGTGAAATACCGGCAGCTAAATAGACGGATCTCAAAGTCCTTGAAAAGCGACCTCCGCCGCTTTAATACTGAAAGTATTAAAGATGCGATTGAGCGGAATAAGGGCTCCAAGGTCTTTGCAAGGGATCTGTCTATTGGGCAGAGCCAGCTCAGAAAACTGAAGACCGATGATGGCAGGATCGTTTCCACCAAACCGGAGCTTCTGAGGGAGATCGAGAGATTCTATGGGCAGTTGTACACGTCAACCAGTAAACCCATTGCGAATCTAGCAAACGACCCAAGAGCTAGATTGACCCGACACTATACCGAAGATATCCCGGATGTCAGCCTGTACGAGATTAGGATGGCTCTGAAACAGCTTAAAAACAACAAGGCGCCGGGTGATGACGGAATCACTGCTGAACTCCTGAAGGCGGGTGGAAAACCGGTCCTTAAGGCCCTTCAGAAGCGGTTTGATTCCGTCATACTCGAGGGCAAAACGCCACAGGCATGGTGCAGGGGTGTGGTGGTACTCTTCTTCAAGAAGGGCGACAATGCCCGGCTGAAGAACTATAGGCCCATCTCACTTCTTAGCCATGTCTACAAGTTGTTTTCAAGAGTCATCACGAATCGTCTCGCGCGCAGGTTTGACGACTTCCAGCCTCCCGAACAAGCCGGATTCCGAAAAGGCTTTAGCACCGTAGATCACATACATACGCTGCGGCAGGTTATACAGAAGACCGAAGAGTACAACCTGCCTCTCTGTTTAGCGTTTGTGGACTACGAGAAAGCCTTCGATTCGATCGAGACTTGGGCTGTACTGCAGTCTCTCCAACGGTGCCAGATCGACTACCGGTACATTGAGGTGTTGAAGTGTCTGTACAGAAACGCCACCATGTCAGTCCGTCTTCAGGATCAGACCTCGGAACCAGTCCTTCTCCAGCGTGGCGTGAGACAGGGAGACGTCATTTCTCCGAAACTGTTCACTGCTGCGCTGGAGGATGTATTCAAGGTTCTGGACTGGAGCGACCTAGGCATCAACGTTAATGGCGAGTACATCACTCACCTTCGGTTTGCCGACGACATAGTGGTCATGGCTGAGACCATGGAGAGCCTCAGTACAATGCTCGATGACCTCAGTAGAGCTTCCGAAAGAGTGGGTCTGAAAATGAACATGGACAAAACCAAGTTGATGTTGAATGCCCATGTCACACCCATTCCTATCAAGGTTGGAGACTCTACACTTGAAGTTTTGGACAACTATGTCTACCTGGGACAAACGATCCAGTTGGGTAGGGCCAATTTCGAGAAAGAGGTCAACCGTCGAATCCGACTCGGCTGGGCAGCGTTCGGGAAGTTGCGCGGTGTCTTCTCGTCCAACTTACCACAGTGTCTCAAGACAAAAGTCTATGACCAATGTGTGTTGCCAGTGATGACATATGGCTCTGAGACGTGGTCGCTAACAATGGGCCTTATCAGAAAGCTTACAGTCACTCAAAGGGCAATGGAGACGGCTATGCTCGGCGTTTCCTTGCGTGATCGAATCAGAAATGTTGAGATCCGTAAGAGAACCAGGGTTACCGACATAGCCCGAAGAATTGCCAAACTTAAGTGGCAGTGGGCAGGGCACATTGCTCGCAGAACGGATGGCCGATGGGGCAGAAAGGTTCTGGAGTGGCGACCGCGAACCGGAAGACGTTGCGTTGGAAGGCCTCCCACCAGGTGGACCGATGACCTGGTGAAGGTTGCAGGAATCCGCTGGTTGCGGGACGCACGGGACCGGTCAATATGGCGACGCTTGGGGGAGGCCTATGTCCAGCAGTGGACGTCTTTCGGCTGATATGATGATGATGATGATGATGATTTTATTATATACCACAGATAATATAATACTAGCAAACAGATGACTCATCCCATTAAAAGAAACCGTGGCGACGTAACTAGCGGTTTTCGTCAAAACATCATTATCCACGACTATAGATGGTGTTAGCAGCGACTTGCAAGTAAAAGGGTTTTCTCGGTTCGTGACATTTGTTTTTCTTTAAAAACTGTGACGATTTGTTTTACAGTATTGTTTGCAAGTGTTTACTGTTTCATTGTACCAAATTTTACCGTATTACAATACAAATTTAAAAATCGAGTGGCATGCCAAAGGAATTTAAATGCTCGCCATCAATATATAGGTATACCAAATACATCGGACTTTGCTATAACTGGTAGTTTTTTTTAACGTTTCCCTACACAAAGTGTAGGTGTACTATTTTTTATGTACACCTCTGTCTTTATCTTCGGGGAATTAAACTTTTATTATATTTTAACACGCCTTGTTAGTCTAGAGGTCACCAAAGTCAAAAATAATAGCTAGTAAAAAGTATTTCTTCCAATTAAACCCTTAAAACTATGAATTTTTAAACTACATAAATACTGTTAAAGGTTACCTGTTACGTATGTATTTTTCAACAAATTATTTTGGAGGTGTAATATTATTACTTTAAATATTAATTAGAAACGCCTACTTTACTATTATTAACGAGAAAGTTTGTGAGGATGAATTGATGTTTGTTACTCTTTCACGCAAAAAATACTGAACAGATTTTGATGAAACTTTACAAAAATATAGCTTTTACATCAATATAAAAAAAGGTAAAAAGGTTGTCTGTAAGAGATTGCCATGTGCGATAAGACCGCCCATTGTACAGTTTTCTTTATAAATGTTTTGTCCTGTATTTTTTTAGTGGTGTACAATAAAGTATATAATAAATAAATAAAACATAGGCTATGATTTCTAGATATTAAGAAAAGTATTAAAACCATGCGAGTGGAGCCGCGAGCGGCATCTAGGTATTATTTTACAACCACTTCACCCGCGACGTCGTCGTTCGCGTGATCCGTGCTTTATCCTACAGATGACGTTTTAGTTTCACTCCCTTAAGGCGCCGATTCCCTTGAGTAGCTGATTTTAAAAAAGAATCACGTCAAAATGGCTAGTCGTAATTTTTTGAAAAAAAATATATGTTATATTAGACTATTTTCTTAATAATTTGATCTTTGCAAATTTTGAGTTTTATTCGTATAACATAGTGTAATTAATTTGTAAAGTTATGTCTAAAACGGACAAAAACACGACAATCACACTAAAACCGCTGGGCGTATTTTAATGAAATCGACACCATGTCAAAGACAATTTAATTATATAAATTTTGATCTGAGGCTTTTTTTTTTAAAGTCATAGAATAATAAGGAAAGTACAAAAAACTACTAAATTTTGGGTCGCGCGGGTGTGAAACGAGTGCGCGTTTTGTTCCCTCAAGGTCGTTGGCGTTAGTCGTCGTCTTAAAAGTTGAATTGCCAAAAATCCCTTCTTAGTGCTCCCCTACATTATAAAATGAAGCCCTGTACAGTAGAATTCATCAATAATCTTTAACACCACTTAAATCGTTTTTTAGGGGTAGTTTTGAAAAACTAATAATGAAAACCTTAACTATTTACTCAGTTTAGTATTTATGCCAAGTTTCAAATATATAAGCCCAACAAATTTCCACCTTTTCACCTCCTTAGTGGTAGAATTTCCAAAAACCAATAAATACATTAATTCTTTTTATCAACCAAAAGCATAAATCTTTAATTTCACGTGTCACACTTTAAAGAAGTTTCGAACAATCTTTCAGCCGGCTTTTTACTCCCTTAGGGGTAGAACCTCCGAAAAAAAAAAACATTATTGTTTTATTAACCAAGAGCGTAAACGAACAGTTTCAGATGTTTTACCTTTCAAACCGAAGTTTCACATAAAGTTTCAACCCCTATTTTATCCCCTTAGGGGTAGAATTTCCAAAAATACAATAAATACATAAATTATAAAGGCATTGAAGCAGTCTTGAATGTGAAGTAATTTATTTTGATAAGTATTGATACCAAGATACAAATAAAGAGCCTTTTCTAGCGACGGCATTTCAATTAAATTTTTAAAATAAAAGAACACTTATTGTGGCATAACTATAATAGTTAGACATATGCTGTTGCGACACTTTTTGTAAATAATGATGTGTTCTGCAAAGTCGTAGTACATTATTTTATTCTATCATCAATAGTTTTCACAGCGCATGCGATGTAAAGAATATTTTTTTTACACCTTGGGTTACATTATTGGAGTTTTAGTAAGGATCCCTAATTTGTTTTGAAAATATAGTATAGCCTATGTAAAAATAAATAATAAATAAATAAATCGTTTATTTTGGATCAAACAATTTTACACATTTAAGTAAACCCACCAAACTGCGTAACAGTTTGTCGGCGGGATAAGCGCTTGTATTAAATCCTAATTTTACAATATTTTGATCTAAATGTTACTAATAATAAGAACAATTGTTTGATAATTTCATTGCATTAAATTCACAAATTAAATATTAAAATTAAATTAAATCACTCAAATACAATGTCAATACAATAAAATAAAATAAATAATCAACAAAATAAAATAAATATTCAGTAAAAAATCATCACTAAAATCAGATAAAATAAAATCAAATTATTATGTATATATCATCATTCATCACAGTTAGCGGCTATTTCCTTGAGCAGTACATTTTTCAATTTATTCTTTAGGGTCACCCTAAACTAGGGTATGTCACCCTGGCATAGTGTAGCTTCCCAACAGTGAAATATTTTTTCAAATCGATTCAGTAGTTTCGGAGTCTATTCAATGCAACCAAAAAAAAAACAGGCAAGTCTTTCCTCTTTATAATATTAATATAGTTAAAAGTATGTCTAATTAAAAGTCTAATTATACTTTTATCAAACAGAGAAAAAGCGTTAGAGGTCATCATAACTATAAATAACACAACTAGCCTTTTGCAGTTCTTATGAGATTCACTTCCAAGGTGACTTGGAAGTGAATCTCATAAGAACTGTGATTTTCATGGCGATAAAAACTTTTTTCCAAAACAAAATACTGCAAAGCGAAAAATTAACTTACTTCTTTTCGGAATTCGGTGTCTTTGGTAGCATTTTTTTTCGATTTTGACACCAACTTCCGAAACGAAAGTTATTTTTCGCTTTGTAGTGTTTTGTTTTGGAAGTGGATAATATTTATTTATTTTTCTCCTTGCAGTTTTTTACCTTAAATTACCATGAAAATACGCATTATTAAAGAAAACTCATAAACTACTCTTCAGATTTTGATCAAATTGAAATGGGACCACATGAAATACCAGCTTTCAAATAAAATAGAATCAACAAAATCGGTTCACCTAGTCAAAAGTTAAGAGGTAACAAACATAAAAAAGTACAGTCGAATCGAGAACCTCGTCCTTTTTTGATGTCGGTTAAAAATAAGCCAACTCTGCGATCGTGAATGTCGCTTTCTATCACTGAAAGAATGTTTCTAAGCCGATCTAGTTCAGATATACCCTTTAAAAACAAATTATTTTACTTCTAATATTAGTTTAGAAAATGAGTAACCCATTTTACAAATATGATTCCCAGCCACGAGTACTCTGAGTATTCAAGAGAATTAAGGAAATTAAGCCTACCAATGAAGACTCAAAGTATATTTCCCTATGGCAATAGCTCCATTAAAAACCTAATACATTTTCACAAACATAGAAAAGGCGTGAAAGGTCACCATAACTTTTTATCACACAACAATTACACACAAAATTGTATTACAGTTAAATAGAAGGAGGCCAATTCTCAAAGTAATATAAAGTTCAAATTCAAGTCACAATCGTATCTCTACAACAATCTGTATCAAAAACCTATCAGTATGTTCCAAAGTACGGAAATTAGAGGTGTTTTTTATAGATTGAGACTCAGTTTAGAATGCAAATGTTTTTTTTTTATTTCTTCTAACTTCTGCCAGCGGCTTTGCCCTTATATCGAAAGTTATCCCGAGGGAACATATTCCCGGTATTAAAAGTATCCTACCTGCTATTCCAGAATATAATCTATCTCAGTGCCAAATTTTATCTACATCCGTTTAGCCGTTCTGGCCTGATTGAGTAATAAACATACACCCACACATTCATAATACTAGCTTCTGCCAGCAGCTTCGCCCGCGTGAATGTTGAAAAAATTTCCAAGGGAACATATTCCCGAAATAAATTGTGTCCTATCTGCTATTCCAGACTATAAATCTATCTCTGTGCCAAATTTCATCCAGATCCGTAGTTTTCCGTGAGAGAGTAAAAATCATACAAACAGATTCACAAACTTTCGCCTTTATTATATTAGTAGGAAATAGGATTAAATAGTAAGATTATTATTGATAGGCTTGCGCTTGACCACTATCTCACCCGAAAGTAAGCGATGATGTGGTCGACGATTGAGCACGCTTGCCTAGAAGTAACCTATTCACTCTTTACCTAAGACGACGACTAACGCCAACGACCTTGAGGAAATTAAAAGCGCACTCGTTTAACACCCGCGCGACCCTAAATTTAGTAGCTTTTTGTACTTTCCTTATTATTCCATGACATTAAAAAAAAGCTTCAGATCAATATGTAGATAATTAAACTGTCTTTGAGATGGCATCGATTTCATTCAAATAAGCCCAGCGGTTTTGGTGCGACTGTCGTGTTTTTGTCCGTTTTAGACATGACTTTACAAATTAATTACACCATGATATACGAATAAAACTCAAAATTTTCTCAGATCAAATTTTTAAGTAAATAGTCTAATATAACATATATTTTTTCCAAAAAACTACGACTAGCCGTTTAGACGTGATTCTTATTTTAAAATCAGCTACTCAAGGGTATCTGCGCCTTAAAGACCCCTAGATTGTAAGGGTGTACTACGCCAAATCGAATGCCAAATAATCGAATACCAATTGATCGACCACTATAAATCAAACGCCTAAATACTCGAACGTTCTTAATATCGAATGGTTAATAAACCGAACGTTCAATCTACCTTACACTCAATACATTGAATGTTCAAAATATCGAATGTTTGTTTGATCGCGCGTTCAACGTATCACATACTCAAGCTATCACGAATCACAGACAGGAATTCCACTCCTTTAACTGTAAGCACAATGAAACGGCAATTGACCTTCAGTTCAATTTCTAGCATTAAATAAAGCGTGGATTTGCATTAAAGCCTCAAGACCGAGTTAGAAGGGCTCGCAAATCCCCGAGATTGGACTCTAACGACAGTTTAGGCTCTCGACAGTATGCTGTGGGTTGGCGATATGAAATAAGTGTTTGGGTACGAATTGATTGTTATGTGTAAGGACGAGAATACAGTTTTTTTTATCCTGTGCGTGTTATAAAATAATTTTCAACACACTTGCTCATAAAGTGACTCTAATTTCACCGCAATGAGGCACATAATGATACCTGTTATCAAACTGACTTTTTCATTGCTATTATTCATAAGTGAGTTATAGAGTTTTTATTATATTGATTGAGTTGCTTTGTTCTTAAAAAAAAATGATACAATAAAGACGTGCTCAATAGTACAAATAAATTAATGTACCTATTGCTTGCTCATTTCATGCAACTTCATATTTAAATAGATAATTTCAACTTGTACGTGCTTAATAAATAAAACTTTCACTCAAATAAAAAATTTATTTGCTCTATAATAAAGATAATTTGTAATTCCCTATTTTGTACGTGGCTAAAACACTATCCACGAAAAGTCAAAAAAAAAGAAACCTTTTTCTCGATTTTAACAATGGCGATTCTCATTTAACAATGGCGATCGGCCATAGACTAATCTATGGCCGATCGCCATTGTTAAATGCGCGCGCATAGGAAAACTGATTAAATTTGCCCGCCATTGCGAAAAAAAATTTACAACTCGTTTTTACTGTTGAAAATGATTTTCTTGTATTATTTTTTTCACAAGTGTGTTGTATACGTCGTATGATACACGTGTGTAATGATGATTACCGTCCTCGGGTCTCAATGGTGCCTCAGCGGTAATCACCAACATTGCACACTTGTACCATAATGTACTATTGTGTAGTGTAGGTATGTGTTACTGCAAATTGAATCACGGTAAATTCTAAAATGTACTCCTAAAACCTAAGATCTACGAAGTCTTACTGGTAAAAGTCTAAACATGTCAATATTAGGTTCCATGATATAAATAGTCGATAATTTAGATGTTTTCTAGCATACAAGGTAAAGCTTAAATTTTGCCTAAGAAACACGTTGATTTTGAAAAATAATTGCCCTAATTGCCACACAATAATACCAAAATGTAATATTTATCACTTAGAATAATATCCCAAGAGCCGACTGACAATCTTACCTTCGTAATTTTATAAAAGTTGAAATTTTACCCAATACATACCTGTATGATCCCGAATATGAAGTTTGGTTCAGAGTGGCTTTGAGAGATATCTATTTGAACATGAAACCATACCAGAATCCACCAATACAGATTTAGTACAAAAAATAAACACGTTTATTTTGGCACATATCTCGAAAACTAATGAACATTTGTGTTTGTGTTTGCAGGATGTTTTTGTGCACAATTGCACAAGGAACATACCTACTTGCCCTAGCACAAGTAGCCATAAAATGATGAAGGTCAGCTCGTCGACAGGCTCTTAGTCTATAAGTAAATCTTAGGTTTTACTGGCAAACTCTCTGATTTACCTTAGGTACGGGCTTTTACTGACATCATCAGCCTTTCCTTTTACCAATTATTTTGGGGTCGGCTTTGATGCCAATCTGGTGCAGCTGAATCCAGTGTGACACATGGAACAATGACCTATCAGTACGCCACAACCAAGTTAGTGTCTAACACCATACCTTGGCCTTGTCAAACTATTCGGGCATCGGGATTTTACACTTACATATGCAAAGGGGATCGTGTACGGAGATTTCGTTCACAAGGACCAAGGAACTCCATTAATATTTAATTGACTTTTGTAACTAAATGCATAAACCTCCAGACCGAATCTAGTTTACGGTGGCCAATCCCAATGGAGACTAGACAAGTTCGCAGGAGGTATGCATAACACAGGTGTACCTTCTGTTCTCAAACTCACACAGTCCACGACCAGGGATAGATCAGGCAAAGAACAATTAAATTTAGTATCATCATCAATCATCAATCAATATACATATATTAAATCTGTAGAAAAGTAATTTTTGTACAGCGAAAAATTTTCCAAAAAAACTATCCAGGGTGTTAAAGGAACAGAACCCATTTCCAGCATTTTCGGAATTTTTGTCTGTTTGTCTGTTTTTTTGTGTAGGCATCACGTGAAGTGTACGAAACCAATGTAGATTACTTTTATACGTAAAAATGTGCGTAACATGAAGAAGTACTTAGTTTTTGTTTCATCGGAATTGGTTCACTATATCGAAAGTTAAATTAATTTAAAGTGATCGAGAAGTAAAATTATCACAACACACGCAATTCAGATACTCGGACAGTTGAACTCGATATTCGATAGATGGCGTTGTGCATTTGAAGTAATTTTCTGAATGGAAAAGAATGATGACCCTAGAAAAAAAAATTGTAGGTAGGTAAGTAGGGTAGGCAAGAAGGTAAGTAGTGTAGGGTTGGCTGACAAATGACGGGGGCGGAGCCCGTTAAACTTGCACATTAAATGTCAATTTTGAAATTCAATGTGCAAGTTTAATGGCCCAATTGAAACAAGTGATTTGAATTTGGACAACCGGCTTTACGTTACGTAAAATTCATGATAAGAAAACCTTATGACGATTTGTCCGTCCTAGATATCGAACCCAGTCCCCACGCTCAACCAGGTGTATACCAAATGACTAGATATTAGGTACATTGTCAAACGTGAACTCAGAAAGGTCTCTGTTAATCTAAAATTTGGAGATCCCGGATTGGATTTACTTTAAGGATTCTAAGGGACTCGGAATGGGTCTTGGATAATGGCAGATTTTTCGCAGAAATTCCAATTATAATATCTTTTTAGGTCACTGGTTTTGTAGGCTTAATACTGAATTGGAATAAAATACTTGAGTCTTATGTAAAACCAGCTTTCACCCGTGGTTTCACTCGCGTGGCCCAGGGACCATGCATTTTCAGGGATATAAAATAGCCTAAAACAGTAATGTCTGTTTACAAAAACAATTTAACGTCTGTTTTGAATTAGTTAAGATTGATATTATTTAATCAAAATTCCTAAATTCAATGTTATTATGTTTTTAACCGACAAAAAAAGGAGGAGGTTCTCAATTCGTCGGATTTTTTTTTATGTTTGTTATCCGATTACTCTTATTGTTGAAAGGGAAAATTCTTCTTTTTTTTTTAAAGGGGGTTTATGGGTGGTCCTATATGGAATGGGATCCTGGAGAAATCGGGGGAACTCCTCAAATATTATAGGCATACGTATAGCGATTTTGGTATTTTCATCAACAAACCATGCATTTGTACTCAAAAAGTATCATTTGGTGATGTGGAACTGATGATGAAGACCACAGAGATAATTATTTCACGGGTATAATATCTCGAATAGTTAACAGACTATGATGAAGCAAATACTTTTAAATAATTGGTACTTATGAAAATGGTACCATCGAACTGATCTGATGATGAAGCCGGAAGGTAGGCACTGGAACGCCGAAATAAAACAATGTATCCTAATCGTGTTTGGGCTTATTGGCATTGCCGTGCGATGTTCTTTGTCAATAAATGATATTCATGATAATTTGTGGTATCTAGCAAAATTAAAAAGAGAAAAAATTAAAACTTTTTAATAAAAAAATAAACCGACTTCCAAAGCAAAACACTACAAAGCAATAAAATAAAATTCTTTACAATGCATGTCCTCGAAAAGATGGTTTTCCAAGCAGCCAAACTGTGCGGAAAGTGTCACTTTTTTTTTACTAGTGCTTTTTACTGTCCTGTTCTTTTTTAATTTTTAACTCCAACGTCAGCCCACCGCGTAGAGTTTTTATTATTTGAGAAAAGTTTTAAAAATTAGTTAAGTACAGATTATCATTCATATAAAAGGTAAAACAAAACTAATACTTCATTTAAGGCGTTTTTAATTACTCTAGATTTTGATTTTGATCAATAAATTAATTTTAAATATTCATTAAATATGTTTGGCAGATTGAATATTTTGCTCGTGCCTCGACGTGACAGCTATTTGCACTTGCGCAGTAGATATGCCCGAGGAACTATGAACTATTAGTTAATCTGTGGATATGCTGAGTGCTCTTGAATAAGCGCCATTTTATTAATTTCTTGCTTGGTTCAGGTATATTTTTTTTATTTCCTCGCACAATGCATAGTAAAATGTTGTATGATACACGTGCGTAAGACGATTTCCGACTCGTGTCAATTTATCCACTCGCTCCCTTCGCTTGCTCGTGAATAATACCACTCATCGGAAATCACCTACTTTCCGCACTTGTAGCATTTCCGAAGTCGGTGTCTTTGTTACCTATTGTTTTGAATTTTTCGTCTCGAAGTCGATTTCGAAGTCGGTTTTATTTTTTTTGTTACTACTATTTTGAGGTTTGTAAGTTAAATGGCGGTAGTTGAATGCTAAAATGAGGCAATACTAATGTATGTTGGACACAACATGGAAGGATAAAATGTGTTGCGCCGTTTCCTAATAACATTCGGTAAGGGCAGGAAGTTGATGACTTTTACATGATTTGCAGGTTAGACCCATGCTGAAACGAATTAAAAATGAGCCTATATCAAATCTGAACTAAAAAAGATCTTCTATTTGGTTGGTTCTAATGCTACAAGAGTTCTTTTTAACTTGCTTAGGACGGCGAAATCAGGTTGCGATAAGTTTTAGAAGAACTCTTGCTACTAGCTTCGAGCATCAATGATGGATTCAACTTAAGAAATTTCATTCGAAATGGATCCACTTTGAAAATTGTATTCCTGGTTTTGAAAAGAGAAGATATCGTGAGGGTATTGAAGAAACATTATTGATTTTTAACCGACTTACCAAAAAGGAGGAGGTTCTATACTTTACGCTTACTTTTTATACTTTACATATTATTTTTTTTGTATTTTCACCGATATCTCCGTCAATTGTGGACCAATTTTAAAGTTCCCCGATTACTCTTATTTTTAAAAGGGAAAATTCTTCTTTTGTTTGAAAGCGCCTATTCCTAAATTGGTACCATTTAAATTTGGTGAAGATCTGATGAAGAACTTCGGAGATATACAACAGAACTCTTTAATAAATAACAGCTAATCTCTCGGGATTGCTGCAATCGCATGTCTGTTGATTGTTTATACCATTTCATAACATAAAATCACGCCAGTATGCTCGAAAGGGATACGCAGATCTCTCATTTCACCGATTATGTTCAAGTTTCATGTTATTCGGGGAATCTATTCTGGCGTTATAGGTACTTACTAAACAACATGCCTATTAGGTAGGTACAACTAAAAAGGGTAAAATAAAAATATAGTACATTATGGTACAAGTGTGCAATGTTGGTGATTACCGCTGAGGCGCCATTGAGACCCGAGCCGTAGGTGAGGGTCTTATGAGAGCCGAGGACGGTAATCATCAATACACACGTGTATCATACGACGTTTTTCAACACACTTTTGAAGAAAATAATACTAATAAATCATTTTCAACAGTAAAAACGAGTTGTGAAAATTTTTCACAATGGCGGGCAAAATTAATCAGTTTTCCTATGCGCGAGCATTTAACAATGGCGATCGGCCATAGACTAAAATAATGAGGTTCCTTTTTTTTGGCTTTTCGTGGATAGTGTTTTAGCCACGTACAAAATAGGATATTTAAATTTTTCTTTAATTTTTCTTGCAAATTAAATTTATATTTGAGTGAAAGTTTTATTAATTAAGCACGTACAAGTTGAAATTATCTATTTAAATACGAAGTTGCATGAAATGAGCAAGCAATAGGTACATTCATTTATTTGTACTATTGAGCACGATCTTTTTCGTACCGAAACTTTTTTAAGAACAAAGCAACTCAACCAATAAATTAAAAAACAAACTATAACTCACTTGTGAATAATAGCAATGAAAAAGTCACAGTTTGATAACAGGTATCATTAGGTGTCTAATTGAGGTGAAGTTAGAGCCACTTTATGAGCAAGTGTGTTGAAATAGTACATTGTGATACAAGGGTGGAAAGTAGGTTATTGCAAACGAGCTGTCATTAACAAGCCCGAGCCGAAGGCGAGGGTTTTTAATGACTCGAGTTTGCAAGAACCTACACACCCGTGTATCACACGACGTTTTTCAATACAGTTAAGAGAAACAGTAAAAAAAATCAAAGAATCAGATTTGTTTATTCACAAAAAATAAAATTTTCAATATGGCGCGTTTTTGCAACTGGAAATATTTTTTTACAAAGAAAACAGCCTATACAGCCTATTCAATTTTTGACAAACGTTGATGTGAAAATAATTAACATAAAACTGGTAATTAAATATATTAAAGAACTATTTAAAAAAAAAAGAGAATTCAATGCAAACATACGAAATCATTAATTTTTCCTAGTATAAAATCGTATCCCATTTTATTCTATGTATGAAAACTCCTTGCTACTAAACTTCTTTAAATTGACTTATGGCGCGTTTTTGCAACTGGACATTTTTTTTTTCTACGAAAACAGCCTATTTTGATTTTTGACAAATGTTGATGTGAAAATAATTAAATTAAAACTGGTAATTAAATATATTAAACAACCATTTAAAAGACTTTTGAGAATTCAATGCTAAAACGTAAGGAATCATTCATTTTTCCTCGTAGAAAATCTATCCCATTTTATTCTATGTTTGGAAACTCCTTGCTACTAAACTTTTTTTAAATTGACTTATAAATTTAAAACTAAACTGCAAACATAATGATCGAGCTCGTAAACAAAAGTCACGACCGCGTAACAGAAAGATGCCTATGCGTAAGATTTAACTTTCGAATCATAATTATAGCCTCTGAAAGTACGCCATGTTTAACAACTGTATTGAAAAAGTTATTTTTCACTTTGTAGTTTTTTATTTGGAAGTCGGTAGTATTTTTTTGCAAAAAAGTTTTTTTTGAGATATTATTATTTGCAGTTTCATTTTGTCAGAAATGCAGTCACAGTAAAAATATAATAATTTCTGCCATACTGCTCTATCAATCCAGTATTTTTTAAATGTTGACGTCATATTAAGACAATCAGTTGCTAAATATAATTGATTTATGAAATACTAGCTGTTGCCCGCAGCTTCGTCCCGTGGGCCACCCCATATGACCCGTTTTCGGGATAAAAAAAAATCCCGAAAAATAGTCTATGTCATTCAGGAATTATGTAGCATTCTATTGGTGAATTTTTTTTTTAATCGGTCCAGTAGTTTCAGAGCCTATTCTGTACAAACAAACAAACAAAAAAATCTTTCCTCTTTATAACATTAGTATAGATTTATGAAATAAAATGGCCAGTCCTAAATTTAAATGGGTATCTAACTAGTCTAACTTAAACTAGCGAATTTTTTTAAGAGTATTAAATATTCGTATACGAATAGTTTTATAGTTTGAGTTTACCATCGTGGTGAAAGTATTAGTCAGCTAGACTCTGCGTGACCTTATGCTCGCCACTGACGCCGCAATCGGGGTGGCCACCTACTGGGCCCAAAAATTATGAAGAGTTTCCCATCGACTCGAAAAGAAGAAGAAGTTTTATAGTACCCCACACCATGTTGTTCCTTTCAGTGCCATAGATCCAAAAGATATTATGTGTCTCGACTTGATAAAGAAAATATTTTAAAAACTGGCCAAGGTCGTCTGCAGTTAGTCCAACAGTCAGGTCTTGTTTGCCTTTGAAAAATACAACTTCAATAAAGCCTGAAGCAATTGGAAAGACTTAAGTGTATTTGCACAAAATTATGATGAATTAATAATAGAGGCTGACCTAATTTCATAGTTATTGGGCAGACACGAGTATTGATCTGATTCGTTTGCTTGATGAAGTGTTGGTGATTTTAGATCGGTATGCCTAAATAGGCCGATGACTTAGTTAAGGTGGTGGAAATCCGGTGGATGCGAGACGCACGGGATTGGTCAATGCGGCGACGTTTGGGGGAGGCCTATGTCCAGCAGTGGACGTCTTTCGGCTGAAATTATGGTGATGTTGATGCCTAGGTTTCCTGGTGATGATTTATTCATCATTACTAAATGAAAGTTACATATAGTTATAGGTTTAGAACATACAAGAGCAGTGGTGGCCCAGTGGTATCGGCCGCGACTTACAATTAAGTTGTAGGTCGTGGGTTCAAGCCCAGGCAGGCGATTTACTTTGTGTGAATAATTTCATCACCTCAAAACGCTGAAGGAAAACATCGTGAGGAAACCGGCATGTCCTAGAACCAAAAATTCGAAGACATTTGACCAACCCGCACTGGGCCCGCGTGGTGGATAATGGCCCATTCCCTCTCACAGAGAGGAGGCCTGTGTTCCCAGCAGTGGGAACATTAATATGCTGATGATGTGATGTGATAGGACAAACAATTTGGTATGTATTTTGCGATTTATTAAGCCTTAATGCGTAATATACACTGAATAATTTGTGTTTGCAACAGCCAGCTTTGAAACTTTAAAAATCGAAAACTGGCTTTTTGGTTTATCCTATATGAATCATCCCTTTTGCCGGGATAACACTACCCTAAAAAATTGTAGTTCTAAAAACTAAAAAAACACGCTTTATTGGTAATGATAATGGGACAAAATGTTTAAATTATTGCATTGTCATCGGTGCATGATAAGTGTGCAAAGTTTCAAATCAATCCAACGTTTTGAAGTGGGTGAAAATCACGTTCAAAGATTCCGTTACATTGACACAGATACATACATACCAAGCTAATAAAAGCGTGTTAAAAAAGACACTCAACGATAGTTTTGCTTTCTAATAATTATTTTTTGTAATTGGAATGGAATAAATTTTTACTAAATGTAGGTGTACAGGTTAATTGTTATAGTCATGTTTGGCGGCTCAGGAGAACACAGTGGCGTTTTAGTGGGTTGGAGTCCCACATAACTGCACTATCACCCCGTGGTAGTGCAGAAAGCATGAGCATTAACCAAAGCTAAAAAAAAGTAAAGAATAATAAGTACCAAAGACATCGATTATATGGTCGGTCGAGAAATGATGTTTCAAGATGGGCTTTCGCGCATGATTCGAGCTTCTAGTTATTCGAGATTTTGATGCATCGAGATAGTGAACTGTCGCGCTAATAATTTATCGATTTCAAGTACTATCGAGTAAACGGTTTCGAACAAGTGTTATTCGGTCTAAATTCATTCAATTACAAGTAGGGAACCCAAAAAAAGGTATAATCTACCATTTGAAATATACAAATAATTATGTTGTCTTATATTTATGGTATTTCAGCGGGTTGACGATGCAATTGATAGCGCAGTGATATTTTCTTTTTAATATCGTTGCACATGCTGAGATAGGAGCCTTTTTGGTCTCGCACGGGGTTTTTTATATTTTATTATTGTTTGTGTTCTGCTTATCTCGTGTCTCCTGTGCGGGTCACAAATAAATATTTTTTCTTTCTTTCTTTCTTTCTTTCTTTCAATTAAAGATGCTTAAAAGGGTTCTCATATCAAATACACAATTACACAAACACAGTTTTTAGAAAATAGTTTATAGAACACAGTTTACAGAAGTAGCACTTACCCTTTTAATTATTTATCACGCCTCGATCAAAGATAGACTGACTTTGATAGTTTGATGGCATGAGCCACACCTATTTATAACCTCGGAATAGGCGGAAGTGCAAGGTTATCGTTTACCAACCTGACAATAGTCCATCTTTCTTGCAAGGCTTAAAAAATCAAACAAATATTGCCAACATAGAAAAATCACTTGGTGTGCCCAATTAAATATAAAGATCGCTAACAATTGTACCAGTTTTTTAAACACAAATACTTTAGTTTGTAATTTAAATAAACAAGCGTTTTCTGGGTGACAGTAACGAAAAACAGAATGATTAAATTATTGCACACAAGTGACTAACGAGCAAGTATAAAAACGCACTAAGATCTATAAGAACGTCAAGATATTATCTTTTACAAACATACAAAACAACATTCCTCTAAACTAATGTTTAGATAAATGTGTTCACGTCTCAAGGCACTTTGACAACTATAGACGTTACCAGGAAATGTGCTAAGCTACAGCGGAGAAACTCGTTTGTCTCTGTTCTGTCGTTTATTTTCCTGGTCTTACTGTCCAAACATAGTTTATGTGACTCAATCATCCGTTTTCAAACAAACTCGTATTTTTAGATCAGGAGCATATTTGGTTTAAAAAAAAACGGTTTTCCTTCAACTTTCAAACTGCCTCTAATATACTCATTTCTCACATTATCCAATCTCGTCACACCGCACATCCATCTCAACATTCTCATCTCTGCTACATGCAATCTCCTTTCATCCATCTTTTTCACAGCCCAATATTCTGATCCATACAGTATGACAGGTCTAACCACGGACTTGTAGATTTTCCCCTTTAACTTGAGGGGCATCCGTGGCCCGCAAGTTGTTCCAGTGACCTGTCGCCATTTCATCCAACCTGAGTTGCTCCGGTGAGTTACGTCTTGGTCTACCTCGCCATCCCCTTGGAAAAGCGACCCTAGGTACCGGAAGTCGAAGCAGATTGGTATGGGCGGAGAGACCGCCAAAAACGCAAAACAAGTATTCAGTTTGCTTCTGCTCAATTTCAGGCCAACACTCCTCCAATCTGCTCTGGACCTCTAGGCCACTCTCGGCAACCAGCTCAATGTCATCGGCAAACAGCATACACCAGGGTGCCTCTTCCTGTATGTCCGACGTCAGACCGTCCATTATAAACAGGAAGAGGTAGGGACTGAGGGCCGACCCTTGGTGCAAGCCGACTGCCACACTGAACCTGCCAGTATTGCCCACTGTAGACCTAACTTGGGTACTGCATCGATTGTACATCGCTCGAATCAACTCTACATACTTTCCAGGCACTCCTTTCTTCTTAAGGGCCCACCACAAAACCTCACGAGGAACCCGATCGTATGCCTTTCCGAGGTCAATGAACACCATGTGAAGTTTTTATGTGTACTTCTGTATTTCTCGCACAACTGGCGGATTGCGAAAATGGCATCCGTTGTAATCCGAACAGACATAAAACCGAATTGTCTGCGATATTTCACACTCTTCTCTCAGCCGCCTTTCAATAACTTTCTCCCAAGCATTCATACTTTGTGACATTAGCTTTATTCCTCTATAGTTGTTGCATTCCAGCACATTGCCTTTGTTTTTAAAGATGGGCACCAGTAAACTATTGCGACATTCATCAGGTATGACCTCTTCCCGCAGCAACTTATTGAAGAATAAAGCTAATCACGTCCATCATCTACGCGCAATAACTCCCAAACTTCAACTGGTATTCCGTCCGGACCAACTGCCTTGCTATTCTTCATTCCATTAACTGCTATTCTTACTTCATCCATAGTTACCATTCTTACTAATCCCTCATTCACAGGTTTACTTTCTAACACAACACTCCAGTTATTTTCCTCATTCATCAGTTTTTCAAAGTAATCCTTCCACCTATCCTTAATTTCTTTATCATCCGAATGAATCATTCCAACTTCATCTTTTATACATCTTATTTGACAAACAACTCTCGCCTTTTTCTCCATAGCTCTAGCAAGCCGGTACAGGTCTTTTTGGCCTGCTGGCTTTTTAAGCTCTGTACTTTTACCTGTAGTCTTTGCTGGGAAACCAAGTCTTCTCCTGGCAATACCTTGCAGTTTTTGACGTGCTGTATGCTGTTGCGTCTGACGAGAAAGTAATCGATTTGGGTTTTGTGGTTACCGCTTTTGTAAGTTATCAGATGTTCGTCTCTTTTTTGGAACCAAGTGTTAGCAACTGCCAGGTCAAATGCAGTAGCGGATTGTAGCAGCGACTCTCCCTCGTTGTTGGTACTCCCAAAACCCCAAGTTTCAACAGCATAGTTCTTATAGTTTCGGAAAAAAGTGGCTGTGTCATACGGACGGACAGACAGACAGACATGACGAATCCGTAAGGGTTCCGTTTTTTGCCATTTGGCTACGGCACCCTAAAAATCAATTAAGAATTCACACTTGCTCAAATCCAGACTACGGACCTTACTGAAAAATTCCAAAGAGGAAAGTGTTTTATTTATATAGGGTACTAGGGCATGTAGGGTATCAAATGAAAGAGCGATATTTGCAAATTCTCATTCATTTTTTTTTTTAGATTGCATAGTTTTTGACTTTTGACGAAAACTAAAAAAAAATACCGTTCGGTACACGTATCTCCGAAGTTTGCCCAGAGAATAATCTGAAATTATTCTATGTGATAGTAGTTTATTTAGAGATTACAGGAAAAATAAAACGATATCTCTAAATAACACACTTTTTCAGAAGTCAAAATTAACAATAAAGATATATAATAGTAAAGTACTAGACACCTGTCCGCATGTCCATCTATCCTACTTTTGAAGGACTGTACGTAAAGTAACACACAAAATATTTATATAATTATGATGGTACGGAAACCTCGGTGCGCGAGTCCGACTCGCTCTTGACTGGTTTTATTTAATGTCTGAACGAACTTGAATGAAATTTGTAAAACAGGTAGAATAAGGCCTGGATTAGGACATAGGATACTTTTTATCCCGATAGTAGATTTTTGTATTTTGAATGGACGCGGGCAAAAGTAATTTATGATTATCACGTTCTACTAAAACAATCTTATATCCACCAGGAAGCCGAATAAGCCTCTCCAATAGATTCACTTCCTTCATTGTCTCCATTTATTTTTTAGGCCCTACAATCCGCACCGTATCTGCAATTCTCAACGGTCCATTTTTTCAGAACGTCCTCTTTTTAGCGCTTGCCTACATTGTTAGCAGGAGTTTTATATAGATTACTCTGTTCTATCGACGTATTTTATACTACCCACTTTTATCAGATTTGGTTATATTTTTTTTTACAATAAGCTGTTTATTGCAAAATAACCCTTAAGTACACACACACTTGTGTCTAGTGATTGTAGTTAGCTGTGAATAAGTAGGTCTGCTTTAATTAATGTTTACTGGGTTGTCTTAGGGTTGATTTTCCATGTTCAACTCATGTTGCTGCTAGTTGATGTAATGCTGCTTATATTCGTCTTTTTAGGGTTCTGTACCCAAGGGTAAAAACGGACACCGCGATCCGTCTGTCTGTCTGCCTCGCCGTCTGTCACCAGGCTGTATCTCATGAACCGTAATAACTAGACAGCTGAAATGTTCATAGATGATGTATTTCTTTTGCCGCTATAACAACAAATAAAAACAGAATAAAACAAATATTTAAGTGGGGCTCCCATACTGCAAACGTGTTTTTTTGCCGTTTTTTTGCGAAAATGGTACGAGGTCGCGAACGCTTCGTGCGCGAGTCCGACTCGCACTTGGTCGGTTTTTTAGGTAGTTTCATGTTTAGCGCATAGTAACAGTATGGAAACACGATTAGATTATTTATTTATTTAAATTATATATGAAAGACTTACAGCTAAATAAATAAACCAAGAATTTTAAATTTAATTTTTATAGTGCAGGGCAACGTATTATAAAAAAATAAAAAATAAAGCCTATAGGTTTTCGATTACAAAATACATGACAGCCATTGAAGCGTGATTGATTTACAACTTCCTAAGATACTTCACATTTATACTATTAGTAGGAAGTATAATATTCTCAGAGATCTAAAACTAACGTTATCTTTCAGTACAATATACTTCACCATCCTTAACCGATCAAATATGGAAGGGATAATACTGTCATACGAGTAGATTCCAACTGAAGATATCATCTGGAGCAAAAAGTTCGAGTTACATCCGACGAGTGTGAAGAATGGCAGGACATTTCTTTGTGACGAGGGATCGAATGGTCTGAACAGGTCCTGTATGTCTGTCAGTTATTTTTAGACGCATTCTGATATTTTTTGAAGAAAAGCTTGAGTTAACTAGCTTTTGTCCGTGACTTCGTCTGTGTAGCATTAGCACTTCAAATCATCAATATCATTTCAGCCGAATGACGTCCACTGCTGAACATAGGCGTCACCACACTGATCGGTCCTCCTCCACGGTCAGATGCCCGCAGCTTTGACCAGGTCGTCGCTCCTCTAGGAGGGAGGCCTTCCAATGCTGGGTCTGCCGGTACGCGGTCGCCACTTATTTTGCGGCCCCAACAGCCATCCGTTCTACGTGCATTGTCCCCTGCCCACTGCTACTTAAGTTTGGCAATTCTTCGGGCTATGTCGTTAACCTTGGTTCTCTTGCAGTTTTTATTCGTAATCCTCAATACTGCGCAATAATATTATTAGGTGTGGGGGCCAATTTACTTGAGAAATTTTTGGTTCAATAAAAATCTTCCAACCTCCCTTTCCATTCCCTTATGGAGGATTGCTGGGATAAAAACTATCCTATATCCTACACAGGGTCTCAATCTGTCTTCATACATAATTTCCATCAAAATCGATCCAGCGGTTTAAACGGTTTAAGGTGAAAAGTTAAAGGACAGACAGAGTTACTTTCCCATTTATCATATTGTTCTAAACTGATGCGCTGCCTTTGTAACGGTACAGTATGTGCAATAACAGTAGTTTATGCAACAGCCATACAATAGGAGTTATTAAAACATGAGTGTGGGTTGACATTAGTATCACACGAGTATTTAAATACCTAATTATATGCCGTTATTACACTATTTTATCTTCATTCATACAGTTGAAATAAAACAAAAGTGGAACGTGAAAAAAATGTGAGAAATTTAGATTTTTATTGCGCATGACTGTGCAGCGCGCGCATCCATAGACAACGACACTATTTTTCAACATTAAGTCAATGTGCACCAATAAATTAAAAAGTAAAAGTGTGTGTGTTGTTTGAACACCGAAGGAAAATGTTGCACACTAATGTTTTTTTTTAATTTTTTCTATCCACGAAAAAAAGTACGTGTTTTTTAAATTCCTATTTGTAACATTAAGTTGTGAGTGTAGATAAATTAAATTTGTGCCTGCTATGCAGCTACGTTAGATAGTTTCCTTATCTAGCTTAACCAAGATGATTTCAATTAACAACACACATCTACAATTAATGCATCTAAAACTAAACTTATTTAAATCTGCCTCGTTGGTCCAGTGGTCACAAGACCACTGGACTGACCACTGAGCCATGATGTCCTGGGTTCGATTCCCGGGTGGGGTAAAAGTGTTATTGGGGTTTTCCATTTGGAATATGTCAGTAGCAGCCCGGTGTCTGGATTTGTTCAATGCCATCTTTTAAACAGGCGAAGCTGCTGCCAAAATCTAGCATAATATTTTATTATAAATATGCCGATTATTTTTGCATTCATAACAGTTATAGCATCATACTGACTGACCTACATACCCCTATAATGTTAAAAGCTGCAATATATTTCTATATTTACAATATCCTGTCCAACAGAAACTATTGTGAAATAAACAGGAAATATTATGAAGCATTTAAAACATGAATAAAGTTGCTTTTAACATAAATATGCAGAATATTGCTGCAGCTGGCGGCATACTAACAATGATAAAATACTTGCCTTATTTCTACCGCGCTGTAATGTTGGCAAAACTGACCTAGACGTCAAAATATTTGTGCTAGCATCTGCCCATGATTTTAACCGCGTGAAACTCGGGAATTTTTCAAGGGAACATATTCGCGAAATAAAAAGTAAAATTTCTATTCTTCTCTAAGGTCCAATCTATCACTATACAAAAATTCATTAAAATTGGTGTAGTGGTTTAGGTGTGAATTACGTTTTCGCACCTAAACAAACAAACAGACAGATATGCAGAGTTACTTTAGTAAAGTTTTTTGTAATATTATTTTATCTCATTTCTATTCTCTATACAATTAAATAAAATTGAAGTGTCTGTATACAATATCAAAATAACAACGTTTTATTGAATGCATGTTAATTGTGAAAGTATATACGGTACTAATAACTAATACGCAATTTCTAAGATTTTGTCCGTATGTTTGTTCCAGGTAATCGCCGAAACGGCTGGACCGGTTTCGATGGGACTTTTACTGGTAGATAGCTGATATAAAGGAGTAACATAGGCTATAAAACATACATTTTACGAGTTTGACGCGGACAAAGTCGCGGGCAACAGCTTGTTCTTAATATGGCTCCATGTGATACTAGTATTCCGCTGCGTCCTGTTAAACTGGAAGCCAACCCAACATGGATTTGAGATAACGCTAAGCTGATGATTGCTATGATCGTTTTGCTGAACAAACAGACAAATATTGGAATTTCATGACTTGATTCCGCCCAGCCCGTTCCATCATCGGACTACCAGACGTACGGCGATGCGTCATCGGTACATCGTGGACATCCTACCCATACGCACAAAACGTTTTGGGGACACTTTTATTATGCGTATAGCTAAGGAGTGGCATTCCCTGCCGGAGCCTGTGTTTCCCGATAGCTACAATCTAGGGGTCTTTAAGTCAAGAGTGAACGGGTTTTTTCTAGGCAAGCGTGCTTCACCGTCGACCACATCATCGCTTACCATCAGGTGACATAGTGGTCAAGCGCAAGCCTATAGATAATAAACAAAATAAAAAATATTAAAAAAAACTTGTTTTATAATGTACGGCTATATGACTACGGGCGTAAGTAATATTTGGCCATCTGAACGAATTTTCCTGGTTATTTGGACACGTTACATTGTTCTTAGACAGCCATGACGTACTTCAGTATCTATGAAATTCAGGCTCAGTGTGACAAATAGTTCAATCGAGAGCAATCACTACTTACCGAGCGGAGCCGCTGAGAGAAACTAGTAACTACTCAATAAAATATCCTTGAACCATAGTTCATAGATTGCAATGTATTCATCCCACAGTAAATTTACAGTCTGAATCCATTTAATACAATCCATTGGCCATTGCCGTGGACAAGGTCTCGTCCAACGTGATTGGCAATAAACATTGGTGTTTAAATGTTTGCGTATTGGCGTGTTTGGGTTGTGTTGCGAGGGAATAAATGTGGATAAAACGTATGTAACTAAGAGAGTTATAGTTTTATGAATACAAATATGGATCGATGGAGAGAGAGAGGAAAACCAAAGAAAGAAAGATTTTTATTGCAAAAGGAACTGAAGAAAAGATGAATTGGTTGTGTGATGAATGATATGAATTAAAAGGGAGTCAGTGACAGCGTATCGATGGACAGGATGGAATGAAAGCAGAACACGTGTGAACCTAAGGAGCAATAAAGGAAGATGATGCAGATTGTGAAACTTTTGAAGTACTTATTTTAGACACACAGATTTATAGGAAATGCCAAATAACAGACATCTAAGCTCACTCTCAATTTTAAATTTAACTCATTTGTTTTTAAAATAAATCATCGTGGATTCACAAAGAGAGACTGTTTGAATTTTGAAGTAATATTTAAGGTGTAACAGCTACGAAATTCTATACAAACACTGACGAAAACTGAAACCTATATATGTACATAGGAGTAGTCGGTCACGAACCTAAATTACCGAAGGAATAAGACACATGACACATGATGAATACAAAATACATAGCGGTTGCGAGTGACTGCGCTGTCGTGTTCCTGGCCAGTGAACCGTGTTTTTTTTTCGGGATATAAACGAAGTAAGCCTGTGCCAAGCCAGTTATAGTGGAGCTTCTAATCACGGAAATATTTTTTCTAATTGTATATGTACGTTAAGAGATTAATTTACCTCATACAAAGCCAACAATTTTTCCTCCATTTAATATTAAAGTTTCTTCTACATTTAGGGTCACACACACAGATTATGAATATAAACAGTATTTACACAGATAAATTCCCCTTCATTCAATGGGCAAAAGCATGATTATAATAATCTTTTCAGGATAGTTCATTGTATTTAGGATTGCAAAGGCATTTAGAATAAGTTGGTTATAAAATGTGTAGATTTGTTTAGGCTGTGTCGATTATACTACAATTGGACGCTTATGCAAACCGGAACTAACCCACAAACTCGTCAAAATTGAGTTAAGGCGCCTCCCCGAGCAAAACACCGCGGTGGTCGAATTTTGTGCAGTTTTTAAGAGCTATCTACTCTTAATTTAAAAATAAATATCAATTAATAAAATACATTAAGTTTCTCTATAATGTTGATTCTAAAATTGTAGTACACTTTTTTTTTTAAAGAGGTATATGTGTCACTAATCTCCTTCCAACAAAACCATAAAAATGTGAAATAATTATTGATAGCATGCATCTCCCCGTATAGTGTTCATTAATTATTTTTTATACTAACACTAATGGATAGACAAATTGATAACGAACATTTTGTAAGTTTTATTTTTTTCAAAAGACCAATATTCGATTTTACAAAGATTTTATTCCAAAATCTGGGCGTATTCACTACCGTAATTCATGCGCCACCAGTGCCACTAAGCCAATAGGAATGCTCATATCTCATCCTGATTTTTTGTTCAGGGTACGGCCTTAAGTATACAAGCGAGCGAGGACGGCCTACTGTGACAGGCTTGAGTCACATATTTTTAAAACAGTTAGGGAGCAAAAACCGTGATAAAATGCGCGACTCAAGCCTATCACAGAGACCGTGCTGGCCCGGCTTTTAAACACACCTTCTACAATCCCAAAATCGTAAGTTTCTAAATGGTCTGACAATATTTGCATTATAAAACATTATTTTCACAAGGTTACCAAGTCTTCAAACTGCAGTATTCAAATTAAATGTAAATACCCATGCGAAGTTGTGGGCGACTATGTCTACCTGGGAAAAACGATCCAGTTGGGTAGGGCCATTTTAGAGAAAGAGGTCAACCGTCGAATCCGACTCGGCTGGGCAGCGTTAGGGAAGTTACGCGGTATCTTCTCGTCCAACTTACCACAGTGTCTCAAGACCAAAGTATATAACCAGTGTGTGTTGCCAGTGATGACATATGACTCTGAAACGTGGTCGCTTACAATGGGCCTTATCAGAAAGGTTACAGTCACTCAAAGGGCAATGGAGAGGGCTATGCTCGGAGGTTCCTTGCGTGATCAAATAAAAAATGTAGAGATTCGTAAAAGAACCAGGGTTACAGGATATACATTTATCGCAAAAGGGGAATAAATACCAAAAAGTAAATACGAATTGAGGACAAATATTCTTTCATGAATTTAAGCCTGATTTGTTGTGTACAAAAAGTAATAGTTTTTCAATTATTGACATATTCTAGTGAACATGTCGTCTCATAGTATGCAAAGCCTGCTTTCATTCGGAAATCAAAGCATAAATAACGTAGATGTTAAATATGAAAGGTAGGTGTTCTAGTACTATTAACAATTATTATTATTCTCATAAACATATTATCCTACTAATTATAAACAAGTGTGACGATTTCATCGACAAAAAATATTTATTGTACTCTTCTGAAGTGTATTTCTGAACGAATACTTCAAAATGACATTTTGCTAATTATTTCTAGGTAAGGTAAACTTCATATCTACAACCGCTCACGGCTGTCATAACTCAAACATCATACATTTTTAATTTTTATTATGAATATAAATGTATTTGTTATTATAAAAAAATATTTTATTCTATTCAGGGGAGAGTTGCCCAGCTTTCCTAAAAGGTACATGTTATGGCCGGAGTCCCATACAAAAATGAAACATCTCCTTTCAAGTTCATAGGTCAATGAGAAGTTAAAAATTCAGCGGAACAAAATTGTGTGACAGACGACGGATAGACAGACACGTGAGTGACAGCAATAGAGCTCCGTTTGAACCCTTCAAGTACGGAACCCTAAAAAGACGCGCCCTTTATTACTTTTCACATAAATGTTGAAATGTGGGTGTACCAGACACTCCTGCCTACCTCTTCCCGGAATAATAGCGTGATTTTCCGTAATTATATAAAAAACATACAAAAGTATGTAAATGGGTCGAGAATGACAATAATGGTCATCTTTTCTAAAATATGGCACAATGAAAGCTTTTCATGCATTACGTTGAAATATGGGAAAATGTGGGCAGGAATATTGCATTTTCCGAGTATGCTTACATTTCGTTGATGGATTATTGTTTTAAAAATGGGTCACTGGCGAATCGGAGTCACGCACTAAGGGTAACAACGTATAAACAGCTACATTCACCAAATTAATTAGGAACCATTACTGAAGCACAAAGTACGTAAGTGGCGGCACGCCGCAGACAGAAAGGCCACTGCGAACAAAGTGTCATTTTGCACACACACATTGACATTATGATTTTACAAGGAATAATGGGCACTATTGGACCGAGCTCAGTTGCGGCTGTCATGAGTGCTTTGTACTGGCGTTTGTCACGTCATACATACATTAAGTACTGTAACGAGGTTACCTTTATTAATTGTTACAGACCAAATATACTTCTTTTTTTTAAATTCGTTCTTTCATTCATTTTAAAAATAAAGGTCATTAAATTTTCAAGATGAAAAGTTAGAAATTCAATTCAAAGTTAGGAATATGATAAATCATTTTAAGTCCATAGACGAAATGGGAAAGGCTATGAAACTTGTCATAATAATATGTTTTAAGTCATCAGAGAGCAGTGGTGGCCCAGTGGTATCGGCCGCGACTTACAAGTTGTAGGTCTTGCGTTCGGGCCCAGGCAGGCGCTTTACTTTGTGTAAATTATTTCATCACCACTGCTCTCAAAACGGTGAAGGAAAACATCGTGAGGAAACCGGCATGTCCTAGAACCAAAAATTCGAAGACATGTGACATCCACCAACCCGCACTGGGCCCGCGTGGTGGATTACGGCCCATTCCCTCTCACAGAGAGGAGGCCTGTGTCCCAGCAGTGGGAACATTAATAGGCTGATGATATTGATATAAGTCATCCAGCTCCCAAATATGTTTCCTCCGACTGCACAGCATAATTTTCTTCTTGTTTCTTTTTAGTTCGCTTCTTAAGCAGTCGGGTTTTTTGATTTTAACTTTGACCTTTTTTTTTCACATTTATGTTTTTGTCGAGCTTGGTGCTTTTCACAATTTAATATTTTTAGTGGGATCACTAATATACTATTGTTACGTCTTGTTGTTCTAATCTTCTTCGTTTGTGGCGTCGTGATATTTGATGGATATTAGATGCGCTATCTACCCTCTAAGGCATGTAAGCATTATATGATATATGTTTAGACGAATCGATGTATTTTTGTTTGTAACTTATACAACCTACTCTTTTTTTTTTAATTCGGAATCAATATAGTAGCAACCCTAGTGAATGTCAAGTTTAGCTGTCAATTTTCGAAACGGCGGGCGTGGCCCTTCTGACTGAAGTTCATTAATAATGAAAGCACCGAACATTGCTCTAACGAAAAGATAAACTGGATTGAGGGAGAAAATTAATTTCGCCGTTGGAAAACTGATGTCTCCATATATCGATATGGGTCGTAATTAGCTTACTGCAAATAAGCTTATAATCGTTATTTTACGTAGGTACAAATTAACGGTTTTTATTATTTTTATTTGTGCTATAATGCCTCGTGAGTGTTAAAATATGCGGCATAAACACCCGTATCTTTTGATTGCTTTGGCTTAAAAGTTTGATTTTAAAGGTATTTATTTATTTATATTTATTTATAAATACTTTATTGTACACCAAGATAAAAATAGTTCAAAAAGATATCTTATAACAATGACAAACATACAACAGGCGGCCTTATCGCGATCCGCATAGTTCCAAGGGATTGCAGACCTGAATATTTGATACAAATTTGAATCTCCACGTGTTCTTGAAATATAGGTCTTGACAGATGGACAGATAGACAGACAACCTTCTTTTCCTTTTGAGAAACGAACCCTAAAAAATAAAGAAATGTATTATAAATGTATTTACTTATTTAAAAATCTCTGTCATGTAGGCTTTTTCTACAGCTTGGTGTATTATTTTTAAAGATAACTTTTTAATTCTTTCGATGGAAAAAAAGGCTGTTTGTAAGAGATCGCCTTGTGCATTAAGATCGTCCATTTTACACTTGTTTTATAAATATTCCTATATTTACCTTTTATGTAATGTGAAATAGAAATGATAAATAAATTTAAATAGAAATGTGATATCGTTTATTATCCAGGTAGTAGCTGATATACTTATAAACAAGTTGACAATTCAAAGTAGCTTAAATATTACTTAAAGATTACAATTGTAATGGATTTATTTTCCTGTGAGATCCAAACTATTTTATTTATTTATTTAAACTTCATGTACAATAGTCTGTAGAGCAGTGGTGGCCCATTGGTATCGGCCGCGAATTACAAGTTGTAGGTCGTGGGTTCGAGCTTTACTTTGTGTAAATTATTTCATCACCACTGCTCTCAAAACGGTGAAGGAAAACATCGTGAGGAAACCGGCATGTCCTAGAACCAAAAATTCGAAGTCATGTGACATCCACCAACCCACACTGGGCCCGCGTGGTGGATTACGGCCCATTCCCTCTCACAGAGAGGAGGCCTGTGTCCCAGCAGTGGGAACATTAATAGGCTGATGATGTGTGATGTGATGTGTACAATAGTGGTACATAGGCGGACTTAATGCCACAAGGCATTCTCTACCAGTCAGCCTTTGGGTTAAAAAGGACCAAATTGTGAATGGGTACAAAATAATATTTAAAAATAATAACTAGTATACTAAAATGTATATACTTACATATATATTAATAATACACATATACAATTAAATGGACTAATAAATACCAATAATACAAGAGAAACCTATTAATAATTATTATGACTAGACTTCTGTCTCTAGATGAGAGCATTGAGAGCTATTTAGGACTCAAATAGTGATCACGAACTTTTCTTTTAAAAGAGAATTTGCTTTCAGCCTTTTTAATGCTAAAGGGTAGCGCGTTCCAGATCTTTACTGTTGAGACAGCGTACGAATTGGACATAAAACCGGTACGGTGTGAAGGAATTTGGAGGAGTAGATTTTTTAAAGCTCGAAGGTTACGACAGTGAGAACTGCACAACATTTTGAAATAAGTTTTTAGATAATCGGGAGCACAAGCATCGTTCATAATAGTGAAGAGCAAGCAGAGAGATCTGAGAGACCTCCTGAGGCGGATAGGCAGCCATTTAAGCTGAGAACGGTATGAAGAAATGTGATCGTATTTACGAAGGCCAAAAACAAAGCGAATACAATTGTTGTACAAACTATAAAGTTAGTCTGTATCTTCATTTATTTTTACGTTCTTAGTGTATTTTCTATTCTATTATAATGGCAATATACCGTTCACTGAATCAAAAACTAGGGTTGATACACAAGGTTAACTTACAAATATGTCGTTGATAATAAATGGGTCGTAGTAGCAAATAATTCGGAGTTAAGATAACCTTGACTAGTGGGCCTAATCAAATTATATTGTTATTTCCAAACATCAGCTGATTTAGCTAAGCTATTACATTAATTTCATTTTCTTTGGCAATCTATCTATATGAGTGCTGTAAAAATATGTACAGTACAGATATCTCCTGCCCTTGTCCCATGTTACTTGGGGTCGGCGCAACACGTTTTCTTCTTCCATACCGCCTAGTCCCCCGTCATGCCATCACTGACTCCCTTTTCTTTCATATCACTCCTCACGCAGTCCATCCATCTTTTCTTCGCCCCCCCCCCCCCTCTCCATCCATCCACATTTATATTCATAACTCTTTTAGTAACATGCGTTTTATCCTTCCTCATCAGATGACCATACCAGCACAAACGGTTTCCTTTCAACTTTTCTGTCACTGGCGCCACTTTCAAACTTCCTCTAATATACTCATTTCTCACTTTATCCATTCTCGTCACTCCACACATCTATCT